>JAACJL010000044.1:2400000-3000000 GCA_013053245.1 Agrocybe pediades
GGACGGCAGAAGCGGAGAGGCAGGGTTTGGTATGTGCCAAGTTGCAGTCTTCGTTTTTGCTTCTGATAAACTGCCATATCAGTATAACAAACTTCGCACCTACCGGACGCAAGTCACAAACCTTACCAATGAATTACATGAGCAGAAACAGCAGACTCTGAATGCGCGGAGTAAATATACGGAATGGACAGGCGAGCTACAGAACAAGTTGAAGGAGCTTCGGGAAGAGAAGAGGAACTGGATCAATGAGGCAGCGCATTTGCGCCAGGCTGAAAAGGATGCTAGGGTAAGCCACCCCGAGAGACTCTACAGAGAGATCTGCATAATTTTGACGGCGTCTTTTCGCAGGCCTTGTTCGAAGCTCAAGGAAAACTTTTGGGGGACGCTACGAAGCAGGTCTTCGATTTGTCGACGCAACGGAAAGAGAACCAGCATAAAGTCGACAGACTTCATGACTACGAGCGCCAAATTCAACAGCTTGTTAATGTTCAGAAGTTGTTGTAAGTTCTTCAGGTGCTTAAATTCCAAACGATCTGAAGTAACATTCCTTTTAGTGATGCGGACTTTGCCAAATTTAAGGATCGGGAACAGGATCTTCAGGACATGCAGAGCAGGTACAGGCAAATGGAGATGCGAACGGAAAGCTTGGAAAAGATTCAAGCTGAATCTGAAGAACGAGCGCGGTAAGTTTACATCTTTGTTGCTCTGTCCAATCTAGCTCATGGACACGATGGTAGTGATTATCGTCGACAAATACAAAGGCTCGAATTCCAGTTGAGCGAGACGAGAAGAAGAGCGGCTAGCCCACAATTGCCGTTTACGCGCCAGCAGCTGGATGCTTTCCAGAAAGAGAGGAAAGCGTGGCAAGAGGAAAAGGCTAAGCTTCAGGAAGAAAACAACGAGTTGCAAGAGATTAATGAAGAACTACAATCTATGGTGGAACATTTGAAGGGTCAAGTGAGCGGACAAGGGCTCATGGCGGCGCCACGTTCACCTATTATCACTGCTACGCATTCACACTCCTATCAGTCATGAACTATCTTTCTTTCGTGTACGGTTCATTGTTGTAACACTGTGGTAGCTACGAAACCATTGTATTTCTTTGTTCTGGTGAGGGTGGGCCATGACAGGCGCTTATTGAAAACGAGGCTGCAAGCGACGCAGGGCCGAGAAAGAACAAAGAAGAATGCAAAGAGATGTTCTTCAGGATTCCAGATAAGCATCAACGGATTGCGATAATGGACGGTGTGTGAATAAAATCAGGGATGAGTTCTAGAAGTTTCCACAACGATCTGTGGATGACTGCCTAATATGGCAAGTTTCAGATTCTTCTCGAACTAATTTTTCAAGTACATAAAGCCCATCGCGACGCGTACGCCTTCATCGTCTACCCTCTCACTACTCTTCCTATCCCATCTCCCTAACCGCGCTACTACCCACACAAAGTTCGTCTACTCCGACGCTATACCTCTTGTCATATACCCTAATCATCCTCTATAGATGGCCACTGAAAGCTTTGGATTCCAAGCTGAGATCAGCCAGCTCCTTGACTTGATCATCAGTAAGTTTGCTCTTCAACATCGTCGACCTTTGACCTAGGCGCTCATGTGTTTTCTTCAGACACCTTTTACTCCAACAAGGAGATTTTCCTGCGAGAGTTGATTTCCAACTGCTCTGATGCCCTCGACAAAATCCGTTATGCCTCCCTCACCGATCCTTCTCAACTCGACACCGAGAAGGACCTCTTCATCCGCATCACCCCCGACAAGGAGAACAAAGTCCTCTCCATCCGAGATACCGGTATTGGTATGACCAAGGCTGACTTGGTCAACAACCTCGGTACAATTGCCAAGTCTGGAACCAAGGTTCGTACTGTGCACTTCCTCGACTATGCAACTTCGATGCTAAACTTTTTTGTAGGGTTTCATGGAGGCTCTCTCCTCCGGTGCCGATATCTCCATGATTGGTCAATTCGGTGTCGGTTTCTACTCCGCCTACCTCGTCGCTGAGCGCGTCCAAGTCATCTCAAAACACAACGATGATGAGCAATACATCTGGGAGTCCGCCGCTGGTGGAACTTTCACCATCACCCCCGACACCGTCAACCCCCCTCTCGGTCGTGGTACCGAGATCCGCCTCTTTATGAAGGAGGATCAGCTCGAGTACCTCGAGGAGAAGAAGATCAAGGAGATCGTCAAGAAGCACTCCGAGTTCATCTCCTACCCCATCCAGCTTACCGTCACCAAGGAGGTTGAGAAGGTAAAGTTATTTCTTTGCATGTCTGATTTATCATCATTTCTGACAAATGCTATAGGAGGTTGAGGACGATGAGGAGGAAGTGAAGGAGGGTGAGGATGCCAAGATCGAGGAGGTCGATGAGGACGAGGAGAAGAAGAAGAAGACCAAGAAGATCAAGGAAAAGGAGACCTCGAACGAGGAGCTCAACAAGACCAAGCCCATCTGGACCCGCAACCCCTCCGACATCACCACTGAGGAATACGCCTCCTTCTACAAGAGCTTGACCAACGACTGGGAAGACCATCTCGCTGTCAAGCACTTCTCCGTTGAGGGTCAGCTCGAGTTCAAGGCTATCCTCTTCATCCCTAAGCGGTAAGTTTTCTTTAGTTCTTGGTTTCTGTTCTGGTGCTCATGGATATTCTTCAGTGCTCCCTTCGATCTTTTCGAGTCCAAGAAGAAGCGCAACAACATCAAGCTCTACGTCCGCCGTGTTTTCATCATGGACGATTGCGAGGACTTGATCCCCGAGTACCTCAACTTCGTCAAGGGTATCGTCGACTCTGAGGATCTCCCCCTCAACATCTCTCGTGAGACCCTCCAGCAGAACAAGATCCTCAAGGTCATCCGCAAAAACCTTGTCAAGAAGACCTTGGACTTGATCTCCGAGATTGCTGAGGACAAGGACAACTTTGCCAAGTTCTACGAGGCCTTCGGCAAGAACATCAAGCTCGGTGTCCACGAAGATGCTCAGAACCGCAGCAAGCTCGCTGAGTTCCTCCGCTTCTACTCTACCAAGTCCACTGAGGAGCAGACCTCCCTCAAGGGTACGTTACTCTTTGTTTCGTCGTCTTTTTCATCTGTCTAACTTATCCCTTTCAGACTACATTACCCGCATGCCCGAGATCCAGAAGAACATCTACTACCTCACTGGCGAATCCCTTGCTGCCACCAAGGACTCACCTTTCCTTGAGGTTCTTAAGAAGAAGGGCTTCGAAGTTCTTCTCCTTGTCGACCCCATCGACGAATACGCCATCACCCAGCTCAAGGAGTTCGACGGCAAGAAGCTCATCTGCGTCTCCAAGGAAGGTCTCGAGCTCGAGGAAACCGAGGAGGAGAAGAAGGCTCGTGAGACTGAGGCTGCCGACTTCGCTGAGCTCTGCTCCACCGTCAAGGATGCCCTTGGTGATAAGGTCGAGAAGGTCGTCATCTCCAACCGTATCAACGACTCTCCTTGCGTTCTCGTCACCGGTCAATTCGGCTGGTCATCGAACATGGAGCGTATCATGAAGGCTCAGGCTCTCCGTGACTCCTCCATGTCCTCGTACATGGCTTCGAAGAAGACTCTCGAGCTCAACCCCAACAACGGCATCGTCAAGGAGCTCAAGCGCAAAGTCAAGGAGGACAAGGCTGACAAGTCTGTCCGCGACTTGACTTACCTCCTCTTCGAGACTGCCCTCCTCACCTCCGGCTTCACTCTCGACGAGCCCACATCGTTCGCCAAGCGCATCTACCGCATGATCGCTCTCGGCCTCGACGTCGACGAGGAGGAAGAGTCTGCGCCCGCCCCCGCCTCTGAGGCCCCTGCCCCCGCTGAGGCTGCCTCCACTTCTGCCATGGAGGAAATTGATTAGATGTCTTTCCGTTTGGGTAGATGATCTTTTCTCTTTTTTCTCTTTGCTGTCGGGTATATACTATTTCTTCGTCATCGCTGTACATCATCTTGCATTGCTCATTGTTTTCTCATTCACGCAATTTTTGTCCTATAACTCACGATATCTACTTACGCCTCTGCTTAATTGCATGCCAAAATGAATAAAAGTTTCTTTCTCTCTATATTTGGCTGTGTGAATTTTTAAGTATGGATTTGAGGATGTTTTGAGGACTTCCTTCGAAGTTGGGTGCAAGTTCATGATCCGCGCCAAACCTTGGAAAGAGGAGCGCCAATGTGAGTGACGTCATTGTATATTTGGTGGCCGGTCACTGCATATAAACCTCCTTTACTTTTTCTCGTACACACCTCATATACCACAAACCCCAAATTATAACTCATAATAATGGAAAGAAACAACAAGAGAACGAGAGACGAATCAGGCGTCGATAGAGCTCTATTTCAATTCATCAATGTCAGTCCTTGTTTTCTATCGTCGTTCTAACTTCTGATTTGCAACATCTGCAGGATGACCCTAATAAAGAATATGCGTTTAGCAGCGAGAGAGGGAGCTCGGTGTCTGAGATATGCAGAGAGACAGGAGATAATAGGGATTGCGTGCAGGTGAGTTGTTGCCCTGTCGTGCGACGTGTGCGGCGCACAGAAATCTGACGTCTGTTTCTTGCTTCTGTAGTTGCAGATGAACGCAAAGAGATTATTTGAAGCTATGCAGGTGCGTATCGGCGCCTCCCCTTTGCTGGAGTGGATTCTTATGGTTGGTCTTTGTGTCTTTGTACAGGACCAAGGATTCTTCTGTGCGCTTCCTAGTGATCCAAATCGGACGTACATGAAGTGTAGGCCGCTACCGAAGTAATTGGCTGTACTCTGCTGCGTTGTTACCACTAGGACGATGGATTGGAGTGAGGATGAAGAAGGATAAAATGAACTTCAAGGAAGGAGTGGGACTCCTTTTGTATTATCTAGAGCGACAATAATTGTTTAATATCCTGCTTTTCGAGGGACTTTCAAGTTCCCTGATCTCTTCAAGAGACCATGATGAGGCACCTCGCTGAATTTCAGCTTCATTGAATGTGGAAGATGACTTGGCAAGTTGGCCGCGCTTCCAGACGGTATACTATATAGGTAGGAGACTTGAGGAATTATACAACCGACCTCCTTAGCCTCTCTTACTCCGTAAACTAGAGTGTTGTCGTCAGAGCTAAAGAATCTAAGATCGATACGACCTTAGCATCATGCTCAAGACATTTAACTCGGTAACGAGTCTCCTAACGACTGAAGTTGCACCGCACTTTTAGCCTTCTTCATCCACATTAGATTGTAACTTTGGACCCTTTGAACGCCGTTCTTGTCGAATGAGGACCGGAGCAGCATGTCCAAACAGTTAAAGAACGTGAGTTGAAGACTAACTCATTCAGGATTAGCGGTATTTTGTATGGGTGTGAAGCATCCCTAAACGTCATGCTTCGACCCCAAAGTGCCAGGTAGCACAAGTCGAAGGATGCTAATTGCACGCTATTCTCGACACAAGGCGCCTTAGAAATATCACACAAACTTGGTCATGAAAAGTTTTCATTTTCAATTTCTAGTCGTCATTAAGTTGGTATGTTACAATCGACATGGGGGTGGTATAATACATGGTATACGGTAAGCAAGCAAAAGTGGAAAGAAAGGAAGGAGGGGAATGCAATAGCGCTACAATCGCAAAGAAAGCGATAAATTACAACGAATAAGGGTAAAAGTGAGCATGAAGAAAGAAAGAAGCATTAGCATCAAAAAAGGTGGTGAGTCGTGAATATCGAAAAAGGTCCATCAAGTATTTGTCGTTACGTGTGTAGGTATTCTAACTTTTGATGTTCGTGAAAAAAGAAGTCGTGCGGGGAGAATTCGTAGCGGAGTAAAGGAGCTTAAACCATCCTCTCAGCGCCGGGGTTGACGACACCGGCATTGTTATGAGGATGAGCGCCGACTCCATTGTGTGGGCCAACACCTACACCAGTGTTACCAGTGTATCCCTGTTCAGCAGTGTTGGTGGTCCCGAAAGTCGAAGTGCCAAAGCCCTGACCGACATTGCTGCTCCTGTTGTTCGTGACATTGTTGGCGTTGTTAACGTTGTTGTTGTTATTGTGGTTGAATCCGCCTCGTCCGATACCAGTTCCAGTGGTTCCAGTCATGCCAGTAGCAGCGTTAAGCCCAGAAACTCCAGCACCACCCATGTTGGAAGCCAGCACGGTGGCATCGCCAGGAGCGCCGACGGATTGTTCACCGCCTCCGTAACCCCAGCCACCCTCACGGGTGAAGGGAAGGTCGTAGGAAGCGAACTCTTGCATGGGCTGGTAGGTGTAGTAGGGTCCACGGCCAGCAGTTGGGAGGTAAGGCTGGCGGTGGAAGAGGGAAGTGGCACGGGGGAGAAGGAGGTGGTTGAAGCGGAAGTCGAAGATGGAGGCGAAGGTTTGACGGAAGGCGACCAATGCGCAGGCGATACCGATGATGGCTCCTGCGAGGACATCATACCAGTTGTGGACTGTTAAATATCAGGTAAATTTCACGGCTCTGCACGATACAATTAATTGAATACGTACACTCATCGATGGTCAAGGCGCCAGAGATCAGGGTAGCTCCAAGAATAGGTGCAAAGAAGAGGACCATCTTCCAGTACGCAGGGTTGTGGGCGCTCATGACCTTGAGCTGAGCATTGAAGTAAAGTGCGAGGAAGAACAGACCGGCCCAAGCAGCGGTCGAATGACCAGAAGGCATGGACTCGAGGGAATCGTTGATCTGCTTCCTGTCACCAGTGCAAATCGAGCGGGTGTACATCAAGTTCATGAAGCCGTTGCCGGAAGGCATGTCAGTTGGGTTGATTCGAGGTTGGCAGACGGCATAGAAGTGCGGGCGAAGGCCACCAATCAACCACTTGACGAAGACTTGGAACGTAGCGGCGGTGATCAAACCTATGCAAAAGATAATATAAGAAAAAGCAGATGAACGACAAAAGATACAAAACTTACTCTTCAAGAGACCAAAGTTAGTAGTAAGCCAATCATCCATACTCCTCCTTCGGGCTTGGAAAAGCGTGAAGAAGAAGAATGGGACAAAGAACGCGATCAATGCAGCAGCCCAGATAGGGATAATTTCCCTTCGGAGCGGGTATGCGAATTGCGGGTATACGACTTCACCATTCTGGAAGAAGACAGGGAAGCTGCGAGTGGGCGCAGGATCTATCGCAGTTCAGTCAGACTTTGAAGTAGATTGACTTGAGTGCACTAGTTACTTACCCGCAAAGTAGACGCCTAGAGCGATGGCTCCGAGAAGAGCCATCGTAATAATATCGACACCATGGAGCCTCAACCAAGAGCCAAATCGGAAGGGAGTTCCAACAGCTCTACCATTCCCTTGATGATGATTGTTGGCTTGGTTCGCTGCGAGCTTCTCACCGGCGTTTCGGCGTCTACCGAAGAGAGGCATTGTCGTCGTCGTTGTCGGCGGGGAGTGACTTGGGTGTTGGTGCTGAAGGGAAGTGAGGAAACTAAACGGAACGGTTAATGAAGGGTTTATATAGAAAATGAAAGGTGTAGTTTGGAGCCTCTCGGTCGTCATTTAGTGGTCCCACACGCAATGTGCACAGAGCAAACTGATTGGCCATTTAGCCAAGCCAATCTTCGAGAATGAGTGCTAAATATAGATTAAATGACGTCATCATTATAAATAGTACACCGCAGTCTCCTACGACTCGTCCTCTAGTACTTTTCAGCCAGAACTAGGAGTATTGCGGTCAGCAGTAGAACGTACAAGAGGCCACCATTACTCACTTAAAGCAGTTAACGAGGTCCAACCAGTAAACGGATGACTAGAGAAAGAAAAGAAAGAGCAATGAGGAAGTGGATGCAATGACGTTTATGCTGTCAACGGACCTTCTCCTACCCTCACCGTTGATGGCGTCGTATTGTTCCCATACGTACCCCGTTCGCTCATACTCCTACAAGTCCCGGGTCAGAAACATTCAAACTTTCCACAATTTTCCAGAACCAACGCACCTTGACCACGTTGTCAACCACGTTTTGGCGTAGTTCTTTGTAGATCTGTTTCGCCTTCTCCTGGTATGGACCCTCCTGAGCCGCGTAGGTCTAGACGACGTTCAGTATGATACAATGTAATATGTAATGGGTGTGATGACATACTTTGTGAAGCGCCCGCAGAGCGAGGTAGTTCATCTGGATCCATATAGGCCCTTTCCAGTAATTTTCACCTTTGCCAAATTCAGGGTGAGAAGCCGACAAGCTCCGGATACCATACGGCGACCAGAGGTGTTCCGGGTCGCGAACGAGGTCAAGAATAGCACCCAAATGTGGCGATGACGGCGGTAAAAGTTCGAGAAGGAACGGGAACAGAGAAAGGTAGCCCTTGTGGCAGACATGGTATGATTCATCTAAGGTGACGTTCAGCCAAGTTTCGCACAGTAGTGAGCATCCCACTTACCTTCGTTGTCCACATTGACGTCGCAGTACATTTTCTGTTCCTCGTTCCAGTGTAAATCTGGTTGAAATAAACGTAAGAATCTGCGGCAGACAACGCCATTCTGTCAATCTCTACCTTCAATGTTATCGAGAATAGCTTTCTCATTCTCCTTGAACGTGATCTCGTCCTCCTTCTCTCCAACAAACGAGGCAATATCCCTCATAGTCCTCGAGAAGAAAGCCATCCAAGATATCAAATCGAGATGCAATTCACCCGCATGAGGAGGCCCTCTAGGATAGTCATCCATACCGCTCGTCAGCACATGCAGCTCAGATCGACCTCTCCAGCGGTAACCTTCCGTCCTGGAGCGAGCTTTCCTAGAATACTGCTTGATCTGGCCTCTCTGTGTACGCCTGAACCACTCGTAATGCCTCTTAAGGGGCTGGTAGATGTCTTTCAAATAAGAAAGAGCGAGCTCGGGATTGTCGATGAATCGACTCTCCACAGCCGTCTGGGGGATACTAAGTGGCGTTTGTGCGCCTCCGACACCATAATCCATTCCAAGCTCTGCATCGGACGGACCACGGTTCGCTGAAGCTGCTTTTACCCGCTGGATGAAGGCAGTAACAGCCATTGTGAGCGTCGGTGGGTTCGCATAATTGGGCACTTGTGTCTGGAATTCAGCGGGCACCTTTGCTTGCGGATCAGAATAAGCTCTTAAGTGCACTGGAATTGACATACCTTGCTACGAGCTTCCTCGCCCAAGATTTGCTCTCTTGCAACCCAGCCGTCTTCATCAATCAAGCCAATCCAGTCCTTCAAAATCTCCAGACTGAAGTCGTTATCCCATTGACCGATATGCAAGAGATGGAATCCTTCATCCCTTTACACTTCCTCAGTAAACTTGCGAGCAAGAGACAAATCGGAGGGGAACATACCAATAAAATCCACGCGGGAAGAAACTTCTGCTGGGAGTAGCAGTCAACAACGCCTTAGGTTCGGTGAACTTCGCGCCTTTCTCTGCATCCTCATTGTTGGCATCCTCTTCCTCATCCCACTCATACGAGAACTTTCGGTCCACAATCGAGGTTCCATAGAAGTAGCCCACACCGCCGAAGAGATTCGAAGTCACCGCTCTTGAAAATGCCTCATAAGACTCTTTCTTCTCTGGTGGGAAGTCGGCTGGGTATGGCAGGACCTCACGGAAACGTTTTCCGTATGCTTCGACGAGGGCTGGAATCCCTTGATCCAATACAGCAGCTGTAGAAATGGAATATGTTATTAAAGTGCATATATACTTCGAGGATAATGAACTCACAGGACAAGACTTGCTTGTTACTTGCACTGTCGAAGTAAACATCAAATTGGAAAGGTCCGTCAAAGAATTTTTGGACAGCATAGACGTTGCTATTCATGTACACATCGTCTGGGAGCGACAGCAAGTAGGAAGGGTCCGGTGCACCGACGGTTGGGTCTTGATAGGGGACGATAGCCTCCCTAGCACGATCGAGAATTGCCTTCATAATGACATCTACAGGAACCTGCGTTAATTTGCTATTCGTCTGGAGAAACCTAAGAATACGCACGAGAAACCTGCCAGACCTCTCCATCCTTAACTGGTCGTCCAAGGAAATGTGTTTTCCCAACGCGATCCTTGAATTTATCGTAATGAAGGCCTCCGGTAACCGCACGGTTTTCTGCACCTGAAGCACACTGGTCAATCTACGACTTTGGAGGCGTAAATACCTGACATACCATCTGCTACGCGAATAGTGAACTCGTCTAGTTGAGGTGTCGAACCAGTTAGTTTGATTTCTCCTGTTACGCCCTAGAATTACAAATATTAACATATGAAAGTAGTCGACCAGCGCTTAGGTGCACTCACATTCTCATCTTCCTCCGATTCCATGCTCAAGCCGCCCATTCCCTCCAAACCAAAGTAGAATATCGTAGATACGCGGGAGATCTTGTCTAGTACAGTCATTAATAAACCGTTCATACGATCACATACAAATAAATGAACCAGCGCACCTTTGTCAATTGGCTCCCCCTTAACACGAGCTGCCCAGCTCCCTCCGTGATCTCCTCCAGCAACTTTCAAGAACTCCGTGGTGATCTTAACGTTGTTAAAGCTGTCTTTGATGACTTGGACGCCTCCTTCTCTGGTATCGTATTCCGTCCAGGTATAACTGTCAAGAGCATCGCCTTGGTCGCAGGCATGTCGGGTCTCTACAAACGCAAAACGCACAACGAAGTTCAAGCAAAGCGTCTACGCGTAATACATTGTCATTACTCACTCCCAATAGCCTGATAGTTCTGCGTTCCAAACCATATAAGACCCGTCATCAGAGACTGGGGTATCCTAGGCCTCAAGCCAAAGTACAGATTTGGTCTATATGCTCCCCATAGTAGGGTATCGTTTGCGTTGGTAGACTGGGATAGCACCCCTGGTACCAAGGGCAGGAGTAGAAGCAGAGCGAGCTTCATTGCGCGCTGAGCTTTACTGGTTCGCCCGTAAACTTATCGAAAGAATAGAGAGATAGAGAGGCCGTGGTAGTAGGCAAACGTGTCGTGCGTCGCGACGTAGATTCTAACGCCCGGCCCGGCAGACTTTGGTGAATATCCCCGAAGGGAATGCGCGCGAGGTCGTGGGAGACAACAACGGCAAATACGCCTTTCAGAAATACATGGCATCTGTTGTGAATTTCTATCACAATTCTAGCAAGCTTTCTGAAACTTGACGTGCTCACCTTCACGCATCACATCCTACCATGGCCACGTTGTACCCTCTCGCCTCGATATCTCAAATAGAAAAGACACCCTCTAGAGAAGACGGCATACCCGAAGATCTGGAAGAAGACCTTCGCGCGTACGGGTGTAAACTAATCCATGAAGCGGGTATTCTGCTACAACAGTAAGGATGGTTTCTTGTGAATTTTGGGTCGCTGAGCAAGGAAACACGATAGTTCGCCTTCGTTAACAAACTCGGTGGTCTCGTAATCGTACTCGTGCTTTCTCGCTACCTTCAACGGTTTATGAAGGAAACAAGTAGCCGTGGCTGCTGCTCAGATCCTCTTCCAGCGATTTTGGTTCGTTTCTTCCATGAAACAGTTTGGTGTTGGTGTGAGTGGGCTGCTCATTCACCGCTTTGAATGTATTTTCTTACATTTTCGACAACGTTAGGACGTTGGCATGGGTGCGCTATACCTTGCCTCAAAATTGGAAGAATGTCCTCTCCGAATGCGCGACCTTATCAACGTATACGATCTCCTCCTTCAACGCGCACAATATACTCTTAAAACGAGCAGCAGCGCAAATGCAGACCATGAGAGAGGCAGCACGACTGGCTTTCACTATCATCCCATGTCATATTTTGGGTCGACGTTCTACGAGTTGAAGGATGCGCTCGTGTTGGCCGAGATGCAAATTTTGAAGCGGCTAGGGTTTAATGTGCATGTCGTCCTGCCGTATGGAACGCTCATAAGTTATCTGAGGATATTGGGGTTGGATAAGAATGGTGAATTTTGTTCGAGGGCATGGGGGTATTTAAACGATGCGTGAGTCTCATCAGTCATTTAGGTCTACTTAAGTTCCATGCTGACCCTATATCTCGCAGGCACCAAACGCCGGTGTATGCGCTTTACCAAATACCCACCATTATCAGCGCAGCCATTCTGCTTAGCGCACGGCATCTAGGTGTTCCATTACCAGATAAATCCCCCATGGCCTGGTGGGAGCTCTTCGACGCAAACTGGGAAGACGTATGGAGTGTGAGTGGGTATATCATGCGGCTGTACAGGGAGAGAACCCCGGAAGAGCGAAAGAGGGTGTTGGGAATGGTGACGAAGAAGGAAGTGCGGAGGTGGTTGGATGAGGAGGCTGAAAGGCAGAGATAGGACGAGGGCGATGAAGTCGGCAAAAATGTCTGTTGTTGAATCTCATCATGTGTTTCCTGCAAAGACTTCTCCAGCCATGCGATGATATTTTGGCTCCTGCTCAAAAGCCTCTCGACGAACCTATACTGAAGTATCGGACATCCAAACATATTGATATCAGCAAAATTCGTAACAGTCCTGTTTCTGTGCTCGTGGACCCGGCCATGATATCCCCGCCTTCCCCTTACACCGAAATAGTTCTCAAGCATACAAAGTAGACCTTCGTGATGGTCGGTCGGCTCTTCATCACCCCTTGTGGAATACGACGGAAACCGTGGACTTACCGACTTCTCACCTCGACTCCTAACCGCAACCCCTCGGGTCGGGTTCCCCCTATATCGATATCCTGTATAGCAAATCGATTGCCACAATGAATCATGGCTCGTGGTTTTGAGTCTCCGTCAAATATCCGTCGTTGAAGGACGTTGACGTGCGCCGTATATTTTTGCGTGATGGGATGGTCGTGCTCAGCTTTTGAGATTGAAATCAGCGATGCAACGACGTCGACTACGATGTGTTATCGCAATCATATCAGATTTCTGGGTCTCTCGCGTTGCGTTCTCCGTCTTGCATTTTATTGCACTAAGGATACGCTTGGACTTGGGCAATTGTACGGAGGATGGGGAAGGTATTGTTCGCCCATGAGGCGCCCTGAAGCAGAAGGACAATGACGTTGTCATTGTCAACACTCGGGGATGCGCTTGAAAGACAACGGAGTGACAAGGCCGGGGCAATGGCCGTCCTATTTTTATGCGTGCTTTAAAATAGACAATGGAGTATTTTGCTGACCTTTTTCTCTGTTTCCTGCTTTTTCCCCTTTCACACACACCACGCCCATACCACCTGTTGTTTTCCTGACCTTTACAACGTTCTCCCTGTCTCAAGTCATTCGTTTGCTTCTTGATTCCTTTCCACTCTCTTCCTGTTCTTCCGAGAACAGAACCTTCCGGTCTCTCTCTCCCCCCTGAATACAGCATATACTCACGTCGCATACAAGCAATTCAGCCAGGATGCGCACTGCTGGTCTAGTAGCCTCCTTGGTGTGCTTCGCCACTCTAGTCTCGGGCTCTACAATCCATATCAAGCAAAAGCATCGTGGCGCCGTGGCGCATAGGCGTCAGCAGGTGGCGGAAGCTGACATCGTCGTCGCCCGAGAAGAAGAAGAAGCAGCACAGAATGTGTCTGCTAGGAGACTCGAACGTCGTTTCGATAATGCCAGATTTACATTCTTTGAAGTTGGGCTTGGTGCTTGTGGGAAGACTAATGTTGACTCGGATTTTGTGAGTCCTCTGTCCTCTTTCTCTAAAGTGTTCGCTTGCGACGGACTGCTCATATGCTTGTTATCTTTTTAGATTGTCGCCTTGAACTCTGCTGTACGTGTTTGCTTAACACCCGTCTCTTATTTCTTTATTTATTAATGGTTTGGCTCTAGCAATACGCCGGCGGCGCTCACTGCTTCCAACAAATCACCATCACGGTGGGAGGCAAGAGCCATGGTGCTCAAATCGTTGATGAGGTCAGTGTTCATTTCTTGGTACTGTTGCGCCAAACCCGACATTAGCTGACCATCAAAATTTCCATTATTATGCACATATATATAGTGCCCGGGGTGTCCTTTCGGTGGACTTGATTTTTCTCCTAGTCTTTTCGACTTCTTCGCATCTCCAGACGTTGGTGTGTTGACCGGCTCATGGGAGTTTGGAGGATCAAGTGCGCCTCCACCTCCACCTCCCCCGCCACCACCGCCACCGCCTCCCAAGCATACCACGACTACTCACCAAGCTCCTCCCCCTCCCCCTCCTACTCATACTTCGACTCCTCCTCCACCGCCCCCGCCACCTAAAACTACAGCGACACCTCATACGACGACTCACAGTCAGGCTCATTCGAGCTCGAGCTCTTCTGCTGTTCCCTCAAGCTCCTCTACGTCGGCGTCAGCGTCAGCGGCACGCGGATCTGGCAGCGCCAGTGGGAGCGCAAGCGCAAGCGCTGCGGCGCCATCTTCATCAGCGTCCAGTGATGATGGAAGTGATGCTATTGATAACATCGCGCAGATGTACCTTGCGTTCGTGCAAATCGGTTCGGTGATTACTGCTGGTGACGGCGGTAGCTCGGGCACGAATTAAGGGCGGACATCTCTTCCTCCTTGCAGGCTCGAGTTGGTTGGAAGCGTGGTCAGATCATCCATCCGTTGTTCGCTCTAACTTATTTCGTATTACCTTTACATCTCGTCCACTGAAGCGCTAGTCGCGTTGGCGGATGAGTAGTCATCCACTAATTAGATATGGCAAGCAGCTTGTTTCCGGTTCGAGAAGGAGGTCAGACGGATCGCGGGTGTGCAGTGGGTGGAGGATGATTTATTCTTTCATCGTATACCAGGATACCCCACCATGTTACCAGCCAATACCCAGTGCCTACAACGACAACCGACGGTATCGTGCGCCTCTAAAACGACACGTGCTGCCAGCTGCAGCAGTGCAAGCCCTTCTTTTTACATCGCTCTTCGTATTATTATTCCTCAGCATACATACCCAACCTTTTATTTATTTTTATTCTCCAGTCCTCGTCGCCCTCGGTTCCTTGTGTCCTGCGTTTTGCCCTTCGGCGGTAAATGCGCGGTGTTGTTGTTGTTACTTACAGATGGTGTATCTTTCTTTCCTTGGAATGCAAATAATCATTGGAATCAAGCTTTTCAGTTTGGCTCTGTGAATGTGATATTGGCGGTTGATGTTTTTATTTAGCTCTGTGAGAGTAAGTACATTCTTGAATGAATTGAACTGAAGCGAATGCGAGTGCTGTCATGTACGTTGACGTTATTTGATTCTTGCGCAGATCATTGAATGGATAAGGAGGTTGGGACGGTATGTAGGTGTTTTACTACTCTATAGCTTATACGTTGTACGGGGGGACTCCATGGATAGGAGGTGGTGGCATCGTCGATGGCTAGGGTTTACATTGGTATAGTATGTGTTCAAACATCAAACAACCATGTAGTTAGCCGTCGGGTGAGATGACTCGAGTGAGCGCGTCGGAGCGCGCGTGGGTATATCGGTATAGAGGGTAGGCGCAGTGAATCCGTCTCGCGACGGTCTAGTCCGCCCGTTTAGTAGACTGCTGTCGGTGAAGCCTCAAGGCCTCATGCGTCTAGCTATAGCTTATGATGTACATGCACGAGAGAGTGAGCTAAGAGAGCTTCCGTGCAAGCGGTTCAATGTAATCAAGTGAGGTGATTCAGAGGATAACAGTTACACGGATGAAGCGAAATGAACCATGTGAGATAGCTTTGGAGCTTGGAGCTTGTTGGATGGTCGCAGGCTAGATGGCAGCGACTGGCAGATGTGACTTGTTGCCATATACGATGATTAACAAGGATGTTCGATTTTGAAATGGTCTGAAGGCCCATTTTTTCGTTCATGGGTGGCTGACCATTTGTAGCTCTTATATTACAAGGAATGTAGAGAGAAAAAGAGGGATTGAATTTTATCTTGAAGATAGAAAAAGAGAGTGAAGCCAAGAGCTAACCCCGGCAAATGCCATTTGGTCCTGTTGTTTGCTTGGTTGTCAAGCGGAAAAACAACAGTTCTAGCTCGCGCCAGTGGCCGTCCCATCAAACCACACTAAACATTCATTCACCGCTGTCCTTCCTCCTTCTACAACCACTACCACTACCGACTCTCTCCTCTTCCCTCTCTCTCTCTCCCGTAGTAGCAGGGAACTCCATTCTCTTACCCCCACACTCGTTTTATCCTCACGAATCAAAGAAAACACAAGAACCCAACCAAACTACCTTTAGCCCCGCAGAAACCATGTTTACGAAGCTACTCAACTTCTCCACACAAGCCCTCTTGGCCGCCTCTCTGCTCGTTCCCCTTGCAGCTGCTGGATCCCACTCGAACCCGCTGCTGAATAGGCACCACGACATTGCGAGGCGTGCGGATGGTCATGTTGACTTGCACCGACGGGTGTCGGGTGCCAGGTGGTCTTTTTATAACGTCGAGACTGGAAATGCGTGAGTACATACCCCTTCTCTTCTCTATCTGTGATGGCGACTCTGCTTGAATGTGCTACTGCTCTGCTCTTCACGCATCATACTTCATTTTTATGAGGTTTTGGCTATTTCAGTACGCTGATCGTCGTGTTTTCATTGTTACAGAGGATCCTGCGGAAAGAAACACGCTAACAGCGACTTCGTATGTGTTTTGATTGAGTTTTCGCATGGGAAGGTCAAAGGTTGCTGATGATGATCTTCGTTTCTTTCGTGCCCCTTTTTGCTTTCGTGTTGTAGACTGTCGCTATGAATGCAGGGGTAAGCTTTTCTTCAGCTTGTTGGTTTACGTGTCGCTGACAACTATCTTATTCCTTTCTAGCAAATGAACTCGGACATGTGCTTCAAGACTATCACCATGTCGTACAATGGAAAGACCACTACTGCCACTGTTAGCGACACCGTGCGTGATGCCAATCTCATGCTCTATTTTACATGCTAAATTTGAGATCATTAATGATGCAGTGCCCGGGATGCCCTTGGGGAGGTCTTGATCTCACTGAAGGTCTCTTCTCCTTCTTTGCACCTCAATCCGTCGGCATCATCTATGGAACTTGGGAGTTCACTGACGCAGCTCCTCCTCCTCCTCCACCCCCTCCCAAGCCCACCACGACTAAGCAAACTCCTGTGTGGGTCCCACCCACCACCACATGGTTGCCAGTTTGGGTTCCTCCCACTACTACCAAGAAGAGCATCAAGCCCACCACCAGCTCTACCCCACCTCCACCCCCGCCAACCACGAGCTCGACTAAGCCCAGCTCGTCCTCGGCTCGCCCCTCAAGCACTTCGTCTTCGAGTTCCCGTGCTTCGTCGAGCTCTGCTGCTTCCAGCTCTTCGGTCAACTACCAGAGCGGCGTCGCAAGCGGATTGGCTGTCCCCACGGGAACGGTCAATCTCCCGACCGGCTCTACTCAGAACCTGGTTGATATGTTCTCTGCGTTCATCCAAGTCGGAGGCATCGCTGCCGCTGCTAACAGGCTTTGATGCGCATGTGTCAATACATATGCTCAGAGTCTAGACAAGAAGGACGCGCGTCACAAGCTCGTATATAACGAGCCGACGTCCTTCGCATTTTATTCCCTTTGTCTCTCTATCTTTTCATTTCCTACTTACTTTACTTTTGGGTTGCGGGAGGAAGGGTGTGGAATGGTTTTGTTTGTTCTTTGAAGGAAGAAGGTGGACGTTGCCACATATTTGGCATGCTTGATCTATTCGATTGATTGATATGATATGGTTATAATTGTCATTACTGATACTCCGATTTCATTTCTCCTTTGTCATTTGGTTGGTTCGACTCCTCCTACATATGCAAGATTAGTGTGTACTTTCAGTAGTACATGCTTGCTTCAATGTGGCGAGCTGGCTGGCTATGCCGAAGGTTGTTGATCCGACCTCGAAAATCCGACCTTTCCTTCTGTCTTTCCGATTTTTACGACTTTCTTCTTTCTCTTCATTCTGTGAAAATTTTCGACTAGGATACCCGGAATGCTCATGATTTTTTTCTTCCTTCAGTTTGTGTCTGTCTCGGAAAGCTTGTTTGTGTTTGTCTGGTTAACACTTTTGTGAGTTCGGTCTCAGTTGACGTCAGCTTTCACAGGATTTTCGTGAAGTCGGGACCTGGGAGGACCTGGGCCTGATCATGACCGGTAAGAAGAGGTGTTCATAATTACCACATACTTTCACTGCAAGGACCCACGATTGGACCAGGCACAAGACTTGGAAGTTTACTAATGAGAGCACTAATGACATGTGTAACTGACCTTTTGTAATGCAGGACGGAAGAACAAAGAAAATTTCGAGGGATATGACGAAGACGGCGGAAGAGGGTTGGCCAATTGGCGCCGGACGGTATGCTTTTGGGGGTGGCAATGTACTTTTTAGGGTGGCCCCACAACCCCCCCTTGTGCGTGCGGCTACCGGAACGCACGGCTGCACGCGCGCGCAGTCGTCCTCCGCCGTATCATATTATCCTTCTCTTTACTCTTTTTATTTTTCTGAAAGCTATATATACAGACACACTCACTGCCCCCCACGCTCTCTTGGACTTGGTTTCCTCCATTCACTACCCCCGTAACTCATTCACTCGCTATCTTGCAGTGTGCTTTCTTTGCTCGCTTGCTCTCTCTCACTCTCTGCACTTTCGGTCGACTTTCACTGTGTGAAGAAAGACAAGCGTCAATAACGGGGTTATACAACTAGGGTTTTTCAGTAAATCCTTACCAACACCACCAACACCAACAACACGGTCGTTCTTGAAGGAGGATCCCAAGCAACCAATTTCGCGATCTCTCAAACGCACTTACATCAAACGAACATGTTCTCGACACAGTTCAACACACTCTTTTTGGCTCTCTCTGCCATGGCCAGCTTGACTGCCGACTACACCTCTGTGAGCGCTGCTGCCGTCGACTCGATGCACGGTCTCGCGCACCGTTCGACTGGGGAGGTGCACCATAGGTTGGCTAAGCGGTACAGCAACACTAGGTGGACGTTTTACGACGTCGGCTTGTGAGTATTTTCATCTCTTGATGATGTTGTTTCGTTGGCTCATATATATATGTGCTTCTTTAGAGGAGCTTGTGGGATCGTTAATGTTCCCAGCGACTTTATCGTCGCTTTGAACGGCCAACAGTTTGGATCGGGTTATCCTGGACCTAACTGCTTCAAGCAGATCAAGCTGTCCTACGGAGGCAAGACTGCTGTAGCTACCATCACGGATATGGTATGTCTTCGCCCGCATCCCTCGAGCTTTGAAAGGCCATGCTCATTGAACTTTTTCTGTTTCCTCCTAACAGTGCCCGGGATGCCCCTATGGCGGTCTCGACCTCTCCCGTGGTCTTTTCAAGCATTTTGCCAGCGAAGACCTTGGCGTCCTTTCGGGTGAATGGTCCTTCGTCGACGGCTCTGGTGGTTCCTCCGACCCCAAGCCTACGACGACGACAAAGGCGGCTGTCGTCAAGCCGACCACCACCTCGACCAAGAAGGCTGATCCTACTACCACGAAGCAGTATGTTGCGCCTACTACGACTAGCTCGACCAAGAAATGGGTAGCACCTACTACTACCTCCACCTCGTCGACGAAGAAGGCTGCTGTTCCTACTACGACCAGCAGCAAGGCCGCTGCACCCACTACCTCTGCTGCCCGTGCTGCTGTCACGAGTTCCACTAAGCCCCAACCCCAGTCGCTCGCTGCTGCCATCTCGAGCTCGGCCAGCCTCGCAAGCAGCTTCTCCTCGATCGTCCTCCCCTCCGTGTCCGCTTCTTCTTCTGCCGTTTCTTCCTCTGTTGTCTCTGCCACTGCCACAGCCAGCGGCGCTCTTCCTACAGTGAGCGGCAGCAGCAGCGGTAACAGCACGGAAATCATCCAGGACAACATCGAGCTCATTAGCAACCTTCTCGTCAGGCTCGGCGAGCTCATCGCTACAGCTCTCGAGAAGGACGGCAACGCTGGCTCTGCGTAGGTCGGAAAAAGAAAAAGAAAACCGCTCCCTTGTTAGAGTTATCTTCTCTCCCCCGACCCTATTTTCCGGCTTCTCTGCTTTTACCGCTTTTTATTAACTTTGCATGGACAGTTACACCCATATTGATTTCATCCATCCATCCATCCATCCATCCATCCATCATCGCCCCATCATCCACCCACTTCGTTCATTCGCATACAGATTTGCGAGAGCAAATCCAAGTGCTTTATTTTATCCTGGCTTTCCGGGTATTTAAAAATTTAGAGTAGTAGAGTTAGACCGGGTTGAAGGCAGGCAATGGGTGGGGAGCTGGCTCCCTCTATTGTCTTGCCTCTCAGCCTGTGGAATTAGAAAGGAAGAAGTTAGAATTCATAGAGTGATGTTCGTTGTATTAAAAATCGTAAAAGTATCCTAGAGAAAGGTTGAATCAAAAGGTTGCAAAAACATTCCGCGTCGAGCGATTTTATAGCCCAAAGTAAGCGGTATATGTTAAGAATCTGGTAGGTATACAACGGCGCTATATATGGTGTAGCGGTAATTGTCATTCCTGACCTAATATTCTGGGACGCCCGGAAGAGAGGGATTAAATTCTCTCTTTTGTTTCACTTTGTGTATTTTTTTTTTCCCATTCTATTCGATCTTTTTTGTCAATGTTGTCCTTTGGCGTGATAGATCATAGCTCAGACTTTGCGGTTCCAGTAATTACGCATCCAGCAGGGTGGTAGGCATGAACTTTCAACAAAACACGTCCTTGTTATACTGCAGATAAAACACCTACTTAAAGTAGTAGCTACGACGACCGCATCAACACCACATAAAAAATGTACAACCCTATTTACATCTCAGCAAAAAGCAGAACAAACGAGCAAGAAGCAGGAAATCTATGTACAAAGCCTAACAACGTACAGCAACCGCTACAAAGACATTTGGATGCAATTAGGTCAATAAAAGAGTTCAGAAGGAATGACGACCAATGTGACGAAGACCAGGTTTAAACGTCACTGGAGGTAAGAAATTTGTACGATGAATGATAAATAAATAGGAGGAGGTGGGAGGGTGGGTGGTAGGTCGAAAGAATCAAACCAAACAGACACCGAAAATCAAGTTTCTGCGCGTCGGCTTCGTTCTGACTAAAAGTACATACAAGAATTGGGATACAGAAACGCAAAGGAGAGTCGGAGCAAGAAGCTAGAAATTATAATTGTACACTTGCATATATGTTTTCTTCGTTTTTGTCGTCTTCGAGTAGAATCCCATCGTAGTAAAAAAAGCGATTCGACTTTCATCCAAGAGTCAAGTTATCGTCAAAGCGTGCCGCTTGTGATTCATCGTTGAACGTGGAGTATACCGTCGATAAAGTCGCTCAACCACTGTGATGGTAAAGTTGAGAGATGCGGCAGCTGTCGTCTCGTCCAGTTGTCGTCTTCGGTGAGGCCCCAGCAGGTTTTGTTGCTTGACCCGCCAGGTGTTCGTATATTCAATATCGATTATTCCACCCGACCAATAACACCTGCAATCCATGCTGCTTCACCCACTGCAGCGACATTGCCCTCCTGCCACCAGTCGTCATCTCCGACTCAGGATTAATCTTCTTCTTCCTGTTCTTCTGCAAATCCCTGATCAACGCCTTCTTACTGGGGTGTAACACCTTCTGTACCGCCTCAGGCCCTTGTTCACGCACAGCGATGTATTCCCTGATGTTCAGGAACGCGCGGGATTTAAGGAATGCTTTGGCTGACTTGAGAGAAGTAGGCAGGTACAAGGACGATGTTGCCTCTTGCTGAGTGGTGCTGTTGGTAGATGAGAAAGTGGGAGCGAGGCCAAGCTCGATAATGAGCGATTGCAGGAGTGTAAGGCGACAGATGGTGTCGTTCTTCGCGTCTGGATTGGACAGGAATCTGTAATTCAAGAAGAAAGGTCAATATATGCGCTTTGTAATGCTATTTTTTTTTTTTTGCACGTACGAAGATATGAAAGTCGACGCTTCCTCGTACAGCGTAGGTGCGGCTCCTCCGACAGATGACCCAGTCTCATAATCGAGGTCATACTGAGTCGAAACTACAGACTGTTGGTCGGAGTAGTCGTCGACGATAGGGCGGGACCCAAGTCCAGTAAACCTAACAATGGACATCTCTTCGAACCAGTCGTGGCCTCCTGCAGTCTGTAGGTAATGCGAGGGCTTTGCGGTCGAAGCTACAGAGGGTCGAGCACCCGACAACTGTTCCAGCTTCTTCATCTCGGCCTTCTTCCTCACTTCCGCTCTTCTTGCTGCCTTCTTCTTTTTCTTCTTCTTATTCTTCTCCGGACGCCCGACTGAATGGGCAGTGGTTGCCTGGGCATCCTGCACCTTCTCAGGCTTCAATTCTTGCCTCTGAGATTTCTCCAAGGTCGTGGTCACCGCATTCCCATCATCGGGAGACGAAGGCCCCAGGCTCATCTTCCCCATCTGCGACTCCAAAGAGGTTACAAGACGCGCATTGGAAGCGGTCACGGGCGTCCGCAGCCCAAACCCTTCGTCTCTAACGGGTGTAGAGATGTTCGTCTGAAGTTGCACAGCTTCAGGGACGGTGCGTGTGGCGTTCCTGGCCGTGGTCGTAGTCGCTGCAGCAGCAGCAACAGTACCAGTAGGGCGCGGTCGACTTAGCAGCACAAAGTCGTCGTCGGATGCCTCTCCTGGCTCTCTACCTTCTTCTTCTCCGGATGAAGAAGAGAAAGACACCTCGACTTGGGAGTCCCCAATAGACTCCGCATCTGAGACACCCCATAATACGATCTCGTCTTCGGAGCTTTCGACGAACTCCGTATCGCTGAGTAGGTTGTTATTCGTGAGTAGAGTCGAGCGAGACATCATTGCAAACGATGTCGCAGAAGAAGATTGATATCAAGAGACTGATACAAAAGAGTTGTTTGGCCAATAACGCGGCAGAAGCGAGCACGGAAAGGTCGTTGAGGGGTGTTAGAGGTCGAAACTGTAGCAGTAGTTTGGATAGCGTTATCTGTCAAGGACAGCTGCTATAAGTATTGCTCCCTGTGCCACTGCTTTGCGGTTGTAGTCGAGGTCAAACACCGAGTGGCACTACTACTGCACTAGACAGTGGCAATGACCGCCGACCAACGAGAAGGATGGAGAAAAAGTCGACAGATCAAGAGATAGACAGAAAGAAAGACTGCAGGCGCTGAAGGAGAAGAGAAAAGAATGGTGTTCATTGGTTACCTGCCATTGATAGACAGATGCAGATGATGATACATACCGGACGGCGACGATGGGTCAGGTCAAACCCAATTATAGTCGGCTTGGTTACCACAGAGAAGAGATGAGCAAGTCGACAAACTTAGAGCAGAGATGATGGTGGGTCGAAAGCAAGACACAGAATTCGAAACCCAAACCTCGTCTTTGTTATAAACATGGGTGTAATAGTCAGAAAAGGTTTTCATTTGATGTCGCTAAACACTTCCCCTATGTTCTTCCGCCACTTCTCATTGTTCATACATACTAAAATATCAAATACTAATAGTTTCGACAATGCTTACTAGGGTCAGTAGATTATTGACTTTTTCAGCATACCCATTCAGCAGAACAAAGCTATTCAACGCGAGCAACAATCAACCCTTTGTCAATGCCACCGTAAATGAAATCATTCCACGATCTTCCAATAGACCACCGAATTCTTCCATCCAACCGCGGCACGTTGCGCAACCTTCACGTTCTTCTTCCACACACGCCCATGCATGTCCTTGACCTCTTTTGCGGTCCTAGTCTTAAGCATGAAACGCTCCGCATCATCATCCGAAGAGGTTTGCAACACGGTGGGAACGGCCAAGCTGCCTTTCTTCCCATTACCCAGCTCGGAATCTTGATTCCTTCCCCAGACCATGAGATCTCGCCCGCCGACACCGCCTGATTCCGCCGAACTGTTCAAAGCTAAGAGAACATGTCCGGTGGGAGAGATTTCAATTTCTTCCGGTGTGATGGGTTCAAGACGCTTCAACTTGTCGCTATCTATATATAAAAATAATGTGAGCGGATTACACTAACCGTAACGCATCCTACTTACATTGAACCAGACCACTGACTCCTTTGACGCGCAAGGGAACGGACTGGGCAGTCGTATAGAGGTTGTTTCCAAGACCTCCATACTGCCCATTACCGGCCATAAGCACGTCAGTAGATGTAACCTTCCCTGCCTCAGATTCTCTCATGACTGTGAAAGCAGTCAAATCTCCGCCTATACAGTATTCTAAGTAATCATTTTGAACAGACAACCGAAACAACTCACGAGCAGTAATGTCTACGCATTTGGTGCGCGCGTTTGCCGGCGCGAATCGCCAGAGCACGACCTCAGTAGGAATGATAATAGTATCGAGTGCTACATTGGCGCCTAATCCAAGTTGACTCGAAAAAAGATTCACAATCAGCACAGACACATGCTTCTGAGTGTTGAATATGCGCTCACCCAAACTCGTTCGCACCCCAGCCCAACACTCTGCCCGACTTTGTCCTGGCAAAGCTCGACCGGCCACCAGCAGCAATCTCCACGACGTCAATGCCTTTCAAAATCGGAACTTCATACAGGAATGGGCAGAACCTGATAGTTTGATCGTTAATTGCCGCCAAGTTATCTTTATCTGCTGCCTTCAAGTGATCCTGCGCGCTTGTAGTGACGCTCACATTCATCCGCATCGCGCTAGACGTCTTCTGATATGGGTCCGCAAGCGACTTGGGCACGAGCTCCACGTGCAGGTGCGATTCGCGTTTCGTCACAGCGGCCATCGGGTCGGGGAGAGCAAACTTGGAGAACCCAAGCTGTCCGTAGTTGTTTGCTTTCTTGTCGATTGGGTGGGCAAATACCCGGCCTTTGGAGGTGAGTGCCAGGAGGTGATGGTTGCCAGCTGAGATAGAGGTAAACCTGAAGATATATGTTATGGGTGCACACTTTCTTCAAGGCGATGACAAGCTCACGATTCGCGCCAGGCAAGGTTCTCAGCGGCAGTCAATTCTGCGAAATCAATAGTCTCATCTTCACCCCAGAGCCAGCCAGTTCCCCACCAAGAGTCACTCGAAGGGGTTGGTCTTCCAGCCGCATGCTCCTGTTCCACCACGTTGGCAGCAAGCACGTACACCTTGCCAGAAGCTGACAATGCAAAGACTTTATCTGCCGTAAGTTCCAATTTCACAATGTTCTGGAGAGCAACGTTGTCAGTGATCGAATTATCGAGTTTAACGTTGACGTACCTTTCCCCTCAGCGTAAGCTTAGGCAAAGAACTTCCAGCAAGTGTGTGTCCGAAGAATCCATCTCCCCATTGATAGATATCGCCGCGTCCGTCGATGCAAGCAGCATGTTTCTCGTGCAATTGCAGATCACGCAGAGCGACACCATCCAAGCAGTGAGCTACAGCTGGAGAACGAATAGCTTCATCTCCTGAAACATAAGGTGACAGGGTCTTGTTCCTATATGCAACTCGTTATGATACTCCTCCGAACACAGACGAGACGTGCAGACTCACGCGTTTGAACCCCACACCAGCGAGTACAGAGTATCAGGATCGTCAAGTTTCTTGATATTTTCCGCAGATATAACCGTCGTACTTGGCTTTTCGGTCGTAGGGTTTGAGATGCTGCGTGCTGTCGGAGCGGCATCCGCGCGAATGGTACCTGCTGTGTACCACAGCGCAGACCCCGCGACCACAGTTGAAACCAGTGCTACTACCGCCCCGTTTCGTGATTGCCAGGATTTTGTTGAATATGAAGAGGTCGAGCTGAAGAATCTGTGTCGAGTAGAATTTACAAAAGGTTTGGAAGAGGACCCAAGCTTGCTAAACGCAGAGCGCGTGGCTCCTTTTCCAATGCCTGAAAGCATCGTTGTGTTATTACGAGGTTTATGCCAGTTAATACTTTTATTTTGCTTGATTATTGCATAGGTAACCGTAGTAGAGTGAGAAGTCGAAAGTCGATGTGGTGAGACAGGTTGAGGTGTACGGATTCCCTCTGAATACGCTGGGTCTGTCTGCAGCTATAAATTAACTTTTGCTTCCGAGACTTGACGTAACATTGTCACATTGTCACAAACATCACAAACACGCGCGTGCGCGATCGCTGATCCGCATGCTCTGCTAAGTCCTCCTGGACCCCCGTTACCAGCGCTTAATCCTTCAACAACAACGGGCGCTTGGCACAGAGGTAGCGCGCACGCTTCCATGCGGACATTGTGTTTGCGTGAGGTCCTGAGTTCCATTCTCAGAGCGTCCACGGTATAGCCCGCCTAGCTCAATCGGATAGAGCGTCAGACTCTTAAGATTATCCAAGGCGGTATCTTATCAAGATATATAATTTGAGAATTATGTAATCTGAAGGCTGCGAGTTCGACCCTCGCGGTGGGCTACTATACACTTTTTGACCTCTTTTTAGACGCCTATTTGAGGCAAATAATATTTTGACAGTGTTTTGGAGGGAATTCGTGAGGTAGAGGATGGAAGCCACCCCGAAGTAGCAAATTACCTAATTTTACTCCCCGTGGCGGGAGTTTAAATTTAGAACGTCACTTTTTTTCTTCCTCCTCCAAGTAGTGATAGTTATGGCCGGTGGAAGGGATGTTTTCTTTCATAAAGAAGATCCGGGTCACAGTCGGGAACTATCAGTTCGGGGTCACAACTAAGACCTCGATGTACGTGGGTTCCTACTTCTCTGAAGTTCTGCAAGCTCCTTAAGAAGAGAGGAGCTGAAGAAATCCAGAAAGTCGAAGAGAAAAGCAACTCAGTGAGATGGAGAATTCGGGTGGTTTAAAAAGAATTTGAAGCTGTCAACGTGAATAATTCCTATGCGAAAGATTGACACAGAAACGTATATTTAAATGTACATAGCACCCTTTTCCAATACTCGAACCAAGACTTTATGCCGGCCCACGAGCTTCCAAACTTTTTTAAAGGTTGGAGATGATAGCATTGTAGGCAGCCTTGGGCTGGTAGTTGTTGTCGAACAAGAGGGGGTTGGAGCTCGCGCGCCAGGAGTCCTATTTAGAAGGTCGTTTAGTACAAGGTATAAAGCGTAGAAATAGTGATTGGGACATACGGTATCACGAACACCCCAGGAGGTGATGGAAACACAGGAAGCGGTGTTCAAGCAGGCCTTGGCGACAGCGACGTAATCGTTGGAGGGAGCACCTGCGATGTCGAGCTCGGTGATGGCGACATCAAGACCGGTAGATGCGAGAGCAGTGAGAGCGGACTGGAAGCCGCTGCCTTGGCCGGCCTAGAAGAGGATATTCAGTTTTTCCCTCGTTTCTGAGTGATGCAAAGGTGACTTACGGAAAGATGGGCTTGTGTGCCAACACCATCGATAAGCTTGCCACCAGAGTTGACGCGCCTGATAAGAGCGACCATTCCTTGGACTTTGGCGTTGTTGGAGTCAAGGTTGTAGTCGTTAATGTAAAGCCTAGATATAATGAATTAGAAAGTGTTGCGCGCGTGGTCGGGTGGGATGAAGCCTTACTTGGCAGAGGGATCGGCAGCGCGGGCAGCGTTGAATGCGAGGGCGACGAAGGACTATAAACGACATCAAACCAAGCCCTTCGGAGTACAGAAATGAGACTCACCTCGCCGAGGACGTTGGAGAAAACGCTGGAGCGGAGAGAGCCGTCTTCGTTCAAGATTTCACTGTATTAAAGGTAAGTAAGCGCAAGACATTTTGAGGAGGGGGTACTAACTTGACAACATCCCACTATAATTCGGCATGAATTTTTAGTATCAGCGTCTAAAGAGAAAAGACTGCCTTACGTCTATTCGGAGAGTGTGTCAGATGAATTGCTAAAGGCCAGTAAAGCATGATTTACTCACGTGCGATCTTGCCCTTGTAACGACCGGCAACGGTGGAGATGTGGTTCTGGATGACGGAAGTCTAGCACATTAAGTGAGCATATGTCCAGAAACCTGTCATAGGTATCATCACACTCACCAAGGTATTCCTGTCATTGATGGAAGACACCCAGCCAGGAAGCTGCGAGTGCCAGACTAGCAAATCCTCGAGTGAGCACAATATTCAAAGCAAAAAGCTAACATAACAAACCGAGAGTGTGGCCACGGATGAGCTTTCCGTTAGAAACGGCCCAGTTGACAAGGGTATCTGCGCCGTTTAAGCTGAAGCTCCCACGAGAAGCTAGAAGATATGGATAGTTAATCAACTGAGAAAGATATTTGAGGGTACAAAACACTGACGTTCAGTGGCATCCCACTATAGTTGGTCATATTGTTCAGTACTGGGTCATCTCTTGACAGAAACCAAGAATCACCTTCATCGAATTTTCCTAGAAGTCAATGGCGCGTGGTGAGAATAGTGACCACACAAACTACGCCGAGAGGACTTACAGGAGTGACTTGACCGAATTCACGCTTGATGACAGCAACATTGGCTGGAAGTCAGTAGTTAGATGGACCGCAAGATCGCTAGTGAAGTTAAAAACGGACCAGAGTTGCTCAGCAAGTTGGCATCAGCGCAAGTACCCTATAGCGAGCGTCAGAACCAGCAGTAAAGAGACGGACGGGGATCTGCTCACCCAGAATTTCTTGCCACGAGCGACGAATTTGCCATTCAGCCCACTGCCGTTGTTTCCAGATCCACCAGTAGGCGTTGGGGTAGGAGATGAGGAGGTCGTAGTAACCGGTGGGGGATTGGAGGATCCTGGCAAGCATCTGCTCGTGTATCAATATTTCTGGTCGATACAGGGAAACCCAAGGAAAGCATGCTTACTGAGAGTACCAGTCGTTAACGTATGTGCAGGTTGTTCCGGAGTCGCCTAGGACCAAAGTCAGTGCATTATGTTCACGAAAGATGACAAGGGAGGTGTAACATACAAACAGTCTAGATATAAGAAAGGGTGATGGTCAAGATCAGTGGGCACAGTACAGAAGAGTGTTCCAGTCTTACGCTTCCGCCGTAACCAATACCGCCGCCTACATTAGAAAGTCGACGTCAGTGAGGATCATTAGAAGTGAGTATGTGATGCGCACATTGTCCCCAGATAGCAACAGCAGAGACCTGCTGCAAGGCAACGACGACAGTCACAAAGGCGAGGAGTTTTGACATCGTGAACTAGTTAGAAGGCGAAGAAGTTGGGGAATGAAAGAACGCGAAGAACGCTCCCTTTTTATCGTTAAATGCCATAGGGATTTTGGAGATATTCCGATATTTTGTAGCATCTGTGATCAGGCGGTAGCCAGAACGGTAAGATGCGCAAACTACATGGATCCCGAATGGAAGCTCCAGAGGTCATCACCAGGTCACCGATGAAGCGGTTGAACTTCGCGCTTTTTTGCCATTCTCCGCGCAAATTAGGTAGCGATACTGCATCACAAACAGGACAAACCACATTTCTTCGTTGCAAGACGTATGCCAAGTGATAGCCAAGAGTGCTCGCTACATACTATTTCTTCCCCAACTTGAAGTTTGTTCGCTCCAATATGACCAGAGAAAACAGATGCAGGCTAACAGTGGGTTCCAAGGGGCGTTTATTAGTTGTTTTGAGGCCGAAGAAGGTCCAGCTTTAAAAGTGGAGGCGATTTTAGAGTTTTCGTAGATCGCAGCCATCATATTGCCCAGAAAATTCACGAATACACAGGTTTCCGAGGAAACGTCGAGAACTCGAAGCGCTGAATAGAAAGCAAAGGAGCCAAGACACACGGCTACTTTTCCACTTCCTCTTCAGGTCCCTGTCCAACATTTTTGTGGCAGTATGCGGGGACCATACATAGAGGGGGGAAAAGATTGTCGAAGGAGTGTGGGAAGAATGATATTTCCGTTTCGAATCATTAGACATTTAGACTCGCCGGCTTCTGTCCAGAAGACACAGCTAATTTTACTGCTTCTGCGGGGCAGTATATTAATCCACGAAAAAAGGTATACGTGGGACCTCCCTCGACTCGGAGCATCGACGGTGTGCTTCCCACATACACAATAGACGGGAAAGAACTGAAGCGATGCCAAACAATCGAATATCCATGTTGGCAGGCAGATCACGAGTGCCAAATCATTGGTGATGCGTTAACCTGTGTTTACGCAGTTGAAGTGGCAAGCAACGAAAGTTCGGTGATTTGAGAGATGACCATGTGTCATTCCATGCCTCGACGGCCCGTTCGTCTGATTCGTTGACTCCTGATACTCAGTCTGCAAAAACTGTTGAACCGAAAAGACAGTAAAAAATCGCACCACGAGTCATTGTTCTAGATGTTTGTTGTCGTCTTGCGTCTTTGCATAAGTATATTGCTTTCGTAGTTTATCCGCCTGGTAAGGGGACAGCCCGAATTTCGCCGCTGCATTCAACATACTTAACAGCTAGGTCATGACTCGTTGGTCGTCGGTGTGGGGAGTTGTTCTTGAACCAGTAAAGAGAAATAGCGTGTGGGATTACGCGTCCGGCAGGGTCTGTTACAATACTAGTTGTAGTTGATTGTTGAAAGCGTAAGGTAAGCTTACTTACTGACCGACTTCAACGACTTTACGCGAAAATGTAGCCTCACGTGGCGTGACGCACCCGCGCACATTGGATCATCATGAGCACTTGGTCCTTGCTAATGACCACTTGGGCAAATTGAGCGACATATCTCCTCCTTCTTGAATCTTCTAATAAGTACCAACAATCTACAACCAGATTTGACGCAAATAAAACTGCATTAAGTATGAACTTCCTGGAGGCAGATGTACCGGACATCACAGACTTCCCACCTCAAGAACAAGCACCTGGCCTACGCACACTGGATGGCTCCTTTCGCTGCGACATATGCGGCGAACTGTACGACGCACCTGTAACCATAATTTGTGGACACTGCTTCTGCTCGGCTGTATGTATACTCCGCGTTCTTTTCCTACAATGTGACATCCAGCCCACACTCATACAGATTACTCTTTCTCTGCTTTCATAGTGCATACGGACAGCACTTCGAACCAAACAAGAGTGCCCCCGGTGTAGGAAAAGGACCGATGAAGCTCATATACGACCTAACCCAGCGTTGGAAAACGTGATAACATCGTGGAAAGCTGCAAGGTCCGTTTATGCAGAGAATTCGTTACGTACATTTCCAATGGCTGATACATGTCCGTCCCTAGGCCATATGTCCTACAGCTTATAAAAAGTGAAGAGGAAGCTCGCGCTTCACGGTCGCGACGGCAAGTGGAGGAAACAGATACCCCGATACCCAAAAAACGCAAAAGGACCACAGATCGCGCATCCAGTCCAGAAATTACAGACATGGGCTCAAGCTTCGCTGGGCCTTCTCGTAAACCGGTTTCCACGAAGAGCATCGTTCCCAAATCTCCGACGAAACAGAAGAAGGCAAAAGCGAATGAAGTGATAGATATGACATCCCCGGATTCAGACGCAAACGATGTTGCAGAGTTGCCAACGCCCCGTGCACCTAAAGGCCTTGCTCCAAAAGGTGCTCTAATCATGCTCCGTGGTGCCCAGTTGGCTAATAAAAGCTTCAGATGATGAGCTAGTACAGTGTCCTTTGTGCCAAAAGAAGGTAAAATACGGCGTCCTGAATTCACACATGGATAACGGCTGCAAAGACCCAAACTCCGTGGATAACGCAGTCAAGTCATGGTCAAAAATGTTTGACGGTGCTGGAGGTAAAAAGAAGAAAGCAAAGCAAAGGTATGCCTAATCTTCAAGGGCCTGCATTGGACGACTCTCAACCCCTGAATCTTTCGTAGGAAAAAAGATTCTGACAGCGACGACGAGTACCCACTACCTATCTCAAACTATACGACTCTGAAGGACAAACAGCTTAAGGAGATGCTCATAGAACAAGAGATACCTGTGACAGGAGACCGGGCACTCTGGGAACTACGCCATCAACGGTACGCGCTGTTTGGGGTTGAGCCTTGTATCCATTAAATGCTCATCTCTTGTTAATAGATGGGTCACAATATTCAACGCCAATTTAGATAGATCAGGACCCAACAGGAAAACCAAAGGGGAACTGCGGAAGGAACTCAAGAAATGGGAGGAAGACATGACGAAGAAAAAGAAACCGCCCATTCAGGACTTGAAGGAGTATCAGGTCAGTTGCATTTCCCCTTCGATCCTCTGCTCTATTGCTCAATGCTTTGTTGTCACCTGATAACTGTAGAGAAAACATAAAGGGGAGTTTGCCAAACTCGTCGAGGCTGCCCGTCCAAAGAAGGTTACCAAGTCGAGCTCTCCTGCCGACAGCCAGTCGGAACCAATATCTGCACCACCACAATCTTCTTCGCAGTCTCCCAACGCCAGTGATGGAAAGGTCGTAGACTCCGAAGAAGAACCTCGTTAGCAAAATGATGGCCCAGCTAGTGTTGGTTGAGTGTTGGACTAAGCTGTGGATAGGCTATAGATGTAGCATATAGGTGTTGACTTATAGCCTCTCGTAGTAGACGTTAGCTAATCTCTTGATCTAATTTTTGGTACTTGGTGTATATAGTATGGCAGTAACGTGGAATCCTGCTGCGCAAAAATTAGCTATGTCCTCCTTGATACTGAGACGTTGATCGGAACCTGATGACATCGTCCTGGAGGCTTATCTCTATGAGTTCATGGAGGCTTTTGGTCTGTTTCCCTTTTCAACAGTTTTCAACGTATTTTGAGCAATAAAACCGCCGGAGCGAGTCGCTATAGCTATAAAAATCTTATCGGAGTAATGGACCGGACGAGGTGAGAGAGAGCCTGTAAATGTGCCGTTCATATTAGAGACATGCTTATTTTGCGTGCCTTGATAAGTACCCTATGTTGGGTCCTAGATATGTTCGAACTTCAAACGGTGAGAAACGTCTCGACTCCAGTGAACTCTTCTTGGGGCCTCGTTCGTATGAGTCAGATCATAGTCGTCACACTTGCGACCTCGGCCTCGGGAACAGTTTCAAACTCACACATGTACGCACACAAAACGAAGAATAGTATTCGAGACCATGAGGCTGTGTATCATTCTACTTAGTACAGAGCCAAAGACATACAAGTTGTATACTTGCTAAAAATTCAGAGCTTCCAACGGTACATCCGGACGAAGACTGTTGCTAGTTCCCAAGCTGTGCCAGTTCACATTCTGAACTCCTCGGGCTCTTCGGTAGGCCATGAGACGGATGGGAAGTGCTTTTCCACCATCCAAAGCTGCGATGTGGCCGACCTTTAGCCTCTCGCGTGGAACGTGCTGAGTCCGAGGAGGCAGCGGCATAGGTTTCGTAGCTAACCTCGTCGTCACCGTTCTCTGTGTGATTCGTCTGCTTGTTCGTTACATTGTCAAGCTAGAGAACCATCCAGCCCATGGAGATTGGTCTAGTGCTCCGTAGCCGTCCCCGAACTGAGAAATAGTCGAACTTCGTAGTCGGCGCTCGGTCCGAACATGGTACAGGTTGTGTGGGCGGCGTGGGTCGTGAGGTTGACATGTTTTGAAAGGAACCGAATTATGGTAAACCAATTAACAGAAAAGGCAAAAGCGATAAGACGCAAATCGCGAATGATAATCGGTATGACGATTTGTGAAAGATTACGTCCAGGCAGTGTCCAGGCTTTCAAAATGAAGGCGCCAAACCATAAGTAACGTATGTGCGGGCGTCCCACCGCGCTTATGGCCTAGTCTCTGTTAGCCATTTGGGAGCCAAATATGAGCCGAGAATCGAGCTCTGTATGATGCGATTTCTTCGCTGTTGTCGTTATCATACTAGTTCAGCACCAGAATTTCTGGGGTGATTCATAGCATAAATTTCCACGATTAGACCGATTACCTGGATGAGGACAAGAGTGAAGTAGCTTATATGTACAGAGCAAGCTTCACCGGGTATTTTCACATCAACACGTTGAGACAGCCTTTTTTGAGTGGTCTATATCAGTATCGGCCTCAGGATGAGAGCATAAAGTTCATAACAGACCTGAGTATCTCAACCCTATGGAGGAACTCCAAAATAGACGCACTTCTGGATTGCAATCGGCGCCGTGAATGGCCACAATTCCGGAGCAACGATATTGAATAGATACTCATCTTCTCCCGTGGGGACAACATGACAGCAGTGACCGTTCAAGGTGCGCAGTGTCTTGGTCTTGCATAGCACGACACTTGATGCTTAGCACGGAAATAGACCTTTGAATCATAGCTAACAGAAGGAGATGCCCTACATGATTAGAACCACATATGAAGCGTTCCAAGAATCCAGGAAGACCGCAGCCGTCTGAGCCAGAAGAAGGTAGACCACAATAGCGTGTGTAATGAAAGTCCGAATGGCTCTTGAAGTCTGAAGGAAATGGATTTACTTCCTTGAAAGCTCCTTCAAGCTGTTGATGACTTGATGACATACGTCTTGTCATGTTGGATGGGGATCAATCACGGTATTAATTATGGAAGATGTCGTCGAAAACATGGTGGGACCGTGGCTGAGAAGACAAGGGGTCTGGTTCGCACGGACAAGTATGGGTCAAGTCGACAGAGCATGTAACGAGCATTGCCTCTTCATATGGTTGTTTGGTTTCCGTAAAGAAGTGGTCCTCGTTGCAAAGAACGGCGCCTGGAATACGGATTGTGGCAAAACATTTGATGAAAGGAGGTTTTACAACAACATCCACCGATATCGCGACCTTGGTGAGTGGGAAGATTCTGCTCGGGAAGCAGACAGCCGACATAAGTCCATCAGGTAGATGTGTTATTCCTGGAAAGGTGGAAGGAGGAGGAGGATGCGCAGCGGTGGAGACTATTTGGGCTGGCAGACGCCTTGTATTGTGGTAGTATACCTTCTGACTCGTGGCTGAGAGAGTCAAGATGACATTGTTATGCAGGAAAACAGGAGAAAACGGAGAAAGAGACCCGGGAATCAGTTGCCAAGCGGCTGGCCTGCTGTTCCAAAAATGGAATTCCTTGTTAAAGCCTGCCTAGGCCCACGTGGCGGCCGATCATTCTTAGCCCAAATTTGGCACAAGGTCAAGGTATTAAAAGTCGCTAGCCCGGGTGGACCTTTTCCTTCATTGCTGTCCTGGTCCTCCCATATATCTTGGGTCAAGCACCCTATCCCTACCATATCTCCCTTCGTACTCTATAATAACGTCTCTCTCTTTGCTCTTAATGTCTTCGGATCGATCTACAGTGCGTTCATTTCTGGTACTTGTTAAGAGTAGGAGAGCTTAATGTTCACTCTAGCTTTCTCTTGAGAAATCCACTCTCGTGAGCATAGAACGCAGTCATGCGCGGACGACATGAAATACTGAAACTACTTGAACTTCAGCTGGGCCATATACCCATGCAAGGGACGCACAAGGTCAAATATGCAGGGGACTCGGATTGGGATTTCCACGTAGACGCCGCTCAGCATTCGCTAGACCTTTCTCTCATTTTACCGCACTATCGCGCACGACATCAGCCAGTTGACCATCGCATGTCGATGCTCGTGGCCAATGATCACGAACCCATGAAGTTAAAAGTTGTGAGTTTTCTTCCCGTGCCACATCATTCATGAGAGAACCACTTACTCACGCTCGTCTATTTCGCAGTGTCGAAACGTACCCACCTCCAAATTCTATCTCGAAGTCCTCGCAGAAACATCAGACGTGACGGTCTGGATACCATCAGACTTCAAAGGTCGAATCCACGCATCAGGGAAACCATCGTTCTCCGCTGGTTTTGTCAACCGTATCCTACAAAATGTTCGTATCAATGAACACGCTGTCGACGAAACTTATGAGGAAGACGAGGTCGTTATTGTCACGCGTGGGCGGATATCGTTGCGGATGTGGGACGTACAGACATGTAGCCCTGAGAACACTCACAAGGAGTCGTTAAAGAGATTGTTCGGCTGTTCACGGCGGGCGCCAGAAACAGCCATGGACTGGGACTTCCTTCTCAAGGATTGATTGAAACCCTTTTTCTCGATCCGCTCATTTGCTTTTTCGTTTTCTGTTTTTATCTGGGATTCATATCTTTTCGTTCAAAACATCCTCATTTTATTCGTTTTCATAGCATTCCCATCTTCCATCTCTGCATACTTTTATTAGCCAACGAGACATGTTGGTTCTGTAGCCCTAGACGACCCTTTCAATGATTCCATCATGTATTTCTATATACCTGCAATGACATAAACTTTGCTCTGGATATCCATCTTTTCTATTTCCGAGTAGAGTCTCCCTGAAACAAGAAGCCCCTATTTTGTCCGGGATTTCCACCTTGCCTGAAGGGCTCAGGAGGCACGAGTTGGAGATTGAATTGCTAGTTCGAGAATCACTTACATACCAATCAGGTTTTTTTCTATTGGTGTATACATATGTTGGCATGTACCGGCGGCCTGGATAGCGGTCGAGAAGGTCGTTCTAACTTCTGAAACAAGGATACAAGAAAGCTCTATCTGCTTTACGAGATATTATATAGGAGGTATAGCCGAAGTTTACATGGAATAGAGTGATGAATCTATGGATACAAAGAATACTACCTAAGAGTCATAAATATGTCGTACGGAATAAAGGACACTGGCTCTAGGCATGATCGAGCTCATGTCCATCGACGTTGGATAGACATTTTTCGACCGTATCGAGTAATACGGGGTTCTCAAGGGCAGCGGCGACCCTTTCTTTGTCATTCAATTGCTTGTTCACTGTCGTAAACGTCGTAAGCACCGTAAACAATCGTCATAGGGGACGTGGATCGCTGGTCATTCGACTCACCTGCCATCTCGCTCTGATGTGATCCCGGCTTAAGGAAAATATCGACCTTGAAACGTTCAGGGAGACTGCGTAATAGACGAACTCTGATGCAGAGACCTAACATTGATTATCAGATAGCAAGCAGAGATGAAAAGGCATTGATATATACCGATGAGCGTTGACATCCCACAATGAGGCACGGTCGGTGTGAATTCGACTTTAATACGATTTGTGCCGACGGTGATCTGTGGCGCTGAAACCACGCGAAGTTCTTCCAACGTGTTAGGATGCTCAGGGTCGTAAATCGAGCGGATTAGGTCTGTGTAGTAACATTAGTAGCTGGGACTATGTTTCTAAAGGGCCGCCCAACAGCTTCTACCGGAGAAAAAGAAGGAAGCCAGGGGTGGGATTGCTATTACTAACCATAGATTTCGTCCTGATCGATAGGTTCCAAGTCGTCCGCTTCATCATCGGACGAAGGTGAGTCATTTACCCACAGAGAGTGAGCTAGCAAGTCCGACTGTCTTCCAGAAGCTTTTGGTGCCGAGAAAACGACGGGATTTGGGTTGAAAACTTCGTCTCGCATTTTGTCGAGGGTCCTTGGATGAACTTTATGATGGAAGTACAAGTGTAAGGAGCGCGGCCCGGTGTGGAGCGCTTAATTAGTGTCACGCTTTAGGCAAGTCACGCGGCTCAGTATAGCATCGCGTTCTCGAGTCGGAGTTCAAGACTCTTTCAGTATATTCCACCATTTACCTTCTTGCTACTAACAGCCACATCTTCATATCTACTCAACCCATAATGCCACCAAAGGTACGTACTATCAGCCTCTTAAACAACTCTTTCCGTGGTTTTTGAAAGAGTTATTCACATTGTTTCAACTCCTTATTAACATTGGTTGCGTTGTTTTAGCGCAAGCAAAATGACGATTCTGCTCTCGAAGCCTCCACTTCGACGCGTTCCACGAGAACATCGACGAGGTCGAGCACAGCCAAAACTACCGCAAAGGAAACCGCGGCTTCAAAAGCCACCAACGCGAAGAAAACAACTGGAAGAGGAGCTGCCAAATCTGCGGTGCTGAATGAGTGAACATTATCTTCTCCCTTTGGCTTTCTCCCCAACTGAAGTGTTGTATGTCTAGTGAAGCGGATGATCAAAAGGATGATTCAGAGTCGATAGAGGTGAGTACTTAGATTTCTGTTCATCCTTGGACTATTGCTTATAAGCTTTCTACTTTCGATTTAGTCTGCCCGACCTGCTAAAAAAGCAAGAACCTCCGCCCCTTCAAGAAAGAAAGCCACCAATGCAGCCGCTAGCCGTGTCCAAAAGTTAGTCGTCCTGCACATTGCCCTCTTGACATTGTCCAAATTTCGCTTTGTACTTTCTTCTCGCCATTCTTGCCATACTGGACAATACGCGACGTGTTGTCTCTGGCCCAGCGCGACTTGTATATGCGCGTCAGTTGGCGCCTCCTAAAACAGAATCGATTACATAATCGAGATCGACGACTTCATAGTTCGTGGCATTGATCAACCGGACTTCATCTTCGCAGGCACAGGAATCCTGTGCCGGTACAGCTCTCGTTTGCTTTACTTCGGACGTCCTGTGACTGTATATAAAGGCGTTTTGGTTACGGCCCTTTCCTCTATTCAGTCCCAAGTCTCTGCCCGTAGAGCTTGTGGATGCATCCTTACCCATACTCATGCGCTTTTCGTCTTTGCTTTGCTGCTCTCCTAACAATGTTAAACGTACACACAGCGATGAAGACCATGCACGTAAGCCCTCTTTCTCCAAGGTGAGATTTCACGTTCCTATGCACTTTATCGTGCCTTAACTGTGCCCGCATTGCAGGAAGAACCACGCGTTGAACATGCCACATCTAACAACGGACATAAAGTAGAATCCCCAGCTCCCAAAACGAGCAAGTCATCGCAGACTTCCAAGAAGTCCACGAAGAAAGAACCATACTCCGCCCAAGGCGCGCTGCAACTCTTCGAGAAATACGCGGACAACGATGATACCAATGTTATCGGTCCGGATGGCTTTGTGCAATTATGTACAGATGCTGGTATGCCCATGGAAGGAGCGCTGCCTATTATATTTGAGTGGCAACTCAATGCAAAGGAGATGGCCAAGATATCTAAAGAGGAATGGGTGGCGGGTACCACTACCTTGCAGTGCGTGCCAATATGCTGAACTTCGAGAATCCCAATATGCTAAGATGCCTCATGAAGGATATCGTCCATCCCCCAGATTTCGGCGCTCGTGAAAGAGCTCGAGGACTTGTTAATCCTGGAGAAGCGTCCTGTGAGCTCGACCGCGAAGGGCCAGCCAGACTATGACAGAAAAGCATATCTCGGATATGCCGCCGACGTAAAGTCAGCGTTTCAAAAGTTATACTTCTTCTCTTTCAACCTTGTCAAACCGGAGTACGTTTTCCACCTTCTGTCTCGTACATTCTATGAGCTAACTATGGTATGACACCAGGGGTTCGAAGAATATCGAGATGGAGGTCCGTGTACGAGACTGCCTTGCGTAGACACCGTGTCGCTGACCATTCAAGCAGACTGCCATAGCCTTCTGGACCGTCTTACTGGTTCCCAAATATCCTCTTATGGGGGAAATTATCCGCTTTATTAACGTAAGTCCAGATGGCTCGAATTGTTGCTTAAGCACCTTTCTCACACGAAAGCCTGCAGGAAAAGGGGACATACAAGGCCTCAAACAAGGATCTTTGGAGTATGGTACGTAATGAGTGCTTGCTTCCTATTGGAAATTTTGTATTCAAGCTTCATCACATGAACAGATGCTCGAGTTTTGCCAGACCGTTTCACCTACCCTTGAAAACTATGAAGCGGATGGGGTGAGTTTCCTTTCGTTCTAATTATCATGCGTTTCTTTGCATTCTCTAACACCTTGCTTTTCAGGCCTGGCCTACTCTCTTGGACGACTTCGTTGCCTGGAAGTCTATTCAGTCAAGCAACGGTGCAGCTGAGCCTGCCGCAGAATGAGTCGTCTAACTGGATCCAGGTGCTGGGTCATCTTTTCCTTCCATACATTCATTATCATTTCCAACGTCTTCATCACCGACATGGCTACACACCTTCATTATACGGTTTCATACTCTCTAAACACTCGCTTTTTTGCTCTGTAGTTTCTGTTTTCTTTTCATGCTGTAGATAGGTTTTTATGTATCATCAATCCGTTTGACTGCAACTTCGACTCCTTACCGTCAGGTAGATGTGCGGCGCAGCACTCTATTCGACAGAGGTTCTGGCTTTAAGGAAGGAACATTTCACGATCTACCCAGCCCCTCCTGGCGAGCATGAGCAGGATCGCATCTCGTTTGCTAATACATTCTGCTATGCGCCAACGGAGAGCTACCAGAAAGTCGTATTGGGTATGAAGAATATATTGGCAGACATATCCAAAACATGATAGGAAAGAAAAAACAACACGAACAGTATACTACGACTATATAGAGGGGCGTGAGTAGATGTTATGCTCATGGCACAAGCAGCGGAAGGTAGTAGTTGGTAGTAAGGAAAAAGGCACAAGGGCGGTTGCCAGTGCAAAGGGGTATGTATGCTACGTGAGTCCTCAATTCCTTCCAAGCTCGTTCATGATCATTTGCTAGCAGCGCCAATGACACCCAGCAGGCCGTTGATACTGGCCCGCCAGTTGTCGCCGTACAGGAATCGGACGAGACCTTCTGAGAATGCCCTGTATACCACGCGAAAGCCAAAAAAAAAAAAGGAAGAGGAAAAGTCAGCATTGTCATTATAATAAAGAATAAACAGAAACGAACCAGCTAGCGCGTAGTGATTGGATAGGGTAGTCGAGAACTTTAGGGATGCTCGTGTTGATGAGTGATGGCCATCTATCGACGATGATAGCTTTGGGGTTTGTCAGTGAGCGGAGACCTTCCGGTCCACCTGATAGCAAAGTGATAAGGTAAGTTTAGTCTTGAAATCATATCTAACAGAGGCAGAAGAGATAGTACCGAAGCGCCCATAACCGCTAGCCTTGGTTCCGCCAAAGGGTAGATCTTGGCTGTGAAAACAAAATGATCAGCAAAGCAGAAGTTATGATCAATAAGACCGACAGCCTACTTGATCTATTGATGAAATATTAGTTTACAGCTCAGGAACGAAGAAATGCAAAGAAACATACATAGAATACACCAAAGTCGTTTACGGACACCATTCCGCATTCCAGCTGTTTCGCAACCTTGATGCAGTCTTCCTGGTCAGGTCCAAAGACACTTGCACCCAAACCATATCTTGTTCCGTTCGCGATTTCAATGGCCTCTTCCACAGTTTCGTAAGGCATCAAAAGCGCGATAGGCGCAAATACTGCCACCACCACCACCACCTTCAGCTTGCAAGCTCAAGCAAGAAATAAAGGAAGACTGTCACTCACGTTCCTGCTGGGCAATTTCCATCTCAGCATCGACAGGACCAACGACAGTGGGACTAAAGTAGTATCCATTCTCATGATAAGGATGTTCGTATTCCTTTCCATTCTTGACGTAGGCATTGACTTCATGAGCGTCCTGAATGAGCCTTTCCAGACCCTGGAATCTGTCGCCGCTGATCATAGCACCACCCTCGACCGTGTGCACGTAGTTCGCCTGAGCCACGGACATGACAGAGCCCACGCGCATCTTGTCGACGCGCTCACAGAAGATTTTATACAGGTCGTCGTATTGATCGTTATGAACGAGAAGGCGCTCGATGCCGATGCAGTTCTGCCCCATATTTTGGCTGATTCATGTTCAGGTTTAAAGTCGGCAAGCACAGAATTTGGATAACTTACTAAACGCCACGCATCCAGAGACTGGCCCATTTATTCAGGTCCGTTTTGGGAAGAATAATAGCAGGGTCTTTACCACCTAATTCAAGCGTCACAGGGGTGAGGTGCTCAGTGGCAGCTTTCGCGACCTTTTCACACCGCGTCAAACATAGTCCAGAAAGTAAAGCGGTTACCAACTTACCTCTCGTCCGACTTTCTCAGAACCAATGAAAGTTATATGTTTGATAAGTGGGGACTTGGTGAGCGCGTGCGCCTGTTCGGGATAACAACACACAACTTGGACGAGATCACTGCTGTGACCGCAAGCCTGGAGACACTTTCCGATGACACCAACAAAGTAGGTAGTAGACCAGATGACATGTTCCGAGCACTTGAGCACTACAGCGTTTCCAGAGAAGAGGGCAGCCATAATAGGGGACCATGCATTGTGGAGAGCTATGTTGCATAAAAACATTTAGTTATCCAAGCGTGAAAGCAGTTTAAGAGACGTGACTCACGGTAGTTCCAAGACGTGATAGCAGCAACAACACCCAGAGGTTCATACACGACCTGCGATTTTTTGTAGAACATCATGAAGTTGCTCTTCCTAGGCTCAGGCTTAAGCGCGTCTTCTCCATGCTTCATTATCCACTCCAGCTTCGAGCAAGTCGTAAGAATTTCTCCCAGAGCAGCGTCGATCACTTTTGCAGACTCGTCAACACAGGGGTGCATAGCCAAATGTTCAGAGGAGACTCACAAGTTTTGCCCGTATCACGACACGCAACACGCGCACAAGTCAGCTGGTTCTCCACCAACCACTTCTGCAAGCTCCGCAAAACGCGCCGGCGCTGCTGGAACGTCGTATGCTTCCACACCTTCTGCGCCTTTGCCGCCCGCTTGATCTTGCCCTCAATCTGACGTTCGTCGTCCGCGATGGAGGTGCCCAAGTGTAAACCAGTAGAGGGGTCGTAAGAGGTTATATATCGTTGTCCTGGGATAGTCATCATCGGAATGAGGTCTTCCCTCGTTAAATGCGATTCCAGAGTCGGCTTCGTGAGTTGGACGCCTACCCATGTCGGGTCAGAGGGCTACAACACGTCCGTTGTGTCAAAATTAAGTCGTGTTTGTTGCATACAGGGGTGCACATACTTCTGGGACCGTCATTTCAAAGGGTACTGCACTATTGTGCGTCTGTTGATAGCGTTCATAAACAAGGTAGATACCGAAAGCAAAGAAAATGGTAATAGGATAGATGGCGTCAATGTTTCGTTTCGAGTCGGCGTCCAACCCCAACTTCATAGTCAGGTAAGGATGGTTCATGAGAGATATAAGGGTATCCATTGTTGGGAAGGACCGACCCACGAGGGGGTTAGGGGAATAGATGGAAGTAGGCTGCAAGTCCAAAAAAACCAACCTTCAAACAACCAACACGCGACACGAATTATATTCACGTGACGACGACAGCCAGGGGGAAAGAATTTCAAAGAAGCTATAATTATTGGGTATAAAAGAAGCAAAATGGTTAAAACCGTTACAGGAACGAAATATGTATTCGAGTCATTAACGAGCTGTAATGTTGAGAGAGTAATGCAGTTGTGACTATATCGCTGTCCAGAGTTGCAATGACAAAGTCAAAAAAGAATGTTATGTTTGGACGTCGAAAGAGAACCCTGTAAACCAGCACAGAACGAAACAAAAAAGAGAAAAGAATCAGTGCCAGACCGTTTATCTATTGTACTGGAGGCAAAACGGCTTCTTGTAGACTTGTCACAGATCCAGTTTTCTTCTTGCCTAACTGGCTTATTCTCTTGAAACTGGCTAGGCTGCTCTTCGACTTTTTATGTGTCTTTTCTTCCTTGTTGCTGCCTGTATCGGAGGAGGTCACGGAAGTGAGTGAGATCACGTCGTTCTCTTTCGGAGCCGGTGGCACCTCTGGCGTCTCTTCTATGGGCGAAGTCGAGATAAGGTTTTCAGATACGCCTGATTGCCCTCCTCCACCAATCAGCTTGACGGTCACTTCAGGTTCGACCTCCGGCTCCGGCTCTACTGAGGCGTTTACAACCGCCGATGAAGAGGACTCCTCGGCTGCATTCGAGGATGATGGCGCCGACAGGGGTGCAAAGGATTGTTGGCTGACCACAGGACTCAATTCGCTTAATAAATCAGGGACATCGGTTGGAGGAGTCGTGATTATTTGTGGAGGGTTCGAGGATGAGGAAGGTGAAGGTGAGGCAGGTAATGGTGGTAATGGAGGAGAAATGGGAAGGGCGGATCCATTTGCTTCAGAAGTATCACGACGGACTGGCGGTTTTGACCGTCCTGTCAATCTGGTTTCCGTCACGAGACTGATATCTTCAGCAAATTCACCATTGATTCTCCCCGACTCGATATCATCTGTTGATGAATGTCCAGACCCGGGGGGTGATGAAAGTGGTGCAATATCAAGAGCCGTGGGTAAAACAACAGGGCGAGGCGCTGGAGGTTTAGTAACAGAAATTGTAGGTACGGGTTCAAGATGCTGTTTCGAAGGACCAGCTTGAGGTCGAAGAGCTTCAACAGTGGGTGGTGGGATGGCCTCGGAAGAACTCTTCAAAACAGGAATAGGAACCTCCGCAGCGCCAGGACCTTGCATAGTCAGCTCCACAATATCCAAGTCTTGCTGCGCTTCCTGTAATCCAGTTCAGACGTATCTTCCGAATAAATTCATATCAACTAACCTTGTTGTACCCATCCTGGTCCGGCAATAAGGCCGCATCAGGTATCACTCCAAGCTCTTGCCATTTCCGCAGACTCCGGTCGGCCCAAACCTCCAGCACGTTCCAACCACGATATTCACCAGTGTACCGTAGCCCTCCTCCTGAGCCGATGTCACCGCCGCCATCTCCTTGTCCCCGACCATTCCCGTCATAATAATAGCTCTCGTAGCCTAATTCATCTTCACTGCCTTCGCTAGCATCAGTGGCTCCGATCTCAAAACCGTCACCACTTTCCAATTCTTCGACAAAGCTAGCCAACCATTTCGCCCACCCGGTCGGGCCGTCGCCTGGCCACATTACAACTTTGGTGTCAAAGTCTCGTCCGAAAACGATAACCTGTCCAATTGTGCCCTGTTCGCCGGGGTTAAGGTCGACACCAAGATAGTTGCCAGCCTTGTCGGCTATGAGTGGTATCCACCCTCGCTGTGAATATTCAGTTCTGATCCATCCAGGAGGAAGCGATTGCATAGTCCGTCGAAGAGCCTCGTTTGCACCCGTGTTAGGATCCTTATCCACCTCCCTCCAAAATCTCCACTCTTCCAACACGCTTTCCAAAGGCAGCAGAGTCAAACCAAAGAACAATCCCTCTGAGCAACCAGCAGCTGACTCCGCCTCTTGCCCGTCCACACAGAGGTATGATTCCCGGACCACAGAAGGCAGAGCAAATCCAAACTGCATCTCGATTTGAGCTAGATCTTGAGGAAGAATGCCGTAATTAAGTGTGTCGCCAAGCTCGGGGTACTCTCTGTTCAGCCAAGCGCGAATGCGTGCCCAAGTCTTGGATAACGGTGGATAGCTTGTACCTGGCGCGAGGGGTCTATGCATGGGATCCATATGCGTCGGTAGAAGGGAGGCGGAACCTGGACGAGAGTTGAAGCCAGAACTTTGTTTCGCGAGCAACGTCATAAGTACATTGAGACCACCGCGAAGCTGGTGGGGTTGCTACTCACGAAGAGGGGATATATCCATACGACATGGGACCTGTAGGAGGATACGTATACGAGGCTGGTGTCCTTGCAGAGTCGGGATCTGGTGTATTCAGAGTACTCGGATTGAAGGCATCTGGATGAGAGGGGAAGACGGGGGACGATGTGGGCAAGGAGAAGGCCTCGTGTGTGGAACTGAAGACCTGGCCATTCCTGTTGCGCTGGGAGTTGTCAGAGAAGAAGAGAGAAGAAAGCCAACCCATGAGGACGTGTAGGAGACCAGAAACTGCCTGCCGTTGTCGTTCACGTCTGACTTTGATGTTGAGCTCGACCCGTTTCTTACTTCCCAACTCAGTTAGCTCAAAATTATGTAATCAATCAATTTGCCTTCTCACCCCGACTCGCTGCGCCAACCTCGCCAGACGTCGAGCGCTCCTTGGCTGTTCACACAAACTCAGTTTATTTTCGAGTCCGCCATCAACTCGGCGTAAGGCCAACAAGGCAGTAAATGCCATACTATACCTATACCGCACACCTCTGGCAGGCCACTATTGTTTGCACCCCAAAATCTAGGCTGTAGCGCGTGCTCAGGACGTATATTTTAGGCGTAGCCAGCATGGGATGCATCCAGTCCATGCCAGAGCTGGAGTTTTGCATGGTTTATTATAGACTCGTGCTGACACTTCGACCCACTAAGCAAGCTTTATCCATGCACACCTTCTCTATTGTGCACCCCAGACTGGTTCGCGGTTTATTTTGGGCGGCTACACTCCTGAAGCGGTCGTGAAGGGAAGTTTCCACACTTTGATGAAACGCGGAAAATACTTTGAAGAGCTGTTAAATTTGTATCTTGCCAAACTGAGAGGGGCGAGCATGCTTTGCAGGACCTCCAGTGCACACGCTCATGCTATCCCCACTATACCTATCTTCTGCTATAGCAAATTCAATCTCCAGGCCAGATTTTACGGCGCCTTGCAGAACTTAGAAGACGCTGCCTAGAGGCTAGTGTCCACACGCGCACTCCCACGAAGCCGTCAGCTTACACGCGCGCTTATTCCATGTAGCGACTCCACTTCTTTACGACGCCCCTGCAGATAAACATCACAACAGAGCGACAAGCTTCTCATTTACACAAGAAAATAAAGGAAATAAAAATGCCTCGAAATACGTTCTTAATATACAAAACACAGGAACATACATTACTTCGTCCACTCGGACAAATAATTTCTACTACTACTACGGAGATTCAGATCAATCAAAATCAAAAAAAAAAAAAGAAAAGAGATAAAGAAAACATCAGAAAAAATGTGTGAAAGCAGTAAGACATGGGCAGCGACGAGGAGGATAGTGTTGTGCAACAGGTAGTTAGAATAACCAATAGGAACCGGACTGGATGGGATGGGATGAGATATAGAAAAGCGTCATATAGGCTACACAAGATTAGAAATCTGAAAAGGGTAAGAAAATCATATCAAAGATAGAAAACACCAATGGTATTTCCAAATCCCGCCAAAGCGCGTGAAGAAGTCAGAACCAAAGGCGACACGCGCGTGAAAGGTAGTCTAGCTACACCCTCAATCGAGCTCCTAGAAGAGTCTATAGAAGATGAACTTGTCCGAGATAAAGAAGAAGACGACGAAGACCCCGACGACAACGAGGAGGAAGACGAAGACGAGCGCCGCGTCATTTCAGACAATAACGACGTCCGCAACGTCCCAACCGCCGGATCGAACATCCACAACTCCCACCTCTCCAGCGTCGCATCCGTCAGACCCGACGAACTCAACGAAGACACAATAGACGCCGCCGAATGCAGCGCCACTTTCGTCTTCGCCTGCGACCGCGGTCTCCGGTGCACCCCAACGAACACCTTATCCGCTAACCCCCAACTGCCTCTCTCACTGACTATAGGATCCAACGGGACCAGCACCGCATTCCTCCAAATCGAATACGAAGCGTACGAATTCGTAGGCGTCACCGACCCACTCAAGTCACCTGTCGGGCTGTTCGGCTCTTGCTCTTCCCCGGGGGCGCCGCCACCACCACCGCCGCCCATATTGCTGCTCGGGAAAGGCACTGTCAAAAGCTCAGACGAGCGCCGGGTCGTTTCCTTCTCCGAGGCCCGCCGCGAATGCACGCCGTGCCCGGAGACAGGAAACGCCGTTGTCGTCTCAAACGCCGTGGCCAGCCTCGCTCGAGGGATGAGTGGAGAGCCAACCTGCGAGGAAGACGCGTTGCTATTGCTCCTCGAGCGCTTCCCTAAACTCTCTCTTGACGCTATACTCCGTAACGGCGTTTGCTGAGTGGCTTTATTCCGCGCACACGAACATCTTCTCGTCTGGTCTTCCAAGTACAACTTCGACATCTGCACGATTTTATCATGGTCCACTGCAAATGCCACTGATATGCTTTCTTTGGGGAGTTGTCCGCATAGATGACAGGTCTCGCACCGTGTCGGCGAGACTTTGATATTGCTGATGCGCCCATATGCTTCCTCCAGGACAGAGATACACTCGCTCGTCAGGCCGTCCCATAAGGAAACCGAACCAGCCTCAGTGACAGCAGCGATCACCAGCCTAACGCTACCACCCATTTCTGCTCTGCAAGCGTGGACCTTCGAAACGAGGTCGTATGGATTCCCAGCTTCGAGTACGCAGTCGTTCAGCATCACTGGTTCGTAGTCGCCCGTTTCCGTTAGCTCCAATGTGCCGTCATTCAGGCAGAACGCAATGAGGATTTTATCGTCTGGAACGACCTGAAGCAAGGAAACGCGTACAACACCTGCACGTTTCGACGGATGGAAAAACGACACTATCGGCAGGTCACCTAGTGTCCACCTGGCAGCAACACCACTCTCATACGCAGCCAAAAGAACAGTCCCATTCGACAATTTGCTCTCCGGCGAATTCGGTTCTGAAGAGGGAGGCGTACGCCCGGGCGTCTTCCGTGCACACGATCCAAGCGGTGGAACGAACCTCAACTCTGTCACGGCCGCAGAAGAATTATCCAACGAAAGCACCGGCAGCGGCTTGACGCGTCCATTCGACTTGCCAATGCTCCAAGCAACGATATGTCCTGCGCCCGTTCCAATGGCGAAAAATCGACCGTTATCGTCGACTGTAAGTGCCGTGATAGTCGATCCGGCGCTAGAAGACGAAGTAGCCATTTTGAGCAACACGCTCGCGGGGTCGATAGCCACGTGCTTCTGAGAATCCGCGTTCCACATAACGATCTCGTTGTGCAGGCCTACAGAGACGACGATTCTGCCATCCTTGCTTGCCGCTATGAGCTCCGCATCGCTCGCAAACGCTCTCGGAAGCGTATTGAATGATATTTGACCTTGGAGACTTTTCTCATCCTCCGAGACAGTCGTCTCGGCGGCTGGCCGAGCTTCTAGCAGTTCGGTGTTCCTCATGAGGTATAGAAGGAGACCGTAAAGCGCGCTGGTCGTGGCGGCAATGGGTAGAACCATGATGGATAGCAGCCACAACACGAATTTGAACGTCTTCATCGTGTATTTGGAGCGTACGGACGCGTGCATCGCGCTGTTGGAGGTGATGCCATCACCCTTCGAGCTGAACGTGATGATAGTGGGGAGCTCCAAACGAAGATGGAACAGCGGCGTTTGGATTGGGTTCAGAACCTTCCAAATATGCTCTGCAGTTGATATAGCTTCCGTGTTTCCTCGAGTCTTCGTTCTAGAAACTGCACCGAGAGGTTTCGAGAGAGAAGAATGAAGGGAGGATGAAGCCGTATATGTGGTGTAATAGAGCGTCGCCGCTATAGCCAGAAGCTGCAGGAAGACGTGCCATTAGAAGGCAGTCATCGCGAACTTGCGACCATCGAGATACGTACCATGAGTAAACTAATGTTAGTAGCCGCTCTGCCTTTGAGCAGGTTTTGAGTTGTAAAGATAAGCTTTTGCCATCCGGAGCGCGGCGGCTTCGAGTTCTGACTATCCTTTCTTGATAACGGTACAGAAGGCGCGAGCGTCGTATCACGGCGCAGAAGCTCTTCAAGCTGATAAACAATCTCATCAGCTTGATAAATGCTTCGAGCGATGGACGATACTGACCTCGAGGCGTGCGATATCAATCGACAACACAGCCATGAAAAACGTATGAGCCAAAAACCAATGCGCGACTAAAACGACAATCGCGAAAGTGCAAAACTGGCGCACTGCGCCGGCTGAGAACACCGCAATGACACCTAAAATCGCGTTGTATGATACGACTTTCAGAGTGTTGGACGTGCCTGCACGGCTCAATCCCTCCGCGATGCGCTGCTTCACAGACAGAGTCACTGACGTTTTTCCAACAGCATCCACCTGTCACGTAAATGCGATGAGTCAAAAATGATGCGCAGGATCAAAAGCCGAAGACTGCGCATCCATACCAGGTTAAACATGTTCTCTGCGCCGACAAAAACAATTACTATGGGTAGTAACTCCCTGTAGAGATGACAGGGAAATAGATGGGACAAAAATAGGTTGATGAGAAAACGGACATTGTACGATTATCTGAATACACTTACCATGGGACCATAGTGATTTTGAATCCCACCAGCGCACATACGCTCATTGACGTGATGGTCGATACGGCAATCTCAACCAAGGCAGTGAACGTTACACCAAGGCGTGAATGAACGGCGTCCATTCGTTTGACCGACCAGGCAACGTATGCAAAGAAACCAATGTAGGCTAGATAGAGGAATGCCGAAATAGCTGACCAGCCCTTCGCAGTGGAATGGTGTGGATCATACTGCAGAAAGATAAGACGGAGTATGTCAGAAATAAACGCGAAAGGTATATTTCAATGACTCTACCTCCAAGGCGATCAATGTGGCGTCGGGGACTTGTACGGTGACTTCTGCATTCTGCGCTACCGCGTTTTGGACGGTCTGCACCCACTGTGTGCGTTCAGCAGAAGTACCCCAGCAGGCACTATTTGGAAAGAAGTATGTCAGGGCTAGAAATGTGGCGTAGTCGAATTTGTTGCCTCCGACGTGCGGTTCATACGACCCGCGACCGGCTAGCACCATGTAAGGAGTGACAGGAATCCCGGCAATTGAGACGTTCTTTGCGTTACTGAGCGTATCGAGGATGTTGGGGTCAGATGCCAGTTCATCTCTGTCGTAATTCCAGAATGCAAGTGGTGAGATAACGATGCACCGACCGTCAGGTCCTTTGAGGCAGGGAACCTCGCCTTCCGAAATGTATGCTTGAAGCCTGTGCTCGAGGCCGAGTGTGGAAGTTAGAATCTGTTGATTCAGTGCACCGTCATCTTCTACCAGAGGACTTTGAATGAGTATGCGTTCTACTCGGAGAGCGTAGTTGTCTCTGCATTTCGCCCGAGTAACGGGATCTTCATGTACGCGAAGTGTATCTTGGTTTGCCCAGATGTTGACGAGGTCCTTGTCTGTGCTGAGGGTGCCAGAGGTATGTGGTGATATTATTGCATCTAAAAGTGATTGCGAAGAGTCCCTAGAGGAAGTGTAGAGGTCGAGAGCAGGGTAGAATAGCGAGGTGATGACAACACAGGAGACGAGAATGATACGAATTTGGTGAGTTGCGCAATGACTGTTATGGGACGGTAAAGTCAGGTATACAAGTACGAGGACAGCAGTGTACTCACAGTCCAAACTGAAGGAAAAACCTCTGTCCGAGGGTACGTACACCTTGAAGCATTCCGTAGTCGGAGGGAAGAGACGCGGGGAGTTGAGAGCAGACCGGCTTGAAGCAGTATGTATAGTGTTGTGTGGAAAGTGATAGGAGTAAAGAAGAAAGAGTATTAACAAGAGTCGGCAGGCATAATAGAGCTGCAAGGGGTCTCGATAAGAGTAAGAAGGGACGAAGCAGAGGATGAATTTCTGGTCCTTCCACTGTCCGGACGCCAGACGGGGATACTCCCTGCCGCGCCATGAAGTCACGTGTACTCAAATTCTAGACTCAGGGCAACTTTAATCGTCTCCGTTAAGCGGCCGCTCCCCAACGCTTCTTCGGACTGCTGGCCATTATACCCAACCCATCACATACCGACCATGGCGTCCATCCACAACATCTCGAGAATATGCAGAAGCTCAGGTGTAGCTTCGCACTCCAGACGCAGTCAGTTAACTGCTATCTATTTTCCATGACGACACGAACTGACTCAACGCTCTATTTACTATCCAGTGTTGCACGGGTCTGCTAAACGCATGGCTATAAGCAACTTTCAGATGCCGGCAATGTCTCCCACCATGACTGAAGGTGGTATTGCTTCCTGGAAGAAGAAGGAGGGAGAGTCATTTGTGCAAGGGGACGTCTTGCTGGAGATTGTGAGTCTCCATATTAATTCCCTGCGCGTATATTTCGACCCGAACTCCTACGCGTCCGATGGTTTAAGGAGTACTAATGACGTTTGCTTTCATTAGGAAACGGACAAGGCGACTATTGACGTTGAAGCACAAGACGACGGTATTATGGGCAAAATCTTGGTAAGCCTTCGCCATAATTTCAATAACTCCTTACCAATTCGTGTAGGCCCCGGACGGCACCAAAGGAGTCCCAGTAGGCAAAGTCATTGCTCTTCTTGCGGAAGAAGGCGACGATATTTCCAATCTCGAAGCCCCGAAAGAAGAGGAAGCAGCCCCCGCACCCTCATCGAAGCAAGAAGAGGCAGCCTCGTCAACTGAGAGCAGAATAAACTCTGAACCTCAACCTCCGCAGACTCCTTCGAACCATTCTCATGTTGCACCCGCGCACTCGAGACCGCTATTCCCTTCTGTACATCGTCTCTTGCTGGAACACAACATCTCAAAGACAGATGACATCAAAGGGACTGGTGTGAGGGGGATGCTGACCAAGGGAGATGTCTTGACGTTCTTAGGCAAAGCTTCGAACCCGCTTGGTTCATTCAAGTTTGGTCCTTCGCCAATCGAGGAGGCAAATAAAGCTAATGCAACACCAAAAACTCCGGCGGCACCAGTGAGTATCTTCCCAATCGAATTTCAATTCCGCCCTCAACATAACTTCGTTCAGCCTCCGTTGGACGGTCCTGGTATCCGTCGCCTTATCGTCTCCTCGATGCTGCAAGCATCTCTCAAAGCCCGCAACCCCGTACCTACTGGTAAGTGCCTGATTACCTCCCACACTGATAAAAACTTACGCTGTTGAAGAATTCAAAAACGCCGATTTCGACGACATCATTGCGGACTACCTCCCATCAACTCCGAAAACCGCAAGCACAACTCCCGTCCCGGCCTCTCCGCCTACCAAGAAAGCTGAGGCAGGGTATTTAGATGGTCTTTACTAGAATATACACCTATTACTCCCTCACTCCTACATAAATTAGATCTGTCTGCATCCTGATGACATTACTTGCACTTTGCGGGCCCATTCAAATATCTCTGGTGTCCGCGGCTTACCCGGACCGTTGTCGTGTCTTAATGATTCGGCTGCTTGAAGGTCCTCTTGCCTTTAAACTGCGTCGAACACCCTCTTCCAGGACTGCATGCCGCGTGAAGAACGTACTCCTGTAAGTTTGATATCCAGTAACATGGGTTGGAAAAGATGCTCCAGAATTCAAGCTCATTGACGCGCATAAAACCTGCCTTGATTTCCTTTCATCTACCGCCCACGATAGGTGTTGAGGGCGTCCGTGGCCGATATCCGCTATTTTGCTGCGCTTATTCGAGGAGTCCAGTTTGCCAACGTAGGCTGATCCCTACCGCGCTAGATCTTTCCTACATGACTCATGCAGACGCATCGTTTAGCGGGCAACCGTCATAATCTATGAAACTGGCTTGAGCATAATCGTCGAAGAAGCACGCACACTACTAGGCACGACGCGTCTTTCTCTGGAATTTTTGGATATAATTGCTGATAAAGCCATATAGGAACTGCTTTCATAGTTTCGGACGTGTTTGACGACTACGAGTATAACCCCAGACCACCGGTACCCTCGCCTTCCTTGCGCACGCCCAAGTCTCCTGTCCCAGGACATCGGAAGAGAGTCAAGCCAGCCGAACGACGAGAGCAGGAGAGGATACAGGGGGCGCTGTCTTCCGAGACAGAGTCGGAGTCGGAGGACGAGAATGCACGGCGGAAGGATCGCGATTACCAGCAGGAGGAGGGTGAAGATGCGCCAGAGGCAGAGCCGAATCCGGAGTACCCTGCGTTTGAGATACCGTTGAACACTCTAGCGGAGTGCTTGAACATCTTTGGGACCGCTGGGCCTGTGCCGTCGAACTCTGCTTCGAGATCTTCTGGTTCAGGAGGGGGGCGGGGAAGAGGAAAGGAAGAGAATGGCGGTCGTCGATACCAGAGGCTGAATGAGGCTAATCCGGAGAACAATAATAACGAGGGCGGAGAAGAGGGAGCAGAGGGAGAAAATGGGAGAGGGATAGATGCCTACTTCGGTGGGAAATCCGGAAAAGCTTCGACGACGAGCATGAGGCTTTCGTATATGGGCGATGGCTTTCCACTAACTCTTATTATGTATGTTTTCATGTTTTCTAACTTCCCCTCCTGTATCTCACTTGTACAAGCGCGGCAGACTCATCGGGTCCAACTACGACTTGTGAAGTTACAACTTACGACCCTGAACCCCATCTCGAGTTGGAACTGGACACATCGAATATGTACTGCAGCGCCTTTCTCTACTTCTGTTGAACTGGGAGGCTGATATTTTATTTTCAGTGTACTCAAGATCATTCTCAACGTATGCTCCTGACCATTGCTTTACATGTTCTTTCAGCTGATACAATCCATTCGATCAGCCTTCATGGCTGCGCGAAGCCCTCTCTGAACTAGACCCATCATGCGACAAGCTCACCTTCATCGGCAATCCCAAAACCGTCAACGTCGACATGGAAGAGGGCTATGAACACCTGAACGAGCGACAGCGGCAGAAGAGAGCCCAGCGAGCCCAGGCTGGAAAGCCCATGTTCCGTATACGAGCTACAGGAGAATTTGGAAGCACAGAGGTGAGTCAAATACGTTCTGAGCGTGTCTCGTACGATTAATTTGCTTTGAAGATGGATTACCCGAACGATAGAGACGTCCTCGAGTCGTTTGAATGTGATACGACTGTATCTTTCACGTATGTCGCCCCCATAGACATTTCAAGGTCTCTGAACTTTTTCTCATTGCAACAACACAGATACCGATTCAGCCATATAGCAAGAACACTAAAGGCGCTTTCTTCGTCTTTGAAAGCCTCCTTGAGGATAGACGAAGACGGTCTGCTGAGCATGCAATTCCTCATGCCGTCCCCCAAGTCGAAGAATGGTGAACCCCGGCAAAATGGATACATCGAGTTCAGGGTATGTCTTTCGTGCTCTTCCTGTATTTCTGCGCCTACTCCATGCTGACAATTATTTGCAGTGCATAGCGTTGGACGATGATCTTTAGCAATCAGGGTGAACTGGAGGAAGAAGAATGGAAAGCAGAAGTGGAAATTTGCTGTTGTACTAACTATACCTGTATTATTAGATTCGCCATTAAGTTCGAGGTTTTTCGCTCTTTTCTTTTCACGATCGACGGCCCTACAAGACAGCCAATTCCAGGATTTTTCTGGTTCGACGAGCATGATTTAGAACGGATGTACATACATCTAAACCATACATCAGAAACTCAACGGCGGGACATTACAAGAGCTCGTCGTATTCCAAGGCTTTGTTCAACTGCTTCGACGATAAGTTGGAGACGATCATCCTCCGAATAGCAGCGCCGTCCACCTGTAAAAGATCATGAAGCAAGTGCTACAGTCAATGATGCGATCTTCGTTGCATATGTAACAGTGATATTTACCTGACCACTTTCTTGATCCACAGCAGACTGAGGCCATTTGGCAGTAGCGGGCGTCATCGGCGTCGTCGCTGAATTCTCTTCGGATTCCAGCACGGGCACGCGAGGTGAAGGACATGGGGGAACATCCACGTCAAAACGAGGCGAATCCAAGGGAGTCGGAACTCTCCCTCTCGGACCACCGATATGCGCACTGCGATGCCCATACCCCATGGTATGCTTCTCGAACAATGATGGCGTGCGGGGCGACATGGTAGGTGTCCTAGGCGAAGAGAGAGGTTTGAACTGGTCATACGAGCGGGGGGAGGGCATGGAGGGCATAGACGCAGAAGAGGGGAATGGGCTGCTGGTGGTAGGCGTGGAAGGCAAAGAGTTGAACGGAGGAGGGACGGGCATGCCGTTTGCGGATCGGTTTTGGAGCACGGCGAGCTCGCCCATGTCTTTGGCGACGAGCGCTATGACTTGCTCGACGGGGATGTTGGATGTGCCATCTGGCATCTGCGATGCGGGGAGCAATGAACGTTGCATTCAGCTTCGGGATCATTAGAGATAGATAGAGCAATTCTGACCAATATTTTGCCCAAGATACCAGGGCATTGCGCTTCCACGTCGACTGTATAGAAGTCATTTTGCTAAGAAATGTGTAAGGATGTCGTGTTCATTTAAGAAGAGGCTAAGCCGGCGTACGATCTGAAGCAAGACCTCGCCAGCCGCGAACGCCTCGCCCTCTTTCTTCTTCCAGCGTGTAATGGTGCCCTCAGTCATAAGAGGAGACATGGCGGGCATTAGAATAGCTTGTCGTTTAAGAGACCCATGAATCCCTGCATTCGTACGATGTGAATATAGCTAGGCGATTTAAATTGTACAAAAGTAACCCACAGCGTCTCTTGACTTGCCCATACGCTCCTCTGGACTGCCCAGCAGTATTCTTCAGATTCGACAATGTGAATGCGCTCATAATGTAAGTCGTCGGGTTTCGTTCTAGACGCTCGTTAGCACAGTTAACTTGAAGGGCGTCAGATAGTCGAGGTGTTCCGTTGGCCAGCAACGAAAGTTGGGGAAACGATGATGTCTCGCCTTTCTAGTATTTATACTTCCATGCCGAACCCGGAGGTAATAGAATGGCGGTACACGCAGTAACACTTGGCCTTTACGGCTGTCAAAACTTCTATATCCACATCAACTAAAAGAGACTTGAGGCACTCTAGCTTGTAACACCCAAGTTGGTGTGCAACTTGAAAAGAGCCAAGCCTACACCTCATCAAACCTCGCAGAACACATTCTGATACCTTGGATGATTATTGCGGGAAAGGATAATGCTACAAAAACAGAAAAACAAAAATAAAAGTACAAGCTGTCCTACTTTCTCGCGAAAGTGATCTGGAAAGAAAAGTTAACAATCATCAAAAGATGAGCAATAAAGAAACATGCCTTGATCTTGTTTTCCCCATCCAACTTGTAATTGTGCAGGGCATCCTTCGCCACACCAGCGCTTCCCTCGTCCAGGAACTCCACGAAGGCAATGTCCTTTTTTGTAGGAATGAGACGAACTTCGTGTAAGTTGGGGTATCTGCATAATACCAATCAGACGTGACTAAACTCGTATGCGAATCAGAACCCACTGAGAAAAGAGAGCGATAAGTTGGTCCTTCGTGACGGATTCCGGTAGGTTTTGCAGGAAAAGAATCTTGTTTGGAGGCAGATATTCGTCTGGCATTTGTACATTCGGGCGTTTGGGAGCAGGCGCTGCAGCACCACCCTCGACTACAGATATTCAAGTCAATCAATAACTTGCAAAAGAAGTAGGATAGAAGACGCACCCTCCGCTGCGAGGCGTTTTGCCCTGAACTTCGATTTCAGTGGATTAGTGTACCGTGTGTTCTCTGTAAACGATTATGAGCCCAAATAAATGCATGTTAGATGCTAATGACGTACTCTTGTGTTCATCTCTTCTCTTTTTGTGCTCGTCAAAGTTGTTTGGGTCCAACCTCCTCACCACAGCATCTGACCGCGTCCTTGCGAATGATATTTGCTGCGAAAGCCATCCATGAGCCATGCAAAGAGAGGAACGACTAGTTTCGGGAACTCACCATAGGCTTCGAATACAAGGGAAACCGTTGCACTTCCTTCAACGCGTTCTTCGCCTCTTCTTTGTTTGCAAAGGACACAAATGCTTGTCCCCTCATTCGTAGATTGCTATGCGCGACGACATCCAAGACTTCTCCGTACACCTTGAACAACCCCCGTAACGATGCTTTCATAACTGAGATATATAACCTGCACTTCAGTAGATGCACTCTCCATGGTAAAGATAACAGAGCTGACCATCAGGCTTAATCTTCTCGTTTAAATTCTGGATGTATAGCGTTTCTGATGCATATTCCTCCGCCGCGGGTGCTTGTGCCGGTGTTTCTGTTGTAGGTGGGTTTGTCGGCACTACATCCATTGGGCCTGGGGGTGCTGCCATTGTTGGGGGCGCTGATAGTTCTGCCATTTTCGAGTAATTTGAGAGATGGGTTTCGCTTCGCCAAAAGAGGAGGCGGCGATGCTGAACGGCATTATTTGCTTTTATTATGCAAGAACCTTGGTCGCATGAGGGAGCGCTGAGTCCCTGCTCTAAGGTACTTGTTGTTCATCTATGCATTTCTTATGCCTTTCCTATTGCCTTCACTAGTGATATAAACTTTCCGGAGACTGGTCGGTATTCTGTAGTAGGATCTTATGATATTTTCAGCCGAGACATCCATGCTATCTACCTCATGCATGCCAAAGTTCTAAATCAGCCTTAATTTCCCGGAGCACTCGACCTGAACCCCTGGAGGTGCATGAAGTCTCATACTTAGTTCCTGCGGAACCCACCCTTAGCGTGCTATTCCGACTGTCTATTTGCTTCTGGCGTAAATCTTTCCCTTCGTTCTGCTGTTTGTCTGTCTCTTTACTGTCGCTGGCCGTCATGGATTTCTATCTCATACCAAACGATCCCAAACACACGCTGCTGGTATCGGCGAACGGCGTTCCCCACTATCAAATAGACACTGAACAAGGAGCTCGAGGGAATCAAGTCACTTTGATCCAGCGTCCAGGCATCCCTTCGGAGGACAACATCATTGCAGAAATTGAATGGGGTGAATCCGACATGCCCACCATCATACGCAGTTCCATGCTCGGTGGTGCCAAAGGGGTTGTCACGAAGGCTTTGGATTACTTGTATAAACGACATCGCTTTGGCCCGTAAGTAAGGAGGTCGGATTTCACTCCTTGGCAAGAAGAGTCATCGAGAGCTGAAGTCGGTGGTCAGGACGCGATATTTCGTCGCAGATGACTCTCAGGAGTATCGTTGGAAGATGATCAGAGGAGTCGGATGTGTGGTAAATTCTCCACCTGTCCATATAAAACGCGGTTGATCATACCAACATCCACTCAGCTCACTCGTTCAGATTCGAGCACTGAAATAGCTTCTTCCATGAGCATGCTCAGCACAGAGGGATTATTCGCCGGCGAAAAGAAGCATATCTTGCGAGTACAGCCGTGCTCGGTGGACATGGACATTGTCATTCTCACCTTCGTCATGATGGAGAAAAAGCGGCGGGACAGAGATGGGATTGGAGGCGACCTGTATTTCACACCCCATGATGCCGAACCGCAAGGGGACGGAGGGGACGGTGATGCTGGTGACGGAGGGCTTGTTGGGGAGCTGTGATTCTATTTATTTGCAATATCTTTCACTTTTTCTTTTAGGGTTATCAGTTGTAAAGGGTAAACAGCCATGAGCATGAACATATGCTGCATGAGAATAAATCGAATTAAATACACGATGTTCGACGAATGGTCTTCCTGACTTTCATGTAACTAAGGCTAGGATCCTGTGATAATCCTCCCGAACATTTTCGAAAGTTTCCTGCAGTTTTTCGTGACGTTCTTCTTTCTCTAGCTGTGCAAGGATTTCCTGGAAGAAATAAATCAGATCTTCGATCAAGATATCAACGAAACAAGTTCATACGAAATTGAATCTGTATAGACGTTCTTTGACTTGAATCCTGTAAGCTTTCAACGCGATCGGATCCGAAGGGTCGAGGTGTAACAGAATGAGCATTTCCACCAGTCTCTGGAATTGCCTCTGCGCTCTTTCGTCAGAATAATCATCTTCAGGTCAACTTGCGAATGTCTTACCCCTGCAATCTTCAAGTCCCTCCTCCATTTTTCTATCCACACCTTATCAGCCGGTGGTGTCAGTTTACCCTTCCCTAAGATTTGTTCTCCTCCTCTGCCGCTCTTTCTTGCGCGACCTCTACCGCCAGCCCTTCCGACAGACGCCTTCTCGCCGAATCCTTCTTCCATGAATTGTTCATTCGAGAGTAGCATTTCCAGGTCATTTTTGTCTCTGAGATCTTCAAATGCTTCTGCAGGGTCTTCAACTGTCAGTTCTGCGATTTCTGGGTTCTTCAGGATATACTGATATATGGCCTTGTATAGTTCGGCTGGTGATTGAAGCATCAGCACATTAAAAAAAATGGCGATGCTGCGAGAGTGGCTTACATCCATGACCGTGTCGCTGATATGGAGTGACAATAACAAATTGGCTACATTTCATCGTCAGTTTGGATGGCATACAGAATAAAGGAGGACACGTACCTCAGCCTTAGTCTAACTTTCTCAGGGTAATAGTAAAATGGATAAAGTGAAGAATATCCGACAAAGTGGTATGTGGTGGTATGTGATGCGTCGTTTCTTTTACGCTTTTCAAAACTGCCATAGCCCCTTGTAAGCTTCTGCACCTCCAGTGAGTAAAAAGTGACGTACAGCACAACAAATTGCCATGTATCTTCGTCTTCGTTGATATAAGACCCCGCTTCAATATAGAGTAATATAAACAGCTGCATTCTTCGGTGGTACTCTCGGAAACCTGGGGTATCCCATGTAGCCTGAATAGAGCAATCAGTGATGCGCAAGAACGATATGACTATCAGGCGTACATGATAAACCTCAAACTCAACGACATCTTCGGATGAAGGGTCCAAAGCCTGATTGTTTCCATCTCGCTTTCGTTTTCCTTTAGATGATGATTTTGGCGAAGGTCTTGTGTACGAGTAGATAAGTTGTCCCGGAGGCCTAAAAGTCTCCGCGTCTTCTTCTACTTTCTTCAGGAATGCCTCCTCATCCGTGATATATCCTGCAGCCATTCATAAGCCACGACGACAACAAGTCATTCGTCGTGAAGAACAGACCTGGCGGAATAAAACCCTTCAAGATACCCTCCACGTCATCAACAGTTGAAGATGATGGCAACTTCTCGGAGTAGTTGACAGAAAGGTATTGTTCGAGGGAACCAGATGCGAATCGTAGCTATGAAGAAAGCTCAGCGATGTGGGAAATTGCAGAGAAGTCGAAAGCTCAGGCTCACATCAATTATCAAGTCCTTGTAGCCGTAGATTTTCTCCTCTTCTCCGTATATCTGGAGAAAGGAAAAACGACAAATGTGTTGGATTATAGAAGCAACCCCAACCGAAGTATTAACGTACCGGGTACGTGAATGTTGGGTGGAATTCTTCATAGCTCTCGTTCTCTGCAAGCACCTCCTTGTCCTTAGTTGATCGCACTAAAGCAGCCAAGAAAAAAGCATCGGTCGCGTCAGAGGTGATGGCATCTCTCTAGCAGTCGCCCTTACCCAGAGAGAGAGTTAAAGCTTCATTTGCGTCCGCCGTCCAGTCAGTCATAATTTATCAGGCCACAAGATATACGAATAGAAGGAGATTCGACCCAGAGTCAAGAAAACCAAGTCAAGTCTTGACAGAAGGGATTATAGAGTTGGTAGAGAGGTGACCGTGTAGGTTAGAAATGATTTATTGACGCGTTGTTTGGCATCGCTGGCTTGCAGTGCCTCGGCAACGTGCAACATTGAGCACATCGATTGTCTTGTTCTGATACTACTACCATTCAAAAACAACGACCGAAGGCCAACGACATATTCAGGAGGGCCGCACTAGCGACCATCAAAGCATCGATTCTCTCAGCAAACCTGCATCGCATTGAAGCCAGCTTGAAAATGTATGGAAGTAAGAACAACGGTCGACTTCCGGTCTTGCGCCTCATCTTTCGCAAACGTCGTGCACAAATCCAGATCACTACCCAACCAGCATTTGATCCATAGGACTTCCGGTATTCTAGCTGCCACCTCCCTGTACCCGCCTGTAGCGGTATGCCATGGTCGATGTCAAGCATAGTCTCTTCCTTTCAATTTGTCCAACTCTTCGTTCCACCGCCAGGAACTCACGGTCATCAGATCGTGAGATATCTAGGCTGGAATATGATACTCTTTCGCTTCTTGCGATACAATCTGTGTTGCAGCACTCTATCCAAAGAGAATGGCCCGGTTAACTCGATGGCTTTTGGATCCATCGCTTCTGAATTACACCCTTCAAGTCACTGGCACGGCCCTTAGGACGACTGATCCTTTGCTTAAACAACAAGCAATCAAAAGAGCAGGCAACGATTTGGATTTTTTTTTCTGGACATCCTCGATGGTTCAATCGACGAAGAGAGAGGGCAGCTAGATATATATTCCGCAAGTATCGTACAGCTTTATCTGGTACGTGCCATATTCCACACAGGTAATAGTACTCGCATTAACCAGCAGCCGGCTATAGACCCCGATATTGCTGAAGTTATCCTAGAGGATCTGCCAGGAGCAGCAGCAGTCAGCGCAACACATGAGCGCAATTCAAGTCCTGCTAGCGTGTCCGCCCTCCATACGGTGCTATCTTTGCAGGACCCTCGACATTATATTTTCATATCTTTCAACCCCCACGAGGTCAAACATGCGTACACTCTATAACGCCTGCTTGACCTGTCGTACATTTCGCTATGCCGCGCAACGCAGCCTTTGGAGATGTTGCCGTGATCTTCCCACTGTTGCCCGACAGGTTAAAGTTGCCTTCGGTGCAGCTATCTCGGGTTCGGCTCACGAGAGCCTTGGAAAACACATTAAATGTCTCCGGGTTCATCTTGTTGTTGATGCTTGGAATATTCGTACTCTTCGGACGATCACTTCACATACTCCGGCTTTGGTCGAAGGCCCCGGATATTGTCAATGTTACGCAAAGGCATATGAACTTCGACTTCTGGTCGGTGTTTCGTGGGAAGCCATTTGGGAGTCCGACCTCATCGAGTGACTGCGGAAGCTTCTCATCAACCTGAATGATCCCCATCACGAATACCGCAGTACTCAAGTCGAGGCTTCAACCGCATTCCGGCTCGATACCCGCTTAAGGAAGCAATTGGGCGCCTATTCCTCGATTGAACCCCAGATGTGGCGTTTTGTTCTAAGGTGGAAAGATCCGTCATTCCGAATTTGACCTGCCTCGTGCAACAGGGCCACACGTTCTTTGATATGGCCACTCTATAGGCCACCACCACTCGCTTCCGTTGCATCGTGGTCTTATATTCATTGCTAGTTAAGGCTCTCTCTCTCTCTCTCTCTCTCTCTCTCTCTCTACCGAACACCATCATGCCTCCTGCTTCCAGATACATCAAGCAAGACGTCTTACAAGGTATTTCGCCTTCTCAGATACTCGTTGTAAACTGCGACCTCTCGAACGTTGGCAAGGCTTTACCTTCATTCCTCGACACCGTCCAGGGAAATGGCACTGGTCTAGCCTTGATTTACGAAACGCGACATGTCATGAAATACCTGGCCATCGCTTCCAGGACTCAAGTCCTGGTTGTTCATATGTATCGGGAAGGCGCCAAACAAGGCAAAATTCAAAATGACTCGTCCCTTCAAGCATTCCTCTCCGATGCCACAATTTTCAAAGCTGCCTTCTACGTGGACAACATGGCGTCTTCGCTTTTCTTTGATCACAAATTACGAATCGATAATGCGAAGGACCTCTTCTCGGCAGTGGCACCACAAGGCTCTCGAGGATCCTTGGAAGCGTTGAAGGCGATACTCGGAGGCGACTTGGTGAATAAAAAACTTATCCATTCCTTTCTGGACAACCCCAGCGGAACAGACAAGAAGGAAAAGTGCGCCTTGCAAGCGTGGGCCGCATGTTATGGTGCTTCACATATATCGGATAGATTATCTTCAGAACCGTCGATCAGCACTTCAATTCATGACCAGAAGGTAGATTTGTACGCCACTAGAAATCAATCCTCCACTTATATGTGTCCATTTGTCAGACCCTGACCTTCATTGCCTCCTCAATCCGCCTCATGAGCCGTGTCGACGCCTTGAAACCTACTAGGGTGAAACATGACGTGGAACGCGAGATAAAGCAAATAGACAAAGGACTCCTATTCACAGCGCAGAGGTATAAAACGAAATTCCGTCAGCATGGCCAATCGAATCAGGTATGCGTGATTTCTTGCTCTACTAGATGTTTCTGTTGGTGACATTCAGATTTCAAGCACATCGAAATCAGAATGCATGGAAGTGATGGCAAGCCTATCGTTAGGACCGGAAAATTGAAAAGCGTTAAAGGCAAACAGGCTACAGTGTGCATCGATGGTCCGGGGACTGGTCTAATAAAAATGGTGGAGACGGTAGGAAAAGAAGCACCCACGCTAGCAGAGCAATGGAAAACGACTATCCTGCTCGACGCCCTTCGAAATCCCACCTCTTTGATTAACAATCCTTTCATCAACGCATTGTGGTTCCCAGAGACGAGGGTGTCCTGGGCTGCTATTCCGAGAACTAAGCAATGTCCGGCGCTTTACTTCCCGTCAGAAAGAAAATTGAATGTGTCGCAAGAACGGGCAGTCCAAGCAATCCTTTCGAACAAGAACGATCACAGGGTATTGCTGGTGCATGGACCTCCTGGGACAGGGAAGACAACTGTAATTGCGGCCAGCGTTACTAGCACCATGCAATTACCTGGAGGGAAGTCAACGTTGTGGCTAACGGCTCAATCCAACGTGGCTGTTAAAAACATAGCAGAGAAATTGGCTACGATTGGATTCTTTGACTTCAAGATTCTGGTGTCGAAGGACTTTCATTTTGACTGGTAAGCTCGTGGCCTTTCTATTCTCCTTAAAATGGATCACTCAATACATGCAATTGATCAGGCACGAGCATTTATACCAAAAGCTCGAGGAAAGAGTTTTGAGGTCTGATGAATTTCCCGAATCTGTTGTGGTAGCAGAAAGAATGCTATGCGGGGCGAAGGTGATACTTTGCACCGTTAGTATGCTATCAAGCGAGAAGATAGCACCAGTCATAGCGTTGGTGCCGGTACAAACGATAATCTTCGATGAAGCCAGTCAAATTGACGTTACGGACTATTTGCCTGCACTTTTTCGCTTCAAGTCGACACTTCGGAAATTCGTGTTTATTGGGGATGACAAGCAACGTAGGTCTTTTACCATCTCCTCGATTTATGTTATTCACATTTATAAATATGCATAGTTGCACCCTACGGCTCCAACGATGTCCCAATTAAAAGTATATTTGAGCATCCACATTTACGAAGGAAAGCAATCTTTCTGGACACGCAGTGTTGGTACACGCTTTTCATCTCCCCAGAGTTTTATTGACATAAATGACCAGATCGCATGCCTGTCCCTATTGGAAGCTTGATATCGAAGAAGGTATACGGTGGCCACCTGAAGACCTGCCATAAGATCTCGGAATCTGCTTGCTGCAGATTCGTTGATGTTAGGAACGGTGTCGAGGAATCCAAGGGTCATAGCTGGAGGGTAAGTGGCAGTATTGCTCCTCCTGAGGCACGCTTGACTGACAATATGTGAAGAATGTGAGGCAGGTGGATGCGGTGATCAAAATCGCTGGCATTTTACATGCCCAAGGGAAGTCGTTTCGTATCATAACCCCGTACGACCCTCAGCGCTCCTTGCTGGAAAACTCGTTGAAGCAAACATCTTTGCCATGGGAAGACAAATGCTTCAATGTCGACTCGTTTCAGGGTGCGTCTGCCTTGCCCTGGTTACTCAGTTGTTGTATATCTGACTGTTCTCTTCTGCAGGCAATGAAGACGACTACATCATCGTGTCCATCGTTCGGACGAATAAACTTGGATTCTTGAACGACCAGCGACGAGTCAATGTCATGCTAACTCGCTGCAAGAAAGGCATGATAATCTGCACCAACCGTGCTTTCATTGAAGGCCCAGCAGCAAAATCTCTTGTCGGCGCTCTCTATGCATCATTACCTGCACATTCGGTTTGGGTGAAATCTCTACAAACGTTGACTCCGCGGTTTGATTTCTTCGCTCCTCCCCGTGTCACTGCGCCGTCCTGAGCCTACCGCTGTTGGATAGCTACAGATAGTTCTAGGGGAGTTAGTATCATAATTTTATCGGTTACGCATGTATCATATTCACTCAGCTCAAGAGTCAAGCCTCATGGACATGGTTTTGTAAAAGCAACAAGAAGATCATTGAACCTGATTCTGTAGTGCGGCCCGGTTCTGATAGTTCCCACAAAGAGCGGAGTGAGATCATTCAATAAAGCAGCTTGATCATGACCTCCACAACAGCCGCAGCACTAAAGCTAACCTTTGCATGGTCCTCTGAACTAATCCAGCTACCTTACGGATAATCACGCCTCAATACCCTTTCTTTTTATAACATAGTTCGGTGTGGATCATTGAACACCAACCACGGGACAGAACAACGCGTCCAGATACGTCAGGCTCTTCATTCCTGCCGGAGGCATCTCTTTTCGAGCATAGCCCCTTTCATTCTTCCTTGCATAAAGCAGAGGAACGATACCCCGCCCTCTTCAACGCAATAACCATACCGAACCATGATCATCACCATTCGGAATCTGACATCCAATGCGATAACTGCACACACATACCTATCGCAACCGTCCAAGTTCAGCGCCCGCTTTCACCACAATAAGGATGCTACAAAGCCAGCATCGGACGACCCGACTTCGAGCAGCGAGTTCACTCTGCGTCCATTGGAGGACTTCACCACTGAATTGCCGAAGGGCTTCACTCGCGAGCTGGGCCTTCGCCGGGATGGTGTGGATCCGAGAGACTTGTCTGGCCTGAATACCCCTGCAATAGAGAAGAAGGGACTTTTGGAGAACAAGGAGTGGCATATACACCCGGAAGACTTCAAGATTAGGTTCTCCATGTCGCTTGGGGCGTCCTGGCAGGTTGTACCTGTACCGGACCATTGTCCATGGCGGATATACACGCGACGAGTGCGTATCCCTCGATAATCCTCGTGTATACGTTTACTCATTTCAGTGTCTACTTTTCTAGATCACGCAAGGGCATCATAAGCTGCTCATTCTCGGCCGTCGGAATCTAGGGTCGTTCCTGTCGGAATTACCTGATAGACTCCCATTATCATCAGTTGTGCTTCCTGGTGAGTGATATGCGACTCCATATCACCTTCTTCTTTACTGAAATGCTTGTCCTTACTGATGCGTCATGCAGGCACTCACGATACGTATGTGACGATATAGACATTATATTCCTTTGGAAATTAACTTTGTCTCCTTCCTTGCTTTCTAGGATGGCATTCCATGGCTGGCCCATTTCGCAATGTCAATCTCCGTCTACTCTTTTGAGTACTCAACTTCTCGGCGGTATTCGTATCATCGATATACGACTTGCTGTAATACCGCCTCCGTCTCCAGTTCCGGATAATATCAGCCGACAATTGATTGCTTACCATGGGCTTTGGCCTCAGAAGACCTCATTCGTCACTATTTTACATGACATTCATACGTTCTTGACCTCTCCAATTGGTTCGAAAGAGACAATCGTGATGTCAATCAAACAAGAAGATTTTGCTGTCACGCCCTCGCCATTCTTCTCGCAAATGGTGAGAGAAACGATCATCAAGTCGGCGGGGGGATGGGACGATTCGAAGCCCAGCAAGACGGGCATTAGCAGAGGCATGTGGTTCTTGGAGAATAGGATACCCACTTTGCGAGAGGTCAGAGGCAAGGTCGTCATGTTTAGTCGGTTTGGTGGCAATGGAGCTGGATGGGAACGTGGTTTGGAGGGAATAGGTATCCATCCTACCACCTGGCCTGATAGTGCGAAGGAAGGGTTTGAATGGGAACTCAAAGGCACTTTGGTCAGGACACAGGATTGGTGAGTTCATTTTTCGCTCTCAGCTTTCGTGCAAATCAGTCGGAATGTGCAAGAACATCATGCTTACTTACTCGTTTCTTTTGACAGGTATGGCATTCCAACGTTCTTCTCTATCCCAGAGAAAGTCAGATTGGCGACTGCCAATTTGATTCCGCCATCTGACACGTCTCAACCAATACTACCCATCACGTACTTCTCAGCAGCCTCTTTCCCTCTTGCTTTTCCGCCTACCGTTGCTAAAGGTTTCGGGTGGCCGAAGTGGGGCCTCGGAATTGAAGGCGTGAATAGTAGACTTGGAGCATGGCTCCTTGATCAGCTGGGTGGAAGCCAACAATCTGCAGTGCAAATCGCCAGGTCTGATGGATGTGAAGATGAGAAGCTGCGCAAGAACAAGGAGGCGGTTGCTGAAGAGCCGAGGATAAGGGGGTGGACGTTTTTGGACTATTATGCTGAGCCAGAGGGTGGCGACATTGTCCCACTGTTGGTAGAGTGTAATTACAGAGGCAGGAAATCTGGCGAGGAGGGGTGGTGATAGGTATCCGTGGCCGATGGTCGAATGTCTATAGGTTTTTATGCTTCATTATTGTATGCCTAGCTTTTCCTCCGTCTAATAAGAGATAGGCGCTTATTTTCGTGCGCTGGAAGTGTTATGATAAGGAATTAGCGGAAGTAAAGTGGGAAGGTAGTCTGGAGATTTCGCTGGATATAGTATATTAGTTTCCAGATTAAGTCTATCTTTCATCATCGGCTACCCGTCTCCGTTCGCCCGACAGCAACCTCGCGTGATCACCGAGAGCCGATCCGCTTGACCGCAATTGACCTCAATTTATCAAGTCGAGACTATTTGTATCTTTAGAAAGGCGTCTGGGTGTTTACCCACAGTCCAAGCCTGACTAATAACCACCACTACCACCACCATCCACTTTCACACCGATGCCTACTCTCAATCTCACTACCAACGTCAAGGTGGGTACGGCTTCGGCGGAACAGGACGTATACAGGGGTACATCGTGGCTGAGATGGTATAACACAGATTGACGATGCGAAGGCGTTCGCTCTTGAGTTCTCCAAGGTGCGCAGGGTTCCCGTTGCTTGAACTAAAGACATGCCTCGACCCATGACATATCCTAGTTCGGAGCTGAGACACTAAACAAGCCAGAACACTACATCTCGGTCATCATCAACTACAACGAACTGCTCACGTTCGGCGGATCCTTCGAGCCCGCATTCAATTTGCGTATTGTTCGTGCTACTGCTTTAGCTCACTTCTCTTGGTAAATGCATGCTGATGTGTGTATACAGGATAGTCTTGATAATCTCGACGCTGCATCGAACGAGGTGTACAGCAAGGCTTTCGGCGAGTTCTTCGAGGAGAAGTTGGGCGCGAAGCGCACCCGTGGATATATTACCTACATTGATCCTGGCCGTGAGAACATGGGGTGCGTTCCTGTCCTTTTTATTTGTTGGATTTGACAATCCTTTACAAGGATGTTTGCTGACTCGGATTGGCATGTTAATAATTAGATACGATTTCACGACTTTCGGCACTATTTTTGGCAAGAAGTAAGGGGTGTATAGCTTCGCAAACGCGTATCCGATATCGTGTACGTTGGGTGTACGTAACAGAAATCAAGATGTCTATCAAGTTGTTCTCTGAATTCGAGCGATGCTTGTCTTTCCGCACCTTATGGCTCTGTGCCCTTCACAGGTTCAGTGTGCTCGTAGAGTGGATCTATCAGATAACTTGATCAGATCAGCCATATTCCTTATCATATTGAGCTTATCTTATCTTTTGAAGAAAAGATGGTGTAACATATCGGGTCACTTCATCACGTTCGTTTTATCTTATCTTATCATACACACTCATTTCGGTCTCGCCTTTTCCAAGTCTTTCCCTCATCACTCCACTTATATTCTTTGTGCCTTTACACCTGGTTTATTTCCTTGTCCTCATGGACTTTATACCTAACCCTTTACCCTCATACTTGGCTGTGCCTTTTGTACTCATGGTCTGACCTTTATTTCCCCGAGATTCCCTTTTATTTCCCCTTTGGATCTATCTACTTTCTAGTATAAATACTCTGCTTGTTCGTAGCTAGATCCCCAGTGAATTCCAGATAGTTAAAACTGTCTTACCTGTCTGAGTTCCTCTTCTCATATCCAACAACTTCTCGTGTGCCGAAACCTCTCTGCCGTCTCACCTGCTGTCACGGCAGTCACTTTGCGATTTATTGAGAGGATTCATTGGAAAGATGTGACGAAAGTGACTGCCGTGACAGCAGGTGAGACGGCAGAGAGGTTTCGGCACACGAGAAGTTGTTGGATATGAGAAGAGGAACTCAGACAGGTAAGACAGTTTTAACTATCTGGAATTCACTGGGGATCTAGCTACGAACAAGCAGAGTATTTATACTAGAAAGTAGATAGATCCAAAGGGGAAATAAAAGGGAATCTCGGGGAAATAAAGGTCAGACCATGAGTACAAAAGGCACAGCCAAGTATGAGGGTAAAGGGTTAGGTATAAAGTCCATGAGAACAAGGAAATAAACCAGGTGTAAAGGCACAAAGAATATAAGTGGAGTGATGAGGGAAAGACTTGGAAAAGGCGAGACCGAAATGAGTGTGTATGATAAGATAAGATAAAATGAACGTGATGAAGTGACCCGATATGTTACAGATGGCGCAGCCGCATTATGACTCTTTTGAACGAGTCAGCGTTAATGGTGTGTTGAAGGACCAGGGTTATTCGCTCGAATGAAAAGCTGGTGAATCTCCGGTTGGAGCTAGGAGAAATGTCAATCCATACATCGAGTCATTCGTTTGAATAGAAAAGTGCTTCTTATCCTCAATCTTTTCATCCCAGAAACTAACGAGGACACAGAACGGCACAGGAAAGACTGGAGTATACTATACATTTGAATACACCTTCTCGTTACTGATATGTGGTTTTGGTATCTTCCAGAGGCGTCCGTCAACCGCCTACAGCTACGTACTGGTGTCCCACTGGTGAGTGAAGAGGTTGACTGCTTGTTATGCGCATGACTCTTAAGTAAAAGTACAGGTCGTCGGATGCTCTCAAAGATCTATCTTTATCTTTGCAGCGCTCATGCATACTTTTAGATAGGTTGTGCTCAAGTGACGTGCAGGGCGTTCTTCAAGTCTTCTGGAGCCCAGAAAACACGACCCCATATAGTATTGTATCCAAAGCGTAGTTATCTCCGGAATTCTAGATCTATTCTTAGCCGCGTCCACTTTTCTTTGTTCAACAGATACGGTTTAGCACCGCCTTGAAGCCTCAAGGTACGCGGACTTTTAGCTGTGGGTGCGATAAATTCCCGGTCTGATCCAAGTTTTAGGGTATATCATCGCTGTATGCAATGTCACCAACTGGGAGGCAAGGTTCCTCTCTAGATTTCAGGGAGAGTAGATTGTGGACGGTTGGATCAAATACCTAGATGTGTGTAATGCTGTCAAGTGGCGTGCGTGAGATTAAGATGTAATCATCGTATCACAGTGGGCATGTGGGGCATGTCGCGGTCAGGGATGGGGATGGAAGAAAGAGGCTATTTGCAAGCGAAAAGACCCTGTTGATCCTGACACGAGGACTCGTCTGAGCAGCCACGATATGTAGTTGAGTCCAAGTCGAGTCCGAGGCTTTGACTGAATTTCCATCGCTCGGCCAATCGCACCCGAGGTTCGGTTGAGGTCATGCATTTGTAACGTCACGCGTCTGTACTCGTTCTGGCAGTCACACATTCCCTTGTTTCCGCTCTTCGAGTTCGACGACTTTCCGAGGGCTAATTTCTTTGTGTACGATTCCCGATCCCGGGAAATTTGATGTCTAGACCGAAGGAGTAACTTTTGCAATGCGCTGGGCTTCTGAACCGCCATCGCCATGCCGATATGTCATTCTTTTCTCACACATGAACGCGCATACTTCGACCTCCTGATCAGAGAATATGGAACGACAAATCGGATGTTCTTTCCCTCCCTTCAGCGTCGGTCTCTGACTTCATCTCGATACTGCCTACTATAAGCACTAGAAAAAGAACCCTGCGCCAATGTGTTGGGGCGAAAAATTGAGTGTTGACTATTGCCACTTGGATGTACCGCCGAACTTTTGCTTGCTGTGCTGCTTGCTCAATTGTTTTTTCTCCCATACCTCAGTTACCAAAAGGGATCTGTGACCGTCAAACTCGTTATTAGCCGCGTTAAACTAAGGGGTCTGTCTTCTTTTGGGACAATCTCTGTTGTATTAGGGTCACGTCACCTGGAAATCTCCTTTTTCTCAAATTCCCAAGGGTTGTTGGCGCGTCTATAAAAATGATGATTCCGAATTTTTGCCCGCACGATCTTTATCTTCAGTACCACTACCATCCCCACACATCTGAATATTTCAGCCCTTGCTCTTCAGCCCGCTGATCTGAGCAAGCTGATCTTCAAACATGCACCGTCTAGTCTCGACGTTCTGCAAGAACTTCCTCAGTGCTTTCACCTTCGAGATTATAGGCCAGCCTTCTTCGCCCACTTTCATATCCACAACCACCATCATACCAGAGGCCGCTGGTTATGTCGCCGTTGCTTCCTCTCCAAACCTTTCGGCCATGGATTCGACATGTAAGCATTTGCTCGTTCGGTAAAGTCTCCTAACTAACCGCCATACCAGTTGGAAAAACCACGTCAACACCATCTTCCATATTATCAAGCACATCTTCATCCAGCTCCTATCCCTCATACTATCCCACCAAATCGAATGATATTGGCCGTAAATATCATCAGACCCATATTGCCGCTTCAGTCAGTCCCTCACTATACGCCCCTCGTTCCTCATGATGTTGCTAACGCATGCACGACACCTTTCTAGATCCTCCCACCCATAACACAAGGGCAAGACCCATTTAAAGCCGCCCTTCCAGTGAACTCACAACTGGCACCCCCGGTTCGTCGGCGGTCTTCGGTAAGCACCCTCTTCCCCTTTCCTCACATTCTTAAGCTACGGCTAACGATTGTCAATGCTGTGACTTCAGCACAAGTCCACTACTACAACCCCAGTTGTACCACGGGCACCACCAAGCAACAACGGCTCGAATATATTGAGTGTTAGTACTTCAGTGTGACTCATGCAACTACTTCAAGTGCTCACAACGCGGAATTTCAAATAGCGTGAAGCCTATTTTGCTAAGCATCCTGTTCAGGAAGCAGCTACGGCGGTTCCTGCTCGCGATGGATCATCCAAACACTCGGCTTCGTCCCAGCCTGTCCAGCAAAAGCCTGCTACCCGTCCTCCACCTCCTAACTCGAAACAAACCACTGCTCAACCACATAGTGGCACAGTTTTGATCAATCCTGTCCGTGCAGGCGCTCTGGGGCTCGTTGCTGTATTTGATTTCTCAACAACCGCTAGTAACAAGTCCACTATATTAGACTCTGACGATGATGCAAGTGAGACCGCCTTTTCCGCGTCTTATCAATTCATGAGACATCTCCCCGGTTCCCAACCCGCTGCACCTGTCGATGCCGACTATGTACATGGTGAAGGGGCACGCCTTGTTGCAGCACGCGCAGTGGACCCCAAGGGAAAAAAAGGCAAAGGCAGCCTCCAGACTCGATCGAAACCTGTTGCCCATGAACAGGCGACGGTCTTTCCTCACTGTTCTCAGGCGCAGGTCCCCCGGACTAAAATACCTTCCACTAAGGCTTACAGTAATGCTGAAGCGGGTCCCTCTCGAGCGCCTTTGGACTATGATCTCGACGACGAGAAGGCACCTCAACTCGTTCCATTCGCGGTAGATAACGACCAGGCAACTTTGTCCAGCTGGCACCGGGAGCAGGCCAGTATCGAGAAGCTTTCACAAGGAAAGGTCGTCAGAAGGGAACCGTCGCTCTGCGTTCATCCCGAGAGGACGACGGCCTTTGAAGCGGTGCCCGGTCCCTTCCTCCCTCTGGACTCAGGAGCTCAACCGCTACAACGCCGCTCCGCCATGGAACAACATGCGATACAGAAGCCACAGGAAACAACAGCTGGAAATGATGTGGAGGACCCTGCCAAACTTGAAGCCGCCCAGGGGCTGCTGATGCTCAGGAGGAAAGAGTCAGAGACTGAAGGTGGTTCAGAGAGCGCCGCCAATGGCATTGGCGCCGCCGTCTCTAGATCTTCTGTTCCCGAGTCCTTCGACAAGCCCATGGATGTGTCAACGGAGCCGCCAACTACTGCCTGCCCGATGACTTCTACCATTGATGTTGGTATGACCGTGGTCGAGGAAAAGGACGCCGACCCCTTCAAGCCTATGGTTGTGTCCACCGAGTCCCGGATTTCGTGCGATGCTGGCATGACTGGGGTCAAGGAAAAGGAGACGAAAATGGAAGATAAGACTTTGATCGAGAAAGTACATGACAGGGCTGATGCCGAGCCAAGTCAGTGCAATGGCGGGAGGGGATGCGCAGTAAGTGATAACCCTCTTATTGCATAGTAGAGCCCCATCTAATGACAGTAGGTGGTTGATGAACTCGTCAAACTTTTGGAGAGGTTGAATATCAACGATATTTCTGCTGCAGCGATTAGCTCAACGGTTCGCGGGACATCGTCCTCATCGCCAGTGACCAAAGGCATGTCTGTGAAGTCTAAAATGCACCCCCAACTAAGCAAGGGATCCAGGTGTGTATCTCGAAGCTTTCTCCTCCTCATTTGCTTAGTTTTCTCTGGCTTGTAGTGTATTCAGAAACGGCGGAACAAGCGGAGTCGCAGTTACGAAAACAAATTTAGGACCTTTAGGTGTCCAGAATGGGTATGTCATTTTCACAATTGCCATATTCTGTTTTGACTCAATGGCTTGTAGTAGCGTCGGTCCGAGCTCGTCCCTTCATCCTTCGCCCGTCATGCACAACTTGACGCAGGCTGCAAAACCTAGCCTGACGGCGGACTCCAACAAGCCAACCTCCTCGAATTCTACTATTGACTCTGCTCAAATTAAGCAGCCTCTCGTTGTTGCTCATGCGCCCAGTGCTCAACAGCTGTCGACGGTGACATCCACCCCTAAGGAGGGTGCAGTAGCTTCACTTTCGGGTGCATCAGCGGCCACTGATGCGCTCGAAAGTGGAGCCATTGTTTCCTCCCCAAAGGGTGGTGTTGCTAGTCCCTCGTTGTCGGCCGCAACGAGTGGATCAGCAGCTAACTCCGTCGCAGCTGCTGTCACGAACGCCCAACCTGAGCATCAGCACCCCAGAGTCTCTAGAGAAGCAGAGGAGCACGCAGTCCCCGACGATGACTCCGACATGTCTGATGGCGAATCCGATTCGGACTACGCTTCCACCTATGGCTCCGACGACGACTTGTATTACGGCGAACCGATGGACGAGGATATCATTCCTGGCGAGGCAAATGCGAACAACAAGACCATCCAAACCCCTTGCCAGTCTGTCTCGTCCCAGGCGCTGTATTTCTACAAGAAGGCCGTTTCGTACTGCGATTCTTTTCCCGCTAGGAACTGGTTTCCCTCAGTGACTCATTACATGATGGCGTCTAGATGAATTGCCCACGGTAAGCGCCTTTGCTGTTCAAGGCTGTCCGTCTAACCAAGATTTTAGTTAGGGCCTGAATATACTCCGTGTCTTGAATATCCGTGTCTCCACAATCTATGCGTATGGTGCTTTGATTCCTTTGCGCAAGCTCATATTTTTCTTTTTTGCTTTTTGTTCTCTCTCGATCCATCTCAGAAATTGCTCAGTATCTGTTTTTACCCCATCTCTTGCTTTTGCTATTCCATCTCACAGTTACACAATATCGTGCCTCAGTTTTCGTTTCTTCTTGCTATCCTTTTCCTCGTGTACAACTATCTCTATCTCTATCTCTTCTTCCATCGTCTGCCTTTTTGCATACTTTTGGTTGTCTTTATTTTGGTTTTGTATCTTGAATCGTGTCAATGTACTTGTAATAATTGTATCGTGTCCGTGTTTCGCCTCGTCTATCTGTGGGTGGAGTAAGCTGTTGAGGAGATAACGAGAATCCAGGTCGTTTGTTATGTCGCACTTCATACTACATGGTATGTACAACGAACGACCGGTGCCAACGAGGTTCCGGTTCAGCTAGACAGCTACGCTTCAAGCAAAATGGACAAAATAATTTAAGGACATGTAGAGCTTGTTTGCTACCACCGCCATAATCCCCTCTCATTTCATCTGCTTGTCGTCTGCTAGGGCACGAAAAGGCTTGTTCTTCAAGATTTCTGGCGAAATATAGACCGGAAATATAGACCTTTTCCAAGCGTTGTCGTCGTTGTCACACCATGACCATGAGTAGCCGTTTTGCTTTCGCGTGTAGATTTCTACATCGAAGGGGGCAATGAGGTCGCGGATGTCGGCGTAGAACATATGACTGTCGTTCAGCCGTGTTTTGCTTGCTTCGACGTGGTGGCGGTCCGGCTGAAGAGATACTATCAAGTTTGTGAATTTTGAAGAATTCGGAGAGCGGGAGAAGGCACAGTGCGTCGATATCTTGGCGCTGCATGTTGCTGGACGCCCATCGCGGGGAGCGTTCGTTGGAAAGGAAAGCGTTGGAGCCCTCGCGAAATAGAAATATGCAGTTATAATGCAAGAAAGGAGGTTCCAAAGCAAAGCCGACGGACAATGTGAAAACGCATTATTGGAGCAGAGGACAAAGGATGAAAGGCATTTGGAAGGATCAGCGGTTGGTGCAAGAACTTCGCCTTGTAATTAGCAAAGGCAAGCAAGGGGTGGCCGTATCATAACATATCCATGAACTCTTCTTGCTCGGGTTCCTCATAGACGACGGCAGTTGATTCTTTTGAAGCATTCTGCTTTCCTTTCCCGTTGCTCTCTTTCTTGTTGTTCGAGGTCGGTTTCCCAAAACTTTTTGGAACGCTCTTTCCAGCTGAATATCTTCGGATGGCGGTGCGGTCTCCATCGAACTCGCCATCTCCGATTTTGAATACGACGCGCAGGACAGACTTGTCGCGCGTCCGGTATGTGAGGTCTTCGTCCTCGTCTTCTGGGATAACTTCGTCATGAACCTCGATTGTTCCAGTCGTGATCTCGGTGTGGATCTCGTCCTGTGAAAAGGGGAGTATAGGAGGAAGGGCACATATTAACTGGGCGAGAAGGGGAATAGCAGCACCCATCGCGCTGAGATGAAGGGTTTTGTATCTGAGTTATTTGTTAGGAGAGCGATGGGTTACGCGTCTAGATGGGCAACATACCCGTCTTCCAGAATAATATTTTTACAGCGCCTCATGTACGTTGACAGTGAAGTTTTTCGCGTTAGGCATATCATATTTTTGCCTTCTCGGTGCGCGGAGCGCGGTCCAGTAGCAGACACAGAGGTAGGCACGGTTGGGAACGGTCTGGGAGGAACTAGCTTGTTAATACGCACGCGCGCTGGCGCCTTGGGTTTTTCTGTTTCTTTCTCCTTCTCCTTCTCCTTCTCCTTCTCCTTCTCCTTTTCCTTTCCCTTGTCTTTGCTACTCATTTTTTCGCCGGCCGGTTTTTCAACAACTACATCATCGGTGACTTCGGCAGACTCCGGCTGTAGCGGTGTGGCATCCTTGGGCTGGGAGGGTGCACTCGGAGCCGGATTTGAAGCCAACTTGATTCGTTTTCCATTAGGATTGTTATGGAGGGAGTCAAGCTTTCTCTTCATGATGGATGTGGAGATGACGGAGCCGGAGGAAGGATGAGAAGGAGAATATACACAAGTGCAAACACAGAAAAAGCAAAAGTGGAAAATCGACGGTTAGCTTTCGTCAGTTATCTCGGTTCTTCAGGAAGTGTACAGGCCGTAGTCCAACATGAGTCAGGACGCAGCGGAGCAGAATATTCAGATGTGGAAGGTCAAGAAGCTCATCAAGAGCCTTGATTCTGCCAGAGGGTATGTTTTTTCTGCCCATTTATCATCTCAAATCAGTGGACTGATTTCTCGACAGTGCTGGCACTTCCATGATCAGTCTTATCATACCCCCAAAGGTCGGTCGATTCCAACGATGCGCCCTAATCCTGCTCATTCTGTTGTCTAGGATCAAATTTCCAGAGCAAACGCCATGCTGACGCAGGAATACGGTACAGCTTCCAACATCAAGTCTCGAGTCAATCGTCTTTCCGTCCTTGCAGCCATTACCAGTACCCAGCAGAGGCTGAAATTGTACAACAGAGTCCCTCCCAACGGTCTTGTGCTGTTCGTCGGCACTATTTTGACGGATGAGGGCAAGGAGAAAAAAGTGTCGTTCGACTTTGAGCCTCACAAGCCTATCAATACGTGCGTAGCCTAAATTTTTAACGATAATCGCCCTCGTATTCATAGAATTTCCACAGTTCCCTATACCTGTGTGACAACAAATTCCACACTGAAGCTCTTTCCGAGCTTTTGGAATCGGATTCCCGATTCGGCTTCATCGTCATGGACGGTAACGGCACCCTCTTTGGTGCACTAGCTGGAAACACGCGTGAAATCATTCACAAGTTCACCGTCGACCTTCCCAAGAAACACGGTCGTGGTGGTCAGTCCGCCCTCCGTTTCTCGCGTCTGCGAGACGAAAAGCGTCACAACTACGTCCGCAAGGTCGCTGAGCACGCCGTCCAACATTTCATCACCAATGACAAGGTCAACGTCACAGGCTTGGTGCTTGCAGGAAGTGCCGACTTCAAGACCGAGTTGAGTCAGAGTGACATGTTCGATCCTCGGTTGGCTGCCAAGGTCATCAAGGTCGTTGACGTCAGTTACGGTGGTGAAAACGGCTTCAACCAAGTAAGCAATTTTGACGGTCAGCTTTATGTCGGATTCTGATTTTTTTTCTAGGCCATCGAGTTGGCTGCCGAATCGCTCGCGAACGTCAAGTTCGTCCAGGAGAAGAAACTCATTCAAAAATACTTCGACGAAATTAGTCAAGACACTGGCAGGTACTGCTTCGGAATTGACGATACCCTCAAGGCTCTGGAACTTGGTGCTGTGGAAACACTGATTGTTTGGGAGAACCTTGATATCACTCGCTATGTTCTGAGGAATGCTGCCGGAGGTAAGTTTTTGGGGCTTACTTTTAGATGGAATCAATCACTTACGCTGACCCTCTAGATGAAATTATCATCCACGCCAACAAGGAACAGGAGAAAGAGCGTGAACGTTTCACGGACAAATCCACCGGTCTTGAAATGGAGCAAGTATGCGAACCTCAGTCCCTGCTCGAATGGTTCGCAGAGAAATACAAAGAGTTCGGTGCCACCCTCGAGTTCGTCACCAACCGCTCTCAAGAAGGTGCCCAGTTCGTCAAAGGATTTGGTGGTATCGGAGGTCTTCTTCGTTACAAGGTCGACTTCCAGACCCTGGGTTCGGTCGACGAAGAGGACGACGACGAATTCTTCTCTGATGACGATCACGATGGTGGCATCTGACGTTTCTGCTGGCTCTCAGGAGCCCCGCCAATCCAGGGTACGACGGGCGGGGCGGGGGGAAGGTGCGGTATTGGGTCACGTCGCGTGAGCGGTGATGATGATGATGATGATGATGTTATTGTTGGCGCGCGGGGTGCGGGGAACAGGGTTGAAGGAGGTTGTGCATGGAAGACGATGATGTGCGGAGTTGGGCAAAATCGAAAACAAATGCTACGACATGCGCTGCGAAGCGCTATAGGGGTGTTATTCGTTTTGTGTGAAGAATATTCGACTTTGGAGATGTTGCGAGGGGCTGCTGCCGTGATAATGGTATCGATCTTACCCGTTTATATGCTCGCGCTCGCTCTTCCCTTTTGAGACTGTCCCTTGTTGACTATTAGGTGCGTGGTTTTCGCTTCGCTTTAGCGTCCCCTTTTCCGACGACGACGCTTACCGTTTATTAGATGGTATTTATCGTCGTTCACATTACTACCTACTACTATCTGAATGGTTTTATGAATCCCGCGGTTGATGTGTCTGTTTCTACGGCATTCATGGCTTTGTATTTTTCGTGTTTGAATGGACAATGAACGTTTATGCGATAAAAGGAGATTTTGTGCTGTTTGGATGTTGCAGCATGTTGGGTGTGTTAATCAACCCTTCTCCCGCGAAGACGAGTTCAACGATGGCATCAGGATTTGTATCACTTTTCCCAGTCAGTCGCAGCTTGATATCTCCCGATGGCGGTTGATCTTTTTTATTTATTTTCAGAAGGAACAGAGTTTTGGGCACCAATTGAGTGGCTTGCTGTTTTTGTCTCTTCGGTGCATCTGCCAGTAGAAGGCTGAAGGGCGATCAGCTTGCTTTCTTCACTCATCAAGTTGGGGCGACGTAAACAGAGCACTTCCAGACGTCTGGCGAGCGAGGCTACTATTGTGGTCTATCGGCCCTCTCATCCTGCCTTCACCGAATGAAAGACGCTCTGCAGGTGCTCTGCTCGGTTTTACGTTCATTCGAATGAAGAGGCAGATGATCGCCTCGTGTACCGATCGATAAAGAACCGCGCGACGTAGGTGCCAGTCTGATAGCCTTGATCCAAGTTGGACTTGAACTTGAACTTGAACTTGAAGGTTACTTGATGAAAAGCCTTTCCTCTGCATCGTGGCCGGAGGAGTTGCTGCGCTTCTAGTATGAGCTCTTTCGACCTTGGATTTTCGATTTCGAATTTGGTTGTGAACGGGCCTGTATCCTCGCATCAGCGTCGTGCACGCGAGGCGAAATGGGTTTGGGATAGTAGACCGGTGTGGTTCGAACTTCGAACTTCGAATTCTCCCAGTAGGCCTGGAAGCCTGGTATGCATAATGCATCCATCGTGACTGTCCTGCTACCGCCTGCTGGTGGATGGCTATTTACAACACGTCTCTATTCTTTTCTGTCGCTTCGCTCTGAATGTCGTGATGTTCTTCCTGTCATGTTTTTCCCCGGTTCTGACAAGCCATGACCCTTTTCCAGAATCTCTCGATCGAACGTGTTAGTTCGAAGTTATTATTGTGATTCATCATCTTCAACTGCATCCCCATCCTCATCACCGGCAGCGTCTCTTTCCATCTTATCAACTGTTGTAAGTGGACTTTCATCTGATCATGATCTGTACGTTCTGTTCCTGCGGCTTACTTGCTACTAATTATTATCTCTGCTTACCAGGAATATCCACGCAGATCGGAGGTCCGGAAGATGATGTGTTCTTATGTCATCCCTCGATATCCCCAGGACCCAAAACAAAAAACAAACATAGCTTTTGACGTATCACCATCAGTAGTCATCACACATGTACCGGGAAGAGTACTTAAATCATCTCATCAAGGTGTCCCAGGTCCTCCAGATTTCGCGATTTGGCCTCGCCCTGCAGCGCAGCAGGGCTGTGTTGGCTGACGAGGAGGTTGTTATCAGTTTATCTCCTATCTATCTATGGCTTTTTCAATGATCAAGCTCTGAGCTATGGGTCGGCCAAGCTCATGATCACCGTATAGGCAATGTAAAGTCTTTGCCCGCTAGGTAGTATCGTATCATGGACATTGGGAAAGTAAGTGAAGTGCGTGAGGTGAGGTCTTTTCGCTCTTCGTCAGCTAAGAAGGGTGCGGTGGGTCACACGAGCCCTATACATAACATATGACGAGTGCCTTTCCAGTGTCGGTTCTTGGGAGAGACGGCGAGCTCAGGGCTTAACGAGACTTGGGCTTGAATTCGTCTGGGTTAGCTGCGCGTCGGGCATGATTGTTGTTGCCGCTGACTTCCTGGACTTGTTCGCGGGAAACTCGCGACTTCTGGAGACACCGGTGGTGACGCAATGTCATCTATCCTCTGTGGTGCCATGTACGTGCGTGCGCGGGTACTCTCCGCATACATTCGTTGACAAATCATCTCTATCTCTCCAAGGTCATATGAAAGCTATCAAGCCGATTCCCACTCTCCAGGCGATTCTCCCTTCTTTGCCTTGCCATTCTTCCTTTCGTAACGGAAGTCTTGGCAAGTAGTCATTCCTCTGGCACTTCAAACGCACCTTGCGAGTTTGGACAGGTTCTTTGTGGCGCCACTGTGAATTTCTTCCAGATGGAGGTCTGGAGACCTCGTATGTTTATAATATGTCAGGATATGTCCTCTCTAACTTGACCGGGTCCTTCGCAAAATACCGAAGTTGTCATCAGACAAGCGAGCATATGTCGAAGCTTATATGTGCATTATGGTGGTGTTGACTGCTTTATTATTAGTTCGTCGGCGCCAACTGACGTTGCACCTCCCTCAGTGTCCATTGCGCCAAGCTCGATGATACCTTTTTTGTGGTATGTATGCCTGCTCATCCTTAATTCTTACCTCCTTCTGATGCTGACCCTTCTATCTCCCTATCTGATAAACTGATAACGATAGATACTTGTCAAGAAACACCCGCCGCCGCCGCTGTGAATACTGAAGTCCAAATATGACCAGAGCCAAGCCGCAGCATTATAATTAGCCGCCTCTACGCGTAAGCTGGAGGTCTTCTCGTATATCTGGGCACCTCTGGACACGTCTGGAGGCGGCTTAAGCTCCTATGCAATCGCACTTGTGAGTCATCATGTGCGGAGTGTCCAGGAGTTCGCCAGTGCGCTTCAGGTAAGCAAGTAACGTACGTTAAGTTCCTGTAGGTTCAGCGTCCACTTTCGGTGCGTTCATCATGTCAAAATGCTCACTTTGCTCGTTCTAGTTCCGTATGTCGCGCTCCTTTCCGCTTGCCAATACCGGGAGTTTAGCACTTACTCAATGGCCCGACATATCATAGTTTTTCCCAAACCTGCTCATTTAGGTTTAAACATCAGCGACAGTTGGCAAGTGAACGTCGAAACATACAGTAGTCTCCAGCTACGGTTCATAAAGTGAGGACCTGAGTAGGCGCCTTGTCCTGAAATAGATAGACTCAGAAGTTGTTGACCGGTTCGGACCTCATCCTACTCCATCGTGTCCTTTTAGCTGGTGCTTACGGTAACGTCGGTATTTCGCGGTCAATAACCTTCTCACTTATGATAAAGGTCACCGGACTTCATCTTCTCTCACTTCATGAATGCCATAAAACCTTTCTGAAGTAAGAGCACAAACGTAAGATACCACGGTCTGCCCGGTCCACAATATATTTTGTCCATCACTTCAGCGCTCCCACCGCTGACTGAATCACTCCGCTTCTCAGAAGGATCATAAAAGTGGACACAGAAACCTTACGACAACTTCGTATTGGATAAATATAACTGTATTAACAGACGATACCCCGCAAAGGATGTTTACGTTTATGGATGGTCCGTGGAGGGGAAGTACATAAGCGCTTAAAGGCTTGGCCAAGGCCAGGACCTGGAAAACCCCTGGAAATGGAAATTCCTCCCAGCGGTACCAGAACTAATGATGAGAAGCGACGCAGCAGCAAGGAGTCATGGCCTGCATACTGACCTGTACTAACCCGATATATTTCGTTCACCTTCATGTGCCTCTCATCTCGGTATTTTTCCAAGGCACATTAAAGGTCAGGAAACAATTCACTTACACCCTGCCAAGCATCGATCTCATTGGCAGGTTTAGCGGCCGCCCAATCGATGTCGTTTGTTGATTATCGCGCAGAAGACTCGAAAGAGGCTCAAGAGTCAAGAGTGCGAATCATATTCATATCTTCGAATTTAGGTTGTCGAGGCACCTTCAAGTAACCAACCCTCTCTCGGACCTTCCAGTAGAATCTAGAAGGACACAGGCTGGCCCCACTACTTGCCAAGGCTCTCGGTAGAGAGTGGCGAGTTGGGCCTGCGTCGGGCTCGACAGGCGCTGGCATTTCACTTAGCTTGACGTGTACTAGAATCATGATTCATTACCGTCAGTCTAGTGAACGTCTGAAAGGTCAAAATGCGGCAGTGTCTCAGTCTCTGAGCAGTAGTGCGAACGGTCAGTACTGCTCTGAGCTGGCTGAAGCTGTACCCTCATTTAGCTGTACCCTCATTTCTACCGGGATTATTCTATTTGGAAACCCCGGTTTCTCGAGAAACCCCAGGGGTTTCCAAATAGACATAGAAACCCCTGTTATCATTCATAGTCTGACAGTCGACTGAGGTAAAATAAATGGAACTCCGACCTTCAATGCCGGCCATGCCGTTTCGGTCATTCGCGAGTGCGATTCGATGATCTTGATGACAACGCGCGTTCAACTTTTTCAACCAGCCTCAACCCGCTCTTTCCAATACGAACGGTTGCCAGTTATCACTCAGGGGGCTGTGCTGCTTCATTGCACGTCCCTGAGGCGCAGTGGAGTGCATCCCTACACAATGAAAAGGCTTGTTTGCCAAGTTGCAGCGTCCTCAGAATGGCAGAAAAAAGTAGTAGGCTATATTATTATTTACTCGTTCTAACCATATGTCGAATGTTTGCTGTATCGTCAGAGCCCAATTCTGCTAGAACGAGTCGATGACGGTGCAGGAGACTTGATGTCGGGGCGGCCAAATTATTTAGAAATGACTGCCGTGGCGGCAACTTCAATCTCAGAATGTCTGTGCCGAACGGCAAAATATGTATTTGTCCGAACATTCATACGAAAATCACCATTCATAGTTGAAACCTGGGGTTTCTCGAGAAACCGGGGTTTCCAAATAGAATAATCCTTTCTACCGAGAAACAAATGATAACGCGTATCGCCAGACTCCAATAATAACCAGTAACCTTCCACCGTCATCTGCCCATTTGCAATACTCTAATTTCAGGGTCCAACGTACACATTTGATTGAAAAAAAGCTGTTCGCGTTCAAGGCGTTGAAATAGGATTCATAATAAGCGCTTCACCAAGCCTCACCCGATCGATGTATCGCAACATTCTTATTATCCCCTTATTTCGCTTGACTCTCTGTATTTCTCTGCCTCTCGATTTATTTTCCGGTTTACCAGTCTGCACAGAGTGCACCCTCGATCTGTATCTGCATAGCCATATAACACTTTTTGAATTTCACAGAAACAAAGACTCGCAAGCTCCGAGACGACACAGACACCAACTCTATATTTACCTCCGCCGCTGTTGCTTCAATCTGAGTTGTCACTATAGTGGATGACTTCCCGTAGCCCAATCTGATATCTAATTGGAGACCTTTCCATTTCCTTAGACGGCGCTGCAGGAGAGGAAGAGGGTACTAGGACCCCGAAACTCAAGCAAGACATTGCACTACTGTATGTTCGAGACAAAGCGGCGCCAGAACCGACTGACGCGTACTACTACTACTACTACTACTACTACTACTCCGGCGCCTAACCTTACAATGTACTGCATTCACACGACCACGAAAAAGCTTCCTTCAAATTCACGTGCAACAAGGCACGTAGCCTGTAGAAAAACACGCGCCGGGCCACCCACATCCCAATTGCGCGTTTAGCTATCCCAATCCGTATCCCCATCTTCCTGATATAAATGCAAATCTCAAATCGCCCAGTCAGAAAGAGTTTGCAAGTCTGAGACGACGGCGACGACGACGACGATCGCCGATATCATATGAAATATCACACGACACCCCTGCGACCTACTGCGACTCGATCAACGGGCCCGAACCAAGTAGGATGATCGTTTCTATAAAACACCCAAGCCAAGCCTTCCTCAAGCCTCAGGCCCAGGGAGGACCCCGGCCGCTGCCGAAGCCATCGTCCGACGTCGACCACAACAATCCAGATCCCAAACCACAGAGACAGACCTAGACAGACACCGAAAATGCGAAGCCGTGCCTCTCCAGCACAATTACTTGTGTTTTAATGGTAGTCAACCAGCCTCGAGGACGGTAGGTGGCGGCCGGGGTCCCCGTCCATGTCCGGGTTTCTCCTCGACGGATGCAAAAGAGAAATATAACAAGCCTCGAGGCTCTATAACCCAAGTGATTAGCTTCGCGCACCCGTCTACAAAGCCCAGCGGCGCATCACACAGATTGAAAATCCCAGCTCGTTTGACGTTGCTTGACGAAGTACAAGACCTCGTTCATGCATAATGACATGAACCGGTAAAAGATAATCCAACGGCACCGGTAGCAGCTCCAGCAGAGTCGCAGATTATTACATCACCTCGTCGTCGCGCTCAATTAGCAGGACACAGAAACAGGGTACACACAAGCAAGCCAAGGGATTTTTCATATATATAACCGTCAGCGGCGCGTTTCCCAGTGCAAGGAGCGGAAACACTTTCTGCAGAGATGGATGACCAATTACACTTTATATTCCGTTGTTCTTGTTCTTCCAGATATACAAAATAGTTTAGATTTGAGGAGTGGTATATCTACCGCAGGGTGACAAGTTCTAACGAAGGGAAAAGCGAATGATGAGTGAATCTTCCTTCTAAAGTAAGAAAAATCACATACCTTCGCCAGACGTAGGATGAATGGCAACAGTATCGTCCAAATCCTGTTTCCTCGCTATCGAAAGAGGAGACAAGTCAGTCATACCACGAAGACGAAGAATAACAAAAAACAACGCACCTCCCATCTTAACGGCCACAGCGAAACCTTGCATAACTTCATCACTGCCCAATCCAATAATATGCACGCCAACAACGCGCTCTTCTGGACCGGCACAGATTAGCTTGTACACTGTAGGTTCCTTGTGCTCTTCGTCGACCATGGAGAAGTAGAGAGCTCGGAACGATGACTTGTCTGTAAGTTTTGAATTAGACAAAATCATAAGAAGAATCCAAATATAATGCGCACAAATTTTGATAGCATCGTCACCATACTTCGCCCGAGCTTCAGGTTCAGTCAGGCCTACAGTACCAATAGTAGGGTGGCTAATAAACATCGATAAGTCAAATTTCACAAAACGTGAAGAGACAAAACAGAAACTCACGAGAACACAACAGTAGGTATATCCTCATAGCTGAGCTTATCATTCTTGAACTTCTCCGGGCCAAACAAGCGATTCGAAAGTCTCCTGCCCGCAGCAATCGCCACAGGCGTCAGCAACCACTTGCCCTGCACATCACCAATCGCTGTGATCCCAGGCACACTCGAGTTCTGGTACTCATCCACAACCACATCGCCCTTCTTGTCCAGCTTCACGCCGAGCTCTTCCAGTCCCAGACCCTTGGTGCTAGCGTGTCTGCCAATAGCCCACAAGAGCACGTCCACCTCGACTTTCTCCCCGTTGTCGGTGTGCACCGTCAACGGGCCGCCTTTCTCCCCCTCGACCTTGGTGACGTGCGTGCGTTTGTGCAGGTGCACGCCGGTCTTCTCCATCCACGGCGTGAGCGCCTCCTGGATCGTAGGATCGAACGTGCGCAGCACGGTATCTCCACGAATGAGCAGGTGCGTCTCCGTACCGAGCGCGTTGAAGATCCCCGCAAGCTCAATAGCGATATACCCCGCACCCACAATCGCCACCCTGCGCGGCTGCTCAGGCAAATCGAAGAACCCATCCGAGTCAATACCCAACGACGCCCCTGGGATCTCCTCCTCGCTCGGGATGGTGGGCTGGCCACCAACGGCAATACAGATATTATCCGCTGTAAGGACGTACGTCTGCCCATCTGGCTTCGTCACCTCTACCTTGTCGCGCGCGACGAGCCGGCCGAAGCCACGATGGAACTCGACGCCTTCTTTGTCAAAGTTGTTTGCGTAGATCCCGTTCAGCCGCCGGATGTAGGCATCGCGCTGGGGCTTGAAGGATGCCCAGTCGAATTTGGCGTTTTCGATCCCGGTGAACTTGTAGCCGTGCGCGTGGTTTGTGATCTTGTCTTGTAGGTCGGCGGCGTGCCACATAATCTGAGGGGATAGTATTCAAAATGCAGATCAGGGGGTGTTGGACGAAGTTTCTTCATACCTTTTTGGGTACGCATCCTTGTAATGAACGACAGTCAGCACGAGCGAATGGAGCCAAAATAATCGCCCACATACCAACATTGACACACGTCCCTCCAAGGTAAGGCGTCGCCTCTACCACAGCGACTTTCTTCCCATACGACACCGCCCTTCTCTAAATAACCACATCGCCAATCAGCTCATCCACTTCTCTCCTCCTAGAGCACCAAATGAAACTCACAGCCGTACCCGATCCTCCACTACCACCTCCAATGACGATATAGTCATACTTTTCCGTCGTGGGTTTATCGTAAATGGGAGGCATCTCTCTGTTGGCTGTTCCGCTAAACGCTCTGCTAATCTATGATACAATGAAAAACAGTCAGATAAACGGGCTATTTTCTCAATGCAATGATGCAGGAAGCGCAAGACGAAGTAGTAATCAGATAGATAGATAGAAGATGAGACAGGGGGGAGGAGGGAGACTTTTTTTTGATTACAAATACGCTTGTATCATGGACCGAAATAGACGAAAACAACCCATGCGGACGAGATCGAGAGAGAGGCTCACCTGGGATAGACGAAGTGCAGGTGTCAAAGACGAAGTCGATGAAGAAGAGGATGCAATCCTGTTCAAACTGCTGGATAGACCTAAATAACGCTTTGTCGAAATCGCAAGGGATAGTTTCCGTATACTCGTGTTGGTGTTATTCTTGACTCCGTTCAATCTCAACGAGGACGCGGAAGGAGAGCAGGAAACTGATAAAACGCGGGACGCCAGCTTGAAGAAGGGGAGCTCTTTGCTCGATTCGTCTTCTCTTTTATAAGCAGAACGCAATTGAGTGGGTGGGTACGCTTGGTAATGAACAATAGTCTCCTTCCGGTGTGTGTATATTTGCCTTGATGATGATGAATCAGAGTAAGCAAGGAAGGTCACGTCAATCCAGTCAGCCAGAAGGACTTCTTCAGACGGAGTCGACATAACAAAATAGCACATACAAGCTCGGCTAGACCACTTCCGCGTTGACTGTCTCCAAAGTTCAAACTCTTCCTTCCTCTGCAAAAAGCTTCAGCTTCAACGTCCTTCCAACCCAAATATGCACAATAAAACACACTCAAAGTCTCGGTCGATGGCGCAACCTCGTGTAATCCTCTCGAAAGTCAGGCGTATGTAGTCAGCAGAGCCAAAACGACGAAATTAAAAATCAGCGGTCGCGACAATCACGTGCTCTTTCAAAAGATAGGGGTCTGGGGAAGGCTAAACCGGAGAACTCAGAAGGCAGGAGTTCATGAACTCTCCGAGTCCCTCGCAAACTTTCTACGCCATTAATTGAAACGGCCATGGATAGGTCTCACCCGGAAAGCTAACCCGACACAAACGGTCGCACACGGTCGTCCACGTCGAGGGTGGAAGCAACAGTTGACCAGTATCACGAGTTACTTAACGAGTACATCGCAACCACCCCACCATCCGAAATGCCCCTCAACACCATACCCAGGTCAGAACACCTAAAAGCTAATTTATTCAGTTCACACATTTCACGCACACGAAAACACTCAACCACACTTCATAACCACACTACCACAAAAATTAACTAATAAACTAACTAACAAACGTACTATATAATACCTAACACACGCCCCCAAAACGGGCAGAAAGTGAATTTTATGCCATGCCCAGCGTACAACGCCTGCAAGCAAGATGAGGAAAGAGGGGGGGAAATGATGGAAAGGAACAAAAAGAGTGTAAAAAAGTATATCACAAGAAACGAGCGACAAGGGTTACGAGGACAAAAACACAAGAGTAGAGGAGCTGATTCAAGCTCTCATAAACGATAGTAGTCTGACAGTCGAATGAGTGGGGGAGGGGAGGAGGGAAAGAGAAAGAGAAAGAGAAAAGAAAAGACGCGTGTATGAGTCACAAACCCACTTAGCACATGGTGCGAGAAGCGGAAAAGACACAGGGGACAGTAAAAAGGAATGATACAATAAGATATATACGACAAAAAAGACAAATGTAAGGGGGCGGACGATGATATGCCAAAGCCAAAGGCGAAGGCGGCGATGGTGGTGGGTGACGGACGACAGACCATGATGATAATACAACGAGCAACAAAAAAAAAAGAATCATCAAACTATGCTAATAAGAAAAGAAAATGCCGAGTGTACGAGTTTACGAATGAAATGACAATGGACAATGGACGATGGACGACGATGATGGATGGATGGATGGATGAGCAGTAAAAAAGTAATCGAGTAAAGTACCATGTATAGTCGAAACACAGAGAGAGAAAGAGAAGAGAGAGGAAACAAGGGTATTCAACACGAAACGAAACGAAACGATTTAAAGAAACAGACTCGTACAAGTAACTCCCAAAAGAAAAGAAAAAGAGAGAGAGAGGACTAAGCCCACGCATACACATACAACAATAACGGCGAGGATGAGGACGAGGAGGAAGATCGACATAGACGAGGCAGAGAGCACGCCACAATACACGACGGCGGGACACGAATCTAAAAATACCCAACACAAAAAATCAACACCCCTCAAAGGCACCCAAAAGAAAAACCAATCTCACCTCCACACAAGGCCCTCCTCCTCTGTTCGCCTCCTTCCCACCTCAAAAAAATCACAACGCCACACGACGTCAAAAAACGGACATTAAGCGGGCCCCTCCCAGGACCCACCATCCCGACGGGATAGACGCCCTTCCACACACGCCACGAGGTGTTTCTCCAGCTTTGATCTTCACACACCCATTTACCATATCCGTTGGTTAAATGGCAGACGCGTGGTTCGCTTAGCCAAAGGGCAGGCAGATAAGAGCTCGCACCCCTCCTTCCAATCTCTCTCTTCCACCATATATCACAAATGCCACCACCACCCCCACCCCCACTATCCACCACTCTCCCCTCCTCACTCCTTATGCCGACTAACCTTCTCCACACCCGCACCTAGCGCCGTCTTCCTCCTCTTCTCTCTCTCCTCCTCTCCTTCCTCTTCCTCTTCGTCTTCCTCCTCAATATCCTCAACCTCTCTCCTCTGCGCACCCTCCTCCGAACCCTCCTCATCATCATCCTCCGAATCCGAGTTCGAATTCGAGGTAGTGCTCGAAGACGAAGACACACTCGACAAGCTCCCTCTTCTCTTTTTCGCACTCGCGTCTTCCATTGGGACATCTCCCGTACTCGCAGTCACACCATCAAGAACGACAGCGTCCTCCTTCTTCACTTGCGTCTGCTGCTGTTCCTCACCACCCGCCGACAAAGGAGCAGGAGAAGTAGCAGTCGAACCAACATACGACGCCGTAGGCGTGATAACCGGACTCTGCACAAGCGGGCTCTTCAATCCCGACGTCGACCTCTTGTGATGGTGATGATGATGCGAATGCGAAGAATGATGATGATGATGTCTCGGCCTAGACGGTGGCACAGGCACCACCTCCGGCGTATGCTCGTACACACCAGAGGACGCAGAAGTAGGCGCTGAAATCTCTTTTTCCAATGTCGGAGTGAGGGTGGAAGGAGAAGGAGAGGCGGAAGAACCAAAGACGAACGAGCCGAGGTTATCCTTCCCGACTTGTTTCGCCTCAGTCATCGATTCCGGTTCTTCAGACAAAATTTTATCATCTCCGGTATCAATTTCCGGCGCAGCCTCAGGGATAGAAGCATCCACAACACTCGACGAAGTCCTCGTCGGCGTAGGCGTGCTCATCGCACTCGTACTCTCCACCACCACCTCCTTCTCCTTCTCCCTTTCCTCCTTCTTCCTCCTCTCCTCCTCCTCCTCCAACTCCCTCTTCTTTCTCTCCCTCTCCTCCCTCCTCTTCCTAACCCACCCCATCCCACTCCCATCATCCTCCTCCTCCTGCACCTCTCTCGCCTTCCTCGCCGCCTCCGCATTCGCACCTCTCCCCGCTCCACCGACTCCAACACCCCCATGCAGCCTCTCCCAATTAACAACACCCCCACCCGCCCGGCCCACACCAACTCCAGCGCTCTTCGCTCCCTTCACACTCCCCATCCCGCCATACCCCCACTCGACAAACTCATCCTCATCATCCCGCGCGCTCGCGAACGGGTTATTCGCAGCTGGAGAAGTATGCGGCCTCTTCTGCCCATACACACGGCCGTTGAGCATGCGCGTGCCTTTATGCCTGCTCTGCGGAAGAGGCGAGACGGGCGTATGCGGCGAGGCGGGTGGAGGGAAGTTGGGTGAGACAGGTGTGGTCCCGTTGGTGGGTACCGAGAGGCTCTTCCCCATTGATCTTCCCCCACCATCATCGCTGTCGTTGTTGTTGGAGGAAGAAGAGAATAAGGATAACGACCTCGACTTTTTCTTCTTCTTCTTATTTTCATAACTCTGCGTGCTCTGCGTCCTAGCGAGCGGGCTGCCCCCGATCATAGCTTGTGCTCTTCTCTCTTTCCCGTTATCAGTCGCACTCGTTGCGCTCGTCCACCTCGACAGACCCCATCCCGATCCAGACCCCGATGCGTTGTTAACGTTGGTGGTGAATGTAGACGAAGAATCCGTCGACTCGCGCGAGGACGCGCGGAAGAGGTTGATCGTGCCGAGAGTGAGGATCTCTTCGGGGGATACGAGGGAGAGGGCTTTGCGCGCGCGGTGGGCGTGCCCTGATCCTGAGCCTGATGAGGTTGTGCTGGGTAGTTGTGGTGTCGATGCGGAAGGCTGGGGTGTATCGATGGACGGGGTGGGTGTGAGCGAGTGTGAGGATGAGCTTGATGAGGAGGTGGAGGAGCGTTTGAAGGGCCGGAGGAGGGAGAGGCCGGTGCGTGGTTTTGAGGGGGGTGGACGTGGTGCGGTGTTGTTTGAGATGGAGTGTGATGCTAGGAGGGGTGGAACGCAGGATTTGCTTGTTGATGATGAGGATGAGACAGCGGGGAGGGCAGCGTTGGGTGTTACGGGTGATGAGCCGACGCTGGAGATGGGTGAGGAGTCGCTCCGCGGGGTGGAGGTGCTCGAAGAGCTGGAAGAGGCAGAGGAGGAAGAGGCGGTCGACATGGAGAGGGTGCTGCTCATCATTTCTTTGTTGTCTCGCTCGTCGTCTGTGTTGCCATTTGCAGTAGTAGAGTTGTTAGTTAAATTTGATTTGTTGAGTATGGGCGGACCCAAGACGAGGGACGCGGGAAAGTGGTTGAGTTCCTCTTCTGGGAGGGGCAGAGGCACCTCGTCGCCGTCGTCTGTGATGAGTACTGCGCGGCGTGGGTCAGGCAGGGGTGCGAAGCGTATGCGACGACGGGGGGAGTGTGCGTTGGACATGGACATGGTGGCAGCAGAGGAGGGATGGAGAGTGGCAGCTGGATATGAAGAGGACGAGGATGGTCCGTCCGCTGGGATGCGTGGAGAGAGAAGGATGCTCCCCGTTGATGATGATGATACTGCGGCCATTAATGCAGCTCCAATAAAAAGAGTCGTGTGTGAAGAGAGGATGAAAAAAAGAAAGAGGGCAAAGCGTAAAAGGCGGTGAATATGAGCGAACCCCTGCTAATACATACCAACCTGCTAGATCGAGATCCGTCCCACCCGATTCACTTTTATCCCCCCTAAACTCGATCATACCACACTGTCCGGGGTCCTTCCTTGTCCCGATATAGTACCTCCTTTCGACTCAACCTTGCTCGCTCAGATGTCGGGCAACACCAACACTTCGCTGCAATGAAAAGAACGGTCGAGTCGCTGCGCAGAAAACGCCCCGAGACTCGACCATCTCGGGTCCTTTCTACTCGGAATCAAGTATCCATCTAACTATCTGACCCATCCATCCATCCAGCCCTACGCCCTACTCATACCGAATGCTTCTGCTTCTCCTGCTTATTACCTTCTTACAAATCCTTCTTTCATCACAACATAAATCCACATATGTTGGTACTGTATGTACCTCTTACCAAACGACCCGCGCCAAGCATTCCCGCTCCCTTCATTAGCCCCGTCTTGGTCCCTCCTCCGCCTTGGCTTTTCTCTAGTCTGCCCTCTCCCCCCTCAACTTTCCTTTTTTCGACAAAACATGGCAGCTTCTTTGACATGCCCTGTCCCTTCCTGTGCCTTGTTCTCGCTTCCGTATTGCATACACTTACTCTGACCTGCTGCCAGTGCCTCCTGCATTCCTATTAACGTACTTTGCAGATTCTTACCTTACCCTCCCTTCAATTCCGAGTTCTCACCCTGCCCCCAACATACTCTAGGAGGGCGGGCGCGGCATACGATGACGCGTCCTCGATATGTATCGCTGTCATCATCGGATTTATAATGATCAAGCAAAGCACCCTCCTCCGATAAGATCAAAGTCCAAACCATCCATCCATCCACCTCCACCTCCATCTCCACCTACTTCATCTCACAAGGTGAGCTTTTCCCTCTCTACTGCTCTACGCGCAGCTGCAGGCCCGCATGTCTTCAGCGAATATGCATCGCTTGCTCCTATATGCATGACGGTACGATCGAGTTGCGCGACGTCCTCTTCCTCTCCTCGCTCCCTCGCATGCATGAATTCAATGTCAAAACTCGCGATCGCATAATCGTTGTATGTGCGCGGTCTGCCCAAGTCTGTATGCCGTTTGCCTGCCCTTGTCTTCTTATTTCTCGTGTTTCTCGTACGGCTTCACTATCACCCTGTTGCACGGGCCTCTCGAGAGTCAACCAGTCATGTTTCGATACTTCATCTCGTTGATACTCTAGAACCTTCTCTATGCATGTGTCTCTACTCTTCACTTAATGAAATCCCAACCTATTTCATCGTTTTTACACCCTATTTATTAACTTCACGAACGATTAGAGGAGACTCGAATCCAGAGCGCCCCAGGCCCTATCCCAGTGCCCATGCACTGCCCCGGATCGTCTCATCGTCCCGAGACATGTACATACAATCGCATGAAGGCGAAGGTGCTGTAGATCACATCCGCCCCCCGCCTCCATCTTCCGCATTTTGACTCCACGAACCAAGCCTTCCAGCTTCATACCCCATTTCGAGGACAATCGCCAACGTTCTGTTAATGAAATTCACCCAATTCTTCCTCCTCGATTTAAAGCGACGAGTACCTCGATCTTCTCTTCTCGAGACACTGACTCTACCCCGCATTGAATTACAAAAGATTCACGTAGTGGTCCGCGCTCGCAATTCGGAAGCGTGTGGCAGGAGTTTACAAATCCGATGGGTCAGTGAGTTCGGAGGTCATTGCCGTACGCGTTATAAGCCTCGAGGACGTCGAGGGATTGTGTACGAAGCGTCTTGACTCGTATGGAGTCGTAGAAGTCTCATATTGATAATGTGAACACGAGGATTCGAAAGCTTCAAGCTTCGAGGCAATATAAAGTAAGTTAAAAGACTGCTGTTGTACTACGTACACCGAACTGTGTTGATTCCCTTCGATGCTTTTAAGTAATACAGGCTTTTCTTTGTCCACAACTTACCAATGAACGAGTCTGCACTGCACTCTGCCCGCGGCCAGCACTCGACTCGACCCCTATCAGAGTTAGAACCCACGATGGCTCATGACATCACCATGCATCATCATCACCCATTGGTTGTTCTATTTATAGTCAGTCCATCCTTCCATCCATCCATCGAATCCTTCTTTTTCTCGTTTCTCCCATCCCAGTACGTTTTAATGGACCCCGTAAACCCTATGTACGAGCTACTGTTGGTGCAGGTGCCTACGCAGCTACGTTAGCTTGCGTGGCTTGTCCGGTGCATCAAGACGCAAAACTCCTCTGGGTCGACCCGTCGACCCCACTCGCACATTGCCTGGTGCCCGAGTACATATGAAGTAGCCGCTCCGCTGATCAATGTTGATTTAACGTTGAATACTGAATACTGAATGATCAGCGTGACCCAGCTCGGAGGGATTAGTACGTAGAAGGGTCATGGCTTCAAGGAGGTAAAGCCAGGAGGAGGAGGAGGAGGAGCTGCCTAATATATTGTGTTTTAAAAATGATATGGTTAACATGGGATAATGGGATGTAGTCTAGCCAATGCGCACCGCCTTTGACCGACTCCAACCAACCAACTCCAAGAAATTCTTCACCGATCATCGACTCCAAATACAGTTTGATATCAGTCCTAGTCGATATTCTCCAACTCCATGGGTTATTTGTACTGCATGCGCGAGTGGCATATGGCCTTTCGGAATACTCTCCAAGCAAGTTCGAGTGCTAAACGTATAGAGTATATTGTCGCGGCCCCACCCATGCGGCGCTTCGCGCAATGCTAACCTGAAGTACTTACTACTCATCTTTCTTTCAAAGGTAAGCACGCAAGCGGCAAGCGCAAGCTTGAAAGTTGGAGCCTAGCCGTAATCATGATACGTGAGCACGTTGGATGAGTCAGTGAGTAGCGTATTGTAACTATGCCTCGAAGACAAGGCGCATCAAGTTCTTGTTATAATCCAGACCTTTCTCGAACGAGCACACACCACTGATGTGGCGTCGCACTAGCTAATCCGACGAAAAAAGCAAACGAGTGTCCCTATTCGTAGAGTATGACCAACCTTTAATTTATTCTCAAACGGTTTACCCTGGCGCCATGATGGCAGCGAGCTCGTAGCTAGTACTAGCAAGGTAGGAAAGAAATCATATAGCTTTTAGGGTACTATGACTCGCCGCTGCCAGCCAGTGAACTCGATAAAAATAAACGTCCGCCGCGGCCAGTGCAGCTATTTCTATACTCGAGTTAATCTACCCGCGACGCTTGAACTCGGCAGAGTGGGTGGATTTCCATGGGTGGCATGAGTGACCCGACGGGCGGGATACTCACACCGGTATAGGCGTACCTAGAGTACGTACCGTCGCTTTGAAGTCTGCGACGACACAGCCTTTTGAGGTAGTATGTTAGCGCTCTAAAAGTAGTACTTCCTCGTTGCCGGACGGCGCGTTGCTTACTTACTGTTAGCCTGTTGACGTGCTGCGGGAGGTAGTAAAAAGGCTTCCAGCTTTCTTTTTTCTTTCTTTGTGAACCGGCTGGGCTGCATGTAGTTTGAGGCCCAACTAACAATTTACTTACCACAGCCCACTCGGTCCCGTCGGGACTCGAACCCTGGAGGCTGGCGGCTCTGGCAATTTCAAATTTCCAACGCTTTATTTCCCAGTCAGGAAGGTTTGGTTTGGTACCGAGTATGATGTCGACGGAAGCAAAAATCGTTAAAATAAACACCCGGGCGCAGCATAGGCGCTGGATAGCGGGTTGACGTGTTTCTGGGGATTCACGTAGCTTTGGTGCAGTCATCATGATGGGTCGAACCAGACTCCGAGCTGCGCTGGTTATACTAGAAAAGGCTGCAGTATAGTAAGGAAGGTACGTGTAAGCTCTAGAGGGGCGATGATTACTTGAAAGCGTCCGAAAAGCTTATACTTCGATGTAGTCCAGTGGTCCGCCGGGAAGCAGTCTATTTACTTCGATCGAGATAAGTCGAGTAAGTAAGAAGTAAGTAATTTAACTTCCGATGAGCTTACATCTAGTAAAATACGTACTAGAAAGCTCGCATCCGGGTTCCTAGCTGTTGGAGGCGGGTTTATACCGGGGTAGAACGTTCCTGAGAGTACATACCACGGTGCCAGTAGCCTAGAGCAGTATTTAGAACATAGCCCATCAGCATCTTGATCAAACGATTTCACTCAGTGTTCAGTGTTTTGCTTTCTTACTCGTTTTAGCATTCAGTTTGAAGTGCCGAGAAGCCTGCGGAGGTACGTGTTTGCCTGCGGTCTACGTCAGTTGCTGGAGTAGAGTGCTTTCTCTTATCCTGGAGGCCACGTATGATTACGCGTCCGGCTGCCTTATTGCGCTGCGGGGAGGGGGGAGTCATATCTGCGAGACGGTGATTCTCGCTGCTATTCTTGTTTCTCTCGAGCTCAGTCGGCGTCTCTGGGGATCGGCCATAGTCGTGCACTCACATTTGTCAGCCCGAGCGCCCAGAGCTATAACTGGCAGCTGTGTGCACATCAAGGCTCCCCATTCAGCTGCGATGAGGAGCTAATAATATTCTAGCAACTCGGACTCGGACTAGGTTCTAGAAGCAGCGAGCAGACTGGAGTATGATGTATACGTCTTGTACTCAACGAACGTTCGCGGACAAGCCTTGACTCTTTGCCTTATGCCCGAATCGAAGCCGAGAAGACCTGGACGCGAACACAAGGCTCAAAGCAGCGGGATGAGTAAGATATGATTATATTTCTACACCCTCTTCGAAGGCGCCGATTACAAGGGGACAACGAGGCGGGGGGTGCCATTGGGCTACCACCATCCACAACCCGTAGATTCCCGCCTCCAAATCCATATGTTTTATGCCGTAAGATGATAACGCCTGTGGACTTGCCAGAAGACCTGAACAGTCTCAAAATAACAATACCCATGGAGGTATATGTATAAATTACGAGTGAAGATAGGCAGAGCCAAGACCCTGACCGACGCAGAAAAAGGGAAGCATGAATAAAACAACATGATGGGACAAACAAAGTTGACCCCTTGGAGATGGAATATTTTATTTTTGATGCGTAAAGCTCGATCGCACCTTTTTTTCCCAAGGTTGCTTCGACCCTGAGTAGATGTTGCTGATTCGGATGATGGAAAGACGGAAGCAGAGCAGAAATTTATATGTTTTCGGAGATTGCCTAATACCACGACAAACGCGTTTGTCGCTGCCGTAGCTAGGTGTTCTGCGTTGAGAGTGACCTACTGTAGGATAGTACTGTACATACGAAAAAATACAACGGAAATTAACAATAAGCGCAGTGTAATCTACATAGATTCTTAGGAAAGGCAAGGGTCTCCGAGAGTGTGCGAGGGAGTAAGTGGGAACAGAGTCAGCGAAGTGATTTGTTTCGTCAAGTAATTGAACAAGGCGGTATCCATGACACTGACCAGTAGTTGACCGGCGTTTTACCATCGTTTTTGATGCGCCATATTGACTGTCCGGCGTAGAGGATACGCGTCTCTGAAGTTCTGCATATTTATTGGTGATTGCAGGGTGGGATTTGGTGCAATAGCCTTACGAATACGCACCGCAAAATATTTACCTGCTCTGCATCCCAATACGCCCAGTAGAAAGTCTGGGTATGATCACCCGTCGTCATCCCTTGGGTTAACAAAATACCGCCATCGCGAATCATGATCTCAGCGTCCGAGTTTTTACGCAGCATTTATTTCGCTGTTCTCGCGCTCAAGCGAACCTCGTGTCTTAAGGGGCAGATTGCGTACATGACAGGCCAGCGGATTACTCGTGTGGGTTTTCCGAGTCGCGTCTGCCTTGGTACGCGAGAGCTGGAAACCCTTAAGGCAAGCAACGAGGAGAGATAAGGAGAGAGTGGAAGACACGTTAGTGACGTGCATTTAAGTGACACATGTACGAGTAGCCACTCACGGTATGTCTCCCGACTACTACCGCTCGAACGTTTGTCCTACGATCTAAATTTGACGCCCTGACGAACTAGGATACCAGCCTCATGCGTGGCGCCCAGTAACTATTTTTGTAATCATACCATACTCCTGAGATTTTCAGGACCTGCATGTAGTACATATGAATGGAAGAACACTGCTACCAAAGCCTGCAACAGCTTGTCCGAGACCGTCGATCATGGATTTGCTGAGGAGTCGTCACTCGGCATATTTGAACAGTGAAAACACAAGCCCAGGTACTTAGTAGTATGACAGATGCCCACTGTGCCCACCCATGGACATTGCTTAATTCGCAGGCATACTAGTGTACCTCTATAAGCAGTTAGCAATCAGGAGGGTACACCTCCACCCGAGCAGATTCTAGGCTGGTCCGTACGGTATGAGTCTGTAAACGCGTTAAAGTACGGAATCATTTATCGCGTTCGAAGACATCCTAAGACATCTCGCTTGGCTTTTGATCGTAATAAAGGTCCGAGAGAACCCCCGGGACTTTGCGAACGGTGTCAATAATTTGAGTGTACAAACGTGGAAGACCTGCGAAAGTACCGTATCTTGCCTGTTCTGGCTAGATAAAAACATATGCACACGTTGTATAATCTCTTAGGCAATCTCCTGCAGCAATCGGAAGCTTGGTCAATTTGTTACTTATGAAAGGAGAAACTCGTCTTCTCGTCATGATCATGATCAGGAAAAAGAGTTGTTGGGTGACTTAGGCTTGACGTCTTCGCGATCGACACGGCTCTTTGATGAATCAAATCCGCCTTCATGGTTTAGACGTAGTGCTAATAGGAAACTGGAGGGTTCTACTGTATCTACTTGTAAGTTGTATCCAACTCTGCGCATACGCCACGTCCAGTTTATTAGCGCAGATTGCATTTATACACTGCTGTACATAAGACGACAACCGCAGTCGCTGGGCCTTGGCTAGACCTGCCCGCCGGGGAGGTTAATCCGAGGATTAAGCGAGCTGAAGGAGAAGGGTGCCAGTTCTAGAAATTAGGTCGTCCAAACCAGTGGAGTATACATGTACCCCAAAAAGGTCTCTTAAGGTCCAAGAAACCACGATAAGAAAATTATAAGTTTGTTCTGTTTCTAAAGTATTAAGAAGTAATTACGTGCCGAGGAGCCTTCGTGTTATCTGTAACAAGGGCACACGCTCTTGCATCATCATCACATATGATGGAATAGGTGATACAACTTACTATAGTGTCTTCTACAGAAGACTCGCAATCCGCAGTGCTGGGTTGTGGGTCAGCTAATTCTGGTCTTCTTGCGTTCGGCCCTGTGATGGTCGCATGCAAGGTCGCAGGCACAGAACGGCCCTATAGTGTCAGCGTTGATACATCTAGAAACTAAAACTTCATTTGGACATGATATCTGTTCCAGTTCCACAAAACATTAGTTCCAGGTAGAGGGCGGAAGGTTGCTTATTTTTGATGTTTTCCCAGATTTCCGCTGTCATGCCTTCTCCTGCCAACAGGATCACAGCATGCGTTCGGCGACTTGAGATGAACCCTCGCCCCGCCCAAACAGTGAGAAGGTTTCACAAGGTTACTCATTGACAGTGCGATACTGATTCTTGACAATCAGCGCTGTCGGACATCTTTTCTCCGCCTACGTTGCAAAAATAATTGACTTGCAGCTTGTACTAGGCGCATTGTCATCAACGCCTTTTTAAAAGACGTGACTATTGACAAGTCCCTAATCTATAAATAGTTTCTCTCAAGGACGCAACGAAACTCGCGGGGCCCGGGCACTCGTCCGGCAGCTGACGTGTACTACGTCGGTGAGTGTCTTCTACTCTACATCCCATCTTTAAGTTCTCATGAGTGCTTGTTCCAAAGTCCCAGGGTCCCGGTACCGGCAGGGTTATCATTTTCTCAATACCGTCCGACGTGCTAAATATAGCATTTAGCATTCAAGCTCTCTGGAACACCCTTGCAAGAATTGATTAAAACATACGTGTGAGCGGTTGTGTGCATTTAAGGCTAGCGGAGGAGAAATATCGGTCCTGCTCATGACCGCAGTTATCAGCCCTTGCGTGGCGGAATCTTATTCGAACTGTGGCGTCTTTCGCCGTTATCGACTTGTTGTCGACACATTCAAGTCTTCTTTGTACTACGAAGCTAGTGGCACGCGCTAAAAGTAGCACCTGAGAGTTAGGTCATGCCTTCTTAGTCTTCTATACTTCAATCCATTAACTTTTCTCTGTGAAATTGTCTCAAGGCTCCGTATAAACCGATTCGGCGCATTTGTGGCGAGCTAGTTCTCATGCGCATGGTCACCGTGCACTTGCCGTATGTAAAATCATGGAAGTGAATGTCTCTAGAGTGTCTTTGCAGATCCCTTCTTAAGTTCATGCCCAGGTCACATCCCGACTGATGTTCACGCGGATACGTTTGGTGGTTTCCTCGAAACTCGCCCCCCCTCCATATTGGCGAGCGATTCGGTAAGTTGTACTCCACTGCGTGCGTAAATTTCCATAATAGCTGGAATCGTCTAGCTTACATCATCTATTATACAATAATGCTCAATCTTTACGCCTGCTCATGCTTGCCCGGCTTGTGCATATATGATTTTGAAGAACGCCATTAACTCAGGAAGGATGTACAGGATCTTCCTTCGGTAACCGTTTGTATGAGCAGAAACAGTCTTCTCATTCATGGATAATGATAAATAAGCCCATGCATCATGCAGGTGCTCATAAGGACAGTTTATATATGGACATGAAGCCTGCGGACGACACGAATAACAGGTACAGGTAATCTGATATCAGGATGATGCAGAACTGTGGCAACCATCCTTCATCACCGCACCTTTTAATAGACCGACAGAGACATACTTTGGCCCACCTTTACTTAGCATCCAATCGCTTTAAGGTCAGCTAGCGAGAGTCTAGTTGTGAGACTACTATCCTTGTCCGATGCCAGACTATTAATGGTACATTAAAGGCTTTTCTAGAACACAATGGGTTGGAAATAGACACGATACGATGGTTCGCGACTCCTCCTTTCCACAGGGATAACTACATCTCCTTATCCTTTCCTCTCATCTGATATCTGTCTTAGCTTTCCACGCCGTGACTTTGCGATTGCAACCCGTCTATGAGCGTCGTTCGGCTGATGCCAGCCGTTCGAGATATTTCTCGCCCTACTAAAATATAAATAGCACACATTCTATTTTAGCCTAAATCTAAATAAAGACATTTCACCATTGGTTGATGTCATACATTCAGCACTTTCCCCTAAGCCGTGCCCGGTCCTCTGGTGCATTCCCATTGACTGAAAGCCCTTCTGCATGCGCCCATACTCCTCTCATAGAACCTACCGGGGAACGAGTTATGCACAACAATCCCTTTGACTATAGTGTTTTGCTTCGGCCAGCTTTGAACAGTCAAGAACCACAAACGATTCAAGCAAACGACACTCCGAATTTCGCTGATCACCACTTGTCCACTTCGGTGTCTGTTAAGAACGGCGGCGGCGGACATTTTAAAAATAGAACATACTTACTGCGATTCGTTTGGGTGTAAAGTATACGTGAGGCGTCCTTCTAAAGCGCGTGTCCCGTGTCTTCCGTGTCCGAAAATGATTTAGTCGAGGCCATTGCCGGAATAACGCAATATTTAATGTAAGGGTATGCTTACCTCGCATGTATGACGATGTAGAAACCCCGAACACCCCTTGAGTCCCGTTCTCCTCTTTATCCTAGGGTGACATTTAGCTTCCCGGATTACGGGTACTGACTATCCTTCTAGCTTCTAGACGCTAGAAACGTCTAGACCAATCTTTGCCACGTATCATTCCAATAGGCGAGCTGTTTGAGCTTTACCGCGGGCGCTTCCTGACGACGACTAGCCATGGCCCATCCTCAAATGAGACAATAAGCAAACACTTCCGGTCCAACAGGTTTCAACCTAATTTCGTCTGGTGGACTAGACCAAATAGACCGAAGAAAGGAGTATTGCGATAAGCAAGCATGAGAACGAGTCGAGAGGCCGAAGATTGCATAAAAGCAAGTCGACGACGCATCTTAGAAAAGTAATGACGAGTCTACGACCCATAGATGATAGAACCTGACCTTCGTGACGGAACTCCCAATTCTGCCTCCTTTCTTCGATTGTTATGTTCCATCGTCTCCACAATTCCCAGTCTTTTCCCGTGGTATTATTATAACAGATCCAGGTTATCTCGGAAAAAAGTCGTTACAGGGAAACTTCTGGGTACTCCGCAAAACATGCCATTCCACCAAGAACAATTGAAAATTATTTCAGATGATAGAGGGCATTCGAAGGCGGGGGACATGCATGTACCGAACACAGCGACGATAGGGCCGAAACTCTTCGAGAGAAGAAATACTCGTTTGAAAGGTGTAGAATTGCACTAGAGTTCTATTTGTTTCGATGCATGGTTTTTAATAAGCAACCTTGCTGGCCAATCCGTCTAACTCCCGTTCATAACATTTGTGCTTGCTAATTTCGAATGCAAAGTTGGACACGAAGCCTTTGTGCCCAGCGGAGATGGTCAAGGCATCGACCAAAGCAGAAGGGAAGTCGTACTTCCCGGTGGTGACGACAGCATAGGAAGCGACAATATCCGAAGAGTCGAGTGAGCTATTGATCTTGATCTCGGGAAGGCCAAGAGCAGTGCGGACTGTATCTGCGCCTGAAGAGCATTATCAGAATCTTTAGGTTGTAAGTATTCAACCAGTCATAGACTTACCCTCTCCGATTGCACCTATCGCCTTACAATGGCCAAAAGCCTCGCGGATCCAATGAACCGCTCGTCCGTTGGTAGCCAGAGTTTCGGCATGCTTCTCTCCAGAAGGAATGTAAACCGCGTCGAACAATGTGGAGCATTGCCCTTCAAAATGGTGGTCTGCCACAATTCCCGCACCGTTACCATCTAACTTTTCTCCAGCAGCGTATATCTTTGCCCGGCGAGGACCGATGATCCAGGTTGTCGCTTTGGCACTAGCCAGCAAAACGCGAACGGACTCGACTTCGGCGATATTAAAACCATCAGCAATCAAGATTGCAACCCTGCGCGATACGATGGTGGGCTTTTTAGGAGCAAAATAAGTTTGAGAAAGAGACGCTTCCGTCTTTCCGTGGTTGGGACGGGCGGGTTTATCGGGAACGATACCGTTCACATTTTGAGCAACAGTCTTAGCAAGGTCGAAGTCGATGTTATTCAAGAGTTGAGTATACCCTTCGTACACCCGGTGGTCATCGCAATGGGAGAGTTCGAAGGAGATAGCTGAGATCAAATGGTTCCTTTCGTACTCGGTAAGAGAGTTATAGAAAAGTTGAGCTTGATTGTAGTGTTCTTGAAATTTCTCGCCTCGCACACGCTGCTTCATGCCTTGCACCTTCTCGGCGTATCTGAGAAAATAGTGAGTATAATCCGATATGGAATTGAAACCTTACTCAGCATAACCCCCTTGAGAAGGAGGAACTGGATGTCCTATGCTATCGCGGTTAGGCCAGTAGTTTATGTTGCCCTTAGTAATTCGTTGACGCAACGCGCCGTCACGGTGGTGGTTCATCATAGGACAGACGGGGCGGTTGATTGGAATCTAATGAATATCATCGTCAATGAGTCGTCCTCCAGACGTTTAAATAGCAGAACAACTCACCTCTTGCCAATTTACGCCCAGCCTAGTAATTTGCGTGTCAAAGTAGGAGAAGTTCCTTCCTTGTAGAAGTGGGTCATTGCTGAACCCGATGCCCGGTACGACATGGCTGGTGCAAAATGCGACTTGCTCGACCTCCGTAAAATATTCATCAACGACCCTGTTGAGCACAAATTCTCCGATTGGGTGAACAGGAATCTTGGATTCAGGCCAAATCTTTGTCGCGTCGAGAATGTCGAAGTCAAAAGAATGTTCGTCTTTCTCCTCGATGACTTGCACGCCGAAGGTCCACTTCGGGTATGCCCCGCTTTCGATGGCCTCGGCGAGATCCTTTCTATGAAAATCTACAAATGATCAATATCTGGACTTATGAAGGATGGATGAAGACGACAACATACCGGGATCTTGTCCATTGATTTTCAATGCCTCGTCCCATACGAGGCTATGCACGCCGAGCTCGGGAGTCATATGGAATTTCACAAAGACGCGTTTGCCTTCAGCATTGATCAATGTGTAGGTGTTGACCCCGAAGCCTTGCATCATTCTGAACGAGCGCGGAATCCCTTTTATATGAACAAGGTTAAGAGATAGTTCGAATATCCATACGAACATCATACACACCTCTGTCAGACATGACCCACATAACCATATGCGCCGCTGAACGAAAGAAAAATCAGAATCTTGACATGACGATCCCATATGCATCTACGAAAGGAACTCACATTCCGGTTGAAGTCCAACGAAATCCCAGAAGTTATTATGCGCGCTCTGTCCCTGAGGTACCTCATTATGAGGCTCGGGTTTGACAGCGTGGATAATATCAGGAAACTTGATAGCATCCTGGATGAAAAAGACGGGAATGTCGTTGCCAACAATGTCCCAATTCCCTTCCTCGGTGTAGAACTTGATTGCGAATCCTCGCACATCACGGACGGTGTCCTATGAATGGATAAGTACAAGTCAAAAAAGCGCATATATGCCGCGATAATTGCTCACCGCGCTTCCTCGAGATCCCTGAACGGTGCTGAACCTAATGAAGATAGGCGTGGTGCGAGATGGATCCGTCAACACGGGAGCACAGGTCCACTTCGCTGCGCTATTGTCAAAAACACGGAAGTGGCCATGAGCACCAGCGCCACGAGCATGTACGATACGCTCTGGGATGCGTTCATGGTCAAATCTATGCGTCTTCTCTCGCGCAATATGGTCTTCGAGCAAAGACGGTCCGGCAGTAGTACCGTCTGTTGCTTGGAGCCTGTGGCAATGACAATGAATATATGCGTCAAGAACTGAAGCAAGCGGCGAGGTAGGTGCATACCAGTTGTCTGTGTCCGATACCTTGACGCCGAAGTCGGTCGTGAGCTCGGAAGAACTGGTCGGTTCGACCATGAAGGTCTTCAAAGATTTTATTTTAGAATTATCAGTCATGCTGGCGTAGGCGTTCTTTGCTGCTTGTGCAAAGGAGCTCATATAGTTCGATGTTTCAAAGGACACAGTGAAAGCACGTTGGCGAATGGGCGGAGGTAGTGCAGAAGGCAAGAATATGGAACAGAAAGAGAAAGTCGTCCGTAGCCCATTTTATAACCCAGACAGAATCCATAACTTTTTGGTTTGTCAGCTGTGACGCCACAGCATTTCTTTGAGATTGCAGGGTCTGCTATCTCAGAAAATCTGGCAAACGACGTCGCGCAGGTCGAAGATCGAGAGAAAGAGCAAGGGAATCTGGATCAGATGCGTCATATCCGAAAACGCGGTCATGTGACGACTGACGGTCTTTGTCGTATCGAGTTGAAAGGCCAGGACCCAGACAGTTCCTACTTCCTAAGTTAGTGCACAAAATATTGCCACTGATTGAGGCAGAAACCATGGCAAAATAGTCGGAATGGAACAAGAGGCAGATGATCAAGTAACGTCTTAACAGTAGAATTAAACTAAATACAAATACAAAAAGATACAGAACGATATTACAACTGTTACAACATTTTTAAATCAAAGCATATACAGACAAGGTCCACTAAGATCAGAAAGCGACTCTGTTAGCCAATCCATCCATTTCACGTTCGTAGCACCTATGCTTGCTGATTTCGAACGCGAAGTTGGCAACGAAGCCTTTTGGTCCAGGAGCGATGGTGAGAGCATCGACCACGGCAGACTTGACGTCGTATTTTCCGGTTGTGACGACGGCATAGGAGGAGACGACGTCGTCCGAGTCGAGAGCACGGTTAGTTTGAATCTCAGGAAGACCGAGGATGGAGTGGACTGCTTGTGCGCCTGTAAGAAAAAAGACGGTCAGCATCACAGAATTATGCAGGTGGTCGCCGTAGAGAACTCACCCTCTCCAATAGCACCAATAGCCTTGCAATGACCAAAGGCTTCACGGATCCAGTGGACAGCGCGTCCGTTAGAAAGGAGGTTCTCAGCGTGCTTAGCTCCAGAAGGAATGTAAACAGCATCGAACATAGTGGATCGCATACCCTCGTAGTGGTGATCGGCCACAATACCGAGGCCGTTACCACTGTCGTCTCCAGCAGCCAGAACCTTGGCACGACGAGGGCCAATGACCCAAGTAGTTGCCTTTGCACTGGCCAAGATGGCGCGGACAGACTCAACCTCAGCGAAGTTGAAGCCATCGGCGATCAAGACAGCGATGCGGCGAGAAGCGATGGTCGGCGTCTTGGGTGCGTAGTAGAGTTGCGACAAAGATGGTTCCTTCTTGCCGTGGTTGGGACGGCCAGGCTTGTCCGGGATGATACCATTAACATTGCGTGCCACCGTAACAGCGAGATCGTGATCGATTTCGTTCAAGAGTTTGCTGTAAGTCTCGTAGACACGTTGGTCATCGCAATGGTCGAGTTCGAACGAGATGGCACCAATCAAGTGAGCCTTCTCATAATCAGTGAGCGAGTTGTAGAAGAGCTGGGCTTGATTGAAGTGCTCCTTGAACTTCTCGCCGCGAATGCGTTGCTTCATGCCCATCATCTTCGTCATGTGCCTATAGAGAAATGTAAGCAATTGTCAACTTATAACGGCACCTTCACTTACTCGATGTATGCACCGTTCTCGACAGTGGAAGGGTGGCCAATTCCGTCACGGTTAGGCCAGTAGTTGATGGAGCCCTTGGTAATACGTTGTCTCATCTTTCCGTCCCTGTTGTGGTTCATCATTGGGCAGACAGGACGGTTGATAGGGATCTAGGAGCAACATGAATACCGAGGACACAAAGCAAGTCCAGAAACTCTCACCTCCTCCCAGTTAACACCCAGCCTAGAAAGTTGAGTATCGAAGTATGAGAAGTTACGGCCTTGCAAGAGAGGATCGTCGCTGAATCCAATACCAGGCACAACATGGCTGGTGCAGAAAGCGATCTGCTCGACTTCAGGGAAGTATTCGTCGACGGTCCTATTGAGGACGAACTCTCCGATGTAGTTGACTGGTACAAGAGATTCGGGCCAGACCTTAGTAGCGTCGAGGATATCGAAGTCGAAGTTATGTTCATCCTTCTCCTCAATGACTTGGATACCGAACTTCCACTTGGGGAATACGCCGTTCTCGATGGCTTCATTGAGATCCTTCCTGTGGAAGTCTATTGAAAGTCAGTCAAACTGAAACTTGGAGAGCTATGGTGCACAACATACCAGGATCTTGCCCGGCCAATTTCAGGGCTTCGTCCCATACAAGACTGTGAACACCGAGTTCTGGGGTCATTACGAATTTGACGAAGACGCGTTTGCCTTCAGCATTAATGAGGGTGAAGGTGTTTACACCAAAGCCTTGCATCATTCGGTAGGAGCGAGGAATTCCACGGTCAGACATAGCCCACATAACCATGTGTGCGGCTGAATGAAGAGAATAAAGTCCATTTAGTATGTGTCTTATAATTTATTGAAGAAAAGAATCTCACATTCAGGTTGGAGCCCAACATAGTCCCAGAAGTTATTGTGCGCCGTCTGGCCTTGGGGCACTTCGTTATGAGGCTCGGGCTTGACTGCATGGACGAAATCGGGGAACTTGATGGCATCTTGAATGAAGAAGACAGGAATGTCGTTTGCGACGAGATCCCAGTTTCCTTCTTCTGTGTAGAACTTCATTGCAAATCCTCGCACGTCACGTACAGTGTCCTGAGAAAACCCAGTCAGGTCGAAGCGCACAACACACATTTCAACAATGTTACTTACCGCGCTTCCTTTCGAGCCCTGGACAGTACTGAAACGGATGAAAATAGGTGTGTTGCGGGATGGGTCGGTGAGAACAGGAGCGCAAGTCCACTTCTTCGCACTGTCATCGAAAACACGGAAGTATCCATGGGCGCCAGTTCCACGAGCATGGACGACACGCTCTGGAATACGTTCATGGTCGAATCGAGTAATCTTCTCTCTCGCAATGTGGTCTTCGAGGAGTGAAGGACCAGCAGACGATCCATCGGTAATCTTGAGCCTAATGGAAGCAGTTTAACACGGCTATCCTTGCAAATGGTTGAAAGCCACATACCAATTATCTGTGTCTGCGATTTTGACGCCGAAGTCGGTCGTCAATTCTGATGAGCTCGTTGGCTCAACGGTGTGTTCTTTCAGTGATTTAGACTTCGCATCGCCCGTAACTTGTGTGAAGGCGTCCTTTACAGCTTTGGTGACAGTGCTCATAGTGAGTGAATGGGGAGTAGGAATGGAGAAAGGAGGGAAAGATCAGTGTACGCTCATCCAATAGACCGTCTGCTATTTTATAATCTCCATAAATTCAGCTGTCTGCTCCGCACAGGGAATTCCGTCAGCTGTGACGTTCATGGTCGTGGACGGTATGTCGCTCTTAGCTTTACGAGGAAGGCAGGAGCGCGAAAGTGCGCTTCAAGAAGACCCGTTTTGCGTCATAACCGGCCATCACGTGATTCTAAATTTCATAAACTTGGAGCGAAAGCCTATGATTATAAACCTTTGGGAAAGGCATCGTCCATACCATCGGGCGAACGAAGACTAACGACGACGTAGACTCCATCACATCCTAAGTAGAATTCGGCGGGTCCATTCCGAGGTCGTCATTATGGAGACGCCAAAAAAGAAAACAGGGATCACATTGGGATGCGAAACGCGCGTGCACCTTTTACAAAACCGTCAATACGCAATCGTTCAGCTTCAACATTCAATAAAATGTGAAGATCAACGCTGCCACAAGAGGAAGGATAACCCGAAATGCCACACGTCGATCATAATCGTAAGACGATGACGAAGGTTGTGGGTTTCCTGACAACAATTCTTTCCGGTACACTTTCAACGAGTTGATGCTCCATGTCGCGTTCTGCGGCAGTGACATATTCAGTCAAATAACCTGCGGAAGTGTATGAATGACGCCGTACTCACCACAAAGTTGGCAGGATCCATAAGCCGCTCGAGACACGTCCCTGGGCAATTTGTGGTTGCGTAAGAATTGCCGGCCCAATCTCCTAAAAGTGAGAAACAATATCAGCTCCTGTCGCGTGGCAGATGGCAGAGAATCGCCACAAACCGCAAAAAGTAATGTCTAGTATAATAATGTCAGTGCTATTAGAGTTGAGTAAAGGAATGATCAGTATTTTGTGCTTACCGAAAACAATAGTATGATTTGCAAAGAAGTTCGGTATATCACACATGGTATTCATTAACCTGGCTGAAGGCAATCCCCAAGTAGATGGATTCGGAGTTCCAGCAGTAATATCCGTAGGCACAGCAGCACGGAAGAAGGACCCTAACAGAGTGTAAGCATTTGTGTCCCTAGGGATCCAGAACTTATATTCTTACAGACTGATATATCATTCTCGTCCCATTTCATGGCCAGTACGCCTCCACCTTGTTGCTCGAAGAACGGACCATATGACGCTTGACTCCATTCTACAACATCACAGCCCGAGTTCTGCCTGGCGCTTGCGTCGCAATTCGTTCGATTTGCTTCAGAGGGATCACCCTTAATTTCAAGGTCACTAGTCCATCCAATCAAAGGCCTTAGAAATCGAAGAACTCACAGGAATTGTGCCAGTGAATGTTGCATTCGGGTCATACATGCAGCCTATTTAAAGCCAGCAAGATATCAAAAGGCGAATACTCGGAGAGGTAGTCATGTTCAAACCTGGATTTGTATGGAAGGCGATCTGGTTGTGCTCATTATCGTGCACGCCCTCCAAGATATCGATTTCACCGTTCTGGTTTGATAGACATCATGTGTAAGCCTCCTTTTCGGAAGCTGGAAAGCTTACCTGTGGCCAAGTAGGTCCAACGCCGAGCGTCCAGAAAGCTGGCCAAATGGCTGCATATTCTGCTATCAACAAAAGTCGGACAAATTACAACACATTCTCGTTACTCACCACATCCCCAAGGAGCCCTCCTGAGATCTAGAATAAACAGACCTGTGGTGTACAGCTGCTGGCTGGATATCCTAACACTGAGCAACGCAAACTCATAGTCAGTCTTTATTCCAGGAATAACTTTGCATCCATGTTTGGATTCCTACCTCGATCGATTGACACCCATAGGCAAAGTCGTAAAATCGTCAGCTTTCATCACAACTGTTCCATCCTGTTCATTAAAAGAAATAAGTCCATTGTCCTCAGCGAATGATCTGTTGACAAAGCTGAAAGAAACATAAGATTACAACAATCTTGAAAGATAAACCCAAGAGAAGACTAACTGAACAGTTCCGCTGAGCGATTGCAAAATCGAAGCAATTAATCCTCAGCCAACAATCTTCGACAGATTATGCATAAAACCCTCACTGTGTAGGATCGTCTCCTTCAAAGAAATCCCAGGTGCTAACAAAACACCTCTTGCTTTAGCTTTCAGTCAACATCAATCAATGCGGGTGAAATGCTCACTCAAAGAACGTTTTCCCTGAATACTCGACATCCGGAAGCCACAGGAAAGCGGTCCCATTTGGATTGTAATTGACCCCGCTTAAAGTCTGTGCCCTCTTCTCAATGCTCGTCGACGAAGATGGAAAGGGCAACGACCAAGAAGCAAAAGCTTTGCTGAATTGTTCCCGTACGGCCGTGACGCCAAAATTTGGCAGTGCCACCGCAGGATGGTCAATAAGTATGAAGCCGAGAAGGAAGATGTGGATATAGAGAGGCAGATTAAGATTGAAAAGCATCATGAGTGTCGTTATCTGTCGTCGTGATAGTTGGTTGAAAGTCGTGAGGGCTCGTGAGGGAATGATTTCCAGTAGCCACTGATGTTTCTTCCAAAGCGAAGTATCCTGGATCGCAGGACAAGAAGATTGGGAGAACAAGCGGATAATTCAAGCCTCCCAGCGCTGGCACAGAGTCCAGTGTGCTAAATCGAGGCCAACATGCAGGTAACTGCGGCTGGTCAACTCCGTGTCGACGACAAGGGAACATGTCAACTCGAAAATCTAAAAATAAATAAATTCCCTTATCTAGAAATGTTTTCTCCAACTTGCATCAACGCGTGACCGTAAAACCCCTATCTTTAGAACGGGAGCTTGCAAGGGGCTCGGTCGCTGGAGGGTTTGAACAGACTTTGTCCTGATTTTTATTACTGGTCAAGCACTTTGAAAAGAGAAAAGATGATTGACTACGCACAGGAGCCGGAAGGCCCACCCTGATAAAACTCCTACAGGCTACAAGCTGAGAGTCGAAAAGGCATGTTCAAATCATGAGTTCACTGTTCAACGTTCAGAGTCGGTGCTCAAAGAGATTGGAGCCTTCGCATGGTATTTCAGTTGAGTGCGACTATACATTTGAGCGATTAAATAATTCAACGCAAAGGTAGGGAATAATACTTTGCTTCAGACACTGTATTGACTTTCATTTTCCAGGTTAATATCACTGGATTCCCTACTGTCCAGCACTGCGGCCGCAACAAATTCGCTCGAATCATCGGATGGTGCACTCCTATTGAGCTCCGAAGGGAAATAAATGGAGGTAGTGTTGGCACTCTTAGTGTCCGAGGCAATAACTAATCGGGCGACCATGAGGGTTGGAGCGAGACCCTGGATGATATAGAATCTGACTGTCAGAAATACTAGTATATGTGTGTTGTTTAGGGTACAGACGCCCACCGTCATAATTTGCAGCACGGTATCTGCGTAGTTATCGAGGATAATTGCTTTTATCGGAGATGTCACCTTCCCTCTGTCCAAAAATCCACATATTGCACCCAGAAGCACTGAAGTCGTGTACAGTACCGAAGACTGTACCAGAATGTCAACAATGTGTTTATAACGCTGTCTGGAGCGACGATCCTGGGATGTGTTGGAGTAGATGTGTTGGCAAATGATGAAAGTCGCAGACAGACTAGTGGCAACAGCGACGGTTTCTAGAACACCACTAATGAGTGCGGATTGGTGTACTCGTTCATCGTTCCGAAAGGATTTCCTCATATATGTAAGGCCAACAAAGGCTGTATTGGTGAGGACCAGCACTAATTATTTCCAGTTGTTAGCCTTACATGCTCAGCGAATTTGAATACAGTCGCACTTACGAAATTCGACGACGAAAAGCCCTAATGGCAACGTCAGCTTGCGCATTGAGCGGCCACACGCATGGAAGCACCTCCATATCTACCGTAGGCGGTTTGTTGGTAAGTGGATTTTCACAGTAATTTTATAATACTCGAGTACATACCATCAAGGCATCTGCGAGCGCAAATGCGAATATCTCTAAAGTGTACGATAGCAGGCTTATTGCGGCCGGCGTGGTGCTCCCAGTACCAATCGCATTCTCTCTGAATGTGGACGCTGTTGAATCTGCCTCTATACAGAATATGGGTCTCGTGTATCGCCAATTAATATGTTAAGGTTCCGGTGATGATGGGCTTGTGGGCGTGTGATTGACCTCGTAGTCACTACAGTATATAGGGACCATGATCACATTCATCTCCTACTAGCTTTACTTACAAAGAGACTCACGGTAAATGTACATCGTTGCAAAGTATACTCCTGTGTATATCCCTGTGAAAGCAATTGTCAGTTGTACGACTGTATTGCACACGACCAACTTGATCCTAGTACCCATTAAGAATTGAAACATCAATGTCGAGTGAAGGTCGGCGCTGGTAACAGCCTTTCGAACAGCAGTCGAGTATGGGCCACCTTCTGCAGTGAACGATGTCATCTTTACAGCAGCTAAGCCTCGGATGTGAAGATGAAGCTGAAGGCTTACTGTTACTCTGCCGTGGATTTTATATCCAAGATTTTGACTGTTCCAGGTGACCGCTGAAGTTACATGCTGGTTTATTCTTGTATTCTGAGATAATACTTGACTGTGTGTTTCAAAATCAGAGCAAAATCAATGATATCATTGGTTTTTCTTACATATGTTCCGTGAGCCATAGCACTCGTCAAATACTCGTTACTCTCATACCGTGCTCCGCCGTGTTCGTACCTGAGCATTAATCGAGTAGTAATCATGAAAATACCTCGTTATTGCGAATATCCTCCCATGAACCTTTATTTTAAGCCTGATGCCGGCGGTTGGTTCAAGAGTATCATGGCAGAGAGGCCTTCCTGATCCACGTCCTTCGATTAATTAAGACCATGGGACCCTTTACTCGCGTGAGAGTAAACAAGAAAGCAGCCACTCTTTGACGACCAATCGAGTCAGTCCTCGTCGCAGATAAGATGCCGCTGTCCGACCCCGAGGAGACAAAATTAGGAAGACATAGTACCCGGCGTTGAAACGTCGAGCAATGAGCAGATCGAGCTGAGTGCGAGCAGCACCTAGCATGCTTTATACTGTAAGTATTCCCAAATTCAATAAAAATTTAATTTAAACACAAAGGGGCAAACAGTGTAAATTCGTCTCAGACAGCGCTTGCGCATTGACTTTCCGCGTCCAGGATAGAATCACTATATTCTTTACTGTCCACATTTGCCGCAACAAATTCGCTCGAATCATCACCAGGTGGCTCACTCCTATTGAGTTCTGAAGGTAAATCAATGGAGATCGTGTCGTTGTTTTTAGTGTCCGAGGCGAATACTAGTCGGGCAACCATGAGGGTCGGTGCGAGGCCCTATAGAATATGACATACTGTCAGAACTACTAGTATGAGGACGCTAAGCAGGTACAGGCACTCACCGTCATGATTTGCGCTACAGTGTCAGCGTAGTTTTCGAGAATAAGCGCTTTCATCGAAGTCGCCACGTTCCCTTTATCCAAAAACCCAGAAATCGCACCCAAAAGCACTGAAGTCGTGTACAGCGCAGAAGACTGCACCAAAATGTCGATGATGTACCTATAACGCCTTCTGGAGTGACGATCCTGCGATGTACTGGAGTACGTGTAGATGTGTCGACAAATGATGAAAGTCGTGGACAGGCTAGTGACCACGGTGACGATTTCCAAAACACCGCTGATGAGTGCGGATTGGTGCACTCGCACGTCGCTCTGAAAAGACTTCCTCGTATATGTAAGGCTCACAAAGGCCGTATCTGTAAGGACCAGAACTAATCATCGCCCAAATTTTTAGTCCTAAGTGGTTAAAATGAAGAGTACTGGCGTACTCACGGAATTCGACGACAAGAAGTCCCAGTGGTATCGCCAGCTTGCGAAGTACTCTCCCACACGCATGAAAGCACCTCCACATCTACTCAACGCTAGGTGATCAGAACTTGTGCTCCGATGGGTAGTTTACACTGTGACCGTACCATCAAAGCATCCGCAAGCACAAACGCGACGAGCTCTAGCGTGTAAGATACCAGAGTTATTGAGGACGGCGTGGTACTGCCAATGCCGATTGCATTCTCTCTGAATGTTGACGCTTTCGCATCCGCTTCTATACAGAATATTGGGCTCGAGTATCGCCAATAGATTCCGGCCTGGACGATGATGAAGGCGTACAACACAGTTAAGGTTCCGGTGATGATGGGCTTGTGCGCATATGATTGGCCCCTAGTCACTACAACCAACAACAACATAGGATCGATCACGATGGTCACGGCCAGTGGTTCACTTTAACCACAACTTCAAGTAGCACTTACCATAAATGTAAATCGTTGCAAAGTACACCCCGGTGTATATCCCTGTAAGAGGCGTTTGTCAGTTACGCTTGTTTTGTGCACGATCTATATAAGTAGGGGCGCTACCCATAAGGAATTGAAACATTAATGTTGCGTGAAGGTCGGCGCTAGTAACAGCTTTTTGGACAGCAGCAGAGTATAGGCCAACTTCTGGCGTGAACGAAGGCATCCTTGCAAATAAAATTTGACTTGAGGGTGGATTTTTATGGCTGCTCTGCCATGAACTTTATATGTAAGTTTTTTGGCCGCCCTAGCTGAGCTCACATACTACTTCATACGTATATTCTGAAAATTGCGAGCTTCAAAGTCAGCGTAAAATCAATGATACCACCGATTTAACTTACATACCTCGGGTGGTCGTGTTCGTGCCTGAGTCTTTGTCGTATAATTACATCCTCACTGCGAATATCCTCCCATGAAACCTTGTTTCATCCCGATTACAAAGGTAGTATCATGCCTCAGGTAGGTTTATGAATAAATCAGAGGCCATCCTGTCCTTCAATCAAGGCCACGAGACCTCTTACACCTTATTCGTGTGAGAGTCAACAGGAAAGCCAGCCATTTTCAAGGCTAACGCGTCATAGACAGGACTTGAATATCACAAATTACAAAGTCGTCGCAACTGATCAAGAGTCATCAGTCCTCCGCCACAGATGTGATGTGCTGTCCTGGCGACCCCGAGGAGACAAAGTTAGAAAGACGTAGGACCCCTCCTTGAGCGTTGACCATATTCAGATGGCGAGCAGAAGATAGAGAGCAGAACCTGATATACGTTACTCATTGCACGATTCAATAATTACATTTATTTCCCAGTCTATAGGAAAACAGACAGAAAAAGCACGGCAGCCACAAGAGAGGATGCCACAACTTGAGCAGCTGCAGGCCTCGTGAAAGTTGGTGTCGCCGATGACGGGATCGAATTAGCTCCTGAGAGCAAAGTTTTCTTGAACACTTTCAGAGAGTTGATACTCCAAGTCGCATTGACGAAGTTTGCAGGATCCATGATCCGTTCCGCGCATGTTCCAGGGCACCCACTCGAGGCGTACGAATTTCCAGCCCAGTCACCTAGTATCCGTGAAAAATGAGGTCAGTCTCTTCAGGGCACAACCCTCGACCCTAAGACAAATGACGAACCACAAAAAGTTATATCTGTAGCAAAAATAAGCATAAGGTACTGCGCAGTTCCTTGATCCGAGCGGAATGACTTACCAAACACAATGGAGTGGTTTGCAAAAAATTTGGGTATGTTGCACATCGTGTTCATTAATTTCGCAGACGGAAGTCCCCATAATGACGGATTTGGAGTGCCGGCTGTGATATCTGTAGGTATCGCAGCACGATAGAATGACCCTGAACAAGACATTCAGTCAGATGTAGGTTTTGACAGTACTAAGCCTTTTTACTAGACTCACATATCGAGATATCGTTCTCGTCCCATTTCATGGCAAGGATACCGCCGCCTTGGGATTCAAAGTACGGACCATAAGATGCTCTGCTCATTTCGATGACGTTACAGCCAGAGTTGCTGTTCTTGTTAGCATCGCAGTCCGTATGATTTCCAATGACGGGATCGGACTGTAATAACCAGACATTAAGCAGGGAACATTAAGAAGAGAAAGGTTAGAAAGATCTTCAACTTACAGGTATTGTTCCAGTAAATTGAGCACTGGGATCGTACATACAGCCTGAACGCAAACATCAGAAGATGTAGCTGAGATGGTTGCTTGAAAGCGATTGAGCTTTACCTGCATTCGTGTGCCATGAGATTTGATTCTGTTGATTGTCGTGGACACCTTCCAGGATGTCGATTTCCCCATTCTGTCAGCGAAAGAAAATTGAGGCCCGCGCGAGAATAGAAAACGAAATGAACTTCACTTACAGCAGGCCAATTCCCTCCAACCGTCCAGAACGCAGGCCAAATGGCTTGGGCGATCTTAGCATCCAAAGATTCCAACGCGTTGCGAACAGACTCACCACAACCCCAGGGTGCTCTATTGATATCTAAAATAAAGAGTCCGGTATTATATTGCCTTTGGCTAGTTATCCTGACACTAATCGAAGGTTTAAACAAGGAGAAACCAAAGGAATGGCAGAAAAACATACCTAGGTCGGTTGACACCCATAGGCAAGGTGGTAGTATCATCTACTTTCATTATTACTGTTCCATCGTCCTGGACGAGAATATAGCCATTTTGAATCGCGGTTGACTTGTTAACGTAACTACAGGGGTCCAGTTACTGGGATGAAGCAAGATCTTGAGAAGAATGGAAACTTACTCAACGTTTCCTCTGCATATCAATGAGTGGTTTAGTCCCACGCAAAAGTATACAGGAAAGAGAGACTCACGAGGTTGGATCGCTGTCCGTAAAGAAGTCCCAATCACTGGCAGACAGAAAGACAGATTAGCACATCTATTGCACAGATGGGACAAGAAATTAAAGAATCGTACTCGAAAAACGTTTTTCCAGAGTAGGTTGTATCAGGAAGCCACAGGAAAGGCGTCCCATTAGGGTTCAGGTTAATTCCCGTCAACTGATCCGCTCTTCTTTCCAGTTCGCTATAAGGCGATGGCGTCGAACGGAGGGATAGAGCGTCGATGAGTTTACTCCGTATTCCGAATCCAGGAAGAGCCTGTACTCGATCCACTGCTATACAGCTGGATAAGAGGAGATTGAGATATAGTGGAAGGGCATGAAACATCGTGAGAATCCAGAGGTGGAACGTGGGTTTCCGTATTATCGTAAGTCGTGCGAGCGTAAGTCTGAGAAGTTGGGTAGCAGGCGACAGTGTTTTGCAAGAAAGCAGGGAAGATATCGTCGGGGGTATAAGTACTCAATGAAGACGGGGTGCGCTGTCCATGCGTAAGAAGGTCATAAAAGCAAGGAAACACGGCTCTCCACTTGATGCGCAGCTTGCAAGCTGGCCGTGGGCTCTGACGGAGTAGAAAGTAAAAATAGACTCTTCGGAGTCTCCTTCGGCTAACGATTTTCCTTGCGGCTGTGCTAATAAAAGGCAGACTCCGAGATGACTTGTAATCACTCCGATGCTAACGTTCATGGTCAGTAAAATGGTCTATTAACCTCGAGCCACAGTATCATCCACACCTATTCATCGCGGTTCCTCCTTTCGCAATTATTCATAGCGCAGGCAATCTCCTTGAACTATCCATCTACCAACAACTAATGCAAAGGAAATGATCTTTTGATACGGCTATGCCATCCAGCGCATTCAACTAAATCTGTCCGCATATTAAAAACATGCGTACCGTGGTCTGACGAGCTTATTTCAGAGCCAACATACTCGGCCGGAAAACTCCTTCAATACCAATCATTGTGCTTCACTTGGAGAGAATCGTGCCACTAATTAATAGCCTGGACATACCAAATGTACACGAGGCTGAATCAATAGCTTCTCGTTGCTCATCTATAAACGCGGTGTAGAGAAGGTAAGAATAACAGGTCATAGCATAGTAGAACGGACTATAACGAGAGCTCATCAATGTCTGACTTGCGGGTCCCTTACAAAGTTGTAGTGAGAGTTGGCGACTCGGATAAGGGCCATGGCCAGCGCGGACTACTATAAATGCAACAGAAAAAACCAGAATTGACGGCCTTCGAATGCCGATTCCGAGGAAAAGTTCAATAGCAATATAATTAAATTTATAAGCGTACTGAATAGTAGAGGAAACGACACAGAGGCAACTCCGTATAAATACCTAGCATGCAACTGATTGCAGCACGCCGTCCATCGAGGTTCTGGATAAGGCTTTAGCAATTATTAGCATTTACTGCTGCTACTCATGTATAACGGGAGTGTTGAGGACACAGAACTCTGCGGTGCATGCATGGTGTTCCAAGTAGGGTCTGTGTTATCCCGTCGCACGATATTGTTCTTCATAGGAGGAATTACTCGATATAAGGGGCGCGAATGCGAAGCAGGAGGGAGAATCGACGTTGGTGGACGGAATGAGCTGGCAACACCATCGTGGTTAGTATCCGTACGGCGGCGCTTTCCAATGACGAGAAAAATGAGTATAAAAAGGACAAGGATCGCCCCGATTCCGCCAATTGTTCCCCCAATTATAGCGCCAGCGTGCGTACTACCTGGCTTGTTCTGGCTTGACGAAGTCGCCGTTATAGTACCACTCGCGAGCGAAGTAGGGCGCAAGGTAGTGTGTTGCCACTGGATGGACGTTATAGTACCACTAGCGAGCGAGGTTGGGCCGACGGTACTGTGCTGCCATTCGATAGACGTCGAGGACGGCAATGCGTTTGTCCCATTTTGGATTTGAAGGACGCACAAAGATAAAGGCGCCTTGTTTTCATCGCCGTGGTAGAAAACTTCGATTGTATGGGTCTTTGCTTCTAACTGGCCCGTCTGAAAAAAAATCTGGTTGTATTGAACACCGGTATCTTGTGCTGCAATTCCATCCAGGGAGAAGGAGACCGGTGCCTGTCCGTCTATAGAATACGACCCGACGGTGGCGTCCATAGGCAGACTGTTATTGTAAAAGCCCAGCCACATTAAAGACACACCTGTTACGGATGGTTAGTGGCTAGCATAATTAGATAGAGGTACGGAAGGCCATACCGAAAAATTCAAAGTGGAAACTGGAGTCATTCCGTTGAGTATAGTACCCAGGATAGTGCTGTGTCCAAATACCGATAAATCCCTCTTGGATCCCAGGGTCTGTAGTATCGATTGAGAGTGCAGCAGTGGCGATAGGAGTGTCGGGAAAAGGCAGGTACGCAATGTAGTCGAGCCAAAAGGTATGATTGAAGGAAACGTCTACGACGACAACGATGGTATGTGAGCTATCATCCAACCCATCTTTCTCGCAAAGCCGCATTCGGTTCTCCCCAGTGGCATATGTTATGGAGGGGATAAGTTCACTGTTTACAAAACATTGCCATGATGGGTTCGTGGCATTCCCAACGGTAGGGAATTGGACTGTGCTGGTGATTAGGACCCGAGAACCTAGTAGTCTTAGCATGCCGCTATCGAGCAATACTATCGAGCAGAAGGACCTTACCTCTGAAGGTATATGAGAAAGTACCCGGCACATTTATACCGTGTAAAGTACTTAGATATGGGGGACCATACTTCCCGAGGGAATCCAGACTTCCCAAATCGGCAAACCAGGGTCCTGTGTATTTTATGCTGGAGTCTGTGTCGTCAACGAGAACCAAGCGGGGCATTGAGTCGTATCAGGTCTTCCTGAAGTTGAAGAGATTGTTTGGAGTAATAGGTACGCATGGCGAGTTTACTTATACCTGTGCCCACAGACTAATCAATGGGTCTATGGACGCTGTTACTACTAGAGTTCAACTCACCTCAACATTTGTCGCTAAGCACATCTTCTGCAGGGCAGTGAAGTGAAATATTATGGTTGCGTCGGAAGTCGAAGAGATCGAGCTGCGTCGGGGGTACGAGCACCTTTCTACCCGAAATCGTGATGTGCCGACAATCATTTCAGTTGATGTACGAGTTATCCATCCTATTTCAAGGAGCCTTTTTTATCTTCGTTCGATACCAGCGACTATGCATGTGAAATTGTCGATATCGCGAGATGAGTTCGGAGTCCTGTAGAAGTCATGTTCATGGTGATAAGAGGTGCGTTCAGATGTGCTCTAGTGTGACGAGGCAATGCCCTGAACAGTGGAAACCGAGGTCCGAGACAGACGGCAGACTCAAATAGAGAAGCGTGTGAATATGTTTCCTTATGAAATCTTGCGCGCCGTCTTCAAACATGAACGTTTGAACTATCATTCGACTGTAGCTCCTGGAGGTTGGTCGACTCTCCCGAGCCGAAACGTAGTTCACTGTCCGCATCCCTAGGCAGACTTGCAGATACCCAAGTAATTTCCATCGGCATTCGACGTTACCTCAGGTGCATGCAAGGAATGATTTTTGCAACCTCTACGAGCTCTACGACATCTGACCAAGAAGAAAAGAATCATACCGACGAGGAGGAGTAGGCCAACGACTCCAATTACGGTGCCAGTTATGAATGGAGAAGAGAAAACGCGTATCAAGTTGTCGAAACTAGAGATGCCCAGAAATTAAAAGCATGCGTACCATGCTCTGAAGAGCTTATTCCAGTCAGCCAAGACAGGCCCGGTGCATTTCGTGCAAATGCAAAATTTGGCTGTATATTGTGTTGATTGCTTTGACATGCGCAATAGTTCATAGTTTCAGTCCATACACGACGCCGACTCAACAACATGTCCAAGTCAATCTGCGTTGATGATTGGCATAGTCTGTTTCTTGCCCTTCGTCGGCCACATCTCCACCATCGTCTCAGCGTCCCAGATTCTTCCTCCTCTCGCCACCATGAAAAGCTGACGCGTCTTGTGGCTGATCTCTCCTTCCAACAAGTCAACACCAGGGGGGAAGACGAGGAAGTCTGCAAGTTTTCCTCGTGCGAGAGAACCCAATGAAGAAAACATCCCTAACGTCTTCGCCCCGGAGGATGTGGCAGCACGAATAACCTCGTAGTTGCTCAGTCCGCCTTGACTAAGGAAACCCATCTCGGCGTGGTAGTTGAGACCCATCGGAGGTTCGCCATGGGCACCGACGTGCGCAAGCAAGCCCTTGCTGACCATAGTAGCAACGGACCGAGAAGTATTGAACAAGCCGAAAGATGTCTTCGGTCTTGATGTTGACTCAGACAAAGCTTCCAAAATGTCGTGCCGAATGAACCGACGCAATCTAAAGAAAATTACACCAACTTGAGCAATCTCGACTTCGTGGTGCAGTAAGAGTTACTTACTTGGGATCATTCGGTACATCTTCAGTGGCCCAAACGAGCTGTTCTCCCCACGTACCACCATAATTGACTAGAAAAGTGGGCGTAGCTCCTGTCCCACTAAGGGCATAGAGATTCAACACATCTTCATACAATCTAGGGATAGGCAAAGCATGCTCCACGGTCGTCATTCCTGAAGAAATGCGCGCTCAATAAAACGAACATCAAAGAGGTATCAATGGAAGAACTAACCGTCAATGATATAGGTCAAGTCCCAGTCATAATTCATTCCTCCTTCTGGGACACAAAGCATGCTAATATTCCGCGCAACAGTTAAAAGTCTCTGTCTTGAAGCTCTGCAGGTAATGTAGGTAAATAAACTGATAAAAATGAATAGCACACGGGATATGCTTACCTGGAAGGCAAATTGTAATTCTTGTATGAAATGCTTGAAGGGCCTCCTTCAGCCTTGAGACGTATGAGGGCTGATCTGGCTTCATCCATATCTGCAATACTTTGGTGGTTACCTGCTTCTCCTCCTCCATAGATAGGGATTCCAACTGTAAATATACGAGGTCCAACCATTTGACCGCTTTCGACACGGGCCCGTTCAACGAATCCATTGACATTATCTGCACTCGGGCTGCGAGAACACCCTCAGTCATGAACATCAGATTAGTAGAACTTGGCAAAACGCACTTATGCAAAGTAGTCACCCCATAAGCCAAGAAAGTCTCTAACTCCCAAGAACTTGCGGGATATCGATCCAAAAATCCATTCCAGTGAGCATGGACATCAATGAAACCAGGAGTGACAAAGCCTGAAGAATCTCATGAATTTCCTTCAAGTTTGGAAGTCGAGATCGCTCTTACCGCCGTTAGCCTCAATAACTGTCGCATCTTCAGGAATTGTATCACGATCAGGTACCCAAGGGCCCGCGTATTCAATGACTCCGGCTCGAATGACCAAAGATCCATTGGTGATTAAATCTTGACCTTCATCGCCCGTGTGCATCGTCAACAGAGTAGCATTGCGAACGACCACCACGTCAGCATTGAGGGTGGGTTCACCACGGCTTGCCTGGACCGACTTCGCAGCTTGTTCCTTTAGCCTAGAAATATCAGTCTGATATGTTGCTCCGACTATTTTCTGGACGTCCAATAATTTCTTGACGCAAGAAATGCCGAAAGTCAGTCTATCTTTCCCAATTTCGGACGAGCAGGTCTCTAATTTGGATAACTTCAAAGAGTGCAAGTAAGGTCCTGTTATGTCGCGCTTCAGTCATGTTACATTAATTCATGATATCAAAGCTCACCTAAGAACCAGAACAACGACTTGCCGTCTCCAGCGAAAGTAAGATCGTGGCCACCGTCCAAGCCTACTCTGGCTAAGCCCTTCGTGGCGTTAGCAGGCCGCGACCACACGGATTCTCCTTCCTTGACATTTTTGCCCGGAACAAAGTAGACGTTTTGGAAATCGACAATGGCAATCCCTTCTGCTACATGGCTACCTTCTTTTGTGGCTTTGGGAGAGACAGCCAGCTCAGTCGACATTCTTCCGGTAGCGATTGTGGTATGAGGTGGTTTGCCACTTTTATCGGCTTCGCCTCCTAGGTCAATGATGAAAGCGCGTGACGACCGCTGAACCAAAAGCTTCTTGTTTTTGTCGATAAATCGCATTGTAACGTGCTCTTCAGCATCTATTTCAGAAGGAACGAAGCGAATATTCTTGATGGCGACTTTGTGCCCTGTGAATATGTCTTTTCCGACTGGGAGGGTAATTTCGCCAATATATAGGCCTGCATCCGCAGTGGCAAGGATGTCTCCAGATAAGTAGCTGCCACCGCTCTTGATAAAGGCTATGTTCCTATTCGGACCTTTGCAGGCGCACAGGACGGGCGAAAAATAACGGCCCAGGGGAAGTCCTTCAATTTCCAATGCTCCATTGCGTTTAATTGATGCCAGTTCGAATTTTGTGAGGGATGAATCAGACCAGCGGGAGTGAATAACGAGATCGTCATCTCCCGGAACAAATGATGGTGAATAGTATGGTGCACCTTCGTGGATGATCGGCACTTTACCACCAGACTTCTTTTTGCCTACTTCCTGCCAAAATGATATGCCTGCAGCTTGGAAAACAACCTTTGTACCTTCTTCATTAACGCTGAGCTCTTTGAAAGCCGTGACCTGTTGTGTATCCTGGGTTTCATATCCAACGACATCAAAATTGCCAGTACGAGTCTCCGCGAGCATCTTACGGATGTGGGCTTTGAAAGGAATGGGTGTAGGAGATTTCGTTGACGATGCAATCCTTTCTCCTCTCGAGTTGGTGGCCAAAGGGACGGACCAAATCTTTCCTGATGCCCAGATGATAACGACATCGTCATTGGGTGCGAACGCAAAGGAAGGATACGTCCCCATGGGTGCTGAAATGTCCGAAGCGTCGTAATCAAGACCGTACCATACATTATGAATTGAGCCCGTTGTAAGATCCCTAGTAATTTTGTTGTATTGAATATTTAAACACGTTTGATATCCCAATAGGAACTTACTTTAAGACCAAGGCTTCTTTATCCCTTACTCGTCGTACAAAAGCCAGTGTGCGCTGATCGCGAGAAAGTTCTGGACGGCTGGCTCCTCCGGGGAAGGAATCAACTATTAGGCTTGTTTGACCGGTAGTGAGATTGCGCTGGAATATGGAGTAGATGCCTTTATGGACGTCTATATAATGCCAGCCATCAGTATGTGTATAAACCGGGTTTTCGAGTGAATCAAATAATACCTTTACTGTAGGTGAATTGAGAGGAGTCCACAACATTCTTCGAAAAGATTAAACTGTCATTCCCCTTCCATATGAACTGTTCAGGGCCTATTTGCTGGTCTTCGTAGTTCTCAGTCGTCCACCCTAGTGGTAGAGTGCGGCCAACCAATCTCTTGCCACTTCCCGCTTCAATGGAATGTTTCTTGGAACTTCCAACGGAGGGAACGTCGTACTGCCACCCTTCTCCCGCACCGAGAGACCTTGAAGAGGTGTACCACTTGGTGGCGACCACTGTCGTACCGGACGGATGGAAGCGAGCGTCTGACACGAATCTGTAGGTTTCGTTGGTGATTCTTTGGGCTATATGGCATCACGATGAGTATCTTTGAGAATGAGAATACACAACGAAACACCGAGGCTTACCATTGAGACGACCCTCTCGAGCCAGTCGGTTCGCCCTCCACTCCGAGTTTGCCTGCACTCCTTCTTCCAGCACCTGTCCTCTGAGCTTCGCAGCACGCATGGAATCGCGGACATGATCCAAGTCCATGTCCTCGCATCCTTTCCACTCTGTAACCCAGATATTGTCGACTCCTAGTTCTGCGTCACTTCTAAAGGCCAATTTGTCGCCACTTGGTGAGAAATGAGGGTCTGCATCGTGAGGAACTCCAATCAACACGGGGCGCGCCTTGATGTGAGTCATCGAATCCGCTTGCAATGCCTGGCTTCCAGGAAGACAGTATATGTCTCCTATCATATCGAACACGATATCCCCTGAAGTGGGATGGACATCCAGTCGCAGCCACGTCCCTTCTTCTACTTCATATTCCAATTTACGAGGGTGGGCGAAGTCTGTCGATATATCCCATGGCGTTGGAGGCCGCAAAGGCCATATATTGTCTTTCCAATCCGAAGCAGGATCCGTTTGCTTGGTGGTTGTGTGCGCTACTGACGCGTTCGGGGCGCGATAGACACTCCAAGGTGTCGGTAAGATCGTTGAAAGGGTGGCAGCAGCTGAAACGAGAGCTATGTACGCGAGAAGACGACGAAGGCTTGTGCGCGTCCGCGACCTGGTGGTGGTCGGAGTTGGGAGAGCGGCGCTTGATGCACCCTCCTTGTTTGCTCCCATTAAATCAGTCGATGGTTTGAACTAGTAGTATCCCACAGTCTTTTGGAGGTTGGAGGTTGAAGTCAAGCTGCGCACTCTTGAAGGTGGGAGAATGAAGATGATTTGTTATCCTGCTCACAACTATCAACGAAGCACATGGTAGGTACATAAATTGGAGCCTGACGCTAATACGCAGTAATGCGCGGCAATCACAATAGTGTTTCACAGCTGAGGTTTTCGGCTGATTAAACAGCTCCCGAGCTGCTTTTGCATCGGTTTTCCACTTGGTTTTCATTCCGGTTTTCGTTGCGTAGTTTATCAAATTCAATGATTATCGTTGTGGTAGATTTACCGATAAATTTCCACTCCTCCTGTGATGGCCCCTCGGAGTACTCGACGGCGCAGTTCTTGCAGACATCGAGCATATTTGAATGCGCCTCATAGTAGGCGCCGCCGAGGGGTACCTATGGAACTGGAGTTTGGCTACGTGGTGATGGGCAACGCTGAGCAATGATGAGTGGTACTTGATTTTATGTGGTAGGTTAGGTACACATGCAGTGCATAATAACAATGCTGCTCTAAGTAAAATATTGACAGACAACTCAGAGGAAATAAGGCGAGGGAGAGGGTTTCACGGTACTGCTGGTTTTCGTCGGGTTTTCCTGTCGGGTTTTGAAAAGCGGGATGGAAAACGGTTTGCAAAACCAGCCGAAAAACCTAGCTGTGAAACACCCTAATGATGACCCTCAAGCTCAGGAACTCATCGACAATGACCAATGCCCACTGCCACTGTACGTTCTACCATCAATAGTATGCTCAGGTTTGCGTCGAGGTTTATTTAACCGTAGCGTAGATTTAACACATCCGAGTTCAGCGGGAATGTCGTGCACTGAACTAGAAGATGATAATAAAGCTGGAAACGGACACATTTTGAAGGCGATATTATTGAGGACATATGTACATACGCTACAAGTTACAAATGTGATACAGATTCGAGGGACGTCCGCTATCCAAAATACAAACAAAGTGAAATTACATGCCACGAAGGAAGGAAAAAAAGGAATAGAAGAGGATATAACCACTAGATTGAAAGAGAATAAAAATAAAATAAAATATGTAGACATAAGTTCTAAGAAGCAGACCCGAAATAGGATAGTAGATGTGTATAGAGAAGGAGAAAAGATGAATTAAGAAAAAAAATAAGGTACTCAAGTATATAAACCCGAGTGATGTAGAACGAGACTAAAGAAAGATTCCTTTTCAGAAAGTAGTGCTTTGAGGGAAGGAATGAAGAAACTGACCAGCCATAACCTGGGCCCCGTGAGTCGACTGAACAAGAGCATCGCCGGTTACCAGTCTTGTGCAGCGCCGGCCAGTCGATAGAATTCCAGCGCCCGCAGAGGAGGCACGAGTCGGTCATAAGGCTGACGTGCCTTATTAGAAGAAGTCCAGCTCCATGGGCTCGCCAGCGTACTCGGAACTGTCGCAGGAACCCATCTCGACGTCGTTAAGGAGGGCCGCACTATATCTGAGAGTTACTACGAAGAAAAAAATAAGAAAAAGGGCGCAAGATACGTACCTGATTCTGGCGGCTCTCTTCGCCTTGATGGCCGCATTGCGGCGGCGCTCGTCATCGACCTGGTCGAATGCACTGGCAAAGAAAAAAAATAAGAAAAGGAAACAACGAACTAGGTCATTGAATTCCGGAAAGAAGCTTACCTTCGACCCTTGCGTTGTCGGAAATCCCCCAGACAACGATAGGGAACCTTCGACGAGGTGGTTGTTCGCTGATAGAACTTAGGGAAACCCGATGCGACGGACGAGTTTTCCCATACCATAACAGACTTCGAGAACCGTCTGTTATAGAGGCTGTCAGCCTCGTTCTCCGCTTTGCGCTTGCCAAGGACCCATGAGGGATCCTAATGTATGAGATGAGTCAAATGTGCGAAAATATTCAATAAATAACTACTCACCTTGTACACAACCACTGCACCGAGTTCTGCTTCCTCGATGTCAGCCACGTCGGTAGGAAGGTCCAGCGTGACGGATGCACCGGCCACCACGACTGTAGCCGACTCACCCTCATGTCCAAGGGTGACTGCGGAAAAAGCCTCCACAAGGGAGTCGATCTCCTCATCCGAAACCTCCCAGTCGATGCTCTGACTCTCGCAGCCAAGGCTAATCGCAGAGAAAGCCTCTGCGAGCGCGTCGACGTCTCCGTCAAAGACTTCCACGCGGCCTTCTTCGCTCTCCTCCGCGAGCTCTGACTCCACGAGGTCGAGGTCGAGGTCGAGTCCCCCTTCGGTCTGTGTGGCGGTGGGGGATTCGGGAGGCTGACCGAGCTCCAGAAGCTGGAGCTCCGGTGTTGCAGGGACTGGTGGGGTTCCTGGAGTTTGTCCAGGGCACTGGGTTTCCGAGACGACGTCGGCATAGCCATTCTACGAGGGAAATGCCTTACATGAGCAATATACAGACTGCAAATATATTAAGACTCACCGCCACGGGGGAAGGGGACGAAGGCTCGGCTGGTGAATCTTTTTCCGTTGTGGAAGTCTTCGAGACTTCCACAGTTTTGTACTATGATTATCGAGCAAATTAGTGACGGTTGCCTGGGTTGAAATAGGGGAATACTAACGGTCAAAAGCAAAGGAGTTGACCTGCTGTCTGTTGACGGTTGCGCCGACGTTGTCTTGGCCTTCTCGACCTCAATGGGTTCATACTGAAAAAAAAAAACTAATTAGATAAAGAGCATAGCGCGATAGAACTAGCAATAATTACCGTCAACAGCAAAAGAGGCTTTCTGCCTGACGATATTTTCTGCGTCGCAGAGGTCTCCTTAACCTCCGAGACGGGTTTATACTATCAGTTCGAGGACGATCAGTTAGTATTTGTCAGTACCAAAAGTATAGCAGCACTCACTGTTAACAGTAAGAGAGGCCTGTACTACAAGTTTCATGGTCATAAGTGAGCAAACGACCGAGTAAAAAGGATCGAGCCACTCACAGTCAAAAGTAATGGCCTCTTCATCTCATGACTTTTGCTTACAGGCTTCTCGACTTCAACAAGTTTGCCCTACAAAAATCAATGGCAATGAGCGAGTATTCAACTAGGCGGGAAGGCTAGTTGTACTGACTTTTGATAATGAACGCACAGCAGGCGTGTCCTCCAAAGATGATTTTTTATTCATTGCCGATGTCATTTCGACTTCGACAGGTTTATACTGTGCGTTTAAACGCCATGAATGAACGACGAAATAGGCGAAAAGAAGGGATTACTAACTGTTAAGAGCAGGAGATTGCGGCGAGCTTGAGGGTACATTGACTTGAATTGAACAACGGCCATAGACTGAAAGCGCAAATATGGCGAACCATGAGCGATGAAGCTACTTACATCATTTGGGATGGAAAGACTTACGACTGGTTGTCCCCATTTCGACAGCTGTCGCCAATTATTCCCTAGAACAACCTCAAAAGCATAACTCGTCTGAGAGGCGGGTGTCGGACTGAATGACCTTTGCTATAGAGGAAGAATCGCACTAACCGGCGACGAGACGCTGGTGAAATAATCCGTGATGTCTTGAGATACCGACGAAAAGGCGAGGGAAAGTGGCGAAGGCGATTTTGGTAATGAGGCCCACAGAGCCAAGCCGATGCTACAGGTAGCTAAAGCCCGCCGGTTAGTTGAAGGTGTCTAATAGATTGTGAGGCGCTTACCTCTCAAAATGATGATGAAAAGAGTGTTCAAGACAAAGAAAGCGCAGGAATAGGCGGTCGTGTCAGGGAGGTTGACGGCAATTTGCATAAAGGTGATAGCTACGCCTTCAAGATAAAGGACGCTCAAGATGTTGTTAAGAAACGAGGCAAAGATACGATGATGCATCTCGAGATGGAACCAGATGAGAATGGTAGAAAGGCGAGATAAGATTTTCAGTGAGGATGTCTGTAACGATGATATGAAAGACGAGGAAAAAACTTGAAAAGCAGTGGCGGCTTTTATACTGGGACCAACGACGCCTGAGAATCAATTACAGAAATTACCGAAAAAACTAATTTCACCCAGTGACGTGACTGTAATATGCACTTGAGAATAAACTTAAGAGAAGACCGATCTTCAGCCAGATGCAGCTGAATGTACGTTGATCGATAATCGAAATATAACATAGAGAAAACGGATAGCAGAGCAGCAAGGAGAATTCGGGAAGATTAGGTTGGCGCAATGCACTAATCAAATTTCGGTCCCCAGTCTCAGGAACATGGTAGCACTCCATTGGACGGTGTCCCTGAGAAGGTAAAGTATGAGCAACAGTTCGGGTAGCTCTTTTTATCGCGAAACCAAGCTCTTTCGTCTCCGATTGGCAAACAAAGGTACATCCAGGATGCTCAGAGTTTATCAACAGAAGATCAGCGAACGAAATATTTGTGCCAATTCACGGTCTCGGGAGAGAGCAAGCCTTCCAGATGATAGTTGCGGATTGTAAAAGATGGTCCGACTGGACAAACAAAGACTCGAGAAAGCGAGAAAGGCGTGACAGTAACAAACATATTGAAGTCTCAATGTAGTCGGTGCGTGACATGAAAAATCAAAGGCGTTGGTCACGAAATTCGAAATCGAGGTCAGCCACCGGGACTGAGGCTGGCAGTGCCGATTAGTATACAGTGCAGACTGCAAACCAGCAGGCCCACTAAACTCGTTGGGCTCCGAATGCTCATGAATGAGAGGTTGAAAGTGGTTGCCCACAAGCAGCCGCGGTCATGAGTGGGTTGTAGCTTGAGCGATTGCGCAACATCGAATTTCGTGTTTGAGGGATGATGTAAACGGTATCGATTGTCGTCCAAAGGAAAAGAATGACAGGAGCTTATTCCAATTTGACGGGCGATAGGCATTTGTTGATATCAGCTCGACGTCGGAGGTTAAGCCATCTTAAGACATAGGGCATAAGACGTTAAAGGGCTTGCGCAGACAATATTCCATTTCCTATAACGATAGAAAGTGTTATCTTCAAACAGAGGCGTCAACTCCTGCATGAATAATGTCCTTTCTCCATTTACTGAAACGCCGACTCGTTCTTCGACTGGCCGCCAGTTAGGAAGCCGCCACAGTGCGGTATTCTGCTGCCACTGAGCCGGGGCGAGTCCACCACCTAAACATGCCACACCGAAGCAGCTTATGACCGTCAATCTGCGTTGAGGTTTGGCATGGTTCGCTTTCTGCCTTTCATCGGCCACATCTCCACCATCGTTTCGGCATCCCATATCCTTCCACCTCTCGCCACCAACAAGAGCTGGCGCGTCTTCTCGCTAATTTCTCCTTCTAAGAGATCAACCCCAGGTGGAAACACGAGGAAATCCGCAAGTTTTCCGGGCGAAAGAGAACCTAACGACGAGAACATGCCTAAAGTCTTCGCCCCCGACGATGTAGCCGCGCGAAGAACTTCGTAATTGCTTAATCCACCTTGGGCCATGAAACCCATTTCGGCGTGATAGTTGAGGCCCATGGGGTGTTCTCCATGAGCACCAACATTAGCCAGCAAGCCTTTTTCGACCATAGCTGCAACAGACCGAGATGTGTTGAACAAAGCGAAAGATGTTTTCGGCCTTGAAGTCGTCTCAGATAGACCTTGCAAGATGTCATGTCTAGTGAATCGACGGAGTCTGGGTAGAAGGAGAAAAGCGATGGTCAGGCCATCTTCTGAACATCTAATTAATAATATTTCTTACTTGGGATCGTTTGGAATATCTTCGTTGGCCCAAACTAACTGTTCTCCCCAGGCGCCACCATAATTGACAAGATGAGTTGGTGTAGATCCTGTCCCACTGAGTGCATGGAGAGTTAAAACGTCTTCATACAATCTGGGTACAGGTAATGCATGCTCAACGGTCGTCATACCTGTTGAAAATCAATATATGACAAACACATAGCATAAAGACAATTTACGAACCATCGACGATATAGGTGAGATCCCAGTCGTAATTTGCTCCTGCTTCGGGAAAGCCCAACATGCTCAGATTCCTCGCGACAGTAAGCAACCTTTGCCTTGAAGCTCTGCGGATGGGTAAGGCAGAATTAATAATGTGCGAAACCAAAAAATCGATAGGCGTACCTTGAAGGAAGATTATAATTTTTGAACGATATACTCGCAGAGCCACCTTCCTTCTTAATCCTCATAAGAGCGGAAACGGCTTCATCCATGTCCACGATTTCCTGATGCAATCCACGTTTTTCCCCTCCATATAACGGAGCTCCAGCTGTAAAAATGCGAGGCCCGATCATTTGCCCATTCTCAACGCGAGAACGCTCCGCAAATCCGTCGACAGTTTCTGCACTTGGGCTGCCATATTGCATGAGTTTCATCGAACTAGCAAAATTGATTCAAAGGCGTACTTATGCATGGTGGTAACCCCATAAGCCAAAAAAGTTTCCATCTCCCATGACCTTGCAGGGTATCGATCGTAAAACCCATCCCAATGGGCATGCACATCAATGAAACCAGGAGTTACGAAGCCTTGAATGCATTGAGTTTCCAGAAAAGCGAAATGAACAAAGAGTTACTTACCGCCATTAGCTTCGATGACTGTTGCACCTTCAGGGATGATATTCCGGTCGTGCAAAGATGGACCCGCATAATCAATAACGCCAGCTCGAATCACCAGAGAACCGTAGTGAATAAGGTCCTGATCTTTATGGCCAGAATGCATCGTCAATAAAGTAGCATTATGCACGACCACAACATCCGCGTTCAGCGTATGTTTACAATTATGCAAAGTTTGCGCTGCCTCTTCTTTTAACCTGGCAATATCGGTCTTATGTTGCACACCATCTACTTTCTGAACGTTGACCAATTTATGGATACATGATATCCCAAAAGTGAGTTGATCTTTCTCGATTGCAGACGAGCATGACTGGATTTTGGAAAGCTCCAGAGAGTGTAAATATGGACCTTAAAAAGGTTTTTCCATCAATATCGTGATCCTCAATACCTCATTGAGAAGACTCACCCAACAACCAAAATAAGGACTTGCCGTCTCCTGCAAAAACAAGATCGTGACCACCATGCAAGCTCAGCCTCGCCAATCCTTTGGTAGCATTAGCAGGTCGCGACCACACCAACTCTTCTTCCTTTACATTCGTTCCTGCCGCCAAGTAAACGTGATAGAAATCGACGAATGCGATATCTTCCGCTACATATATACCCGACTTTGTGATCTTTGGCGAGACTACCAGTTCCGTTGACAGTCTTCCAGCGGCAACCGTAATGTGAGCAGGCTTTCCAGTTATATCAGCTTCTCCTGACAGGTCTATCATAAAAGCACGATCTGACTGCTGAACGAGTAGTGTCTTGTGTCCGTCAATAAATCGCATGTTGACCTGCTCGTTCACATTAATTTCGGATGGAACGAGCCGAGGATTCTTGATGACAAGCTGTTGGTCTTGTCCATTCGCCTCGCCTGGCACTGGGAGGTTGATTTCGCCGAGATACAGTCCGGCACCTGCTGTAGCAATAGAATCGCCAGTTAAGTAGCTGCCACCGCTCTTTACGAATGCCATGGACCTATGAGCACCTTTGCAGGCGCATATAGCAGGTGAAAAATAACGACCCATTGGAAGGCCATCGATGTGAAAAACTTTGTTGTGCTTGATAGATGCGATCTCGAATTTGGTGAAGGACGAGTCTGACCAGCGTGAGTGAATGACAAGATCATCATCTCCTGGAACAAACGAAGGCGAATAATACGGTGCGTTCTTGTCGCCTGGTACTTGGCCGCCGGTTTGCTTTCCAACATCCTGCCAATACGAGGAACCTGCAGCTTGGAATACAGCCCTCGTGCCATCCTCGTTAACACGAAGCTCTTTGAAAGCGGTGACGTCCTGAGTATCCGCTGTTTCCAGTCCAAGAACGTCGTAGCTGCCTTTCAGCGTCTCCGCAAGGTTTTTGCGGATATGAGCTGTGAATGGAATCGGCGTAGGGGACTTTGCCGAGGAAGCAATCTTTTCTCCTCGCAAATTGGTGGTTAATGGAACGGACCATATCTTTCCTGACGCCCAGATAACGATGGCATCGTCTCCTGGGGTGAAAGCAAAAGATGGATATGTTCCCATGGGCGCTGGTATATCCGTGGCATCGTATTCAAGCCCATACCATACATTATGGATTGACCCAGTAATTAAGTCCCTGATGGCAGTATTTTAGTATATCGACGGTAAATAAGGCTTAACCAGAGAGTTATCTTACTTAAGGACTAGGGCTTCCTTATCCCTCACTCGTCGAACAAATGCGAGAGTACGCTGGTCACTAGAAAGCTCTGGGCGACTAGCTCCTCCTGGAACTGAATTGACAAGTTGCTTTGTAGATCCTGTCGTTAGATTGTGCTGGAAGATAGCATAAATGCCTTTGTGTACATCTGAAGCCACAACAAGTCAGTATGCAGAATAAAACAGTAGAATGTTAGCCATCACCTTTGCTGTATGTCAATCTAAACTCGTCCACCACGTTCTTTGAGAAGATTATGCTATCCTCTCCTTTCCAGATAAATTGTTCTGGACCTATTTGCTGCAGGCCGTAATCTTCTGCCGGCCAACCTAATGGTAGAGAGCGGCTAATCAGTCTCTTGCCAGCCCCTACGTCAATCCGTGTTTCAGAACTTCGAGTCGAAGGAACTTGGTACTCCCAGCCTTCTCCAGCTCCTGAAGAGCTTGCTGAAGTGTACCATTTCGTAGCGACTACTTTGGTACCGGATGGATGAAAGCGCGCGTCGGTTACATATCTATAAGTTTCATTGGTGACTCTCCGGGCTACAATTTACAACAATGAGCGTCTATACCGATGAACCATGCCACACTTACCAGTGAGACGTCCCTCTCGAGTCAACCGTCTCGTTCTGCCTTCAGGTGTTTCCCGCACCTTTCCATCCACCCACTCTTCCTCATGTCGACTAGAATCCGACAAGAGATCCAGATCCATCTTCTCACACCCCTTCCAATCCATAACCCAGATATTCTCCAAACCCAGCTCTGCATCGCTTCTAAAAACTAGCCTGTCCCCAGTTGGCGAAAAATGCGGGTCTGCATCGTGAGGGACTCCAGTCAAGATAGGACGCGCTTTTATCTTGGTCTTCGTATCCAACCGTAACGCCTCCCTCCCAGGGAGACAGTATATGTCACCAACCATATCAAAAACGATATCTCCAGAAGTAGGGTGGACATCGAGTCGCAGCCAAGTCCCTTCCTCCACGTCATACTCCAGTAGACGAGGATGCACATAGTCCGTCGATATGTCCCATGGTGTTTGAGGTCGTAAAGGCCACGCGTTGTCTTCCCATTCTGAAACAGGATCCAAATCACTGCTCGTCAAAGTCCCAGGTATTGACGCATTCTGGCCACAGAAGATAGTCCCCGGTGGAGGTAGGAACGTGTATAGAGTTGCTGCAACGGATACGATGGCAATGAGAGTGAAAACCCAATGCGGGTTAGGCCGCGTTCGTGGAATGGTGGTGGTCGGAGTTGAGAGCACATTCGACGCGTCTTCCCTATCCTTAGCACCCATTGCGCAGCTGTTTGGAGCAGTCTATGGGATTATGTGCTACTCTCCTATAACTTTGAATACTTCGGGCTCAAGCTGAGCTGACTTGAAGGAGGAAGAATGGAGTTTGCCGTCTTCTAGATTTCGCAACTCACGAAGAGCACATGTACATGCATACTGTACTTAATGCGCAGACCGACCAAACCGAGACCAGACCCATCAAGCCTTAGGGGCAATTTTACGACTGCGGTTGGCGCCACTCCACTCAAGAAAGATATAGGTCCCTCTTCATGATACATAAAACATAAATATCAGGGTATTTTGCACAGCAGGTCGCGCAGTCACATTCATTATACAAGTCGAGCTATCCGAGAGTTAGTAAGAGTATGTAGTCGAAAAACCCGTAAGTCGTATTTCAGAACAAAGAAAGTTCAGGTGCCTATTGGAGGGCACAGTGAGCCTTTTGCACTCGATACCGATGTTAGAGTGAGTATTAAGCACGTACCGGTCCCCGGGTTTCGAATGCTAGCCAATCCCCTGTACCAGTAGGTAAAAGACCCATAGACCGACATTTCCACAAACCAACGCCTAGCGTAAGAAGGTTGCAAAGAACATAGACCACTTTGTGTAAAGGCAGTGTGGTTATCGACTTGGGGTCCGATTTCGATGGCGCATATTGCGCAAATGCTAATAGAAACCAGGTAAGATGACCGCGGTCACTGCACATAGACAGACATGACCACGCACCTTCATTCATCCCCGCTATGTTCTTGAACGGCGAGAAAAGCAGCATAAAGACAATGCCAATGCTGAAGATTTGCACGCCGCTTCCGGACATGTACAGCATGAACGCCTGCATGGGCAAAGATTTTGCAGGAGCAATAGCCACATCCCATGCTCGCTTTTCTTTCAGGGCATCATAGGATTCCGTCGTTACAGCGGGTTTCTCTTTCTTAGGTACTCTCTTGTCCTATTCCAACACGCAAGACGGAGATGAATAATGTAGTAAACGTGCAGTTAGCTTACAGCAACTCACAACAAAGGATGACGACTTCGAGAACCCTGGTGGCGGTGGAAGGTTTCTCCATCTGCAATATGTTATTGGTACATCTTCACGGTGGCGTACAGTGCTTTTTGACTCTTACTTTGACGAGGATTCGAGTGTTGAATAGTCGAGAGCTGTCTGCGACATGATAGTAGACGGAAGGGTTGCACGTGGGTATTTTATCATTCGCGTCATCACTTTACTAGCGTGCAATTCACTGAACTCAGGCGCCCGTCGGACGACTGGTTTATTGTACGTCCTGCAGTACATTCTAAGATGCATAGCAGCAGGAAGACCGAGAGGTATATGTCTAATCTCATGATACTGTCAATAACATGCAGAGTACGTGGCTGCTTGTTGAAACAAGTGTTAAAGGGTATATATTTGCGAAGTGTCAATTAATACACATGTACACTTTTAAGGAACTTAGTATTGAGGCTGCTGCTGAGGAGGGAATGGCACTCCAAACCCAGGAGGTGGCGGAGGGGGGAATGCACCATACACAGGCATGCCGGAAGGTGGCGGAGGCATGGGCATTCCAGGCACGGGCACAGGCATCATGCCCATTGGCGGAGGACCAGGTGGGTGCATCCCCATCGGAGGCATCTGGGGCATGATAGTTTGTTGAGGAGTGAACCCAGGCGGTGGCGGCGGAGCGGCGAGTACACCTGCGAATTGACCTTGGTATGGTCCTTGGAAACCAGGCATTGGAGGCCGGGCGCCAAATGCCATAGGTGCTGGCGGAGGGCGGGCGGCAACAGGGAGCGCATTATTTTTCCGTGCTTGAGCAGCAAGCAATCGTTCCGCTGGGGTTCCGTGACGTTCTCCTTTACCATCCTTCTTGAATGCATACTGTACTGTGATAGCTTTGTTCATCAAGAACTGTCCATTCATTGACTCAATAGCGGCGTCTGATGACTCGAAGTCGGTGTAAGACACGAAACCATATCCTTTCGATGTGCCAGAAGATGGGTCGCGGGCAATCTACAAACGAGTTCAGTCTCCAGAAAGGAAGCCTGAACGGATGCACGCACCTTTGCAGTCGTCGCCATGATTCCGAAAGCACTGAACGTGTCATATAACAGCCTTTCATCTACGTTTTCGTCCAAATTCCCAATAAACAGATTCGCTCCGACATCCAGTTGTTTTTTGTCCGAAGATGCCTATAAGAAAGACTTTTGTTCAGCACAAGAATCACACACAGAAAACTACCGCTCTGCAGAAGACATAAAGACGAACCTTGTTGACCCTTATCGGTTTACCCCATAATTTTATTTGGTTCATGATCTTACAGGCATATTCTGCATCTTCTTCAGTCAAGAATTCGCAAAAGCCATACCCTTGGTGTGCCATGGAGATACGGTCCTTGGGCAGATGGACATTGACTGTTGGATTGTTTAGACTGTGAAGAGAAACCTTGAAGCATGAACACTCACCAACAGGCCCAGCTTGAAGCATCAGCTCCCATACCAGCGCGTCTGTGCAGCGCTCGTCAAGATTTCCCTATTCTCCGGTCAGAAAATCTCCTAGAAGTTAACACGTCGGGAACATACGAGATATACTGTTGCTTCTTGATTTCTGTCATCTTGTGGGCGAGACATCGTCTACGGTACGTCGCAAGTTCAGCTACTGAAGAGTTGTGTGTGAGCTGCGAAATGTGTCGAAGTCTAAAGAACTGGAGCCGGGATTAATTATAATAGTAAAACAAAGCAAGTCACAAGCTTTCATCATCTTATTTGCACATGATTGGCATCGTCGTTAATCTTACCCTTTTGGAAGAAATTTCTAAAACGGTTAAGTATACTCCTTGACGCGAACCCTGCTCGGTTTCTAGGAAGTTTCTGCACTCTGAGATCACTTGGGCTCGCAAGACTCAGATACGATGACGGCTGATGGTAGAAGTCTCAAAATTCGAGAATGCGTTTGCTTCTGCGGCACTGCCTCTAATTCTGAAGCGGACTACTTATGCTTCCTGGAGTCAGCGGATAGATGGCACCTTGGACTTGCCCTGGACTGGCAAATTACGGCCTGTTCTCGAACGGTAGTCAGCCTCTCAGCCAGAATTACCTCTGCCCAAGGAAATCATATATAAGCATGTGCGTTCCTCGTTCTGGCTCTCACTGCTCAGCCTTTTCTTCCTCAGCACCATCCAAAGCTTGCTCCTACACAAGCCTTCCATTCTTTGCCTATACATACCCCCTGCCGCTATAATTATGCTCTTCCAACGTATCACCAACGTCGTTGCCCTCGCGGTCATCACCTTTTCGACCTTCGCTTCCGCAAACCCTATTTCCGAAGGCGGTACCTCCCATTCCACCTTGCAACATAAGCAATCTGGCGTGAACGGGTCCAAACAGTATGGCAGATCTCTCAAGCAATATGACATGCCCGGCCAATCACTCAAGCGTCGTCAAACTGGTGCTAGCGCTGCGCGGAGAGCCGTTGATTCCACTCCGACCGATGACGCTGAGCCAGCCATTGCTACTGTGCTCAAGCAATTCGACATGCGCGCGCAACACCACAAGCGCCGTCAAACCGTGCCTAGCGCGGCACGTCGCGCTGTAGACCCCACAGATGAAGTTGCGCAAGCAGAGATCACACCTGTCTCCATGGAACTCGATATGCATACCCCAGCACGTCGTGCACCGACTGCCGCTGCCACTCCTACTCCCATCCTCAAGCAGTTTTCCACTCGTCAGCCGCATGATAAGCGTCAAGGCGGCCTCCCTAGTGCTGCAGCACGGCGCCGAGCCATGAAACCCGTTGCTGTCGCCGCCCCTGAAATCTCTACTCCTGCGACTCCTGCAGTGGCTCCTGGCATTTCCCAAGCTACTACCGCTGTTCCAGTTCCCACACAGATCGAGGAGCCTTCCGCCAAACCCCCTACGGACAAGGTCTCGAACACCAACGTGAACAGCAATATCCCCGCCGTCTCTGGCTCGGATTCCATCGACAGTTCCCGAACAGTGCCTGTCCAAGGCTCTGGCACAGTTGACCCCAGTGAAGATTTGGACGCCGTTACTTCCGACGAACCTAGCTCCGAGGATCTTGATCAAGCAGAAGATATCTAGATTCACCCTTCCTCAGAGTCAATGACCGTCTCATTTCTTAGTTGATTCATGATTACCACCCTTCTACTATCATTTTCGTACACCCTAGAATTCTTCGGCATTTTCCTTTCAGTGTGTATCCAATGATCGACTCGCCTCAGTGCTAGATTTTGTATTTTCTGTATTGCTTCTTGAATGTTGTATCTGGCATACTCATTTTATTCTTTAACAAGACGATTATTGTTTGCTTGATCGTTATATCCTTTCGATGAATTAGCCAGTGTTGCCTCCAACGGACGAACTGAATGCAAGACGGTCAAACATCATTTGATGTAAATAGTTGGCAGCTCATTCTATGATTTATTCCATCGCTAAAAGCGCCTTCCAAACTTGGAAGAAATGCCCCAAAGCGTGAAGCTTGAAGCGTTGGTCCTTGTCCGCAACCGTCACGTTCTTTGCTGAAGCGCTCATTGGAGGACTTTAGACTTTAAGCTTGACTCATAGAATTGGAAACGGCATTGCTCGCCACGGCCCACTGTTTCATTCTGGATGGAATCATCCAATACTGTCAAGTACGCCGAGCACAACTCCTGGGTTACTTGAGTCTGCTGTCGTCTTCCTACAATCATCGTTCAGAACCGTCATCTCGAAGCTCTTGGAAACCTGGTCAGCCTCTTTGCTCTGGGACGTAATGAAATGCCTTTTTTGAATGTCGTCACGAGCAAAACACTTTCTGTCAGCCTCCGTAGTACATATAAAAACCTCGCAACTTTCTCAATGGGCACCAGTACTACTCTCCACAGCCTACCCCGCCCTCCTTTGCTCACTCAGGGATCGCTTCGTGCACACGAACATTGCTATACTATCATTTATTTCTGCCTTACCAACACGCCTACTACTACCTTACTCTACTCGACGCCATGCTCTCCAGGAACATCCTCAGCAACGTCTTCGTCCTGAGCGCTGTGCTCGCACTAGCCGGCCAGGCCACTGCCAACCCTGCACCTATCAGCACCGTCTCCTCCGTTACTCGTGCTAATCCTACTCCTACGCCGAAAGACGGGCACCACAACGTCTCCAATCCTACGCCTAAACCTGTGCACCGGTTTAACATCCGCACTGGAAGCACCCATAGCCGTATTGCTCGCAGCAAGGGCAAGGGTCAGACCTCTCCTAAGCCTAAGCCTAAGCCCAGACTCGGTTCCGCAGCTCACAAGGCGTCCGGAGGGAATCGTCGTATGGTGAAGCATCACCAGCGTGGTTCCATTCACGCCCGCCAGACCTCAGTGGACCCCGTCACCATCAATATGGATATTACCAAGCTCATCCCTGTGCCCGGCGCCCCTTCGAAGATCCCTCCTGCAGAGGCCGCAGCCGCTGAGAAGCAAGAGCAGCAAGCTCAAGCTACCGCTGCAGGCGCCGCTTCTGCCGCTGCCCCACCACCAGTAGCAGCAATGGAGAAGCAGGAGCAACAAGCGGCTTCAGCAGCTATAGCTAGCGCCCCAGTCCCAGGCTCGGCAGCCACAGGGGCGGAGAAACAAGAGCAACAAGCAGCTTCAGCAGCAGTAGGCAGCGCCCCAGTCCCAGCCTCGGCAGCCACAGCAGAGGAATCCTCCGCTGCTTCCTCCGCTGAGGCCGAGGAAGCCTCCGAAGCGTCAGCAGCCACAGCAACAGAATCTTCCGCAGCCTCTTCGGCCACAGCAGAGGAATCCTTCGCCGCCTCCTCAGCCAAAGCAGAAGAATCTTCTGCCGCCTCCTCAGCCTTAGGCGAAGAGTCCTCCGCCGCCTCCTCAGCCTCCTCAGAGGAATCCTCCGCTGCCTCTTCAGCCTCAGCAGAAGAATCGTCCGCCGCCTCCTCCGCCGCCTCCTCCGCCGCCTCCTCAGCCTCAGCAGAGGAAGAGTCAGCCATGGACACCGCTGTCCCGCTCGCACAGGACGCCACTTCCGAGTCTCAGACCGTCGGGGACACTTCGTCCTCGTTGAACCCTGTGAATGGTTCCGCGGACGCTTCAGCCGTGGACTCGGTCGCACCCAGCGCAGATCAGCAAGTGCCTGGTGCGAACCAGGATGTGGATTTGTCCAAGTAGGACTCTCATAGGATGGACGGACCCTTTGTAGACTAGGATAGCATATACTCCACTTCGATTTCGTGCCTCATTTTCTTCTCTTTTCTTTTTTTTTTTTCTGTCTCGGTCATGTCATACATATATCACATCCATACTTTAATCCATTCATCGTTTCTTTCTTCGACCTTGCTTTTGAGCAGACGTCTTTATTGCAAAGCCTTGAAGCAAATCTCGTATTCAAAATGCATTCCATCCTGCCCTTTCGACACCCCTCAGGCACTGCCGCACAGATCTCCTCTGAATCCAATTGCGCACAGCGTAACATAGACCATAATGCTTGCTCAAGCGCTCAACATCAAAATCAATCATAAAAGAAAAAGAAAAATCACCGACGCCACCGCGTTATCCCAACCACCGAGTCCTCAGTCAACCAAAACGAACGCAGTGCACACAAAAAACATCACCCCCTCTGAACAGACGCTTTTGCGCGCCCGTCTGGGCGCGGGCACACGACGTCATCTCATCTCACTTCCTTGGCATCCAACATCAACGTTTCAACCTTCCCCAATCTCAAATGTCTTCAGAGGCTAGACTGGGGACCTCACATACCAGATAAGCTCACGCATATCATCTAAGCTTAAAACTCTACACCAAACCTTCTAAGTAGTAGTAGTACCTATAACCTTAGACTGCCAGTGATATCACACCCAGGAACCAGTAGTACGCATCTATCATCTAGTATGTTCACCAACTAGTAGCCCTCCAGCATGAATCCAACTCAAAAATGTGTGTAAAAAGCAAAACGTGAAAAAAAATCATGATTAGCTATAGGTTGGTTGTTGGTTGGCTGATAAGGTTAACCGCATTCAATCCCTCGAGAAAGACTAACTTGAGAAAAAAGAGACAAGGCTAAAAATGTGAAACAAGCTGAAAATGCAAATGTAAGCGAGAAAAACGTTTAGAAAACGTTACTGTAAACGCGAAACCGCGCAAACATCTCAGAAGAGCGAAACTCATCCGAATTAGAAAAACCACACTGCTTGCAAGTCAAGCGTAGAAAGCGAGTGAGAGAGAGTGTGTGAAATATCAAGTTTAGACAGGTTAACTAGTAGCAGATAAAACAAAAAAAAAGTGGAATAAAGGGAGGACGTCGTCAAACACACGCAGAGTTAAGAAGTAAAGAAGAAACAGGGACAAAAGAATAGGCAAATGTCGGATATATAAACCAGTGGACGTAAAAAATGGAATTCGTGAGTGAGAAGCATAATGTAGAAAAGCGGCATGTCCTAGTCGTTAAAAAAAGGGTGGTGGCATCTTAGAGGATGAGACACATCTTTTTCTTGTTCTTTAGAACAGGAGGCTCAAGGGCAGCCACGATGGCCTGGCGGAGTCGAACAGAAGCGTGTCGAAGAAGCAGAGGGAAGAAGGAGAAAAAAAGATGGTACGATCAGCTCGATTTTCGTGCATAGAACGGGGGGAGGAGAAGGGGGAGCGGCAGAGAAGGAACGTAGACTTACCTCATCAAACACGTTTTTCAGACCCTTCTGCGTTAGAGCCGAACATTCCACGTATTTGACCGCACCGAGTTCCCTGGCAAGCCTCTCTCCCTGCTCACTCGTGACCGGTCTCTGCTTCTGTCTCGCCAGCTTCTCTATCACCTGCGAGTCATCCCGCAAATCGACCTGTGTTCCTACGATAAGACAGGGCACGCCAGGACAGTGGTGATGCACTTCTGGGAACCATTTCTCCTTTACGTTCTCGAACGATGCTGGGGAAGTCACGCTGAAGCAGACCAGGAAAACGTCCGTCTGGGGATAAGACAGTGGACGCAGACGGTCGTAATCCTCCTGACCTTTTAGATAAGACTTAGCGAGGGACGTAATTTGAAAAGAGTGGAAACACGAGGCGTACCAGCCGTATCGAAAAGTCCTAATGTGTAGGGGTCCTCACCAATCATGACAGTGACTGCATAATTATCAAAGACCTAACAAAGGAAGCGCAAAGCCGAATCAGACACTCCCTTCCCAGCTGCAACAAAGAAAGGAAATGCACATACGGTAGGAACATATTCACTCGGGAACTTGTTCGTGGTATACGAAATCAGCAAACAGGTCTAACAGAGCCCGTCAGCGTTCCAGCATTCATGTCGTGGTAAGAAATCCAATTCATGACGTACCTTTCCAACAGCACCATCTCCAACGACCACACATTTGATTGTCTGCATATTCAATGATGATATAAAAAGTCTATAGCGAGAGCTTGAAAATGCTGCAGTAGTCGGAGAGAGGAGAATGCCCAAAGAAAGAAAGAAAAGAAGCGTCAGCAACCCAGCCTAAAAAAGCGCCTTGCCTTGCCCTGCCTCGCTTCTCACCCCCGCGTCCCGTCCTGCCCTAGCTTATCGCCCCATGCAACCCACTTGCTCGGAAGTTAGCTGGGGGGCGTGGCAACATTTCATTTGCCTCGTGGCTGTGTCTCAACAGACTGAGAGCAACAAGAACAGCACCAGGGCAAAAGGACGAGGAGAAAGGGAAAGGGCAGGGGCGGCATATCCAAACACACACGTACCAAAATCTGCACAGATGCCAAAACTACGCTCAACAACAAAGAGATGGTCTCAAGTGCGTAAAAGGGGGTTGTCGAAGTAGAACCGAGCTTGCACGGGACGACCTGGGGAAAGTGACACTAGCAAGGGGGAAATGGGTGCGGTGCTGTGTAAAATCTGCCTTGGAACAAGGAGAAGGTTGTTGGAATGAGAAATAAAGAGGCGGACGTGTTGGAGGGTTGTTGTGGATAGGACTGTCGGTGACGGACTGATTCGTGACGGCTCTTGGTTGCAACCAGCTTGATCGCACGTCGTAAAGGAGCACGGCCCTGGCCGTGGCACGCGCACAAACACGCACAAACACCAATTTCACGTTTCATTTAATTCAACGACCCCTGTCCAAATCACATTCAAAGCAAACGACAGCATACATACAAAACAATCAAGAAAATACTACATGCACTATCGATAACTTGGAAATAAATAAAATGCAACACAATCACACTAACTCTCTCCTGTTAGATTATAAGGTATCTCTTTCAACGAACGAAATATCAAATGTCATACGGATAAATCACGGCCTCGCCGCCCGTTTTCTTATAGAATCGTTTGCTGTTAGATGAGCTCGCTTAGCACCTAATCAATCCGATAAGAACAGAAAGTCACATACGCGTGCCGCTGCCAGAGCCTGACTGAGCAGCAGTGTTCGCGTTCGCCTGCGCGACGGGCTGAGGCCACCAGAATAATCGACCTTGCTTCGTCCCAGTAATCATCAGGCCTTCAACTCCGGGACGACCGTCATATGTCTGGAGCAGCAAGTCAGGTCAAAGTACGACAGCAATCCAAATATCACACTTACAGCTGCTGCTAGTACATGGTCACCTAAACAAACTCACCAATCAAAATCCATCACAGCCATCCATATACCTCATTGCACTCACCATTAGGATGCTTGAGCCCATAAACAATCGACCCCTTTCTCCTATCCCATACCAACGCACAATCATTGATCATCCCATACAAGATAGCCTGGCCTCTGGTCGCAAACACAGCAGGGAACCCTTTCCGCTTGCCCATCTGCGCCAGAGCCTTCTCCGACTTGTAAGACTGTTCGATCTTCCCTGTGTTCTCATTGGATTTCAGAGTCAACAAATGCAACCCGTCCTCGACGCCCACGAGAAGGTAGGTCCCAGAGGGATGGATGTCTATCGAATGGCTGCAACAAAAAAAGTCAACAAAATGAAGCGTCTCAATAAGATAGAAACTCACATTGGTTTAGGGAGGAACGCATAAACGCGCAGAGCTCCATTCGGCACTTCGCAATACCACCTACAAAGTCAAGAAAAACAACATGAACACTTGCCAAACAAACTGTGAAGATTGAAAAACTTACAAAACACTATCCTTACACCCTCCAACCAACGCCTTCCCATCCTGCACGAACCGAATAGCCGTCACCCCAGACCTAGTAATATCCCTCTGCGGCCTCCATATACCTACAGGCCCACCCACAAAGGTCAAGCCACCTCCGCATACTCAAAGAAAGAAAATATGAAAACGCACCATCAATAACCAACCACACCTTCACCCCCGTCTGCGTCGAAACCGCAATCTGATCCTTCGCATACGCCAGACAGGGTTTCTCATTCTTCGCAGCCATCCCTGAAACATCAGGAACCACAATCAACTTGGTAAACTTCCACTCTTTACCCTATAAAGTACAAGAAAAAAGATAGTCAAGGATAAGAAAAAGAAACCAAAAAAAAAAAAAGCAAGAAAAAGATAACAACAACTCACATTCCGCGTCCAAGTACTAATCGTCCCATCCACCGTCAACGTCATCACTGCCGAGTCTCGATACATCCAACAAACAGACGCCAACGCCGAGTTGTGCGATAACCGTGCGATCTCCATTGCTGGGGATGTATTCTCCCATATCCGCAGGGTGCGATCAGCGCCTGACAATTTGCAAGGGTGACAGATAAAGGAAGATGGCGAGCGAGAGTGTGAGCACGATAATGTCAAAAAGCCAACGAACAAACAAAACCACAAAGAAAAGAAAAAGCAAGTCAACAAACCACCCAAACCTCCAAACCAAAATAAAAAAACAAAACAACGTACAAGCAACAGCAATCAACGTCCCATCCGCACTCACACAAACACTCCGCACCCCCAAATCCTCTCCCGCCTGCCCCTGCAACTGATACTCCGCACTGCAATTCGTCGATGGCCAATTCGACTCGGACCGTTTCGTATTCGAATTCGAACTCGACGATGTCGTCGCCGCCGCCGTCGACGTCCGTTTCGTTTCGACCGGTTCTGGCGTGCGCTCGCGCTCGCGGTCCCGAAGATCCCGGAGGTCCCAATCTCGATCTCTCTCTCTTTTCACCTGCACCGGTCTATAAGACGAACCTACAGCATGTACAGTAGGCGGTTTGGGTGGCAAAGGGTGTGTGATGGGCAGTGACGCTGCAAAAAGAAGAAGAGAGTAAGCCCGAATAACAACACAACAACGACGCAAATCAGCAAAGTTTAAAAAAGTCTAAACTTACTTTTCAAACTGGGTACAACTGGCGACGATACAGACGAAACCGATGAAGTAGATGTCGAAGCCTGTATCCCATTCGCAGGTGCCGCGAGCACTGTCGGTGTCTTGGTCGTTGTTGTCGGCGTTGATACGGTAGAAGAAGGCACAGCAGTAGCAGTGGTGTCAGCAGCGGTAGTCACCGCAGTAGCTTTCACAAAGGTCTGTGCCATAAGCGGATGCAAACCCTTCATCTTCTTCGACGCCGGTTCGTCCCCACTTTGCTCGTTCTTTTCTTTTTCCGATTGACAGGACGACAGAGAGCGTTTCAAAGAAGGCGACGGGTCAGAAGACGTACAAGGAACAACTGCCTGTTTTTTAGTATCACCACTTTCATCCATCAACTTCTTTGGAACCCCAGCTCCTCTAACAGACTCCTTTGCATTTTTTCCATAAACTAGAGGAATAGGTTTCCATTTAAAGCCAGCGTCGGTTTGTTGCACGGTAACATTTGATGAAGACGACTGGACAGCAGGTGGTGGTGGAGGTGGCGGTGGATTTGCCTGCGGTGGAGGAGGTGGCGAAGGCGACACGTATCGCGACAACTGCGAGAGACTGGCCGGATTCGTTGGAGGTAGATGAGGCATGGACGAACCATTGGACGAACTCGAGGCAGAGCTCAAACTTCTCACAACCGGCTGGTTACCGATTTTCTTACCACCTCCATTATTATTATTCCGACCCCAACCTGAAGCGACCAGCGAGCGCGGCCCTATAGGCACCGGCTTTGTGGGTTTGAACGAATTGACGGTGACCGGGACAGGTCGCCCAGAAGAAGGCCTAATGCCCAAGGGATTGTGAGAGGAAGTCTGAGGGATATATGCCACTGCTTTCGGATCCGGTGGCGGGGAATTGCGTCTCGCAGTACTAGAGATAGTATATCCTCGCATGCTGTTGGTCATGGCCATAGGTTGTTTGGGCGGTGACCGAGGAACAGGTAACTTCTCCAGCGCCCTCGCGGTGAGATAACCAGTCTGCTTTGGCTGTTGACCAGTCGAAATGTTGGTGACCTCTCTCGAACTCTGAGTCTTAGGCTGTGTTGGAGACCTGCTACTCGAAGCAATAGCATTACTAAGAATTTCTTCGGACTGTTGGCAGCTTTGGTCAAGACACGAAAGAAAGAAAAAGGTAACTTTCCGGCACGCACCGAAAGCATTTCTTTCTTGATCCTCACTCCATCGAAATCTGGTCGGGGTGACGGCACGCTCGGTGGTGCAGCCATTGTCGGTTCTCTTACGTCTTTTTCAACACCCCAAGTGGGGACAGCAGGCCGTTCAATTTCGCTTGCGCGTGAAGTAGCCGCCGGAGCGGCTGCTTGAGCGTGGCCAGGAGTCTTCGGCTGCACAACCTCAGGCATTCCTCGTGTTACTCTTACCATTTGTTCAGGCGTCTTCGGTTTGCTGATATCAGGTATCGATCGAGGGGGTATAGGGGATGATGGAGGTGACGCGCGTGTAGGTTGCACAGAGTTGTCCGCTAGTCCCTGCAGCTGATCTGCTGCAGGTGCAGGCGGGACGCTACAGGGTATATTGGCTTCATGCAAAACGTCAGCAACTTTCGTTTCCTGTGGAGGCCGGGCACTGGGCATTGGTGACGCTGCTGGAGTGCTAGATGTACTACTTAGATCCATGGGGGACAGGCTGCGCTCTACTCGAGCATTCTAAAGCAATGTTCATTGTTAGGGAGAAGAAGAGTTGGGGCAGATATATGACATGCCTCTCCGATTTCTTGCCGTGGCGCGCTTGGTTCTAAAATGACCTCCCGCGCGTGGTCTGCCGACACAGGCGAAGGCAACTGCATGGGCGACTTTCCAACGTTATCATCGTTGGCGACAGAAGGAGGCACATGTTCAGTGCCAGCTGTAGGTCTTACTTCCTCAACAGCGTCTGTCTGTACTTGCGCGGTTACAAAAACACGGTTTGCTTGAGGTAAAGGAAATCCAGGAAATCCTAAGGAAGTAGGAGAGAACCCTGAAACGAAGCCATAAGTTAAAAAAATATCATGTTAAGCATGCGTTTTGCACAATACCCACTCTCTATGTAGCTATCATACGTGCGTTTGCCAGCAAAGCTTTTACGCATCTTGGGGGGCATGGTCTCCAACAACTGCTGCTGCCGCTTGGTCAATTTCTTCCGCTTTTTGCTAGGACGGCCCTCTTCATCATCAGTTTCTTCTTCTTCCTCTTCAATAGTAGCCTGGAGCAAGAAGGTGTTGTCATCGCCCAGCAATTTCTTCCCATCGCGATCTTCTGGAGAGGCAACAGCGAAAAGCAAAGGCTGTCCTTTACTGACAGTGAATTTCTTGCCAGCAATGAAGCTGAAGTGCGCAACACCAGATGATTCACTATCTTCTTCAGCGTCTTTCGAAAAGTCGCGCTTGATGACAACGTGTGGTTTGGGCGTAGAACCTTGCGGCACAAGGCGAAGAGAACCCTTGACTCCAAGGAATTTAGCAAGCGCGTCAAGCTTGTTGCGGCCTGATGTCGAGGCGCCTGGGGTATCCATGCAGCCTTCAGAGGTATGGCTGCTAAAATAGGACGGTTTGGGGTGTGATAGTTGTGGTTAAGGAAAGAGAAGAAACAGGCAAAGGCTGAAAGCTGTTAAAGGCCGAAAGTAGACTACATTAACGAGCACGTGACCAGCCGCCCGCGCGCGCACCGCTCTTGCGTTCCTCGGATTACTGCAGTACAGCCCCTCAGGACTGCACCGAAAGGATCGCTTATTCTGTCAGAAATATAGACCGTATCGACTACCACCGCTTTAAATGACTCCAGTAGGGCGCATAGCCTTAAATGGAGTATGTACCGCCTATTTGACGCACTTACCAGGGGCCCACGATGAACGCGTCATCCATTGACGTCCGCCAATCGTATAAGTCTTTTGTAATACGCCATATAAAACTGATTTTAACCATCAGCGTGCCAAAATGACTGAAAGCGTTCGACCGTTTTCTAGAGCGCTTGACTGCGGCGCGGCCAGCGCCTGTGAGTGACTCGGGTAGTTTGTGACTAATCGCTGTCACTTTCCATTGTTCCGCTTCAGGAAGCGGCACCATCTCTGAATGTTACTCTTTTGTCAAGCCTTGACCAGTGTGAAAATGCGCCTGGGCCTTTCAAATCGCATCCGCAATTTCCGTGGATCATACTTCAGGTGTAGCTTTATCCAGAGAGAAGTGTGGTGATGGAAGTGGTACACTGCAGGATATCAGTAAGTAGCGTATTACCGGTTATGCAGTCCTCGATGGACACAAAAGTGTTATTAGACTGTTGTGTTTATAGACTGAGTAGTGTGCTTATGTTAACCAAAAGCAATGGCAATCCACGGTTACAACAGCATACTCTGTTTCAATTCCGAGTACGAATTCCGAACTGGATTTTCAGCCCTGCACGTGCACTATACCGACCTAACCTCCGGTACAGGATGCTGCCATTGCACGCCCGAAAATTTCGCCACTTCCATAGAGACCTGCCTAACAGCCTTGACCTCTTCGAGCGTGGCCCCATTCCTCTGGGCACCATCTAGATGCCATGTTATCTGTTGGGGTGTATTGACTGCGATCAACGCTGCAACGAGCGTATATGACGTCTCTAACGGCGACAGCGATTCTGTATGGCCGTACACCAGACCGTATCCAATGGTTTTTGAGAACCACCCTGAGCAAACAAGATTTAGCATGTACTTGTAGGAGCAAAAATTTGAAGATCCGAAGGCTTACCCATGTCAGGATAGATTGAATCCAACAAAGTTTGGACAGACGTAGCTGTCTGCCCATAGATTGCATTGAACAGGTTGTCTCCTGCTGAAGAGTAGTCTGCCAAAGACTTGTCTGGATTCCTGATAAGACAAAAAACGTCAGATCGGGATTCTGTAATCCTTCATCAGTATACTAACCTTTGAAGTTGCGTTTCCTTCCATTCTTCCGGCATGCACTCGTGCAATGATTTCAGAGCATTTATTGCCTGTAAACATATTCAGCTAGCAATCCAGCCATGTAGAAAAACGACTCCATCATATTGTGGTCCTTACCTTAGGGTAACCGCTGGTGAGGCCCGATTTGAAAAGTGCCTCGCGCAACTTCTGCGCAACCACTTTTCCTTCCGCGTTGCTCGAGTCGGATGCATTTTGGTTAGATTTCAAGTCTTCCAGGACGTACTGGAATACTTGTGGAACAGCTTCCGGTCTGTTGCTTGCGCTGAATGCAACAGCAGCAACGATGTACCAAGGATTCCCGAAGACTGTTCAAAGGGTGTCGGCAAAAGTCCCGAAGACCAGAAAATCAACAAGAATAACCTGCTTTCTGTGGAATATGACTGCTTTCAGGGAAGAGCGCCTTGAGGCCAGAGAGAAACGAAGGAGGAACGCGAAGTCCAGATGCCATGGTGTCTTGTAAAGGCGAGCAAAGTGCACAGAAGTGGTAAACCGTGAACTAACGGATGATATAGTTCCGGGACAAGGATCGATTCTTTATAAGAAGCCTGCTGCCCCAAATCATCGTGATGTAATCCCTTCTTCAACGTTCAACTAGAAGATCAATTCACTCGGAAGATAAATATCCATACATGAGGCAGATTCTACTTTTACACACTACATTGCTACATTGTTATCAAAATAGATAAGAAAAAGATTGCGAAAGGAATCATCAAATCATTCATCCACCGCCGTTGACAGAACCTGATACGTTGACTGAACGCAGGAATCTAATGCGAGATTAAATTTCCACAGCCAGTCAAAATATCTGGCCCTCTTGCTCACGACTAGGCGTCATCAGCAGTTGAAGTTGAGGTAGGCGCGACGTTCACAGCCTTCGCTGTATCTCGATGCTTGGACATGCCGTTCTTGTTCTTCGTGGCTGTATTCGTACCATGAACGTCAACATCCATGGCAGTTGCACAGTCGCATAGCTTCGACAACGAATTTGCGGAATTTTCGTCTCTGAGGACGGCCAGAGCTCTCTCTGCTGCGGCGAATTTGGAGATAGATCGACTTGAAGAAGTGACAATTCCGACAACCTCGACGCCATGCACCAGGACCGCCACACCTTCCTTATCAACAAGACCAATTTCTTTAGTCCTTTTCCTGCAAGAAATTAGTCAGTCAAAAATACATTATAACATTGAAGGACCTACTCGAAAGCGACTCGTCGGCACCCCAAACTTGCAGACCACTCCATTAAGTCAGACACAGGGTCTTTATCCAGCTCCGGCGAAAGGGCTTCTAGTACATCCGCCATCACATATTCCACCACAGCCGCAATCTTCTCATAATCATATCCCGAATCAACAAGCACAGCACCCAAGAGGCTCTCAAAGACATCGCTCAGCGCCTTCGGAGGGTCGAACTTCCAACCCTGCCGTACGATCTCTTCGCCTGATGTTCTCTCCAGAACAGGAACATATCGGTCGATGGATAAGCTCAGATCCATGTTGTTGATCAGCATGATCTTGTGAAGGCCCAGTTTTCTGACAGCAATGTTCGCGAGGGTGGGTGCACAAATCGCGCGCATCCTTGGGAAAGAAAGTTGATGCGACGTCGCTGTTGGGAATTTGTCGTACAAGTACTTCATCGTGACAAGATCGAGGATAGCTAATGAAAGTAAATCAGTTGCTGTTAAGCCACCAGACGAAGAAATACTTACCGTCTCCCAAGAATTCCAGTCGTTGATAAGACGGAACATCGGAATAAGTGAACGAAGGATGCGTCAAACTTTCCAGCAAAAGTTCATTACGACGGAACTTATAACCAAGGCTTTCCTGCAAACCATCAAACACAAAGGGCACATTCGTCGACCCTTCCAAACGATAACGCATGAACCAAGGCAGTGGACCACCCAATTCAAGGCCCAACGAAGTTCCTACCCTTAATGCCAGCGGTATTCCTCCAGCAATGAATCCGGCACCGAGAATCGCCTCAACGCAGTCCTGCAGACTCCGCCGAGGATATTCTCTAAAAACCGCCCTCATTGTCGGGGGTACACCTGAAAGAGGTCCTAGAGAAGATCTTAAGGTATCATCATCATCAGAAAGTGTATACCTCCACTTATACACGCTGGGCCCTTCGGAATTGACGAAACGCTCGAGACCGACATCGAAAGCTCTGCGCATCAAGTAAAAATTGCTGACGTATTTCTGCCTGAGATTGGTTAGTTGTCCTTCGTGTCGAGTCGGGTACTTGTTCATCAGATGAACCGTCGTGCACACTTGTAAGACGGCATCTCCGAGAGTTTCCAATCGCTGGTTGTTGAAAGGCAAGCAAGCCGCAGGTATCGTAAAAGCTTCCGTGACTAGGCTCCTTGGTATTCCCATTAGGCCCAGTTCATACTGAGCTTGGGTCGCCCTGTGTATGTTCGTGATACGATGACAAAGTGAGGGCAAAACCTCGTAGGCACGCCTCATAGAATACGAAAAAGGCAACCAGGTGCAAGAATTCTGCGGCAACAAACGACCATCTGGCACCATGTAAACCGGAAGTGAATCAAGTTCAAAGGAGTATGTGCCGTCATTTGAGCGTGGCATTGCGATTGTCTCCAATATAGGACCATCCGCACCTACATCCGCTATCCGTCCTTTCTTGAAGTTGGACCACTTATTGACCCAGAACTCCTGGTATGTTGATGCGCTTGCTTCTATAGAACCTTCCAGCGGTTTAGACATAGGTGTCAGATCTTGCCTAATCCTCTTCAGCAAGTGAATTCTCCCAATACGGTGCCGACAGAGAACTAGAAGGTTATCATAGTCTTCTTCCGATATCCGACTCCAATCTGAGATGCCTCTAGGATTATTAAGTAAATCCTCAATGGCATTGAAGTCTGGTTCTGCATCCTCTTTGACAGGTACGAGATAGAAGCTGAGAGGTGCCGTGAACGGGCTGGAAGTGTTGTTGATCCAAACGCCATTGCGTGTGAAATGATGCATCTGAACCCGCCGTTCTTGCTTTGATTCTTCATCAAAAAGGTGACGACCAGGCAGCAACCTGACAATTTCTCCGTTTACACAGACCTCTGCACAAGATAACTGGGTACCAGTAACCAATCCAGCTACGAGATGATCACTAATGACCACAGGATGAATCCAAAGCGTCTCGCCTATGCACCATGGGTCCCACACAGCCACATTGAGCGTCGCAGCCACCTCCGGCTGCTTCTTCTTGTGGCTCTTCTTCCTCTTCGGCAGTGCTTCTTCCTCTTCCTCTGGCAGATGCTTGGCCACTGGAAGGAGATATTCGTCAAAGACGTCGAGTTGCCTAAGTCGTTTAACAGCCATGAAGGCCGCAGCCCTCCTTGCTTCCTTTTTCGTTCGTCGCGGTGGGCCCGTAAAAGTGAGATCGCCAGGCGGTAGAGGAAGAGTTCGAGGAAGGCGAATAGTGACTTCGAATCCACCAGTATATTCCGGGAGTTGTGCCGGGGTAAACGGGTCTCGCGGGATTAACGAACACAGAAGGTTCAAAAGATTCAGGCAATTGTCGTAGTTCAGGACAGCACCAGTACACGGGACGACATATCGTTCGCGTGCCAATAGGTCCGCTGGATCCGTATCCTCTTCGATGTCGTCCTCATCCTCATCAGCCTCCGCACGTGCGACACGTACATGGCGAGTTTGATAGACATGGTTGACTTCTGGTTCTTTCCGTTGGAGAGAACGATATTTCTCTAGCTGACCGACATCGTTTTGCTCGATCATGACGATGAATGTCGATCCCTGTTTCCTGGCACGGCCGCGTGATTGAACATATCCCACCATATGGTGCAGAGGGTCGTAACGAACTACGAGATCACATTCCTGTCTCATCGTCAGTACTGTAACGTTCGTCAGCACCGCAAATGAATACACACCTTGAAATCCAACCCTTCTTCAGCAACAGAAGTAGCAATGACTAGTAAAATATCTGTTAGCAGGCAGAAAAATAGTCAAGGTATTGTGACTTACGGATGTTAATCTTATGATCTCGGAACAGCTTCACAGGATCACCATGCTGATGGCCCGAATACTTCGATACACCTTCGCTATTGACTCCTGTACCAACGAGATAGCCGCAGTGTATTTTACCATGCAGTTGCGGAACGTTGGGTAAGAACGCAGCCAACGCTGATGCCACCTGTCGTTGTTCCACAAATATTATGCATTGGAAAGCAGGTGTGTGCTCGTAATATTTCTCTAGCACATCAATCAAGACTATAAGCTTGGGAGAACACCAGTTCGGTGGTATCGATAGAGGTTTAGAGAGGGAAGAGGAGGTTTCGTGCGGGAAAAATGGCTCGAAGTCGAGTAGGATGTCGATGATCAAGAAGAAATCCTCTGGAAGCTCCTTACGAGTTGACGAGATGGAGGTAGGAATCATCCCTTCCATTGCATCCTCATCGTGATTCTGAGTAGCAAGATGCTTCTGTTCGTTAATGATCTTGCCGATGTGGTGTTGGACCTCCTGATAAATAAACAAGGAGGCGCAGTAGGGCCCCAGGTTATAAAGTGTTGCAGCATATCGTGTGTCGATGTTGGTCCAAGGAATGTCTAATTTGTTCCATACATCGAGTGGAATGACACTCAAGCACTGGTGGATTGTTGGTGATGGGTAATCGTACGCGAAAGGAGGCGGTGGATACTCCTTGATTACCTTCAAAGATGGCTGGAATCAGATGGACCACTGGCACGAAAGGCCAGTCGAACTCACCTCTTGCGCTCGAGGCGCATGGTCAGCAAGTTCCGCCACATGTTCGCGCACTGCAGTCACTTTAGCGTCCAAATTCGCTTCTAATGTCGATAGTGATCCTAGCGGGTCTCTAATATTCCAGATAGGCGAAGCCGTCATCCCAAAGATTTTCGGGCGTAATTCCGAAGGCTGCTGAAAATATTCACGCAGAATACCGTTGTACGGGTGGTTCTTTCGTGCATGATGGCACTCGTCGAAAATCATCAAAGATACCTGACTCATTGGCCAGAGGGAGTGCGTCATGATGTTAAGAAATATTTGGGCTACATGTTTGCTGTCGTCAGACTGAGGATAGCCCAGAAAGCAAGAGGTAAGTACCTGTCATCACAGCTACACTACACCCTTCAAAACGGCGCCTCCATCCCACTCTATCACTCAAATCCAGATCTTGGGCGCCATGTAATTTCAGGACCTTCAACGAGGAATTCTTCTGTATATACGCATGCTGCTGTTCGACCAGCGTAACCTTCGGAACGAGGAAAACGACGATCTTCCCATTCGATTTTTCCAGGGAAGTGATCCACTTTATAAGCAATAGACTGATCAGAGTCTTTCCAGAGCCGGTATCCAAGGCTGCGATGATGTTGCCTGTAGATGATCGTTAATTAGCATGAAGAAAATCGATCAAGGCTGAACAGAATTGGCTGACCTTTCTGTGCCCTCTCGAACACCTCCTCTTGATATCGACGAGGAACCAGCTTTTCCAGCGTACTTTTCAGATCCGCATTCGCAACAGGGGGGACCGCCATGGATGAGTGCCCGTAAATTCTCGTAGATCGCTCTATCCCTCCAATTGCAACACGCTACAGAGGCTCAAGAAGCACGATAATCAGTAGCCGCCTAGGAAACACAAAGAGATGTCCTTATAAATGCATGTTCGCCTAGCCTCTTGTATTTATGTGGTGGCATGACAGTTTGTGAGAGCGATGTCAGGACGGCCAATGCGGCCTCGGCACAGACCGATCAGGCTCAGCCAAATCAGTCAGGAGATAGTCTACGCGCAGAGACTCGAAGATGTCACTCGAACGCAGTCAGTCGCAGCCGCAGCTATCCATCGCATCGACTATAAGGCCTTGTCGATACCTACTGCGAAGAGATAATTCTCTGGGCTCGTAGACGAAACTTGCAAAGAATCACTCGCCGATTATTCGACCTCAGAGTTTACTACCATGGCTATAAACGCTGATGAAGATACCGAATTGTGAGCGTCTAAATTCCTTAATATTCCCTGACCTCAAGCTAACTGATGACGAAATAGCAACGATGCCCTGCGCAAACACGGAATTCTACCTCCTAGACCACCAACCCCTCGCACTCCCTCTCCACCACCTTCTCCCACATTCGATGATCTCCTGAACGACTTCACACCTCACGAACTGCAAGAGCTAGCCGAAGATGCCCCGGACGATGAGACAGAGCGTCTCATTGCGCTGCATCGCAAGCAGAGGTTGGCGGAAGAAAAAAGGGACGAAGCGAGAGCGCGTTTCGGTGAAGTTTATCCCATCGGCAGGGAAGATTACACACGAGAGGTGACAGAAGCGAGTATGAAGGACGAAGAAGACGATGATAACGAAAAGGGTACCGGCGTGGTATGCTTCTTGTACAAAGACGGGTGAGTCTTCGATTATCTTCTCGAGGGAGGATGTGAGGATTAATGAGAGCGAATAGTTTACCTAGGAGTGACCGAGCCTTCCAACATGTCAGATCACTGGCCAAGCGATATCCACGAACGAAATTCGTCTCGATCGTGGGCGATAAATGCATCCCTAACCTCCCAGACTCCCGTGTACCTATGTTAATCGTCTATCGAAAAGGAGACATCCGTCAACAAATTGTTGCATGGGGTGCAGATCGCGAACGACGCCTAGAAGGTGAATACATCTCTGCTCCTCTCTTACGCTGCTCAAATATACTGACATTTCATATAGAACTTGAAGCTATCCTACTTGTGACAGGCGCACTTGACCTCCCTGATCGTCCAGGCACGCTAGAAGAGAAACAAAAGTCAAGAGACGAGGAGGACGAGGGCGATCTTGAGGAAGAAGACGACTTCCCATCGTCTAAAATGCGTTCGGCAGCTACATCGACGAACTCTCGGGCACCAAGAAATATAAGACAAAAGAAGGAAGATTCCGACTCTGAATTCGAGTTCGATATGTAATTTAAGTAGCTATGTGAATGGCATAATCACATCTTAACATTCGGGACCTAATAAAAACGTCGTAAATCCTATCATACATGGTATCGCTAACAGAATTTCCTATGAGTTAAAGGCTAGGAGACCTCGGGGGAGAAACCAGTCTCCAACGACTTTCAACTCCTTCCCCTCCGGCATGCTGAAGAGCACCATCGCTCTCCAGCTTCTTCAAATGCAAATCGATTCCACGCGCAGCAGGAAGCCACAAATTCTCCGGGTATGATTTGTAGATAACCCGGACGAGGTTCCATGTAGTCCACAAAGTGGGGTCGGAACCTACTTGGCTCTCCGCGCGCAATTCTTCTGGCACAGACGAGCGCAGGACGGCGAGGACCTGTTCTTCTCTTTCCAGTCGATGTTTAATGTAGGTAGAGATGGTCTCTCGGCCGTTGGTGACGACTGCACCGTGAGCAGGGTAGAGGGATACGTATTCTAGGTCGATGTCCCCGGAGGAAGAAGAGTCATGGCTGTGCGAGGGTGAACCAAAATGTAACATTTTGTTTAAGCTAGCAAGATAGGTAGCCAGATCTTCAAAGACAGCTGTACCGTGCCCGAGGACGGTGTCTGCGGTGTATAATGCTTTATCTTGAGGGACGTAAAGACATATAGAGTCGACTGTGTGTCCTGGAGTGTGTAGGACACGAAACACAGTCGAACCGTCTGCGGTGCGAATTGTTTGACCGTCTACAAGGTCATGGAAGACACTGCCGGTAGGAGGGTGGATATATTGGTCCGCAGAGATCTGGGCAAGTAATTTAGGCAGTTGGTTGTATTCGGTGGTATGTCCGCCCTTGCTCTCCTGTGAAGCAGGGTATTTGTGGAGACGAGGTGGGGTATATGGTTTGTCGCCGTTACGGTCTACCCATAGTTTCTTCAGGAGGGATAGGACAGAGGGAATGCCTCCTACGTGATCGTGGTGCCAGTGCGAGATAATGATATCAGAGATATCTGGTTTGCTAGGATCAGAGCGAGCTTCCAGCGCCGAAGCTAACAATGGTATGTAGGAGTCTTTCCCTTCGGCTGTGTCGACGAGAATATATGGGTTCTGCGTGCCGATGAGGTATGTGTTTGTTCCTAAGCGCAGTCAGATGGGACAGTTATGGCTTATCTCAAGCAGAGCACACCTTGAAGAGTGAACTTTCCTGGATTCTGTAGCACAAAGATTAATATGAGTTTAAGCTACAAGATGTTTCACAGGTACCTGTCCAAGAATTCGAACAACATGTTCGCTCAGCTAGATGCAAATGTCAGTTGACATAGGCTTTCTGTCTTCACACTCAGTACACACTCGGGTAATGTCTCCTAATTGCTCGATTTGCTCCATAAATGCAGTATATCCGTTCGACACTGAAGTAGAGGGGGTCAAAGTTGAATGTGGGCGAAATACAAAAACGCCGGTACCCGTATGACCAGTTCTTATACTTTGGGTATTCGGCGGAAAAGGTGAGCGGTGTAGCAGTTCATGTGATTGGGAGCTTAGAAATGGTTTCAAGAAATGACAAGATTTCCGGATACGAAAGGGTGATATCTCCCGCAAAAAAGGAGATATCATATAGGTGATCATGGCTCATAAGGGTGTCTCATTAGCTCATATGTACCGAGCTGAACGGTGAAGTCGACGACGACAAAATTAAATGCCCCAGAGTCATTGCAGGTCATTGCTCGGCTGCGCAACTGGGGGTTGATGACAAGCAAGCACAAACAAGAATGACTGGTGTTGTGTTCATCACGTTCAATAAATACTGGACCTCTGCCAGCTCTTGCTCTTTACGCCTTCCCTTTATTATCTATATAGGCTCATAATCACCAAGATGAGCTCTCCGCAACATAAAAGAAAAAGGTAACTTGGTTTCTCCCTTGTTTTGCTAGATATTTTCCCAATATTGATATACCTACTCGCTCCAGGTCGGCGTCACAATCGCCAGATGCCCCTCCCACCTCTCGAAGGAGGTCAAGGTCTCCTGGAGGCTCAGACTCAGACTCGGAAGGACCAGCCCCTGCAAAAGATGGAAAGCTAGAATCTCGCGTCGCAGCCATGGAGCTCAGCAACTCGGAAAAGGCTGCAGCAGACAAGGCCGCCGAAAAGCAACAGCAGTCAGAGTCAGCACAGCGCGCCGAGTTCGCAAAACTCCTGAATACCCGCTCTGGTGGTGTATATATCCCTCCTGCGCGTCTGCGCGCTATGCAAGCTGCTGCTGCGGCCGACAAGAGCAGTCCTGAATACCAAAGGCTTTCATGGGACGCTCTGCGCAAGTCTATCACGGGTATTGTGAACAGGGTCAACGTCACGAACATCAAGTTGATCGTGCCGGAGCTGTTCGCCGAAAACTTGATTCGAGGAAGAGGCTTATTCGCGAGGAGTGTGATGAAGGCGCAGGCGGCAAGTTTACCTTTCACGCCTGTGTTTGCTGCCCTCGTGGCAATCATAAACACCAAACTGCCGCAAGTTGGAGAACTTGTGTTGACGAGATTGATCAGTCAGTTCAGAAGGTCCTTTAAACGAAATGACAAGGTACGTTGTCACAATATTACGAGCCTTTCGTCCATATCGACGTTCTTTTGTAGACTGTGTGCCATTCGTCAACAACCTTCATTGCCCACCTCGTCAATCAGGCCGTTGCTCATGAAATCATCGCTCTTGAAATTCTTGTTTTACTACTGGAACGACCCACCGACGACGCGATTGAAATAGCTGTAGGGTTCACCCGTGAAGTTGGCGCCTTTTTGGCAGAAAATTCTCCCAAGGCTAATGCCACCATTTTTGAACGTTTTCGCGCTGTCTTGAATGAGGGCAAAATCAGTCAGAGGGTGCAGTACATGATCGAGGTGCTCATGCAAGTCCGCAAAGACAAGTATAAGGACAACCCGATTTTGCCTGAAGGCTTAGACTTGGTGGAAGAGGATGAGCAAATCACACATCAGATTCAACTGGAGGAGGAGCTTCAAGTCCAGGAGGGGCTTAGTGAGTTGGACTTATTTCCTTATCAACGCGGCCGCTCATTATCTTTCTATTTAGACATTTTCAAGTTCGACCCCAACTATCAGGAAAATGAAGAAAAGTACAAAGCTATCAAAGCTGAAATTTTGGGTGAAGATTCGGATGAAGAATCAGGTTCAGAATCGGACGAGGAATCTGATTCGGAAGATGAAGAAGGTATGTACCAATGCTTTCTTCATGACACTCCATCTTACCTAACTGTTTCCTTCTAGTCGCTGAAACCAAAGAGGGCATTGAAGATCGTACCGAGACGAACCTGGTCAACTTGCGCCGTGTCATTTATCTTACGATCATGAACGCGCTGAACTACGAAGAAGCAGTTCACAAGCTGCTGAAGGTCCAGCTCCAGGAAGGACAAGAGGTTAGTCTTATCTGCACGGTAAATGTTTCCACCACATTCTAATCGTTCCTACAGATTGAATTGGTCAACATGATCATCGAGTGTTGCTCTCAAGAACGCTCGTACTCGAATTTCTATGGCCTGACTGGCGAACGTTTCAGCAAGCTCAACCGCGTCTGGACGGACTCTTTCGAACAAGCCTTCACAAACTACTATACCACTATTCACAGATACGAGACGAACCGCCTACGAAACATCGCTCGCTTCTTCGGTCATCTTTTCTCCAGCGATGCCATTTCATGGATGGCCCTTGAATGTGTCAAAATCAACGAAGATGACACGACGAGTAGTAGCCGTATCTTTGTCAAAATCATGATGCAGGAGATGATGGAAAGCATGGGACTGAAGACTTTGGCTGAGCGGTTCAGAGACCCTGAAGTCAAGCAGGGTGCAGCGGGCATGTTCCCAATGGATATTCCCAAGAACACCAGGTTCTCCATAAACTACTTCACGAGTATCGGTCTTGGAGTGTTGACGGAAGAGATGAGAGAATACTTGAAGGTATGCATCCACGCGTTTTGTGTCTGCGGAATGGTTTTTTGATATGATTTTTTCTTCGGCAGAATGCTCCTAAACTGATCATGGAACAACGCCGTGCCATGCTCGAGGCTGAAACATCCTCGTCCTCCGACTCTGATTCATCGGACTCTGACTCGAGCTCCGATTCAAGCTCGGACTCTGATTCTTCCTCGTCAGACGCCAGCTCGTCAGTGGACTCTCGCAGACGCGGCCATTCACGCAGACGGCGCTCGCCATCTCGTTCTCCTTCGCGTACTCCACCCCGCAGAAGGGCGGCCAGCCGTTCGCGCTCTCCTCTTCCTCCTCCTCCTGCACGTGCACGTGCAAGCTCCAGATCTAGATCTCCCCCTCCTCCTCGCCATCGTCGTCGCGACGAAAGGTCTTCCAGGACACCCTCACCACCACCCCGCACTCGCGAACGCGACTACCGAGACAGAGACGTCAAAAGAGAGAGGTCGCCCGTACTACCACCCCGTCATCATCCTCGCGGAGGCCGCGACGACAGAGACATGGACACTGAGCCTGACTACCCCTCTTCCTCCCGCCGTGCGCGTTCGCCACCACCTCCACCACCTCAACGCAACGAACGTAGCCGTCGAGACGCATCGCCACCACCTAGAGGCCGGGATGCATCGCGCACCCCGCCTCCCAAAGCGGGTAGACGGTCCAGGTCCAGGTCGAGATCCTTGCCTCCTCACATGTCCTCGCGTAGCGGTGGCGGCGGTGGCGCCAGTAAGGTAGAAGATGGCAAGCGGGCAAGGGAGGACGATAGGCGGGGATACAACGACAGACGGTCTGCTGCGTCTCCTAGACGCGACCGCGACTACGATCGCGAGCCTAGGAGGCGGTCGTCGCGCGAGAGGGATGATGGCTATTCTCGTAGGAGATAAGTGATGATTGGTTGTGCCAGTTGGAATTAGTTACTTTCTTTATATCAAAAACTAACTTGTAACAAGTATATAGTCAATTTTTTCTTTTCCTTCTTCGGGCGTGAACGTCTGAACTTGTGGAAGACCATAGTCTGCTAGACCTTTTCAAAGTCAGAACTGGTTCACAAAAAGAACTTAGCAACAGTCCGCCAACCACTGGCGTCTCAAACGACGTCTTCTGACGTTTCCCTGTGAATGGCTTCCTGTAATGAGTTGGACACGAGGACATCGATTGGACATAGACAACATGGCCAGCAAGAAATGTAGTTAAGGCCCTGATACCTTATAAACTTCCGCCGTTCATGAGAAACCGAAAAGTTCATGCCAAGAAAAGATGATAATACATTGCGAGTGTGCATGACATTGACTACAAGAAAAAAGCTACAAAACTTGGTAAATAATAATTGTAATGTTCCTCGATTGATAGATGCGGATTGAGATTGAGTGGTAAATGCAGATTGTGGTTTGCGAGTGACAGGACGAGGGCGAAGGAAACAATGCAAGAAAGTCGGACGAGTTGAGCAAGACAAAGAAATGCAAGAAAATGCAAAGCAAAAAATAACTTGAAAAGTATAGTAATCAGCATCAACACGGAGCGAGCGGGGGCAGAGGAAAGGAGACACACGCAAAACCAGGCGACTACAGGAAATACATCGAGTTGTTCAAGTCGTGGTGGATTGGTCGGAAATAGGGGAGCCAAGGCGTAATGTCGGAAATCGGGTTTGGAGCCCCGTCGCTCGAGACGGACATGTTGTCCACTTCCAGCTGTGTCGAAGCATCTGGATGGAAGTGGAATTGACCACGAGCACAAACGAGCTAAAGAATGCAGTGTGTGTGTGATCAGTACGGCGTCGTTTCGAAAGTCCAGGGAATCTTACATCGGCATCTGCGAGAGAGGAAAAGGTGTCAGCTCGAGACAATATGGTACAACAAACCTACTCACAGTAAACAGGGGCAGGGATGGACACAGAGCGCGTCGCTTTGGCGTACACATGGCATAACGAAAAGGACATGTCCTGGATCATGCTGAGTCCACCCTTCTCTGGCCTCGTTATAGACTGGAAGATATCGTCGCGGAGGACGATATAGTGGCTAGACCTGCTGGCTTTTGATCCACAGCCAGTCAGTATGAAGAAAAAGGAAGAGCATGTGTCGTAACTTACTGCCTTGGATCGCCGAATGACTTTGCAGATAGAAATCTTTGAACACTGGGTGTGTAATGCCCCCGTCAACTAGAGATCCTGCTAGTGCATTCCCGGTTCTTGCATCACCACTGCGCAGAAAGACTCATGTATCAGCTGAAGGGGGAATTTTAATGGTGCTTTTAAGGCTTACTGGCTAGGTGTTTCCGGGAACAAGACTGTGTGATGACTGGTACGCCTGGTCAGAAAGTCAAATTTGACTGTTTTTTAAGATGGCATACCGTTTGCCCACGACGATATAAGTAATTGCAGGCCAGTTCTCCTTCGGCACGTTCCGCTTGGTGTACAGTGCTTCGACGGCAGCTGTGAAGAAAAAAATTCCAGTCATTGCCAGCGAGAAAGCAGAAGTGCCGCATCTTACATTCTATGTCCTTGATTTCTGCCCTCCCAGTCGCCTCGAATTCGCCCTCGGAAAGGCCATCACGGAAAAAGACCAGTCGAACGGCAGGTCCTTTGGTGACGCTACCAAAGTTGTCCAGGGCCTTGTAGACAAACTGTTCGAGTTGCTCGATCTTTTCCATGCGAGCAGGCTGGATACCAGTTACGGCAGCATATTTTGCACCATACTGGTCGAGCGAGTAGACGATGCTTGCGACGGAAGGCTTCGACATGCCAGGCATTGGATGCGCAACGTCGGCACCTACTTGTTGGTGAGTAATTGTGAACAGAACAGACTAGTAGGCGCAACTTACCCAAGTAAATGCACCGGCTTCGGCCAAGCTCAAGGATTGCGATGGACTTGCAAAGGAAATTGATGCCACCGCGGCGAGCGTTCACCCTATAGGGAATCGATTAGCTCAGAGCTCAACCTCGGAAACAGGTAATTAATAGTCACTTCAGCGCGATATTATTCCAGTACTGGTTCGCCGCATTTTGGTTCCTGAAGTTTAACTTGTCTTCCTTGACGCATTGGGTTAGAATCCCTACAACCCATTCGACTCATGTCAGCCGGAGGGCTCGGTGATCGTGTACCACACTTACCTCGCATAACATCACCCCAATGTTTCACCGCATGTCGAACGCTGGCACCTTCCCGTGGAACAATTATAATTATGATGAGGCGACGTCTCGCCGCTTCAACTTCACCGCGCTGACTCTTCACATGGGCTTCGAAATTTTGCAACAGACTATCCAAGGTCTAAAGGGACAGATTAGCCAGACCGAGGAAATAGAGTGCCCCGACATGCTTACCTTGAATACATCATTACAATTACCTTCGATGTGATTCGGTGGCCCAGAAACCTCTATAAAATTGTTCAGAACATGCTTAGGACCCTAGATGAACAGAACAACATACGCATTCCTAGGTTCATGCAGCAGGTGGCCAAGGTCTCCATGTTACGGTCCACAGTGCTACGCGGAATACGAGTGAAATTCACTACAGCCCAAAAGGGCAGCGACTTCGCCTCGTTAAAATTTTGGCCGACCGCGTTCCAGGCGCCGTTCCCAAATTTCTGTGTGAAAGCAAGCGGGGTCATTATCAAGGTGAATGTGCATACCAGTATGAATATACTGACCAATGGTTGACGGAATTGAACTTCCGGAGTCGTTATAATCTTAGCATTGACTAGCATGGGGGTACGGGCAAGGTCCACGCCAGATTCCCTAACAGGTTGGAATCTGGTATTATCGTTTGCCTGTAAATCGTTCAATAAGAAAACGACCAAAGGCAATATGGTAGTTCATGCCAAGAACTTACGGCGTCGGTGATTCTACTCAGTCTTTCCTGCGGCTTCATTGTAGAGAACTTCACCATGGCCCTGGTAAGATTCTCCGAGAGTTTCTTCTTATGTAACTGGTTAGGAAGAACCGATACCAGCTCCGCTGGTACAACATCTTGAAATTCCTTGTTCTTGGGCGACAACAGTACACCAAAGGCGAGGGGTGCTTGGATCCTCGTATTATGTGCCTCCATGTAGTGTTGCTATTGGCAGTGGGTCAACTTTGGGTGACGTCGTGTAAATGTTGTTCATACAACTCACCTTCACCGTGGTCACTTGGCCATTCTTTTCGAACTCGTATTCGCCGGCTTGGGGCACTAATCCATAGATGGTCTTCGTTCTTGATTTGGTAGATGAGGTGGTCACTTGCACACGAAGTTTTTTGAAGAAATCTTCCAGAATTCTAAAGTCCTTGTCCCTCTTTTGCAATTGCAGACGTCTAATATCCTGAGCCTGAGTGCCGAGGACCTCGAAAGCGAGTTCAAGGAGACGGCCGCTTTTGTGCCTAGAAGCAACATGATAATTAGTTGATGAAACATAACATACAGAGCAGAAATTCACTTACACGGCAGCGGTACAGGTATCGATAGTCAATATCATCTTGCCTATAACGGGACGCACCGATCTGCGAAGAGTGGGAGTCTGCATTGAAGATGATAGATAAAGGCAAAACCAATCGCGACTTACTGAAAGATACCTCTGTAAAGCTCAAGGCCAGTTCCGTCGATCGGCAAACGTCCCTTCTCAAGGAAGTATGCGCGTGCATTTTGCGCTTCGTTCCTAAGGAAGAGATTGCGTGAGGAGAACCAAATTATTCAAAGAATAAAAAACACGTACTGGTTCACCGATGCCCGGAATATCATCTGTAGCAGATTCGTTGCAACTGTCGCCCTCGCCACGTCCCTTTGCGCGTAGTACGAGACAACGCGACTACAGAGTCAAGTCAGTATAACTCAGGCATTAATAAATTCACCAGGTACTTACTTTGGGTAGATTTTATCGCCCGCCGTCAAAGTCATTTTGATCTCGTAGTACCCTTTCTTGCCAACATCAAGAGGGGTACCCTGCTTGTCCACAGCAAGGCTGACATAGAACTAGTTATGAAAAAATCAACCGCATCAGTCAGTCTGCACGGTGCAAGTCATGCACGGAGAAACTCACATTTCCACTGAGAGGCCTCATCCCCTCAGGCACATAGGCTATACTCTGCCCATCGTACAAAATCCGGTTCGTAAAGATCGACCCATATATCTCCTGCATCTTCGTCAACAGCTTCACTTTCTTTATTCTCAGCCTTGCATCCAAAACCGGGCGAAAGTCTGGCAAAAGCGAAATACACGTGCATCAGCGTCCGATAGATCAGAAACTCCAAGGGAAGGGGACGATGGGTGCACTTACCGACTGATTACAGAACGCGTTTGCATAGTAAGTAAGCGGATGGTACTGGCGTACAGGCTGATAGACGACATACCCGAATACTGATCATAACTCTTATCTGGCAGCCTATTGATACTAAACGAATTAGTCTGGAGCCTTATATCTCTAGTATTGTTCGCCATCTCGAACGACCAAAGAGATGGGGCAGAGAAAAGGGAGGAAGGGGAAGGAAAAAGAAAGGGGAAGGAAGAAAAGAAAGAGAAGGAGGAAAAGAGAAGGTGGTGGTGAGTTATATACCCTAGCCCATTTCCCGATTTAGACGACTGAGAGTCTTGGGAGACGCGTCCGTGCAAGTTTTATTGGCGCGACTCGGGCTAATTCTAATTTGCCCGATGAGATTAAGGGGACAATAGTCGTCTGCTCACTCCGGAAGGAATATTGCCTGTAGGAGTTAGCTACTATGTTCCAAGACAAAGAATACTTCCAAGTACGGCGAAGAATAGTCCAGAGTTGGAGAAAACTTGGTCATTTAGGTTTTAACTTTTACACCGCTCAGGTTCAGGACAAAGACCGGATGCGCATAATGCTCACCGACAACCTGATTGTTACTCTGTTAGACAGCCAGCACTGAAAAGAACCACCCACTGAGCCAGAATCGACGAGTCATCATCACAAAAGTCCGCATACCTCATGACATTCAAAGTTTTAGCATCGCGGACTTAATCACTGTTCGCTTGCACACGCAGATAGAGAGAGAAAAAGAAGTAGATTATACGGCGATGAGAGTAATACAGACAGCAAGAAGACACGACGTTGGTATGCAAAAAGATCTAGAAGAACACCTAATGTAACAAATTCATGGACCGGGCGTATGCGAGAGTGTAAACTAGATGAACATGAAGGAGAGAGAAGAAAAGAGACTAAAGAGGAAACGGCGACTGCGAATGAACCGATTAGAGCTCGTCGTCGGTGACCTCTTCGCCTCTCTTCTTGCGAGCCATACGCTCCTTCTTCAGCTTACGAGCCTCAGCAGACGAGATCTTCTTGGTCTTCTTGACATCGATCTTGTTGCCCATGGCATCGTACTGGTCCTCTTCCTCACCGGCAGCCTTGTCGATGCGGGGTCCAGAGCCTTGGCCTTCAACCCAGTTGTGGCCAGAGGCCTCAAGACGACCGTCACGCATGGCCCAGACTTCCTTGCAAAGGGATTCGGAGAAGTCACGGTTGTGGGTGATGACGAGGACACCTCCTTCGAAGACCTTGAGGGCCTCGATGAGGGCAGCGAGTGATTCACGATCGAGGTAGTCTGAACATCAAGTTAGAAAAAGACACGAGGTAACGATAACGAGACAGAACTTACTAGTAGGCTCGTCGAGGCACATGACGTGGGGACGACGCCAGGTGGCAGCACCGAGGACGATCTTGACCTTCTGTCCTCCAGAGAGACCTCTCATGGTGTTGTGAGAGACGAACTCAGGCTCAAGACCGAAGTCAGCGAAGTGCTTCTCGATCTCGCGACGAACGAGAGGGCGGAGGAGACCGAGGCGCTGAGCCTCACGAGTATCGACCTCGAGAACTTTCTGTAGACAAACGTGAGCAACAAATCATGAACAAGCACAAGTAAGACAACATACCTTCTCGAAACCACGCTTGATAAGATCGTCACGGGGCAACCAGATGTTCTCGGAAGAGCTGAGTCCCTTGAGCGAGACCTCGTACTCGTAGGACTGCTTGAGCTTCTTCCTGTTGACGATCTCGTCGATGATGCACTTGCGGCCCTCAATGACGATGTTAGCACCCTCCTTCATCTTCTGCATCTCCTCCTCGGAGATCTGGCGAGTGGCCTTGGACATCTCCTCGAGATCCTCTCCGGTCTGGTAACGCCAGAGCATGTACTCGAGAGGAGTCTTGTCAAGATGCTGATCGATGTGGTGGAAGGCGTGCTGGGCAACGTAACCGATGACCAAGTTAGGGTGCTTCCAGATTTCACCTCCCTTGTTGGGCTCCATGTCGCCGATGAGGAGCTTGACGAGGGTGGACTTTCCGGAACCGTTAGGTCCGAGGACAGCGACACGGGAGGAAAGCGAAACTTGGAGGGTGATGTCGTGGAGTTGCTGGACGGCAGAGGTGGGGTACTGGAAGCCAACCTTGCGCCTGAAGAAAAAATTGGTTTATCATCCGAAAAAGGAAAACGAATATGAACGTACATCTTGAGCAAAGACTTCTCCTTGGTCTTGACACCCTCAAGGAGAGGGGGATCGGGGAGCTTGAACTTGTAGTCCTCAGCAGCCTCCAGACTGTAGTAGGACTTGGCCTCAGGAACTTGCTGGACGAACTTCTCGAGGTTACCGCGGTATCTGCGGAGCTTGAAGCGGTTCAAGTGAAGAACGTCGGTGATGGTGTTGTTCAAGAAGCCAGAGTCGTGCGAGACGATGACTGTAAACAACACAATAAGTAAGAAATCATATAAAAAAAGGCGCATATACGTACTGGAAGTGCAAGTCTTGAGACTGGTGAGGTAGTTCTCCAACCAAGCAACGTTGACAACGTCCAAATGGTTAGTAGGCTCATCGAGCAGGAGGATATCGGCCTTGAACAACATAGCGCGGGCAAGGGCGAGCTTCATCTTCCAACCACCAGACAAGCTGCCGATGGCCTGACCCTGGCGTTCATCGGAGAAACCGACGGAAGCGAGTGTCTCAATGACTTCCTCCTTGGTAACCAAGACGCGCTTATCGTCGAGGATGAACTGAAGGACGGAGGTATCTTCCTCGGATCCATCAATATCGTGCTCGACGTAGAAAGTGCGGACCTCGTCGGGGGAAGGGAAGCCTTCGACTTGGCCGTTGGTGATGGCGCGCATGAGGGTCGACTTTCCGGTACCATTCTTACCGCAGAGACCGTAGCGGTGGCCACGCTTGAGACGGAGGGTAGCGGTGTTGAGCAAGATCTTGGCACCGTAAGCGAGGGAGAACTGGCAGTTGCAAAGGTCTTCGCCCTCCTCCTCGTCTTCTTCAACCTGCTCCTCCTCACCTTCAGTGGCGGAGCGAACAACCCACTCACGAGCGACAGTGACGGGGTCGGGGGTGGCAGCGACGAAAGAGAGGTAAGGAGCAAGGCCGTCCCACTGAGGAACCTCGAAGTTCTTGAGGTTGGTGAGGTTGGCAGCGAGGGCAGAGGCGTACATGACGTCGACATTGCCGGCAGAGATGGTAGCACCGAGCTTCTTGTAGATGGCGATGAGGCTGTGGGCGAGCTGCTTCTCATCAGCCTGGTGGAGAGCAGGAAGATCGGAGCCGTCACTCTCAGCGGGCACCTGGCCAACTTGACGGAGAGTAGCAATGGCTCTGCCAACGACGCTGCGGGCTTCGGGGTCACCAATGGTGCTCTCAACCTTGATCAAACCGGGGAGGAGCTTGGGAATGAAGGGACGGACAGTGACGTGGGAGTCGACGAGCTTGGACATGTTGTCAACGATACTAAAAATAGTGGTAAGTAAAGATACGCTTCTACCGGAAACCAAAAAAACTTACACGGCGACTTTACGCTTCGTGGCAGTCAACTTTTCGGAAAGACCACGGGCAAGGAGGGGAACCATGAGGGAGAGGGTGGGGGAGTCTACTTCGGAAACGAAAGTGGTGGCCGAGAGGAGGGCAATGGTGCCGGGCACCTCCTCAACGGGATTAATGAGAGCCTTAATAAGAGCAGGAATAAAGCGTTCAATGTCCTTGTTCGACACTAGTGCGGTCGCCTTGGTAAGGGACTCCCGGGCGGCCTTCTTCACGTCTGCCTTGGTATCCCAGATTGCCTCAGAGAGGACGGGGACAATCTCGGGCATCAGGCGGGCAGTCTGGACGGGAGCAGACTTGACGAGCTCGTCGAGGACGACGAGAGAGCCAGTCTTCATCTGCCACTTGCCAGCAGTCTTGATCTCGTGAAGGATGGCGGGAAGGATAAGGGCGGTGGCCCAGGGGTTCATGGCGGACACATAGAGTCGTACAGCCTCAACAGCCGCTGTCCTGACAGCGGGCATCTTGTCGGCAAAAGCTTCGAGGAGGGCATTATAGATACCGGAGTCGATGAAGATGGGCTCCAAAGACTTGACGGCGCCGTTCTTGACGAGTCCAGAAACGGCTTCAGCAGCGCCCTCACGAGCAGCGGGTGATTTTTTGTCGGCAAGAGCCTTGACCACAGCGTCCCCAAATCCAGCGGATGTAAGGGCGGCAGGGCCGTCTTTTTTAGCGACAGCTGCCAGAGACTGGACAGCAGCGTCGCGGGCAGCCTTGTCGGAGGAGAAAAGGGTGGTGACGTCCAATTGACCTTCGACAGCGGGGGCAGCGGCGGCTTTGAGGGAAGCGGGGGAAGGGGTAGCAGTAGCAGAAGCGGTGGCGGCAGGCATATCTAAAATCTACAAAGAAATCAGAAAAACTTCCAAGACAATAGGAATCCAACTACGCACCTTAGAAGATGATAGTATATTTGCAGATTTCTACGTCGTTAAGGGCTTGTAAAGGCTGCAAGAAACAAAGGACGCTCTAATTCTATGCTTTGGCAATAAATGCCTGGAAAGAAATGGATCAGCGAGGGAACGAGGATGGGATGAGGGAGCGACATACCTTCTATGAAGGGAGGAAGAAAAAGAGGAAAGGAAAGATGGGGGGAGGTGGAGAAAAAAGAATGAACGGGGGTGCCATGCTTATAACTCTCCATTTGCGGAGTTTGAAAAAATTGCAATCGACAGATAAATTCAATCGCTACTTTGTCACTCCGAATCGGGTCAAGTATCAACTCGTGACAACAATAATGTCCGCTACCAATGGGCTATGCCTATGTGGCTCCTACCTATCGCGTTCGAGACGGATGTGGGGTACCCCAGACGTGGCCGCGCATGTGGCCCTCGACCATACCTCCAACCATACAAATGTCCGCAAATCACTATCTGCTTTATTACGCGAAGTACATCCGGGTCTACTCTACTCTTCCAGCCTCGCTTCATTCTTTTACCTCCTCGCTCGCAAAGCTTAGTGGAGTGAATGCCTAGCCGCACAGCATCAGTCAGCAGCCTCGAGAACCGGCACAAGCATAGCACTTACATATCCGCCTCCCTCGAAATGCTTGCTGTTGCCCTCGACCCAGTGCAACCGGAGGGCATGTAAAAACGCCGACAAGCCCTGAATAAGAATAGGCATAACGATCAGTTTAGCCTTAGTGATGGATAGATGTCATCGAAACAAGACTCCTACTAACCTCCATGACACATAAGATGAAGATCGTCAGCGAGAACCAGAACGCGCCCATGATGATCAATCCAACCCAGCCGAACAACGACGTTGGGTTCAAGAATCTTGCGAGCGTCATGCTCCAGAGCACTTCAGAAAGTTGAGCATGGGCAAGGGAAAGAGCCCACAGCCGAAGATAAGATGCCGTGTGCGAAATACAACCGAGACAGAATTCGATAGTGTGGATAACTTGATGAATGATAACTTCCCCAAAATCATGGTGTTCCTGTGGCTCCGACTTTAGTAATGTAATGGAAAGCATGCTTCATTAGAGACAGCAAATACGTACACCTGCCTCATCGGCTGCTTGTAACATCGCTTGACCATTGCCTTCTTCTTCATCTTCAGGACTAACATCTGCCGTGTATTGCTGCGCATCACTGTCGTGGCCAATGGAGACGTAACCCTGACCTTGAGTTTTGTGCATCTCCTTCCACGCTAGGTAAGGTTTAGTGAGCAGCAGCCACGGCACACAGATTCCCGCCAACAACAACAATATCACTTGTATCGTGCCCTGCCCACGATACAGCTGCGTGGCCGGGTTAACCGTGCCAGGCGACAAAAACATGCTGATCAACATATTCAGAAGCGACGGCGGTTGCGTCGTGGCTTTTGACCAGTCGATGGACCATTTGTAAAGAATACAAACGACCAGATATCCAAAGATAGACTGCAGGAAAATGATTTGAGGAATGAAGTTGGTATAGATGTCTGAATAGCGCTTGAACTTGAAATGGTTTGGCACTTGCAAGCAGAGCGCAAATGTCATCTATAGCCGACATTAGAAGCGTTTATGAACGTGGAGGTGCCCAGTCTTACATGAATAACACCAAGTACAATCGACATCTTCATCTTGTAAGAATTCGTGAACACGAGGGCATTTTCCGCGCCATGCCATCCAGGGTCCAACCCTAAAGGATAGCGATGGTCGCTAAGGACTCCCGTTACGGCAGAAGTGCCATTGGCTTCCGGGAAAGACCATGCCGAGTGCCAAAGGTGCAGCGTTTTCGAAAAGATATCGTTATACATGAGGCCGGTGTAGATGGAGAATAGTCCCATGAGGAGAATAATGTATCGACCGCTTCAAGTTGAATGAACATGATTAGTAAAATAGAGCAGTGAAAAGAAGACGAAAACGTACAAGAAGAATTGGCCGAGGATCTAAAACATGTGTCAAAGCAAGAAATCAGCAACCTTTCAGACAAGAGCGCCGAATAAAGTGCCAACCTCTCCTAGATCTGCCTTTGCAAGTCTCTTCTCTGCCAAAATCATATAGAGAGCGGCGACAAAAATAATGGTTCCGTGACCAATATCACCAAACATGACCGCGAATAAGAATGGGAAAGTGACAATGGCGAAAAGACCGGGGTTGACTTCCTGGTACGCTGCGGTACCGTATGCGTCCATAATAGTCTGGAAGCCTTCCGTAAACTTATTTGTCCTTTGGAAGGTTGGAGGAGTCTTATGTGTAGTAAGCACATGTAGAATCGGTGGAACACTAGTTCCTGCGCCCTCCTAAAGATACTATCAGCGTGACGAAGAACACGAATTGGAAGATGAACGAACAGTGGCTGATCGCAAGGCCAACTGGATCTTGGTGATATCCCTCGTGGGCACCCAGCCTTCCGCAATCAAAGTCTTACGGCGGACATCATAGTTGAAAAGATTAAGCGTCTCGTAGATCATCTTTTCCTTCTTGACAACATCCTGCCAACTGCGTAGGCTTTCTCCTATCTTGATGAGCTCCGAACGTCTGTTGACGCCTGTGTTGTACAGAACCGTTTGCAGATCTTCCAAGCGGTTGGTGACCTCCCGAAGAGATTCGGAACGCTTGTCGGCGTTGGGATCAATTGGGTAGAGAGTTGCACCCATCGATTCTGCAACCTTGCGGATTTTCGCAAGTAGAGTATCACCGTGTGCAAAGATGATGAACACATTCTTGCGGACTTCCGTGCCAGTTGCACTGTCAACAAAAGGCTCTGCAATGTCGGTGTGGTTCATGTACAAGTTACCACGCAGTACACGCCACAGAACGCGTTCGAAAGTTGGCATACGAGACCGCTCAATTGTTCCTGCAACAAACCTAGCGCATATATGCTGAGTTTTAGCTCAACAAATGAGTTTGAACAACCTACTCAAGGTCAAACTGGACGGCTGAAGGGGCATAGCCGGCTTCATGGTCATCTTGAAGGAGAGGGGTAACACTGTCATCGAGGGATGAGCGGATATCAGAGCGATGATCATGCGCCTGGAAGTCATTCATGAGCCTTAAACGCTAGCCAATTTGGAAAGGCACGCACCCTTTCAAAGAAGACAGCGGTCTCTCTCAACACATGACGAGCTTCAATCAGCTCTTTCGTGCGTTCGCTAAGAGTCTGATAACTCTCATTCATATTCTGCAGCCTCTTCTCATGTTCAGCCAGTGTCGTGTCCAGTTCATCAATAGTCTGCGCTGCGCGAGGTCCAACAGTGATGATAGGAGCAGATTCGTAAAGAGGCCGGATGGGCACGACGTCTTTCTCCTTCTCAATCTGGGACGAAAAGAACCTGACGCGTCTTCCCATCTCATCTATCCTTCGAATTTCGCCAACGAACGAACGTTGGAATGGGTTCACGCTTGGATTGAGCTGGACGGATAATGATGTAATGAGCATGTAAACCCTCATAAAAATCGTAAACCGGCCCACATACATCTTTGAACTGCACGTTCCCGAGCTCTCCAAGCTCTGCAACGGTGTCATGGGCAACTTCAGTCGGAACGAAAAGTTGCACCAAGCTCATTTGTTCCGAACCTTAAGTTGAGCATTAGAAGTGACGTTTTGTATGGGATGCCAATGCAAACTCACGGAACAAGCTGGGGTATTCGTCACCCATGGTGCAGGGTAGTACTGATTATCTTTCGGGTATGATTATAGAAGAGACTCCCTGTACGAAGATGGTGTATATGGTAGACGTTCGGTTTACGCGGTCGCCGGCGACTGCGAGGTTGACGAGGTGTTTGGTCTTGTTTACGTCCATGTAAGTTCAGCTCTGGCTTCAGTCTCCCGAGTCCCCAAGCTCAAGTCCCTTGCTCATATACCACATTCGTCTTTTACCAAGTTGAAATTATGGCAAGATAATCCAAGTCAATAACTTCTTCAATCATTATTTGCTGAGAGTGCGTGATATCTAAAAACAGAATGCGTCGAACGTGCCTTCCCACTCAAAAGCTGAGAACTCTCTGTGAATTCACCCAGAGCATGTCGTTAGCAACGAAAGCACAGCCTGAACATTCAGGAAATATTGTGTCAAGCAGATTAACTATAAATCCCCTCTTCTAATCATAGGTCAAAATGCCAATGCCTTGCCCTGGATTAAGATAACGTTTCGACATGCATATTTTTAACTTATCCAAGGTTCAAACGCATGCTCCGAAGGCAAATGACTAGAAATGTGTCCTTCACTCACTCATAGATCGCGGGTAATACGTAAAGAATCTTAACCTTTGCGGCAAGTTCCTCCACCTCCAACCCTTTTTTTTCTTCGCTGACTTTCTAGTTTTCTCCCTCTCAGAGTCAAAACATGCCTCGCACTTTGAAATACAAAGGTCTGGAAGCCTGGCTAGAGGACAAGCAAGGCAGATCCATACCTCTTTACAAAGATTTGACCATAAACGAAGCACGTCACGCTATCTATGGTCGAGCCCATCTCGAACCAAAGACCGTAAGTCTGAACTTCCTCTCATATGCATGAACCATAACTCACAGGAAACACTCCTTCCAGTCTTTCAGCCTCCACTGGCGTCGAGAAACAGGCTTGCAGCCCATCTCCGCCATATGTCAAGTGTTCCTCCATAACGGTTACTACATAGTCGGCGAAGACGATTTCTGCGTGGCGACCAACTACATGGACCAAAATCGACGAGTAACCCAAACCAGATCCACCTACTCGTACATGAACCCACCTTACAAAAGACATGCCCTTCTCAAACCTGGAAGAGAATGCGACTTCTCATCAAGGTATCCTAAACCACCTTCCTGTACGTCCAACGCCTAAAAACTATCATGTGTTATCTTATCACTCATTAATTGAAACTTCCACAGTGCCCTCTGGGCCATGCATAGTCAGGCTCGAAATAAGAAGAATAGACACAGAAACGACACCCATGGAATGGACTTCATCAAGTGACAACCTTCCCGCTACAGTCATTAATACAAACGCCTTGGACATAACCGACGACCCGAAGAAGGGTTTTCTACCATATGCAATCTTCGTGTTCGAAATACCTGACATAACGCAGCCACCGAAGTTAGGAACTACTCAAGTAACGAACACTGCTTCGAGCAGCGTGATTCGTACGTACGAATGGGCGTCAGCAAGTGTACCTTTGCTGATATTTTTGAACAGAAATGACGTTACGATCCAAGAACAGAATAGATGTACCTAATTCTGGCGCGTCTGCGCGAAATAACACATCGCCGTCTCCGTCTACTAGTAATAGTAATGGTACAGTGGTCCACTGCCCAAGAAACTTGGACCAACCCGTAGAGCCTCAACCGTCCTCGTCCAAAAACGAGGCTGCAAGTCGTGTAAATAAATGGCTCACTGGTACTACCAGTACGAACACAAAACCTGACATCATCGACGTCGATAGTCTCGAAGAAGAGAAAATAAAAGACGAAGGTGAGTATAGTCCAAAGGTCTTCATAAGAAGAAAGTCGCTAACACGACTCAATAATTCAGACAGCAAATTCATCATCACACTAGCAGAGGGAATCTCTTCGCCGACAGGCGCTACAGGAAAAAGAAAGCGTCGTACCTGGGATTTCTATGAGGTAACCTTAGTCTTCTAAAAGTCAGGCTGCCGTTCTCTTATGTCGAACTTGCAACTTTTAGAATAATACGTCTGTCATGAAGTCTGAAATAGTTGAAGATGACAAGAAGTTCGCAGACCTGAGCAACGACTTGACGGTACGCTACTACGCTTTTGCTTGGCCCAGTCCCCGTCATTCTAACTACCGTGCTACAGGAAAGCTATCAAGCGATGAACAGACTGGAAAAACAACTGACAGAAAAGCTGAAGGAAAAATTGGAGGTAAACCTTTTTCCATCTTAATACGACATGGGCTTGACAGATGTTTGACCAGGTCAAGAAGCAAAAGATTAAGAAACTGCAACTTCTTCTAGCCTCGGACTGACTGGTCAATCAGAAGTAAGGAATGTGTATAGTATTTTTTGCTGCGCTGGGAAATAGCCAAGGTTATTCCGTCGAATACGACCCCAGTTGAAATATACAAAAAACACAGTATCTCTAAAACGTGCACAGTAAATATCATAATTCACCTGCACCGTCCCAAACGTGGTCGTCGACGCATTCTTCCCCTCCTCTATCCGTCGAGCAGTCGAAATTGGCGTCTCAAGAACCTCATCCGCATTCATTCCCAGCGTCGACCCAGGGCGTAGCAAGCACGTCAATATAATCATGATCATGATAGGATAGTTGCCAAATTGATTGGCACCGCGACCGTTACCGAGCTCGAGAAGTTGACTGTGTATCCTTTCAAATTCGCAACTCCGTAACTATCCGCACGGTCCGCAACCTACACAGACTGTCTTTGCTTTGTCGACAGTCGCTCTACAGGTTATTGATGCAAGTGCCAATGAGAGTACGAGTATAGTTGAATGGTAACGGTTACTACCTCCTTTCTTGAGAAATTATTAGTGCTTTCATTGTGAGCAGAGAATAAGAAACTGTGATAGGCTAATGAAACGGTGTTGGCTTGGATGGAACGGAGGTGGGTCAGGAGGGAAGTGATCAATCAAGTGACTGCCGAAAAAGGAGAAAGAGGCTAGTGAGCGGCAATAGCCAAGCATGTTAACGAACGTACTCTTGAATTATTCTTGGACTCACCTCAATCCTTCGTCCTTTTATCAAAACTGGCTCCCATTCTCTTTCCGCCAGCTCCCTCTCTCCTTCTCTCATGAGTAACGGTTCCCCAACAGCCTACCTGCTCTGGGCCATTCTCTCCGTCATCGTGAGTCCACAGCCACCTCCTTGCGTTCCCACCACCAGGATCCGCGCAGTTGCGTACTCACCACGTCCACCCCGCAGTTTCTCGTCTTCTTGCTGCTGCATCTATGGGCGTACGACAAGTTCAAATGCTTGAAGTGGGATTCAGGAAGGCAGCCAGGCGCTTTCAAGCGCGTAATGACGTATGTGCTATTGTGCTGCACCATATGCTTGCTATTCTCACCGATGCGACTCATGGTGCGACCTTGTGCGACACACATCTAGGTACTCTTATGTCGCCACCCTACCGCTCTTGGTCATCTTCAGTGTCGCAATGACGGCGCTTAAGTTCAAAGAAGGTACTCGCGCTTGCTCTCCAGCGTCGTACTCGATTTATGGATATGATTTCTGCTACAAGGATATTGGGTGTCCCCTCGCGGCCATAGTGAGTAGTCTTACTATTGTTACCGGTCATACGCCGCAAAACTCACTTGTGTCGTACTAGTCATTCCAAAGCCACTAGCTTTATGGCCTGCTAAAGATCGACACTGGTTGCTCGTGCTCTATTTCATTTTAAGCATAGGCTGGTCGCTAGAAATGTGAGTCGCTCTTGGCGCTTTCATCTGTCCTTTGCTCAATCATCGATAGCGTCACACATCTTGAAGGTGATCATAATATTTTACACATCTCACTGACATGCTAATCGAGCAAACCGCAGAACTTGCCTTCTGGTTGTTTCTACTGCATCAAGGACCTGGGAAGCGCGATTGGTTTCACAGCTGGGAGTTTCGGACGTGGTACTTTGGTATGTGCTGCGGTTTGTGGTATTCATCTTTCTGGGACCTCACACTATTCTCTTTTATAGGCAGCATGACAGCTATCATAGGCATGCCACTAATCACACTCGTCACTCGACATCAACTGGAACAAGTACGTCTTACTATGCATCTCCATTCTCTACTCCTTTGACAAGTTAGCAGGCACAAGCGTGGATATTCCTTGCAGGAGCAAGTGCCGGCACTTGCACCACACTCATTTTCTTATACGTGCTTGCTCGATTTCCGCGATTCATCCAGTATGTCAAGGACGGAGGAGCAGAACCTGACGTGGTGGTTAGGCTCGCGACTTTCTATTCATTAAACGTGAGGATATCGTCCTTTCCACCATTGTTAACCCTCTCATACTTTTTTTCTCAGCGTATCCGGGTCATGTTCAGATTTTTGTTCACTGTTCCCCTCCTTATCATCGCCTTGGACGGCATCGAGGCACCTTTCCCCATCATAGAGAATCCGTAAGCCTCTGCCCCTTCCTAACTCCTTTGCGCACAATAGCTCAATGCCGAGGACAGATTTGCTTTAGGTATGCCCAATTGTAGCACCTTTCTTTCCACTCCACAGTGATGTTGACGACTATTGTTACTATTATAGATTTCTTGCTCATGATAGGAGGAATTGGATGCTTTATCTCATCCGCTATTACCTTGCTGGTACGTGCAAATTGTGGTTCCTGAAAACACGGTAATTAAACCGTCGTTCTTCAGATATTTTTCCCTCGTTCTATAACCCAGGAAGCTGGGTACAAGGCCAGAATAGTTTCTCCCAGCGCATCAGCGAAAGTCCCGACAGCAACACAACCAGATGCAGCTTCTCCCAATCCAGAGTACTATAACCGGGGCCGTGCAGCACCGTCTTCAAAAGCGTTCCGTGGAGCGAGCCCGGTATCTCCAAATGACCCAATGAACACGTTCAGATATCCTGCCATTGAAAGAGAGGGAGATGTGACCCCTCGACCCACTGTACACCGTCCTGCCTATAGCACGGAATCGGTCGATGAGCCCATCCCATCCACCGAAACCGAAAGTGAAGGCGAAGGTGAACCAACATCACCAGACTACGAGTCAGGCGCAGAAGGCGACGCTGAAAGCATTGAGATGGCTGCATCCCCCTCAATCGTCACTTCACATACCCACCATAGCACTGCGCAAGCGCCACAAGTGCAGCACCATGCGATGGCGCCCCGGCAGAGCAGCTCACAGACGTACGTGTCAAGACCGACGTCTGGCGGGCGGTCAGAAGATACGGTGTGGGAACGCCAGGAGGAACGTTCGACTTCTACTTCGGCGGGGGCGCGGCGGCGGTTCGTTCATGACGGACCGTCGAGTGGGTATCATGTCAGTGGTGCGAGTCGCCGTGACGGCGGCGGCCACGGGTATGATGTTGGTATTGATATGCCTCCTATCCCGGGAAGCACACGCGCCTCTTCCCGACCGAGGTTAAGGTCAAATGACCATGAGCGACCGCCGACGCCAATGCCAGTGTCGCCGTCGCCTTTACATCCATATGTAAGTCGCCCTTTATGCATTCCTTCGAAAGCTTACATACTCACCAAAAAAAAAATCTCTCTCTTTTTGACGCCTGGTAGGTTATCAACTTCACATCTCCAATCGATTTACTGGATCATTCACAAGAACTCGAACGACGACTGGCGGTGTATCAGCGGCGTGATGCGGTATGACCCCAATGGCTCAAGTACTACTGTCGCCGAACCGTCGAAGTCAAAATTATCTTGCTCCTTGTGCTGTTGTCGCCGTCGTCATCGTCGTCTTGTTTTCCTTCCCGAGTCTCCTGTCGTTTTTCTTGCTTTGCTTTCTTTCACTCTTATACCCCCGGCCCCAATCCAATCTTCGTTTACGACTCCGACCTCTCAGCATTGCTGCTTTCAAGTTTACGATCATATTTACTCATATACCTCCGCGCTCCTCGACCAGTCGATATTCCAAACCCAAACATCTACCCCCAAAATTCGTGTACTTCTAGTCTCTTTTCTTTCTTTCTTTCTCCGACATCTCAATCTCTTCGTAAAACAAAGTTTCGACATATCTATCTTTAACTTTCCAGGAATGTTGTTGTACCATATTTAATACCTTTCTCTTATGATATCCTTATGAATCATGATATTGCATCTGTATACAATCTCTTTTGCGAATATAAAGAGCCTTTATTCGGAAGTTGGTGGAGGCGAGGCAAGTACGTTCATTTCCATGGTCTAAGGACGGGTATTGCCAGCTTCGTTTGCCCTAGCGCATATAATTATTCGATAAACACATAAAGAGGACACCAGTCGTTCAAAACTCCACTGAATATCTCACTTGAAAAAAATGTACAACAAATACAATTATTTCTAAACCCACAAACCGCGCCAACAAACATCCTAAATATCAATATCCACCTCCATCGCCGAAGGCGTCGGACTCCCCGTCCCAGACGTAGTCGTCGACGCGTCCTTCTCCTTTCCTCTACTATCCGACACCGCGCTCGGACGACCGCGCCCACCACGCGCCCTGGGCCGTCCCCGTCCTCGACCCCTCTTCGCCGGAGCCGGAGCAGATGGCGTCTCAGGCGCACCTCCGGTCCCATTATCATTTCCAGCCGTAGATCCAGGCGTGGCAGGCACACTCGTCGTGCTCGTCCCACCTCTACCAGCTGTCGTAGCGCCTCGTCCACGCCCACGCCCACGCCGCCCGCCTCTCGGCCTGCGCCCGCCTGGACCACCTCGCGCACGCACAGGCGTCGCCGCCTCGCTCTCGTGGTCGTTGTCGTTGTCCCCGTCGTAGTACTCGTTCCTTCCGGTGTTGCGCCCGAACCGTTTTTCCCCTGCTTGGCCTATACCCTTCTCTTCGTCCTTCTCCTCGGCCGTGCGGTCTTCATCCGCGAGTAGACCTTGTAGATCTGGGGGGATCTCTTGCATTGCTACGCTAGGTGCGCCTTGTAGGTACCTCAGTTTGTTCTTGATGCTTATAGTGATACGCTGCAAAGAGGCCGGCGTATTTTGGTTATCAACCTTTCCGGTTAACGGAGGATGGAGCTTCCAATGCGAGTCGGCGAAGAATGAGTCGTACACCGTAGCAGGGAGCTCATCGGGTATTTGTGCACCTACGAGCACAGAGGTTTCGTATGTCCAACACCGGCTGACGTTTTTGATGGTGTAGCCACCGCCTCCGACGACGAGAAGAGGGACGTTGAATTTCCGGACGAAGTTGACGCATTCTCCGTGGGCGGCGATGGACAGGTTGAAGGCGCCCAGACGATCACAGCCTAGAGAATCTGCACCGCATTGTAGGACGATCGCAGATGGTCGGAAGGAGGTGACGGTGTCTTCGATGACGGTTTTGAAGATGGTTAGGTACATGTCGTCGTCTATTCCATCTAGCAGAGGTACGTTCAAGCAGAAGTGCTTTCCCTGGCCTGATCCGTTGTCGTCTAGTTTCCCTGTTCCGGGGAAGAAGTCGCCAGTGTATTTGTGGAAGGATACGGTCATAACGCGGTTTGATTGATAAAAGGCCAGTTCAACTCCGTCGCCGTGATGAATGTCGATATCGATGTACAGGACGCGAGGGTGGTATCTGTGGTCGCGTCAGGATCCGTGCTAAACATAAGGGCGATGATCTACTGACCTTAAAAGCTCAAGGATAGCCAGGACAATATCGTTCACGTAACAGAAACCACTCGCTTCGCCTCTCTTTGCGTGATGAAGCCCACCAGACCAATTGATAGCAATGTCTGTGGTTCCAGCGCAAAGTTTACGTGCAGCAGCTAGCGACCCTCCCGCGTATGCGCGACAGAAGTCATACATGTCGGCAAAAATGGGACAATCTTCGACGCAGTTGAAGCTATCAATCATACTCTTCATTGAATTCTGATTCTGTGGGGTGACTCTGGCGGAGAAGGGTTGGCAGACGGTGGCATTTGGAAAGTTAATGGTGCTTACCTGGATAGAAAGTCGATGTAATCGTGATCGTGATAGTTTTCGAGTTCTTCTTGAGTAGCAGGTCTGGGGTCGTAAATATTGTGAATTTGTTTGTCCAGTCCATAGCCCATAACCAGGGCATTAGTAAGGGTAAGTCGGTGAGGTTTCATCGGGTGCCTTTCTTGTTCGAGTGTAAATAAGTAAACGCCTTCAAAAATTGTGATTGGTATGGACTTACCCTACGCCATAATGTTGAGCTCCAACACTCTTTGGAAAGTAGTATGAAACTATAGGTCGTGAATGGGGCTGCAGAATTTGTCAACTTCAAAGCAGTATCTCATAGATGCCTCAACGTACATTGATGCATTCGGTTATGGGCTCAGCAGTGCCATGAATACCGCGATCGTAGAAATATTGCGCGCTCGAGAACGTCGCTTGGGAGCCGCGGACCATTGGTATATATGAGATGTCGCGTTTTATAAATGGGAAAGTAATATGTTTGACCAAGAATCACTAAAGCGTCGAATTTGGACGCCGCACTTGCTGAAGCTGAACGATGGAGGAGTTGGCGTACGAGGTTCAAGCCTTCCAGTTATACGACCGCGTAAAGATTAGTCCACAGTATGGCCAAAGGTCGTCAGAAAGATAAAGGAGTGAAGGGGAAGTTGCAAAGGGACTAATTAGAGTACAAGTTGCACGGCAAGCCAAGCGCGTCCAACTGCATCTGCTGACAAATACACCCATCCGACAATTGAAGCCATGGGCGTTTCCTGCAAAGGACAACGACCGCGACGGCAAGCTATACTTTCGGCGTCTGCACTTGACTGTGCTGTACACTCTGTGAATTCACAGACTACGCCGCACAAGCTCAGAATAAACATTTTTGTTTTATGAGTGAATAATTCTCCACCAATCCTCCTTATACTTAAGCACCATGGCCACCCTTCCTGTATTATTACCCTCCACCGCAATTCCTCGGTCAAGCAATACTCCCCATCTTGAATGGAAACCAAGTCGATACTTTTCCGAACCACAACCGCCGCCTCTTGATGAGGGAAAGATTCTCGAACAAGAGCTGGCCAACCAAAGGCAGATGATCGACGGAAAAGTCATCAAGAAGACACGGCCGCGACGGACGGTGGATTATAACGGAGGGATAGGGCGATGGGCACTGGTGAGTATCACTATAAACCGATGGTAAACCCGGCTAACCTCTTAAAGCTTCGAAAACAACGACCCAATCCATATTATGTGCCTCACATGAGACCTAGTCCTCCCTTCATCATTAACGTGCGTGAGCGTGTTGAATCCTCTGGTGAACGGATCCCAATACTATTCGACTTCTTTAGCTGCTACCTCCAAAAGCATACCCAGATAACCCCTCAACATCGTTGTGTACCAAGTTCGTGCACACCTCTACGAACAAAATTCGATGTCCAGTGAACGTCGTAACAGTAAGCGCCGTCCTTACCTCCTCCTCCTATCGACTAACGAGCTTCTGTTTAGTGGACACCCGAATCGCGTCGTGTCCTCACCGGCTCAACCAGCGGCGAGTTCACTCTATGGAACGGCCTCACATTCAACTTCGAAACCATCCTCCAAGCGCACGACACCGCAATCTGCGCCATGAAATTCACCCACTCAGGCGCCTACCTCGTCTCCTCAGACAAGAGCGGCATCATCAAATATTTTGAACCCAACATGAACAACTTGACCGCATGGCAAGGTTCCTCGCAGCGCGATGCAATTCGAGGCATAAGCTTCAGTCCGGACGACCGCAGATTCGCCACAGCCAGCGACGACTCGAGCGTGCGGATATGGTCCTTTGCTGAAAGTCGCGTAGAGAGCGTGTTAACAGGCCACGGTTGGGATGTGAAATGCGTCGAATGGCATCCGACAAAAGGCCTGCTCGTGTCCGGTAGCAAGGATAACCAAATCAAATTTTGGGATCCTCGGACAGGTACAGTGTTATCCACACTGTAAGCTTTCCATCTCCACAAATTGCTTCCTTCTATACTGATTGTTTCTGGCAGGCATCAGCACAAAAATACCGTCCAGGCCTTAGCCTGGTCTCCCAACGGCAACCTCGTCGCTAGCGCCTCGCGCGACCAAACCGTACGCGTCTTCGACATCCGCGCCATGAAGGAATTCAGGATGCTAAAAGGACACAAGAAAGAAGTTTGCTGTAGGTCTCCTCATCCTCTAAAACGCTCCTCCTACTCCAAACTAACTCATATCAATCCAGCCGTCGCATGGCACCCCGTACACCCCCTCCTCGTCTCCGGCGGGTCCGAAGGATCCATCCTGCACTGGGACCTATCCACGCCCTCACCCTCCGAAGACACCTCCACCACGACATACACCCAAGCCGTCTCCCAACCCCGCGCCACACTGTCCCAAGCACACGACTCGAACGTCTGGTCCCTCGCCTACCACCCGTTCGGGCACATCCTCGTCAGCGCCTCGAACGACCACACGACGCGCTTCTGGAGCCGCGAGCGCCCGGGGGACGCTACCTCCGTGTTTTCGGGCGGAGGAGAGAAGCCGCCAGAGGATATGGGCGGGCAGGACGACGAGGACGAGGCGATGGTTCCTGGGTTTGGACAGGGTGGGGGAGGCGGTGGAGGCGGTGCGTGGTGGGGGAAAGAAGAAGATGGAGGAGGAGGACACAATGGCCCGTCGGGGGATATGGGGTCAAGGCGGGATGGCGGATATGGCGGCGGTGGTGGGGAAGACGGTGGTATACCCGGTCTGGGTGGTATACCTGGTTTAGGTGGAAGCTTTTCAGGTTCTTCAAGTGCTGCAGCGGATGTCAAGCCTATCATGCATAATGGGGGATACTCGTCTATGGGTCATCATGATGCTTATAATAGAGGAAGCGGGGAGAAAGACGAGTTTGGCAGGGATCGCGAGCCTTCTTATTCAGCAGGCGGTGGTGGTAGTGGGTATAATGAGGATTGGGGACGTGGTGGAGGAGGAGGGTATAATCGTGGTGGGCGCTATGGGCCTAGGAGAGGCGGACGCTATTAAAATATTTCATTTTGTAATAACGCGCGTGGATGGCAAAATATTAGTATTACATCGGTTTTACATACGTGTATATCAGGAGAAGCGTACAACATACGAAGACCCAAGCGTCTAGAGAGTCTAAACAGAAGCAAGAAAGAAAAAGAGAAAGTCTACGACGAACCCTTCTTACTACCTTTCCACAACGGAGACCGAGGCGACTTCTCCGTCACCACCTGTGCTTGAGCCTCAGCAGCAGCATCCACATCCAAAGGCGGTTCGACCAATTTCTTCCCAAAGAACGATTTCTTCGGCGATATATTCTCAATAGGTGATATCACCGATAATATCGAGCTTATCGAAGAAGAGGGCCTATGCACATTGCTCGGTCGTTTCTTACCACGACCGCTACCATCATCATCAGTAGAAGGCTGGTCTGGCAAGCTAGAACCATCCAAAGTGCTGCTGCTGCTGCTGGTCGCAACACTAGAACCATATTGGCGATCCACAGCATCCTGATACATCTTCTTTCGTATCGGCGTCTGGGATATTTCCTCTTTGAACCGTTCTATAATCTTCGCTCTTTGTTCTTCCGTGCTTGCCTTTACGGCTTTCCGTCCTTCAGCGATACGGGTGAGGCGTTCGCGGTTATATACTGTCTGCCCGTTCTTGGTCTTTACGAGCTTCCATGAGCCTTGTACTGGAATGGTCATTGGGCTGAGCTTAGGCTGCGAGTGTGATGGTTGGCGTTTTGCAGGCGAACCGCCGATGACTGAGGGATGAAATGTTTGGGTTAACGCGTGTAAGGAAGAAAGGTGTGCTTGGACGCACGGGTTTTCAATGATCCTATTAGGCTCTACAAAGCACATCAGCATATGAATGAACGATCACTGAGAAACAGCACTTACGGGTCTCGGACTCCTTGCTCCAGTGCTCATACTTGAATCCTATGACACGAAAATACGTCAAAATCCCAGTACTTTCCTAGCCAACAAAGCAATATCTTACCGAACGTCGCTCTTGCTTCGGCGTGCGAAGACCTTCATGCATGGAACACATAGCATCCATAATACCTAAGAACACAGTCCATCAACGCATGTACAGATCACATAACGAAAATAATACTTACCATGCGCAGCTTCATCCGCCGCCTTCCCAACCGTAGACCTTTCGTGGAAAACAATCGTCAGACCTCCAAAAGTATGAAAAAGCGCAGCTGCTATATGAACTCCACTGACTGTAGCACACTTCCAATCAAACTCTGATTGGTCAACGACCAGAACAATCCATTCGCGCCTCCGCTGCTGCCGTACTGTGGGTCACAGGTTTTTCTCCGAGGTTTAAAGTCTTTCGGCCCTGGAAAACATCTTGATTTAGAATGCAATTTATACAGCGTATGGTGCAGCGCCTTACGATGTAAAATGAGGTTCCGTAAAGATATCAGCTTCGCATCCGCCAACGTTTGTGCTGCAAAAGCACTGAGCTTTAGACACTAAAAGATGCGTAGGATGATCAATCGAAATTTGCATGATGAACAGAAGGAAGTTACCTGTTCTGTAGACCACCAAACAGCTAAACGCGTCGGATCCAAATCGCATCTCATATTGAGCAAAGGAAGGTGCTTGTAAAAGCTTTCCACTCCTTTCTTCACGCCGTCCTAGAAAAAGGCATGAGCCTCCTTACTGCGCAAAGAATTTGAGATAGATAACCTCATCATGGATCTTCTGCGCCAGATGTCTTGCAGCTTCCTTCGCTTCAGGACTAATGGCATATGTGATAGCTTCTTGGAGTTTCTTCACAGACAGCTCTTTGTGAGGTATTGGCTTAGGTCCTGCGCCAGAATTGTATATCATATTACCTGTGTGACAGGATGAAAAGAAATTAGAAGTGCGAAGAGATATGAACGAAGGATGAACTATACCCCAAAAGCCTTGGTCACCAAAGAAAGGCACAACAACCGTAGGACATCCTTTGGCTAACCCAATTGCAGTCGTTCCAGCACCACCATGATGGACAACCGCTGCAACGCGACCTTTGTCGAAAAGCCAGTCATGAGGCACGTTTCCGAGCATGAATATGTGTGGAGGCACAGTAACGCCGCCCAATCCTCCCTGTCATAAAAGTCAGGAACCGACGGCATAGTAAAGGTGACAGAGTAATCTACCCAGCCTGAAGACACTAAAGCACGAACTCCAGCTTTGCTGGTCGCCTCGAAAATGATTTCTGTTTGAAGATTAGCTTCCTTTCGTTGGACAAACACGCCTTCAGAGAATCTTGCCTGACATAGCTGCAGGGTCATCGACGACCACCGAGCCGAATCTTTAATGGAATTTATTAATCTTCTCCATCACGATGTCTCTTTTTAATTAACCATGACTCACCCTATATATACCGGAGGCTCTCCGTTCGACAGCCAATTAGATAAATCAGGCGGAGGTTCATACTTAGATGCAAGGTCTAGGAAGTAAAATCCAACGACATCTATTCGAAAGAGAAAGCGAAATCAGCAACGTCCATAACTGTAAAAAGCAACCAACCGATATTTGTCTTCCAGTCCTCCGGCTTAGGCACCAGCGTGGGACTCATGCAGTATGTCCATGGAATCTTCAGTCGGTCGGTATACGCTGGTCCTGATCGGATGCTCAAAGGAATAAGTCCCAGCTCGTTTGTTCTAAATGTGTTGATGATGTCGCCGACACTAAAATAATTGGCAGTTTTATGTCGGTGGTAGAAATCTTTTGACAAAAGAGTGAGCGTACCCTTTCCATGTTAAGATATCTGCTACTGCATAACTCAGATAATTGCTGACTCCGGGAACGACGTTTGAGTTGAGAATGTTGACGAGTGGGTGGGGGAATGCAGCTGTGGCTGTCCTGCGGAAAGGTTTAACAATCCGAGTATACTGCGGAATAAGGAGAAAAATCTAACCATGGCATGGCTACTTTGCATGAGCAAGGAACATGATGCAATCGCGTGCGGATGACTTACTAAAACTTAAAAGCAGAGGGATCCCAAGCGCCTCTGCACAGTGCACATGGGCGAAGGCAGGAGGGTTGGAGATGATAGCGTCTGCAGCGAACGATTGACCTGTCACTGTGCAAGGTGAATGGCAAGCATCCCAACAGCCGTGTATCATCTCGTTCAACATCTTTCTTTTCCGGACGATGTCACCATTCGTGAGCGATTCCAAGCCAGGCATCAAACCAGGGTCTGATGCAGAGTCAGAGTGAGTAGGAAGGAACGTGAAAGGAAGGGATTTACTTTTCACCATGTAGCTCATCAGGTCTTGTGGATCCCCTCCAATGTTGTAGAACTCGAGACCTGCATCTCCGACGAAGGAACGAAATGTTTCATGACTGGCAATTCGTACGCGATGGCCGTCTTTTTTCAGCTCTTTCCCTAAGGCGACGTAAGGTTGGACATCTCCTGTACATGGAACATGGGCTGTCAGCCAATATTTATCAAACAGGTTCGTAAGGTAACGTGCCTCGACTTCCAACGATCATAATCACTATATTCATGGTCGGGCAATCTTTCCATTGTTTCTTGTCTATCGCAAACTCCTCTAGGTCGTCACTGGAATCTGTCCTTTCCCTCGATAACTCCGGCATTCCATGCTTCAAGTCGAACTGGACGGATATACGTCCCTCAGAATTGACGCTCGCTACGGAATCGAGATTGTCTCCTTGCGAAACATACTCTGCGTAATCTAAAGAAAACGTTCGATTTCCTTCAACTATAACACGAGCGACCAACCACTTACTGACTGACTTGTCCCCTGCGGCATTGCTTTCATGCTGTTCAGCGCCGATCTGAGTACCCATGCCAGCCTCATGGAGGCTATGAGAGTGAGTGTGCCGATGTGCATCTGGCATATCTAGAGTCTATAAGCAAAAAAGAAACACAGTGTTATGATTCCAGAGAGTCGTGTTTGATTTAGGATGGACGATGTCGATGGGGCATAGAGTACCAATGAGCGGGAGCACCCAAGGGCCAAGGTAGGTTAAGAGGGCCGGCCATTCCGGACGAGTCGCGAAACGTCAGCTGAGTCAGCATCAATTGGACGTCACTGCAAACGACGATGAGCCAGAAACCTGACAACACTCGAACCAAGCGCCCATGCTCATCCCAAATGCATTGCTGGTCTTTACATTCCTTTCTGGAGCTCTAGCATCGTCTGGTGACAGGAACCCGGAATTTAACGCCTGTGTCGATCGCTGTCAAGCCGAATCTTGCCAACCTCTGCAAGCCGATACATTACCCATAGGATTGCGATTAACGCGTTGGACGTGCAGCGATGATTGCAAATACAACTGCATGCACTATATCACGGATCGAGCGGTAGAGCAGGGAAAGCTCGTGGAACAGTACTACGGAAAATGGCCGTTCTGGAGACTAGGAGGAATACAAGAACCTGCTTCGGTAGCGTTCTCGCTGCTGAACCTATGGGCACATGCTCGTGGAGGAGCTAAGATCAGAAGAAGAATCTCACAGGACCATCCAATGAGGTCTTACTACCTTACTTGGTCCATGGTCGGTATTAACGCATGGATATGGTCGTCGGTCTTCCACACGCGAGGTGAGTTCTGCTGCTCTGCTTCTCAACTATGATGTTCATGAAGTGGCAGACCTACCTGTCACCGAAAAGTTGGACTACTTTGCAGCTGCCCTCGCAATAATGTACGCGCTGTACTACACATCTTTACGCGTCTTTCACCTATACCCAGTTCGCCAATCATCTCGGCTGACACTATCCTCCAAGACCTCTGGCTCATGGATCCACAAAGCTTTGGCTACCGTATGTATTGTGGCATACATTGGGCACGTCTCATATTTGACTCTCCTTCCCCGGTTTGACTATGCGTATAATATGGCTTTCAATGTTGGCGTCGGCCTCGCCCACAATTTCTTATGGATCGCATACTCGCTTCCGGCCTCCTGGTCTATCTTACGAAGATTCCCTGGCCGACCGAAATCATACAGACCAGGTTTCGTCAACCAGGCTGCTTTATTCGTCCTATTGACAACGCTAGCGATTGCATTAGAGCTTTTCGATTTCCCACCTTGGGGGAGGATTATTGACGCTCATTCATTGTGGCATCTTGCTACTGTCCCTATCGCCTTCTTGTGGTACGACTTCCTACTCGCAGATTCCCTGGACCCTAGCTGGAGAGAACAAAGGCTGTCGTGATTTCTTATATACCCGTTCCAATGGTGCGCTTCAAAGCCGAACGTTGTCTGTCCGATATTTGTTTGTTGACACTTCAATTCAGCAGAAGGTTGCATGTGTTCTGGAGCTCCAAAGCTTTCGGGACATTAGTGGAGACTGTCTTTCAAATCCTGTCATCATGTATACATTTTTTTCCGAAGCTGCAAAACTTCAACGAGACCATCGCGTATCTTTTGGAAGCCACAAATGTCGTGAAAGTCGCATGATGGGTACCGTGTCTGCGTCGGACCCCGTCATCGGCTGCTTTGTACTGGCAGCATATTGGAACTTTCAGTACATACCATCGTTGCGCAATATTCCTCTACTCCGTCTAATTATAACCCTGCTTCCTATCTATAGATTTATCATCTTCTATTTCCGACATCCCGGTACATCATATGTACACTCTGTCTTGTGCAATACGAATGCAAGTCGTCTGATATATCACTGCAGCATCCCTTGCGAAATTCTTCCGAAATGTGTTGGGTTTACCTTACACTCACCTCTTCGCGAGAGCTTCTGTTGGTTTTGACATCCATTCCCGCATAAATCTCTGCGTTTTTGAATCGTATATAACCGTTTCCTTGTCCCTCGTTTCTTTCTCCTCATTACTGCTGCCCGTCATGTTTTCCCTGAAATCGACTTTCAGTTTCGCCCTCCTTGCTCTGCTTACTCCTGCAGCGTTTGCTAGTCCGACACCGGGTGAACACCAGCTTGCTAAACGGGGTGCTGTGCTCACTGCCCAGTACGCTACTGAGAGTGAGGTATGGTTTATTCTTTTGTCGAGTGCTTGAGGCTTTCTTGCTTACTATTTGAGGACAAACAGGCAGGAGGGTAATGCCATTCCTAGTACTTTCTGCATATTTCTGTTGAACTTAGTTCTCCATCCCATTTCATTAGTCGCTACATTTTGGGCAATAATCTCTGGGGAAAATCTGCCGATCCGAGTGGTAACGTATTCTTTACCTATAAAGCATCATTACAGCTGTTTACTCTAGTATTTTGGGGTTTAATCAGGTTCGCAGTCCTCTCAGGCTACAGCTGTAAACGGCAACAGCGTCACCTGGCACACGACGTACAAATGGGGTGGTTGTATGTGGATTTCTCGTTGTCTGCAAAGCCTTTGGAGACCGACAATGCTAACCTTTGTCTAGCTAACTCACAGGTTAAAAGCTGTTAGTACCAATCTATTTTTTCCTCTTCATCTCACCCGAATGACACCGCTCAACCTACTATGTATCAGACGCCAACCTCGACATGCGGTTCAACCTGAACAAGCAGTTGTCCTCCATCTCCTCGATCCCAACTTCCTGGTCCTGGTCATACGGATCGGCGTCTTCCAACCTCGTCGCTGACGTTTCGTACGATCTGTGGCTCTCCAATGTGGCTGGTTCGAATGGGGCTACTTCGCAGTCTACTTATGAAATGTCGGTGTCTTTTCTTTGCTTGATCTGAGGATGGCGTTGCTGATATTGTTGCTTTGCTAACAGTATGATTTGGTTGAGTGCTAGAGGAGGGTAAGAAAAGTTCATTTCGCGTTTGTACTTGTCCTAGTGGCTGATAAAGACCGTATCTTCTAAAGAGCCACCCCTGCTGGGTCTCCTCTGACGACCGTAAAGTAAGCTTCGTCATCCATCTCTGCTGCTATTCCCTTAGCCAAGCATAAATCTCTCCCTTCTTATTAAAAAGCATCAACGGCGTCAACTGGAAAGTATGGAAAGGAACCGTCCAAAGCTGGACCATCTTCTCCTTCGTCGCACCCTCCGAGATTACCAACTTTAACTCTGATCTCAAGCCTTTCTTCAGTAAGTGCTCGCTTCATCCCAAATTCCACTTCCAACTTTGGCTCGTGGAGTGATACTGTGAAACAAACCCTAACATGTATCTCAATATAACAGCGTACCTGACCAACAGCCAAGGCGTACCATCTTCTCAGCTTCTCGTACAAGCACAGGCAGGAACGGAGCCTTTCGTCGGTGCGTTGCTCTGGCATAGGCTTCAAAGCTGTTTTTTTTCTGACGTTTGCATTTTCTTTGATTTGATAGGAAGCGCCACGCTCAACACGAACTCGTATTCGCTTACCATCAACTAGGCTTCAAACGAGGCTAACGAATTTGGGGGAGACATAAATAGTTCAAGTGTAATATTAATGAAAGCACAAAAGCAATTGTCTTCTGTCGTGAATTTCACGAACAACTTTTCCTGCTGCTCAAACACGCCAACAAGAATCCATATCCATCCAATTCCCTTCCAGTTGAAAATGAAACAACATCTAGTATTAATATCCCCACATCGAAATTAATCACAGATTCCCCTTCGGCACATCCTCAGGCGGGAACCCAATCTTCCTCTCTGCCCAATCCCGAATAAGCACTCCAGCAATGGCAGTAACAGGAGGCAACCTAAACGGCGGCTCATCAGCCTCTTTTACTTGTTCTGAGTCCTCCAAGTTGTCCTTTTTCTCGGGGACAACAGCCTGCCCAGCAGGCGCCAATGCATGTGCTGCAGCTTTATCGTCCGTGCCGGGCACATTGACACGGCCCTCTGTGATTTCTTCTACCTTCTTCCAGTCTGATTTGCGGAAATGTGTTCCTCGACCGTGGTTCAAAACGGCGAGGACTTCGTCGCGGGTGAACCAGCGGGCATCTGCGTGATTGTGTGAGTTTTTGATACTTGAATACGTGAAAGATTGAAAGAAAAATACGAACCGACGAGCTCGTTGTCCAGATCTGTCCGGATGGGCTTCGACGAATCTGCTCGGGCATAGAATCCAACCATTAGATTTGCTGGATATGGCTGTCAAACAAATATTCAGACTTCGTCTTTCGTTTTGGACTGCAGTTACATACCCATGGCTGACCAGAATGGTATTTGACATTCCACACATGAACGCCTGCTTCCTCCCACATTTCTCGTGCGACGGCATCTTCAAAAGACTCGCCGGGTTCGATGAAGCCAGCGAGGGCAGAATAGAATTTACCAGGGAATCTTCGCTGAATAGTTGGGGTAAGTAAAAGAGAGAATAATTAGACGTGAAGTTACGAAGACGTACGCCTCTTCCAAGTAGGATTTTATCGCCAGTCTCGTCTATTGCGATCATTATGACCACAGAATCGGTTCTAGGATGCGTGAAATTATGCAGGCCTTTGCTTTACAAACGGTCAGTGTTGTATATTTCCTAGTAATTCCGGGAAACTCACACAGTAGGACAAGGTTTCTTGCCAGTGTTATCTGTCCATGGCAGCAAGGATGTGCACGCAATCTTCCATCCTCCCCACATCGAATATGTCGGGTTTCCACATGCTGGGCAGAACTAAATTGATTGAATGAGCTACCTATTTGCATGTTTCAAATTGATATCTACCTTGTTACGCTGATTCCAATCTGCAAGACTTCTGGCCGATGCAAATATTCCAGCAGTCAAGGCGTCTAGATTGGTCATAAGTGACCTTGGCTCAGCCCAGGTGAGTTGATGTCCTTCTTGCGCAGGTTTCGTCTCTTTCAGAATCTCGTCTATTTTCTCCGATAGAAATCCAAGATCAACCACGTCCATCGAGAAGTACGGAATGCCCTCCAACTTCTTGACAGCCTCATGCGGGTCCTTGAAATCGGAGGAAGGAAGTGCAGAAGCACCATCTCCAGAGTTCTTTTCAAGCAATCCAAGGAAGACGAGAGGTATACCGCGATGGCGTACAGCTGCAGTCGGCGAATGATTCGAGTGTCCCTCCTCTTCCGCTACCTCCTCCACTAGACTGCCAGGCTCTTTCCCTTGTCCGAAGTATGGCTCGGGGCCAAGGAAAGCTTTTACATCTGAAGTGCTAAGATAGACCGGTGCGGGTTTGGATGAGTTGTTTGGGCCTGATGAGACGAGTGGTTGGCCTGCGTTGAATAATAGCCATCGGGTTGAAGGAACAGCGATTATAGCATTGAGGAAAGCATGAGATGTTCGCAGCCAAGAAAGCCGGTTCAGGGGAGATCCCCCGTACAAGTTAACGTGTCTAATTCAATCTCATTATCAGCACAGGCGCCTGGCGATAGATAACAAGCCTCACGTACGTTTCTGGCATTCTGAAAGATCGAAAGACTGTGGTATAGAAGAAAAGGATGTATGGGTTAGTATGGAAAGGAAAGTAGTGTATAAAGATAAGCTTTAGCTATTCATACTCCTCCGTGATTGATAAGTCATGGTCGCTCGACATTCGTCATCTGCATTCCGGTGCGGACCGTGTGTTGGTGACTGAGTAAGCCGCGCATGGTGATTCGGTCAACTGCATAACCTGCGCTTTACCTCGGTTTCGGTCTTCCTCGAGAATAGGGTCGGAGTAAGTTGAGAACCAAAGCGCGGATGTTGCTCGGCGCTGGGTCATATTCTGTCGTATTGATTTCAATCGGAGCTTATTGAATCTGACGGGGCCCTTGGATTCCTTTTGCACGCCCTTCCGTACACCCGAAGTCTCAAGCTCGACTCGTTGGACTGCGATGCTGACACTTCTTCGGAGAAATATACTGGAGTGATCCAACTCCTCGAACAGTTCAATTGACAAGTCGATTCTCGAATGGAACACATTGATGTTCTCCTTTCTGACGCTATCCGCACCCCATCGCACCCTACTTCGCCTATTTGTGGATTCGACTCACACTTCATTCCACGAGATACACGAAATAAACTGGGATTTCAAACAGATCCTCATACCTAATGTCAATGACGCATTGTACCCTTTTGCCAGCGGATGGGCAAAGCATTGCTTTGACGCGTATAGATGTCAGTCATTGTCAGGGCATGCGAGCTGGCCGACCTATACGCTCTATCATCAATCGGTCTCAATATCGAGGTAGTTCGGATGCAGCAGCTCGTTTTTGGAACGATCCATTGGATCAATAGTCAACTAGTCAACCTACACTTCTGCACCCCAGATTGCAACTAATAGTAAGTACTCGTCCCACAGACCGGCAGCCATGACGTCCTTTCAATCTTCTCGAAACTTGACCTTCCAGCCTTGCATACCCTGGAGCTAATATACAGGCCAGCCATGGACCCTGCATTCACACAATTCATCGAACGTCTGACGCCACCGCTCTCTTCTTTCATATACTACGGCCTGCAACCTCGAGCAGCGCCGAGATCAAACAGACCAGGCGTGCCCACATTCGACTACTGCTATCGACATAATCCCGCTTACCTTGATACTTGTATCAGGTCGAGCACCGTCAAACACATAGCGTTGTAGAATGAAGTAACGCCCAACCTCCTGCGGTCGTTGATGGATCCTTTTCCTAGAGGCACTGGCAGGCGCAAGCTGGTGCCGAATGTCGTTTGCATAGATCTCTGTGTCAATGATATAGATGGGAGCCTCGTATGTGATTTCATACGCTTCTGTTCGGCCGTGTAGCGGCACGGATGGAATGTGGAGAGGGTTATTCTTTGTAGGACAGTCTTCGATGAAGAGGTGGAAGAGAAGTTGCGTAGTATCGTGTCTAAGGACGGCATCTATATTTCTAGAGAAGGTTTTCGGCCAGATTTTAGACAAGTAGACCTGTCACCGTAATTAGAATACCGTAGGTTCCGAGCACGTCGAAAAATATGGATACTAATAGTAGAAATGAGGACCCCTCTTTAAACACCGACGATATGAAGCACGATGACTCGGACCTGGGTCTCTCAACACAGATCATATTATAGTATACGTCTTTAAGTACTCCCATTCCACATCTCCGCCTTCCATAAACTTGACTACCTGTACATTATATTTGTGTCCTTCTGGACCACATACTGCTTTCGTTGCATCTGAAAATATACTGATACTACTTTTTCACTGACTGGTTGTCAATCGACTCTTGACGGACATATATCCAACATTGAGACCACATCTGCCCAATAAACAACTTGGAGGGGGAATAATCAATGTGTGTTGCTCCATGCCGACCAATGACAATAGGGTTATAAGGATAACAGAGGTGTTCGCGGAATTCCGGCGGTGCCCAGAACAAATGCATGTTGTCCAGTACCACCCAACCATCATCATGGCATGTGGCGATGTTTGAGACAGTCGGAATAATAACATCTTTCGGCATCCAGATGGTTGGGGCATTCCGAAGCGATTCAGGCGATGTTAAGATATCCAACTGCCATACACGAAGAGATCCGTCCCAGGATCCTGAAATGAACTTGGTACCATCTGGTGATACCGCCACAGAGGCGACACCACTGGTGTGTCCAGCAATACTAGCAACGATGTTGCCTGTTTCTGTGTCCAAGACACAGACAGTTCCGTTAGAGAATCCTGAAATTATCTTTGGACTATCTGGTGAGTAGGCAACCGAATAAACACTACTGCAGTGGACATCAAATGGCCCTGCAGTCATCTTTCCAGTGTTCATGCTCCACACACAAAGGGTTCCGTCAGATGATCCGGAAACAAACTGGGTCCCGTCTGGCGAACAAGCTACTGATGAAATTGCCCCCTTGTTTCCGTTGATGGGGCCTAGAATGATTTGACCAGTATGAACATCCCACACATACATCGATTGGTCATCCCCACCGGACACAAGTCTATTACCGTCAGGAGTGAAGGCCACTGAATGGACCCAACTGTTGTGACCAAGCAGTTTTCCAATCATCTCACCCGTTGAGCAGTCCCAGATAATAATGGTGGAGTCAAAAGACCCAGATGCTATTATGGATCCGTCGGGCGAGTAGACAATTGAGCAGACTTTGTCGGAATGACCCTGGAAAGGCTCTCCAAGGATTTCCCCAGTCCTCACATCCCATGAAATAACAGACCCGTCCCAAGCACCTGTGCTTATTCTGGAGCCATCAGGTGAAAAAGTGATTGAGAAGATGTTCGACAAGTGGCGGCGGAAAGGCTCTATCACTGCTTCACCATTCTGTGCACTCCACACAGCTACAGTCCCATCATATTGCCCTGAGGCAATTCTTGTACCGTCCGGAGACCATGCAACTGCACGGACATAGCCAGTGACACTTTGGCATGGCGGAGCAATGTTGCTTTCATTGCTAAATACATTCCAGAGGCGGACACTGCGGTCAAATGAGCCTGATATGAGTTTGGTTTCATTGGATGACATGGCCAGTGAACAGATGGTGTCAGTGTGCCCTTTGAATGGTCCAGCCACGACATCGCCAGTGTCAATGTCCCAAATTCGAATGGCTAGGTCGTATGATCCCGAAATGAGTTTCTTGCCATCGTGTGAGAAGGCAAGAGCAAATACACAGCTCATATGGCCACCAAACGGGCTATGAATTGTAGTCCCAGCATGAACATCCCATATGGATATTGTGCCCTTCGTGCAAGCAACGGCAATCATGGTTCCATCCGGTGAAATAGCTGTCGACTGCAATTGTCCAGCTCCCACAATTGCTCTAAATGGTATAGCTAGATCAGATCCAGTGTGGGCATCCAAAATGCGCACCATTCCATTGTGAGAAACTAACAGGATGTTAGAATCATCAGGTGTAAATGCGAAAGAGCCGTAGTCCCCCAATTCTTCTGTTTCAAATGGACCAGAAAGCACTTTGCCGGAAGATGAGTCCCAAACTACAATGGTCGAGCAAAAGTACGACGCAAGCTTCCTGCTATCCCGTGAAAAGGTGAGAGACACATCATATCTTCCTTCCATGTTTAGAGGCCCTGCGATGAGATTAGCTGTCTGGATGTCCCATATCCAGATGTTCCCGTTTCTTGATCCTGTTGCAATCTTAGAGCTATCAGGGGAGAAGACAACAGAGAAGATTAAGTCTGTATCGTCCAGTACGGGACTGAAAACTATTTCGCTAGAATGGACGTCTCGGATATCGACATAGTTATCATATGCTGCAGCAAAGGTGCTGTTGTCCGGAGAGAACGCAATTGCCAGTGTGCGTACTTTCGAGTCCAACTTCCATACCCCAATAGGTCCATTGCATTGCCGAGTCAGTGAAGTGCCGTTGACTACTATCAGCCCAGTGGTCTTCGACCAATAGTTTTGGTAGACAGAGTTGGATTTGTAGCAGAATGGCAAGGCTGATATGTATATGTGCGGGGTGCTTTTCTTGCATGCTCCGAGAGAGAACGTCTTGACGAATAAATCAGCATCATACAGCTCCTTTTCCGTTTCCTTGAATAGGTGGTCTGGTGCCTTTGTGAAGTAAATTTAGTCAGGCGAGACATACGAAAGAATGAAATAATACCTTGAGAATGAACCAAGCTAAAGTGTTTGAGAGCACTTGAGAACCGATTTTTATGGATTTGGTAAGATTGAGGACTTCCATCCAAAATAAAAGACGAAGTTTCAGGAATTCGACCAGTCTTTCATGGATACTAGTCGCCAAATCGCCATGCACGAGGTGGTTGCTCCAGTATTTGCAGGCATAGAGTAGGGTGGCAGAGATGTTGGCTTGGATTTTCTCCTCCAAGCCTGACACGTCCTCGTCGAAGTCGTATGAGCTTTCGAGACAGCACATATTAAAATGCAGCTCTTTACACATCACGTCGAAACAGGAATGTGCTAGGGTGGTGTTGTATTCGACAATGTTGCAATAGAAATTGCAAGAGCGATCCTTATTGCATAGAAAGTCCGGGAATGACGCGTGTAAAATGGAGACTAAGCCGGATTGTTGTTCCTGGACATGCAACACAGATTGAAGTCTGGAAAGTGTGCTCGAGACATCTTCTTGCCGGAGAGCGAGGATCGTCGACATCATACTCGTTGTCATTGGTTCGACTGCGCAGATAACGGTCCGGAGAACAAGAGACGCAATTTTCAGTTCCCTTTCCTCGAGATGGGTCTTGTCGAAGGCGGACGAGAGAATGCTCCTGTATAGACTGTCCAGCTCTTGCTCTTGTAGGCTGGTGGAAGACGACGAGATGCCGAGGATCGCGTCCAAACGCGTTTTCGAGTTGACCTCCGCATCTTCCGGGTTGATATAGCGTGCCACCGTAGCTGCGTAGATGAAGAGCTTCCCTGACCGCCTGGTGAGTTGATCGATAACATCCGAAGAAAGAACAGGCGACATTGTACGGAGTGCTTCTTGTAGATATTGCCTGATGTCGGCCTCGACGAGAGACTGCTCGATATCATGCAGACGAAGCACAGAAGGAGAGAAGTTAGGTGCTTGCATCTTCTTCAGGATGACCGGCTCGGGACGACTGGCAACCAAGAATTTGATGGGAAGATGTGTTGAATACTGCAGCAGGACCTTGAGAAAAAGTGCGGTGGCGGAAACATTATCGCATTCGTCTAGCGCATCAATAACGACAACAGCACCGTCTGGAATCGCATCCTTCGATTTCTGCAAGGGCTTCTCCACAATCCACTTGAACTGTTCTCCAACGTTGAGCATATGTGGGTTCTGTTTTTCCTTGAGGATCTTGCACAACTCCGAGCGGAAAGCAGGCGAATAGTGGGCCAACTGATGTGAAATACTGCGCACGATGTTGCTCAAATCGCGACATAACATTGAGGCCCGACTGCAGAAGAAATTGCCTGCGAGTCGTTTGTTTTCTTCCAGCCATTCGCAAAAGGAGTACAAAATGGTTGTTTTTCCCGTCCCTGCCATTCCGTTCATCCAAAATACCTTGCTACCATTTGGATCTTGTACCCATACCCTCAGATCGTCCAAGATCTGTTCCCGCGTTGAAGCTGTGCATCCACAACGTTTCACGGCCGTAGAGTAACCCGAGTTATATCTTGCATCATCTACTGGCGTAAGCGTTCTCAGCAATGTTGCCTGAAGAGCATTTAGTACAAATATAAGGCGTGAAGGATTCGGAATCACAACTCACATCGGTGGCTTCGCGGAGTTTTCCAATTTCGACATGCGTGCGCAGTGTGACATCGCTCTGAAATCTCGTTAGTGCATCAGATGGCGAGTAGTCAATGAGCTTACTAGTAATCGTCGGAAAAGTGAATCAATTTTACGATATCGCGCCAGGATATTGCCTTGATCGTCCGTTGCTTCAACAATCCTCTTGAACTTGCCGCGCTCGAGTTGACGTTTGATTTCGGCCAATTCCTCGTCGATAGATCTGCAAAAGATCAGAAAACTTGTACGTTGAAAGAAAGTATAAGATACTGACTTTAGAATCAGAGCAATACTTCCCTCATCCGATGCAGCAAGCTTCGATGCATAAGGCGCTAGAGTGCTAGCCACGTCCCTGAACTCATCGGCTAACTTTACATATTCTTCCTGATTCCCTATGACGTCCTTAGTAGAGTTAATGCGCGCCTGGCATCCTGTAGTCATCTCGATCTTACCTTCGCTAGGTCCAGGCATGTAACGAGTGTGCTGACGGCTGTCTTGAGAGGAGGAAACCCATCTGCATTCTTCTCGAGAAGTCGAAGAGCCGTCTCTGTGGCTTTCCAAGCCGTTGCACCATAATCCTTGATGATATTCCATTGCCGCTCTTGGTGACTAGTCAGAGATGTTGAACTTGTGTTGGGAGAAGAGGAATGACTAGGATCCAAAGACGAACCAGGCCTCAGATGGCGACCCAGCTTGGAGAAGACATTCTTGATTTTGCCAGTAGAAGATCCTGGCGCCATGACTGCTTCGTCACTGTTGTGAGAACGACTGAAGGAGCCTTACACTGCAGCCTCTCAGTTCTATAATGCTGTGCGGCCTGTTGTGCGGCCTGCACACTGTCAATCAAGATATTTATGTACCAATTGACATCGTGATTCTCCACTTTTCGGTAGTGTAGTTTCGTCTTGAGGGAAATTGGATCTGCGGTCGACGCCCTTGGAGTATTATGATGCATCCGCATATGTGCAAAGGTGTTTTGTCGAGGATTATTGCAAGGTAAATTGACGACAGTAGTCTCAAGCTCCTAATCGGTCCCGCTCGCTGCTCAAAAACAACTTGGGCCCAGGAGGATTTCTTGGTTTGTTGGACGAGGTTTGTGACATTTTGCTTTCGCAGAATAAAGACCACTGCCGCGCATTGAACAAAGATAAACTACGCCTGCTATGAAGTTCAAAATCACATACCGGCGAGAGTCTCTCTCTTCATTATTCATGCACCTCTTTGCTCAAGGGTAACCTTCTCTATGTCTTTAAATGGTCTGTGATGCTTGTCTTCCTTCTTCAAGTGGATGTTGAGACCATGCTATCAATGGAAAGACACTGTTGAGCATTACTGTCAAACAAATAAACACATGCTCAGAACCAAACATACCTGTATCTCATCCCTTCTTTGTCGTAAGTTTCATCGCCAACCAATTTCAGGACTGAGGATAAGAAGGTCATAGGTTGATTTTGAGCCTGAGGAAATATCGAAAGCGGAAGAAGCGGTTCGAGAGGCGACGGCATACCGACGCTTGGCTATATTTATTTGGCTCGTCTGATTGGCAGGCCTCGTCGCGTCGCGTAAGGGCACAGACCGCGAGGACAGAAACAAGGCGTTGGCAGACCGTCTCGGGCTTTCCATCGTCGTCGTCGACATTGATGAAGAGAAGTGTGCGGGTGGCGATGAAGTGAAATTGCGCACTGCAGGAACTACTATTGCGACTCCTCAAGCCTTTTGTGCCTCGTTAGGCGAAGAAGCGTGAAGACATGGTTCAAACTTCCATCGAAAACTTCGCCCTGCGATCAGTCCAAGTAATGCTCGACAACGAATTTTGAGCCACCATCTGCAGGACTATGAAGATATGCTTTGGATGCAGAATTCCGTCCGACGCAGCCAGTGGTCTATTCCGACATTGCAAAAACGCGTTAAGCAGATTCTTAAAGTAGGTTCTTTCCTCACCACTTGAGAATAAAATGGACATCTTCCTGACTGGTATTCCTTATTACAGCGACATTTTTCGGTCCTTGCAGAGCTCTACGCTGCTGCTGCCACCTCAAGCAAAGACCGATGGCACACAACTTCTTCGTCCAACTCGTACGCACGCATGTCGTGCTCAAGCCTGGCATCCATCTGCACCATCTATTCAACTTTCACACACGAGTCGTCCATCAGCCTAAGAACTGCCACCTTCCCTGCCATAGCCTGCCATAACCTCCTTCCACCGTTATCCTGCCATCCGACTCCTCGAACCACAACGAAAGGCTCATCAATCTGTTCCAAAGGCTCCTCCGCCGTCCACTCAAAGCCCAAGTCACCGTCGCATGGAACTTACGCAGCCCGTTCAATCAGAATTCAATCCTGCGATCCCGCCGTGATATTGATTGGGATTTTCAACTTGCTCCAGGCAAATAAAAGGATTTAGTCAGTGAGATAAGACGAAGGCGATGCAAAAGCTCCCAGATCAAACAGCCTATCCGCAGTCGAAACCTCCGAGAACGTACGCGATGGATGGTGCTTGGCAACTACTGCAACCATAAACGTCTACTGCTCGTCCATGCACCCCGTTTCAGGTTAAAAACATAGGTAGAGCCTCGTGAAGATGACCAGGACGGAGGAGAAAGGCCCTGAGTGCAGCTTGGTGCTTTCAAGCTCGCATTCCGGTCAGTGTATCCCTAGGGTGTGGGTATTTCTGACTATTTTGCTCGCCATCCTGCTAGACTGCACTCATAAGGCGGGGAGGAAAAAACACGTTGGAAGTTGAAGGAACGCGTCGCGCTTATGTGACGTCATATCACGCAGTATCGGGAACGTCTAATAGTAAAGATTCACTCTAACTTTAAGTATGTCTAATGTGTCCCGTGCTTGCGCGGGTCGCAGATATAGATGGCGCAACTCTATCGAAATCTTGCATTTTCCCAGAGGATATTACACTCTCCTTCGTGGATCGGGTTTGTTTTTGACCTCCACTCTCAACTTGGACTTCAACTTGTAAACCATGTCAATCAATACCCATATATTGGACCACATTGTCCATCTAACGCCTCCCGGCACTGTCGAACAGGTCTCCAAACAATTCTCCGAGCTCGGCTTTCAGTGCGTACTACCTTGCGAGCCTGAGCCTGCGAGAAATGCCCCGTGGTCATAACTGTTCTGACGTTCGAAATACAGTGTTCTTCCTGGTGGAACACACGCCGACGGATTAACTGCAAATGCTCTAGTCGTAAGTGTAGTCCCAGCTGCAATATAACGCCCCTTTTGACCATTAATCACATTCTTATTTCAGGTCTTCGCCGACGGCGTATATCTCGAGCTCATCTCTTTCACCCATCCCGCATCGCACTACCCAGCAGGCTCACCCGAACGCAAGCAGCGCGACAACCACACATGGGCCCAGAAGTCGCCCGGCTGGATCGACTACGCCTTCCTAGGAAACGGCTCGCACACCGAGAGCATCTCTGCTACCATCAACGAACGCAGTCGAAAAGAAGGCAGCGGTGTGGTATACAACCCAGAACAAGACGGAGGACGCACCCGTCCGGACGGCCAAATCCTCAAATGGCTCATCTCCGGCCCACAGCCAGAGCAAAGAGGAATCCTGCCTTTCTTCTGCGGCGATGTCACCCCTAGGAGCTTACGGGTGAGCTTTTCTTCAGCCGGAATTCCTGAGGATCATGGCAGTGTTAATGAGTTAATAAACATACGAAGGTGCCCGACCAACCCGCTTCAAACACCAAACATCCCTCAACCACCAGAGGGATTGCATTCGTTCGCATCCTCGTCAAACCTCCTCTCTTCCAATCAACATCCCGGCAGTTAACATCCGTCGTCGGGTCCAGTCCGACTATATCCACCAATGTCGAGTACGCCGAATGGGTGCTAGATACTACCCATGGCGGTGGCGCTGCTCAACCACGATTGTTATTGGCTGTGCCATCGAACAACGACGAATCTTCCTTCTTAGAAAGCATAGCCACCGGCTCGGGCATCTATGAAGTCGCGTTCCATGTCGAGCCAGGGACAAAAAGCGGGAGCGAGACGACGCCCTATGGAAAGATATCCTGGGTCAGTAGCAAGTAGGCTTATGTCTCCAGGCGTACCGGAGAGAAGTAGTGCTTGACCAAGAAAAAAGGTAGTTCAATTATGCCAATGTGCATGTTCAATTAGTACTGTATGTTGGGTGAAGGGCTTTATGTACAATAAAAGGCCGCAGGAAGTAGGATAGGAACGGGAATTATGTACTCCAAAGAAAGAGTTGAACTACTATGGGGGGCATTTGTGCACATCATCATCCATGTTTTGTCGCAGGCGGAGGACAGTGGGCCATCGAATTAGACCTTTTGGCGGCAAAAGAAATAGGTGCACTGTCGGGTGATGGGAATTTAGGACGACGAACATGTTGAGCCCAAAAAGTTCGGTGGTTTGTGAAATGGATATGGTCTGCAATTGACCCATTTTGTAAAAGGAAGCAACACCTGCCATGCAAAAGTCAGTAAAACAGAAATGTAGTAAATACTATAGACTCGGTACGCACTAAGAACCATATGTGAACAGCTACAACTCCATTACAACCCCGGTCATGCTCAAGTGGAAGTACCAAAACCATGGTGAACTGACGTTGCGGTAAGTCAGCACCGACAAGGACGCGTAGGTCGAGAGGCATACCTTCAAGCTGCTATCCATGGAAGACTCGGTTGTGTGCGTTTCGTCTGCGTCGAGAATCTTTCGCAAGCTATATCAGCGACAGGCGGCTATGGTGTAGGGGGGGTGGCCTACCTCAGTAAGAACGTTGACTAGCGGCCCTGCAGCTAACAGCGCGTCTTTCCTCTGGGACAGAATGGAGATATGAACCTCGAACGCATGTTGGACCATGTTCAAATGATCATTGCTGGGAGATGTGGGCGACACCATTGAAAAAGGAAGTTGAACAGCCTGATAATTCGATTTTCGCCCAATATCCAAAGGACGACGCTTGTAGCAATTATGAGAACGGACAAGACGAAGTACAAAGCAATGGCGGATGGCATGAATGGGGGCGTCGATACAGTGCTGGTCGACAAGCGTCGAAGGTGGTGGTCGTGGTGGTCGTGGTCGTAGTGGTAGTGGTCGTAGTGACAGTTCTCGTAAAGGTCGCAAGGTGGGCCATTGGAAGTTTTAAGCTTCAATAACTTCAACCAGTCCGAAAGATCCCAGAACGGCAGTTTGCCAAATAGCAAACGACCCGACACGGGGGCCTGCCACGTCCGAGGTTACCTGCCCTTCAGTCAAAACGAATACAACACTATGGCAAAATCTCTCAACATCTTTCCACAGGTAAACGCGCCTTCATAGATATTCACCAAGTAAGACACGACGCGGACACCGAACAAGACCCAGTGCGGGCCCCAAACCGGACTGCCTGATGCACTGCCTCTCCGCCCGATCACAGCCTACAGGTTCAACTTCTACTTCCACATACACACCCCATTAACGACGAGAGGACGACGTCTTCTGGGCTTCAAGCAAACCGATAACGCTAGGGAGATTTAGTGATAGAGCTATTTCTGACTGGTACTGCAAACAGTTCTGCTTTCACTCCGCTTCGCTGTAGTCGACCTTGATTAATGCCAGGCTTGTTGTTGGCCCTTCATGCACACGAGCAGAAGTAAAGAGAATCGACCTCCAGCAGTCCGACTACATCTTTTCCCATGTTGCATGCACACAATGTTCATTGCCATTGCTTCATGTTGCGTCCAAAACCTTGTACCCAGAGTTCGCCCGGCAAAAATGCGCTTGGTTCTTGCAAGCTTGCCGCAAGCCATCCATACTTCGCGTTGTAACGCGTAAACAGCGCCCATGCTATGTTTCGTAGTCATCCAGAGGACGAAAGTGTCCACATATTCTATAAGACGCGCGTCCAATGGCCTCGGTATTGCCACTGCGGGAGGAAACACCAGCACTAGCACCGTGGGAGATATCGAGTCACATGTGTGACAGCTGCTGGTTGCATCACCACTGGGCACCACTTCTCGTGCACAAAACCGACCGTAGGCTACAGTCCTAAAGGAGAGCCACGCTGTATCCCGCACAATACGAGCTCCGAAGAGGTTATATAACCTGGAATTTCTCTTTGTGAGAGATTTTGCATGTCTGTTGGCAAAGACAAAGTGTGCTCCGCATGCCGTTGTGTTGCTCAAGTCGACATTGCAGACCAGCGGTTGCTGAGATCTGTGGGCTGAAAATGTCGACGCCAAGGCATTGGCGGTCGATGGGGAGGTGGCAGCAGAATCCTGCCAAACAATTGACAGAGGGCGGGTGAACTGGGAGCAGTAATTTGGGTAGTTTTGCTCGATGACTGGCTTGAAGACGAGTCCGAGACTCGTTGACCAAGTTTGAGAATCAACGGTTCTCATAGAACAGGCTTCTGTGCAGTTCCCCGCCAGTACGGCGCGCGCTCGCGTTGTGCTGCATCTTCCCAAAGTGCGAAGTCATGGTGATGACTTGCATGACTTTTGGCCGGTCCGACTGCCGAAACCAACGTCTTGTCGACGTCTGAGGCAGGAAGGATAGACATGGCTGAGGCGAGGCATTAGCAATGCGCCAGAGCAAGCGTATATGCGTCCCCAATCAATAACAACATAGGTTCAGCCTTCAGGCCACGCAACGTCCTCCACAACAGTAGAGGTGACTTGATTTCGTTTTCGGACGGTCCGAGCACCTTGACACGGGTCCGTCTTCTAGGCGTCTTCATGGTATGCACATTGCGTCTACAAGGTGGTGCATGTTCACGGTTTGCGTCTCTTCACGAGCGGGTTTTGAGGCAGCCATGGTCGGAATGGAATCTTCTGCCGCGGTCTTGAGGTAGGTAATCTATGTTTTGCCGCTTTGCCACCAGTCTTTGCACTTGCAACAAAACGGCGGTTCAAGATGAAACAAGGATTTTTTCGATTTTCGTACACGTCGGGGGAACTATGAAAACTCGCACTGGTCTCACCGATCTTGCCTGTAATCGCATATCAAGACCAGACAGAACGATGCATGCAACGACGCACTCACTGAGCAGGCAGGAAAAGCGGCGGACGAAGCGGGAGCGGGGAAGTGGGCCTGCGGAAAGTTGGCAGAAAGTCGAACTTGCGATGATGCGGCGCAAAATGCTAAAACGCATACATGTTCCCCGCCTCGGACTTCCCGCAACTTGCAAGTGCCGTTCGGGAATGCCGAATCATGAGGTCGAGACAAAATTGAGGACGCCGCGGGCCGTGGCTTCAAAAGCGGGATTGTAGAGACACGTCGATATGCTGGTTATTGCTCGAACGCATTCACAGCTAACATAGGTGGTATAAAATGATCAATGGGCTAACAGTCCGGGAGTCCGGATAGCAGTACTCAAAGTCGGATAGCGCCGACGCTTCAAGCCACCGTGATGTGACACACGCACGTCGCACTACGAGTTCCCCAGGGCCCACAACGCCAACTTGTAAGTAATCCACGACATTCTTATGCATGAAGCTTCATTTACTGGTTGTCCCTTCCGCAGTAAAATATGAGTTCGAAGGCGTACCAAAGATTCAGCAATTTCAAAATTTCTCTCTCCGAAAGGTCAGAATGTCCGAAATCTGTTTTTGAAGGCGCAGCGTATCTGTCCGCAGGTCTGCGAGTTGCCAACCACCGTCAGGGCCGACTCTTTGCTCATTTCTTTCGGTTCACCGCCCCAAGGCCTTCCTCGTAGTTCCTGTGGAGGTTTATATTCGCACAAAACTATCATAAACACTGCGCAGCCAGGTTCTTCATTACACCTGGCATGAACGGATTCAGCGCACCAATCCAGAAGTCGTTTAAATACTAACTATTCGGACAATGAGAACGATGTGTTTGCCATGGTCTGGAAAGAATCTTCGACCGGTATGTGTCCCTGTTCTTTATTATCCTTCTCTCTCCAATAACTGGATATAATTGACGCCCAGCCAATAGCCTTTACTTCAAGAATGTTGAATGTTTTGCTTCCACAGGAATGTCCCAATACCTTCTATACTCCAGTGAGCTACCCGCGCAGTACGGAGCAAAAGAAACACGAATGAAATGCTTTTACTACATTCGTTAAACCATACCCTTGGAATACGGCCCGAGAACCTTCATGCTCTCGTACGATCGCTCTATGGTCAGCTCCGCGCTTCTTTCTTCTCTGCTTTGTCTGATGTACCCTACAGAAGATTAAGGACGGCATATAGGCTATATTTACTTATTCCTCACTGCCAATTGAACCCAGGAAAGTCGCTGATATGCAAACGTCTACTTTTTGCATCAGAGCCTGTGCCTAGAAATCGACCCCAGACAAGCATTTCCATCCCCTTCCACCAACTATCGTGTCCGTGAGGGCCTCAGGAAGCCTAGATAAGCTCCAGACTGACGTCTCCTTCAGTTAGGTTCATATCACAGGACAGTGTCCTTATCGCTATCTAGAGCGGCCCACGGTCACTCAATGTCTCCGCCGTCTTCACGCCAATTCTTACCAGGAATGAATTGAATTTCCGCAGAAGGCTGGTTATGAACTGGCCATCCTGTATGGCATGTGGACTCTTACGGGAAAGACCGTCGCAAAATAGCCATACACAGAACTTCCACGGGACAGAAATAATCACAGACATCTGTGTGAAACTTTTCCCAATACGTAAGTCGGGTCCCCCGACATGAAATTATCCCCATCTCGGTGCTACATGTGGGGTCGACTTGATCTCTTTCACGATCGGGAGGCCTCTTTGTTTGGTTCGCACATGACTTTTCTGGCAACAATACAAGCGCCCGTGGCCAGAATACCACGAAAATCTTGATCGTCGAGCTCTCAGGTTCCAATTACGACCTGGACCGTCGACCGAGTAACGTCTTTTAATATCACGCAAGAATAAACCGCCTAGCCAAGTTCACCGCAAGGAGCTCCTATAAATAGGTCTACAGCGACAGTTGTTGAGGTTTTTTGGCCGTTCGCTGAATTATTTTCAATGACCCCGTTCTACTCAATCGCCACTTGTCAATTCCCATTCATCCAATCAAATTGCGCGATGAAGATACGTGTGTCGGGAAATCATGCTTTCTTTCGTCACATTATTCCAGGGTACTATCATTCCCCAATGGAATGGTATCCCATCGCTATAAATTCTAACCTATTCGAGTGACCGTATCTTTCCCTCCTACCATTGACACCTGCACGATGGAAGGAAATAGGCAGTCGTCTAGCAATAATCCCTCTTCGCCTACTGCTTTTTCTCACTCTGATCCCGAGCACCCAGCTGCCAGAGCTGTCGTCTTCCCAGAGGATCATGACCATATCCGCGAGGAAAAAATAGGGGTGGTCGTTCGACCCAAAGGTGTGGAAATGAAACGGACGATCACTCAGGAAGAGAAGGACTTGGCCGCGGCTGGATACGAACACTTGCGCCCACAGGTTCCCAAGGACGATGGGAAGAACGTTGACATCCATGAACACCAACTCAACTTTGAACGATTGCAAGACGAGCTGAAGACCGCGTTTGACACTAAGGACCCTGGACAATCCTTTGGCTTGACCTCTGACGAGGCCAAGGCCAGGTTGAAAAAGGATGGACCCAATGTCCTCACTCCGCCCAAGAAAAAGAGTGCTTTCAGAAAGGTGTGTGGGGTTTATGTCATCCTACACAGAGAGCGGTTACTGACCAAACCAGTTTTTGGAACGGCTTTTTACCATGTTTAACATCCTCTTGATGATTGCCGGTGTCCTCGAATATGGTCTCCTTGGATTCGGATTTAAGGTGAGTTAATTAACTGTCTATTTAGTACCGGGATATTTCCTTAACTGACTTGTGTGCGTTAAAGCAAAACTTCGCGAACACATACCTGGGTGGCATCCTAATTTTGGTCGCGTTCCTCAATGCCTCGATAGACTTTTACCAGATCCAAAAGTCCGAAGCTATTTTAGCTTCCTTCCTTGCCATGATACCTCCTTCCTGTCGAGTCGTCCGCGATGCTACCATAACTACTATTCCTGCTGCCGAGCTGGTGAAAGGCGATATTGTCTTATTGGTACGGGAAAGCTTTCCCTATCATAGGAGCAGTTTACTGAGACTCCTACTTACAGCGAAGCGGAGACAAGACGCCTGCAGACCTTGTCCTGTTCTCCTCTACAGATCTGAAAGTCGACAACAGTAGTCTCACTGGTGAATCTGAGCCACAAGAACGATATGCTCTGGTTGAAGGCTCCAAGCAGAGGCCAGTCGAAGCTGAGAATATGGTATGCTCGGTTGTTATAATTGTGCCGGGAGTAAACGTTAACGATTGCTTAACAAGGTCTTCAACTCGACACTGATCGTTAACGGTGAAGGCTGGGGGAGTAAGTAGTCCAAGTTTGTTAATGAATACTTCTGACCAAGAGATAGCTGTGGTGCGGACCGGAGACCATACGTTCATCGGTAAGTTCATCGGCATAAGTACATAAATTGAGCAAAGCTGACTCAATTTCTTCACCAGGCCAAATCGCTAGCCTTACGGGAGGCGAGAGTGGCAATGAGAGTCCACTAGCTGTTGAGATGTAAAGTGATGATTGTTTCCCTAACCGGACAACTTACTAACTGCGTCGCCTAGTGCACGTTTTGTTGTCATCGTCTCTTGCATTGCCATCCTCTTCGCCATAATCTTTTTCGCCGTTGGTATCACGACGGTCTACAAAGGCCATGCCTCGCAAACCGTCACGTTCGCCGTATCCATCTTGGTGGCATTCGTTCCTGAAGGGTTGCCCTCCGTCGTCACTTTGTTACTCTCGATAGCAGCAAAGCGTATGGCGAAGCAGAATGTTCTGGTGAAAGACTTGCAAGGTGTAGAAACTCTAGGTAATGAGCATCAATTTAATACCTTTGGATTGCAAGCTAAATATCTTGTTTAGGATCGGTATGGAATTATCATCTCACTTTTTTATTTACTGAGATTTTTGGATGCAGCTAACATTGCTAGCGACCGATAAAACTGGAACGCTGACCCGCAATCAGATGACTGTAAGTAGGCTTTACTCAATTATGAAACATGCAATTCACCTACAGTTTGTTTAGGTAACGAATCTTTGGAGTGGGCAGAAAATGTACTCAGCATTCCAATCCAACAACGACGAAGAGACCACAGAACAATTCACTATTGACGGATCGGGCATGCGCGAAATGGTGGATATCGCTGCCTTGAACTCTAGGGTCAAGTTCGACAAGACGGATATACCTTTCGATCAAAGAGTGATCCTTGGTGATGCCACAGAGACGGGGTTAACGCGTTTTGCAGGCAGGCATTTGAAGACAGATTATGATACCCATGTCAAGAGCCATGCTAAAGTCTTCGAAGGTAAGCTGAGATTATTTTGTCTCAGAGGTACATCTAGATTAACAACCGACTTATTAGTGCCGTTCAACTCGACAAATAAATGGGCACTGGTCATTGTAAGTAATGATTACCCATATAGTAGACAGCTGACTTCGAACTGAAGTTTCTCGTTCTAGTTGAACAAAACCCACGCAGAAGGTCCTTTAATCGCATACATCAAAGGAGCGCCCGAGCGTGTCCTCGCAAAATGCACGACATATCTCAAAGATGGCCAGAAAGTGCAAATAGACGACGCATTCAAAAAACAATACGACGAGGCTTACGACGTAAGCTGCCTTCTTCATATTGCCCCCAAGATATGGACTAAACGATTGTCTAGTACATGGCTTCTCGAGGACACCGAGTGATAGCTTGCGCACAATACCTACTCCCCGAAACCGAGTACCCAGCCAACTACGCATTTTCACGTACAGACGAGCATTACCCATCAACTGACTACTGTTTCGTCGGGCTCGTCTCATTGGAGGATCCTCCCAAACACGGTGTGCGCGAGGCTATCGGCACCCTCCGTCTGGCAGGAATCAAAGTGATGATGGTCACTGGTCAGCTCATTTCTAAAATTGCTTGCTTTATGAGGCTGGCTCTGACAAAGAAGTATTTGTCTAGGTGATCACCCCAAAACGGCTGAAGCCATTGCAAGGAAAATCAACCTTATTCTTGGAGATACTCGAGAGACCCTGGCCAAGAAAAGTGGAAGGCCGATCGAAGATGTCTATGAAGACGAGGTGTCTGCTGTGGTCGTACACGGAGATGACATCGATGGTTTACAAGGATGGCAATGGGATCAAAGTACGTCTTCCTAGAACCGCTTTTTTATCCAAGCAGATTTGTTGAGCAAGATTATAGTCTTTAGTAAGGATGAAATTGTGTTCGCTAGGACGTCGCCAAAGCATAAATTGGAGATTGGTGGGTGTTCTCTCTTGCGAAGATTTCTCCAACTAAACAACATTTTCAAAACAGTGAAACGCGCACAGGCTCTTGGGCACATTGTCGGAGTGTAAGTTGTTTCTGATTTCAGCCCGAAGTAAAGAAGGTGCTGAGTAGGTCGCAAATAGTACAGGAGATGGTGTCAACGATTCGCCTGCATTGAAAAAGGTAGGCCTCCAACTACTGTGACTGAAGCCATTCGAGTCGTTAAGCCAAAGCTATCAGGCCGACCTTGGTATCGCCATGAACATCTCTGGCTCAGACGTGTCAAAGGAAGCCGCGAACATGATTCTGCTCGGTAGGTCTTGCGACTAACAACAAAATCCACTAACAAACTGACATATCCTTTTCAAAGATGACAACTTTGCGTCGACCGTCAGTGAGTAAACTCAGTTCTGGGGATTTGAATAGGACAAATGAAACATCCGTTTCGCAGAGGGTGTCGCAGAAGGCCGACAGATTTTCGTCAACCTGAAGAGGTCGATACAGTATACTTTGACGCACAGCACGCCAGAAGTTATTCCGCAGCTATTATGTATGTGAAATTCATTGCCAGGAATGGCGTTGCATGCTGACGCAAAAGCACAGACGTCGTGGTTCCCATTCCACTCCCATTATCGGCCATCCTCATCCTCGTTATTGGTAAGCCCTTTTAGATGACCTAGTCTGAACAGTGACTGAAATTACGTCCAGATCTTGGATTTGAGCTTTGCGTCGCGGTATGTCCTGATCTTCGAAGCGGAGTGGCCCAACATATTCACAATATCATTCACAGTTGTCATTCGCCTGGGATAAACCAGAAACCGCAGATGGACTGATGCGCATGAAGCCACGTAAACCAGGTAAGGGCCGATAAATGGTCCAAACTCCATTGTAACAACAAACATTTTAACCAACGCCTCCTGATCACAGTCAACGAACGATCCATCCAAGCTCTCAAAAGACGCGCTCTGGTTCGCTCAAAAACCCTCCGTCGCGACGCCGAAACACTCGAAGTCATTCCACCCAGCAAATTCTCGATTCTGCTTTCGAAGTTGAAGAGACCTTTCAAACGGTCGACTTGGGAAGAGTGGTTCGAGCCCACAGACAATGAGACGCTTGTTGACACGAAGTTGTTGAGCTATGCGTATTTGGAGGCGGGGATGATTGAGACTCTGGCTTGGTACGTTCTGTCAACAACCGAGCGACAATTTGCTGACGAGATTGGTTTGATTGAAAAAGTTTGGTTGCGTACTTCTTGGTCTTTTTCAAGAATGGATTCTCCCCTTCGGACTTGAGGTCGGCACAGCAAGCTGGATGTACGTCTCTTCGCATTCTTCCTTCTCCTTCTCCGCGTTGACTTGAAGTTTCCTTGAAGTGTATTTCTCGAAGGGCAGCCCAGATTTCATTAACTATCGTGGCCGTGCCATCAGCGGACAAGATCAAGTCGACGCACTCGGGCAAGCCCAGTCGATAGTCTATCTCTCCATTTTCATCACGCAGTGTTTCAACGTAAGTCTGCACATCTTGAAGCATAAAAATGCAATGTAATGACGATGCTCCGCCCCCTGCAGGTCTTCGCAGTAAAAGCTAGACTGTCGTATCCATTCGGCAGACGCGTCGTCGCGAACAAATGGAATTTCGCAGGCATTCTCGCAGGCGCATGTCTAGGAATGTTCATCGTCTACACGCCGCCCTTGCATGTCGTCTTCGGTGGTTCTTTCCATCTATCGCCTCTCTATTGGTTGATACCTGTGGCGTTTGGAGTACTGCTGTTGGCTTGGTCTTCATTGAGGGTTGTGTTGCTCCGCAAGTCGGTGGACCATATGAAAGTGAAGGATATAAAGGGTTTGATGATGTGTAAGTGTTTTATTTGGGTATGCTTATGAGTGGAGGTTGATTTGAGGTTCTTCTGTAGTCCCGACTATGAGGACGATGAGTATGCGGTCGCGTGGATCAAAACACTAAGGCCTGGGGTGCGGCACGGTCGAGCTGGAAGGAATTTTTAATGATAATTATACGACATACATATGAACACTTACGACGTTAGAGGCTGAACATTATAGTCATGTATAAGTGGACTGTCCTGGAAAAGGACGTTCAGTGCGAAATGAAATGAATAGATTATTGGGTTACGTACTTGTTATATCCGGTACACGAACGACGATAGGAAAACTGCACTGTATCTACTCATCATGCTTGAGAACGTCATCATTGGTTCCCGACCGAGAGCAAGCAGTCCGGAAAGAGCTGGCAAAGCTATGCATCCGAGGGCCATCCACATCCTCCTTGAACGGGTTTCGCGTTTCCATGTCGATACCGAGAGTTGTGCTTTGTCCATAGCTGGCTTTATCCATGTATTCCAGATGATAGTCATGCCGTCGACGAAGTGCAGGGTCGTGGATAGAACCAGACCGCCATAGAGTATACAGCTTCGAACAGGCCAGGTCTTTAAACCAGTCTTGACGAATTCATAGTCGAGCTCGGCAGGACCGACGCCATAGATGGGAGGTGTCTCGAGAGTGGGGTAGGCGCGGTGCGTGCTGTAGTGAACGGGCAAGAAGAGAAGGAGGGCCGCGTAGCCTGTTAGACTGAGCAAGTGTGTCCACTTTCGTGGTGGTCTGCCGGGAGGAGAGAGAAGACGCTTAAGAGTTCCGGATAATGCGTGGACTGTGAGAGGACCAAGGACGAGCAGAGGTTCGGATAACATAGTTTGGTAGTATTCTCTTCCTAGGAGCTTATAGGTTCATGTTGTCGATAAGCCACAGAACGCACAATAGTAAGCTTTAGACTTACCATAGTTTGCGAAGCAAGTGATGAGCCACCGACATTGGCGAGAGCCGGCGCGGAAAGATGGACTAGCAGGAACGTAGTAATGAATGGGGCGCATATGTGCGAAGTTTTGGTGAGAATGGGAAGGGCGCCAGTCCGCCATTTCTCAAAAGTTGTAGGCACCATGGTGGATGGAAGAAGGAAGGTATTTTTGAAAATAGGCCGCGTTGATTGGCTGAAGGCGCCGGCCAGCCGAGTAGCCTTCGGCCGCCATCCTTGATGTTTGAACCAGCTTCTCTTCTCGACTCTGTTCGACTCATCCAGAAAATACCATGCGATACAAGTGCAAAAGACCAAGTTGTCCACTACCGTAGATGGCGCGCAACGGGAGAATACTTCAACAAGAGGACTTGGTGCAGGTCATGGGAACTAGTCAAGTTGAGGGCTAGATGTAACCACCCCTCTGTTGCGCTTCTCTCACTTTCCGAAATGGCGTTCCACATGGCTTTCCCCATCCCGGTCCCATTACCTCGTTTTGAAGTCTTAGGACTTGTTCCTGTGACCGCATTGCAGCACAACCTAGCACAACTGTGATTGCGATTAAACACTGCTTATACAGCACTGCCCTGAAGCTGACGCCAGTCGCAGCGGCTGATTCTGTAAGTGCCTCAGTGCCTACATATGACGGCGGGGAAGGACAGACGTGGGATAACAGAGAATCCGAAATGACGTAGATTCCTCTGCAATGTAATGTATGTATGATCATTTCAATATCGCCTTGATCTTCGCAATTTGTCGCCTGTGGAGAACCTGAAGTTGAAACCCGAACACCCAAAGTTAATGGACGCTGCTGGACACCGTAGGACAGCGATACCAGCACATATGCGTCTCTGTGTTGTCCTCTAAATTCCCAAGCCGGAGCATAAGGCGCGAATGGCAACTAGAGCCATGTGCCGAATTACCGCCCGAAGGAACGTTACAGCTGGCCCCCGGACTACTTAGTCTGTCAACGGACGTATGAAGTATAAGAACTGGTCTTCGTTCCTTGGGTCGACAAGCATCTCCCACCATGCTTTTCTCCGGTGCCTTCCTCGCGCTCTCGTTGGCGCTGGCCAGCAATGCCTTTGTAACCCGTAAGCATTCGCTTTCTGATTTTCCTTGAATATATGTGGTCGAACCAGTTTATACTTACCCGGCATCCTTCTAGGCACATGGGACGAAGCCTACGCGCTCGCTAACAATGTCGTCTCTCAAATGACCATCGACGAGAAGTTGGGAATAGTCATCGGAACAGGACAGCTAAATTCGAATCGTACGTCGCGAATGCACGTCAAAAGACGCGCCTTAACCATAAATACTTTCCTCTTAGGTCGCTGTGTGGGTGACACAACTGCTGTTCCCCGTCTCGGCATCCCCTCCCTCTGCTTTCAAGATGGTCCTGCTGGATTACGCCTCGTCAAGAACGTGACAGGTTGGCCGGCAGGCATTAATACTGCGTCAACATTCAGTCGTAGACTCATGCGCGCCAGAGGTGTCGCCATGGGTGAGGAATGGAGAGGTAAAGGCGCTCAGTGAGTACTTGCCTCGAATATGACAAATAAGGAAGATAACTGACTTTTCCCTAATCGCTCCATAAAGTGTTCATTTAGGCCCAGCTCTCGATATTGTAAGTCAAGAACTACTCTAAATTTGTCTGACGCCGGCGAGCTAACTTAGCTTTCTGTCTTCCTCTCGGAAAGATGCGTAATCCGAAAGCTGGCCGTGGTTGGGAAAGGTAAGGTGACATCCGTATCCTACCTTTAAAAGCCATCTCACTTCTTTGTGCGCATAGCTTTGGACCTGACCCATATCTCAACGGCGAGGGCGCGTATGAGACTGTTATAGGCGTGCAAAGCACAGGTGTCCAAGCCTGCGCTAAACATTTCCTTGCAAATAACCAGGAACACTGGCGTTATGGACTCTCGGCCAATTTAGATGATCGCACAGAGAAAGAGATGTATTTCTACCCGTTCCTGAGGAGTATCGAGGTCAGTTCGCGTCTTGATTTTCTGCTTTGTTCAAACGGTTGACATTGTAAATGGTATAGGCTGGTGTCGTGTCAGTCATGTGCGCTTATAATCGATACAACGGGACCTCATCGTGCCATAACGAAGGCTTGATTGGCGATAACGGACTTCTGCGAAAGCATGGCTTCAAAGGTTAGGGAACCCGGTAGACATTTGTCCTCTTCTGACACTCCTTTTGCTTATAGGATACGTTGTCAGCGACTGGGGCGCAACCCACGATTCAGCAGCTGACAACGCAAACGCGGGTCTCGACATGGAACAACCAGGAGACTACATCGTCATCGGCGGAGGCGTTTTCTTCCTCGGTAAACTGGAGACCGCCGTGAACACTGGTGCAGTAACAACTGAGCGTCTGAATCAAATGGTTGCTCGCATTTTGGCACCGTATTACCATCTTGGACAAGATTCCGTGCGTTTTTGGACTTTCTTTCTCTAATCATGGGCATATATCTGATTCTTTGAATCAATACCTACAGGGCTACCCCGAAACCAACTTCGATACGCAGAAACCCGACGGCTCGGGCTCTCGTAACCTCAGAGTCAACGTCCGCAGCGATGCACACACAGCTCTTGCTAAAGAAATTGCAATGGCTTCTTCAGTCTTGTTGAAGAATAACAGAACCGTCAACTCGCAAGGCTCGACAGTACGCGGATTGCCTATCACCAAAGGAGTGGCTTCTTCGATCGCTATAGTTGGACAGGACGCTAAGATGTTGAACACCAATTGCAATGATTTGAACGAGTGTAATGATGGGACTTTAACCGTTGGGTGAGTAGCATTGCAAGCCGTTTGCGGTCTTTCAGAAGTCAACCAAATAATATTTATTTTGCAGATGGGGTTCAGGATCGAACTTAGTTGACTTCACTATCCCCCCTGTCGATGCTCTTACTTCCTACATCGGCACATCAGCAACAATCACCACCTCCCTCTCCAACGACCTCGACGACGGCGCAAATGCTGCAAGAGGAAAGGACATGGCCTTCGTCTTCGTCAATGCGTATGTCATCCTTACATCAACTCAAAATTTCAACCTCGTCTCTAACATAAATATACTCTTTACAGTGACAGCGGTGAGCTTGGAGCCTACACTGTCGTGGTAGGCAACCAAGGCGACAGAAATGACTTGGCGCTATGGTGGAAGGGCGGAAGCCTCGTCGAGCGCGTGGCTGCTGTGTGCAATAACACGATCGTCGTCGTGCATTCCGTTGGCCCGGTGTCGTTCTCTTGGAGCAATCATCCCAATATTACGGGTATTGTGTATGCGGGTTTACCTGGCGAACAGACTGGGCCTGCTATCGTGGATGTACTATATGGAGCGTACAATCCTAGTGGAAGGTTGCCGTTCAGTATTGCCGATGTTTGTTATTTCTCTTGCTTTGTCGTTGATCGACATGCTGAGACTTCTTCTTTTCTAGTCAGAAGACGCGTACGGAACTTCAATTGTTTATAACAGTCTTGGATTCCCGGATGTGCGTTCATTTTTCACTTTTCCTCAACATATCAACGCAGAACTGACATGCGCCATTTCCAGATCAACTACACCGAAAAGCTCCTCCTCGACTACCGCTACATGGAAGCCAACAATATCACCCCGCGCTTCGAATTCGGGTTCGGTCTCTCCTACACCACCTTCTCCTACTCATCCCTCTCCATCTCATCCACCTCCACCGGATACACCGTCTCCTTCCAAGTAACCAACACCGGCGGCCTCGCAGGCACGGAGAAACCCCAACTATACCTCGGATACCCTACCTCTGCTAGTGAACCGCCGAAAGTCCTTCGAGGATTTGAAGAAGTCGACCTCGCATCGGGTGAGAGTAAGACGGTCACACTTTCTTTGATTACTAGGGATTTAAGGTCAGTATTCTATTACATTCATTCGTTATGACCCTTGGGAGTATTGACGAAAGAAATTAAAACTGCAGTATTTGGGATACCCCAAGCCAGTCGTATATACGCCCAAGTGGCACATTTAATGTGTTTGTTGGAGCTTCAATTCGTGACATTCGTTTGACTGGCACTATTTAATGTAGTGTTGTAGCTACTACTACTATTTATTGTTTCAAATATGATTTTTTCCACCGAGACGCGTATCTGAAGTGAGGAAATAACTTGAAAAGCATTCTGGAATGAAGGTATGCAAAATTAGGAAACGAAGAAAAAAAAAGTTTGAAAAAAATGCAAAAGGTTTGCGGGTGCCGCGAGCCACTGCGCGTACTGACGACAAAGTCTGATCTCCTAAGACTAACTCGGCGAGCCCTGCAGGTTGCGGAATTGCTTCCCTGGCCTGACAAGGGCATATTATTCCAAGTTTGAGTCACCTCTTACGAGGCGAGCAACTGTGGAAACCAAGTTTTCCGGAGGGACTAGTCTTGAACCAGCGCGCTGATGGCTTTGGTCGCTGAGAGTAGACACCCACATTCCCGGTTTGCGGCCATTACAACCGTTACACCATGGGACCGATTATAATATAGGAACTGGACTTGCCCATCACACGTCTTTTGGCCCAGTTTCTGACTAAGCTTTCACGTGAGGTTCTGTGATTAATAAAGCTGATTAATATTGCTAACCTCGTTAACCACGTCTTAACCACGTCAGCTTAACTATTCAACTTAAATAGAATGAACCGTCCACAGTTGCTCTGCTCAGCCGACGCAGCGCTTTGCCTCTTCGCCTCTATCTCTTCCATCATGACTATGTTGGCGCCTTTGATTGAAGTATTCCGATACGCTTTGCAGCCCATTGCACCATTTACTTGGCTGGGATGGAATCTGAGCACCCTGGACATCGTAGCGACCTTTAGATTGTGTATATTTTTACGCCAGATACGTGAGAGTATACTGAAGAAACACATATCCACCAACGGTACTGGAAGTATCGAACAACAGTCTTTCGTTCGGACAGCATCTGTCACTCTCCTTCTCGTTTACGGCGGAGAGGCGGTCATAGGTACATTTGGGTTCTAGTTGGTTCATCTTCCAAGTATCTAACTATGTTATTAGCACCGTTCCTTGGCGTTCCACCATCTTTTATGGTCTCTGGCGTGGTTCCTACGCTTTACACTGTCGTTCAAGCAATCGTTGAATATTTGCCTTCGGTCCCAGCTCCTTCCGCAGAGGTAGAATTGCCCCTATCGCTTTTCGACGGATTCGCACGTGCATATCTGCTTTGCAACTTGATTCCGCCTGCTGTTACTACCAATGCGTCACCGGTTATCTCTTCTTCTCCGTGGACCTTACTGGTTTCATCTTTGGCAAGTATTTCACAAAGTCTCTGCGATAATAGTCGGTTTAATGACATGCCTATAGGTTATTGCAAATGGGGGCTTCTTCATGGTCAACTTATTCTCTTTCTTGAACCCCACCCCCCTCTCCGTTCAGACTCCCCCTGAGCTCCAGCCATACGGTTGGACCACTTTAGATATCTGGGCTGCACCCGTCATTACAGGCCTTTACGCCCTCTTGACCCATGCCCAGCCATTCTGGGCCGACCTTCACGCCGTACTCGCGGGTGTTTTGGGATCTGCTTCATTTGGAGAGCCCGTCAAGCCTCTTGACCCAGAGTCTGCCAGAGTCGTCTGTGCTTTGATTCTTAGTGGATTATTTGCTGGAAGGACTGCCAAGAACTTTGGGCTTTGGAAGAATACGGCCCCTGCTAGGATAGGTAAGTATTGTCACATCATTGTTGTCTCCAAATCATTGACTTTATTGTCTCCTTCGTTATAGAACCCAAAGAGAAGACGCAATAGAAGATATTACAAATACGTAGTTCTTGCTCCATAGCTAACTATTTACGACGCCACCAACTTACGAGATCTGATACACGCCTTGAGTGATGCCCGCAATGATACACGCACTTTATCTTTTTGTTCGAGGAGACCCTGGGAAAGTGCACAATTACTTCGACAAGGTGAACTCTAGGGACGAGAGACCGCCGGATCTTCAGCTTTCTTCTTGGAGTTACATACACGTTGGTGCACCAACACGTTTAGTGAGAGGTGAATCCATGCGGTTAGTTCTTTTATCTCATCGAAACGAGGCAGCGATAGTATGCTTCTTGGGACTTCCTTCCAATCCCCTTTGTGGCGGAGTCAGGAGTCAGGACTCGAGAACTTTTTGTTATGATGCATATCAGCAATTCATAATAGTGTCTCGCAGATGTGCTTCCCTTTCAAGTTCCATCGTATAAGAACTGACGAAATATTTCAGATCCCATTTACCTTCCACCTCTACTCCTACACGCGCACGTACTCGCATTGACCCATGACTACAGCGCCATCATCGTCAAACCCTTCTTTCGTGCGTGCTTCACTACAGCTGGCGAAATACATCGATATCGCCATTACAACCCCTCCTAAGCATCAGCCCTTTGAGCTCGCGGACCCGGATAAACCTCATTATCTTAGGTTCTACTGCTCTGAGGCCATCAGCTGGGCACGCAGAGTCCTAGCCCTGAAGAATGGCACCGACTCTTTGAAGAATGTTACCGAACAGGAGTTTGAAGATCTCGTACGCACATACGAAGGCAAACGATGGAGTAAACTCTCACGTCAACCGCCACCTCCTTCGTATTACGACTCCGACTCTGACTGGGACTCGGGGGATGAAGATGACGATGATGATTTGAACTATGACTCTGACGCACCTCCCGAGTACAGGAAACTGGACGAAGATGATCTCAAATATTTCTTCCAGCAGTGGAAGATGAACGAAGAGAAGGAGGACTTACCAAAAGATGTGATTGGACCTCTGCTTGATGATCCCGAGACGCATGATTTTACTGTGGATATTCTGAAAGAGGCCTTCGGCATTCCTGGAGGGTCCGACGAAGAGTATGTTTTTGTTCTTCCTTCCGTCAACGCTTCGTATTGATTATCACATTCCTTTTTGCCCGCAGAATCAAGAGAGATAGCGAAAAAATCCTGCGTAGTGCCCGCCTTCGCTTTCGCGCAGCCCATACGAAACCTTTCAAATATTCATGGACTCTTGGTCCGGAAGATAAAGAAATGCCTCCCGTTCTCGACAACTACAGCATTTTCTGCAACGCCGTGTACTCTATCAGGATTTATGACCAGGCTCTGGCAGTCTGTGAGCGGATGAAACGAGACTCCAATGACACCATGAGCATCTCCCACATAAATGTCATGGAAGAGGTGAAGACCCAACTAAAATGCATGCGATACACGGATGAGCTTGAACACTTGCCCGGCTTCAGAGAAGCGTCGAGTAGGAGAGCGAGGATATATCATGTCCGGCACAATAAGTGTAAGTAATTGATTCCGCTTTCCTCTATCTTGATTCTCAGTGGGTGGGTGCTAACGATGGAGTTTGGCTTCAGTTATGGACGTTATGCTGTATATTACCGTGCTTTTCGACTTGCAAGAAAAGGTACGAAAGAGTCGTTTCTCTCAGCGGCCAGCAGCCATCTCGGTGGGTTTCTTTTCAGTCATGCTATTTTCTGAGTTCTAATCTGCTCAAAAGGACGAGGCTATCAAGGGATTGCTGACAGCGGTAACGAACTTCAAGGTCTACAGCACAGAGAGGCTCGGAAAGTATTATTATCCAGAAGTGCCTGCCGAATTTGTCAAGGTGAGTACACTCATTGCTCAATTACCATCCCTTCTCTCTGTCTTTATTCTTGCTGACTCCATGCAATGAATCCAGCTCATTGAAGTTGTTGACATTCTGCAAGATGTTCACGACTTGCGATTGTCTCCGCAACTCTGGAAGCATGAAGATATCAAGAAGGCGACTCGCATTGCGCGTGAGTTGATTAAGCTGTGGAAGGAACGCGCACAGAATCCTGTCAACTCGCTTTATGTCGAGCTGGACTCGTATGATCCCCTCCCAGCCCTCAAGGTTGAGGGTGCGCAGGACAAGTAATGATACACGCATTCCTCTCCTTAACGCATTCCTTCCTTTACAACATTAATTATTGTATATTCCAATAACAAGCTCTTTTAATCATTCGATAAGAAAAATAAAGCAGGGAAGCCCAATAATAAAGCGAGGAAGAAATAAGGATGATTACTGATTTGAAAACAGCTGAAACAATTTCTACTCTTTTGCCTCATCGGAAGCTACTTCATCTGCATCCACTTCTGCATCTGCTTCGTCTTCGTCTTCAGACTTCTTCTTTCCACTCTTTGGTTTGTCAGATTTTGAAGGCTTACTACCTAGGACCGTGGCATTGATCCTACAAAATAAAGAAGTCAACGCTCGAAATCCCGTGGAGTGTTCACTGGAATACGTACGAGAGCATCACTTGAACTTTTTCCTGCTTCCCATCAGCATCCAGCTCTCCTCCTTGCAGCTCAACTGTGAGACGCTTGCTTCCCTTCCACCCATAACTGCCGGTGCTGAAGGATCCAGGGACTAGAGTTAGGTTCCCAATGAACCCCACGTCGCTGGTCGTGGCGCTTGTAGCGTTTTCCGTCTCCGTAACAACTTCTTCCTTTCCTTCTGAGTCTATCTCTCCCTCTCTGAGAATGGTTGGTGGCGAGTGAGTGATGTTAACATGGATAGGCAATGCTTTCTGTGTGAACTCCTCGGTGGTGAGAGCTGCCTAGACAATGAAAGTGAGGTTAATGAACTGGTACAAGAGCAGCATACCTAGAGCTTCAAGCATACCTTCGCAGACTCTTTCTTTGCATCTCCGTTCTTTGTTGTCTTCGCAACTTTGGTGGCTCTGCTGGCCTCCTCTTTAGACTCTTCAGCTGCACGTTTGGCTTCTAGAAATTATGCGAAGTATATAAGTTGGTTGCGCAAGAAAAGTAAAGCTACACTTACTGGGAGGCATTCTAAAAGTCGAGCTACTCAGAGATGGTGGTTGTTATGAAGGAAACTCGGTACGTTCGGTAGGTCCATCATGGCAACCCCGCAATGGGCTATGACATCACGCGTCGCTGGACGCGTACAGTCACGTCATTAGAGGCACGTGCTCTCGGTCACTCTTTCTGTTATTTCGAGAGCTAGCTCTGAATGATATCTATGGACAGCAGGCTGTTTTAGATATGCACTATAGTAGATTTATTGGCTCTCTATAAAGACAGGTAGTACCACAAACATTTCTTAATTTCATTCCTCACTTCACGTTGGATCATGACTCGTGAACTGGGCGCTCCCACTTCCACAGCCCGAGCTAGGTCCTCGTGTGTCATGTCTCCAGTCTACATAATTCACTTGTGCTCAGTGACTCCGTAGCTGACTAGCATAGAAGATTGGCCAATGAATGATTCCGCTTTATTCGACTGTTTCGTTATCATAGTGGTATCACGTGGTACAGACTGCGGCACACCCCATCTATTGCTTCCGTCCCTGCGCAAGCTGTCCCGCTGAGTTACTCATAAAGGTTATCTCCAGACCCGAGCTCCTTGCATACCCCCACCATATACCTCCTAAGCATGAAAGCGACGACCTCGCTCCTTCTTGCTTCTTTCCTCTCTTTCTCGTACCCAGTCCTTGGGGCGCCCCCGGCTCTAGTCATCAACGAGCCTGTTAATGGTTTCTCGAACCAGAGACCTTTCTTGGGTGTCACTGGAGACCAGTTCAAGGACACCGCCAAGGAGTGGTTAACTGATGCTAAGAAGGCTATCTTAAGCGGGAAGAAGAACCTGGAGAAGTGGTATCATGATGGCAGAGAGTACATCAAACAGGACAACCTGCTCTGTGCGTCACGTTCCCTTGGTTGTGTCGTTCGGCTATACTGACTCGCTGTCATCGTCCTCTAGATGAATTCGTAACCCATCCCGAGTTCGAGAGTTACAATCTGCGAGTGACAGAGCCCAAGTTGTGCGATCCATCTGTTAAGCAATATTCCGGTTACCTTGACGTTGCCGACGACAAGCATCTCTTCTTTTGGTAAGTCCTTTGCCTGGGGCGGTTAGCTACACAACGCTAATTGACCCATGCTACTTCAGGTTCTTCGAGTCACGTACTGCCCCTGCAGAAGCACCCTTGATTCTTTGGCTCAATGGCGGTCCAGGATGCAGTTCTTCCACCGGTCTGCTCTTCGAGCTCGGCCCTTGTTCCATAGCGAACGAAGGACATAACACGAGTCATAACCCTTACAGCTGGAATAAGAATGCCAATATTATTTTCCTGGACCAGCCTGTCAACGTCGGTTACTCATATGCTGACGATGGCACTACTGTGTCCACTTCGCCCGTTGCTGGCAAAGACGTGTACGCTTTCCTGGAACTTTTCCTCAATCGATTCCCCAAATATTCCAAGGCGCCATTCCATCTTGCTGCCGAAAGTTACGGTGGACATTATGCCCCCAACTTTGCCAGCGTTATTCATAAAGGCAATCAAGCGTTGCAGCTTGCTCCGAACCCCAAGTTGAAGCATATCAACCTTGCCTCTGTTATTCTGGCTAACGGTCTTACCGATCCTTATGTTCAAATGGCATCTGTGCCGGACTATGCTTGCGAAGGTCCTTACGCCGTTTATGACGATCCCGAAGGTCCTCAGTGCCAGGCCCTTAGGTCCAAGGTCCCGACATGCCAGAGGTTGATTAAGGCTTGCTACAACTTCAACTCTCGCTTTGCCTGCGCGCCTGCGATCATGTACTGCAATACTCAACTGTTCGGACCTCTTATGCGTAGGTTTCCGGGAAAAAAATTCAGAATTATCACTTTACCTCTAACAAATTTTCTGATTAGAACTTGGACTTAACCCATACGATGTACGCCGTGAATGCGATAGGTCTAAAGATGGAAGCCTGTGCTACAAGCAGATGACATGGATTGACACCTGGATGAACGACCCTTCAAACAAGGCTGCTTTGGGCGTCAACCCCGAGCGTACTTTCGAATCATGCAACATGGAAGTCAACCAGGCCTTCACCTTGAACGGCGATGGAGCTCGTAACAGCGCCGGTCTCCTCCCAGAACTTGTCAACTCTGGCATCAGACTACTAGTTTATGCCGGCAATGCTGGTGAGTTCACCTCTTCGTATTGTACCGTAATTCCCTGCGTCATCATTGCGCAATTTCTTCGTGTGGAGAGCGCGCTACTGTCTTCTGTGCCTCCTCACCCTTCTTGCATGCACTGTTCTTGCCGTTGACAGCGCTCGCCGCCACCGCTAGAAGTTCCATGGTGCGCGCGTTTACTAGACGCGTTTTTTTAGTCATGCCTCCCGGATCATTAAACGTGTCGACCATTCATCGAGTCTTCCGTCGTTCCGGTAGGGCCTGGCCCTTCCTTATATATTATGCTTCCGTTGCATCCGTTCCCCAGCTCGACCTATTGGGGAGGACAAGAGTTAACGGATCATATCCCATCATGGCAAAGTAGTATGACAAGGAAAACGCACTCGTCGCCGTTACACGTTCTTTGTTGTGCGCATACATGCTTCCTGCGACGTTTTATGGCGTCGTCTACACATTTCATCCCAATAGGCCCTATACTTTACAAGGGCTTTTACTGACCACCTATTTTCTTGCAGATATGATGTGCAACTTCATGGTGTGTTGTGTTTGATGATAATGTGCTAGACAGATACTAATGGCAAAGCCAGGGCAATCAACGATGGGTGGAACAGCTAGACACCAAGTTCTCGAATGAGTATAGCAAGGCAAAGGCCGTACCATGGATCACTTCAGAATCCGGTCGCGTCGCAGGCGAAGTACGCAGTGCAGGTGGAGGAGGATTTGGAGCTGGAAACGTCACCTTCGTCACCGTCCATGAAGCAGGGTAAGTTCACTTCGCGACACCGCAAAACGCGTTCTCCTCACACATTCGCGCTCTCGATTCTCTCCCACTTCACAGCCATATGGTGCCATTCGATCAGCCAGAAGCAGCATTTGTATGTCATTTTGTCTTTTGTCTTGTTTGTTTGTCCAACCTCGTATGCTGTGCACTGCGGCCACGGTCAGCGTCGCCCGTTCGGCATCTGCGCCGTCGCACCATAGAACGTGCAAGCGTCGGAGTCTTGATTCATATTCATGTTTGCTGACTTCGCGCTTTTCCCTTTTTTCCCAGGATCTGATCACGAGATGGCTTCTGGACATTCCTCTGTCGCTCAATTGAGCTTGAGAGGAGCTGTCGCTGTGGGCCGCCGCTCAACCTGCATGAAGGGTGGGTTACCGAACGACTATGATGTAAAGCCCCATCGCCTGCCCCGCGGCTTATGACCACACCGATGACGACCTACGTTGAGTTGGCTGGTATGAGCTCGTTTCGCGGGAGGGACTTGCACGAGATGGTTGCTCGGGAGACGAAATTCACCTTTCTGGTTGGGGCATACGTCCATTCAAGTCGACGATCTTCTTTCTTCTTTCTAAAGGTGTAGTAGTGTGCGCGGTGATTTTTTATTTCATCTCGATGTACACTTGTAAGACTAGGTTAATGAAGCAAACAGCATCGATATTTGTCCATTCGAAGTTTCGATTTCTCGAATTTAGGATGATGAGAGAAGCGGCGCACTGCCGTGGGCTAGCTTGCTTCCCCCGACGCCTCTTCGCCGAAGTTCGCTCGTGATAACTTGCCATTTTCAGGCAGGATTGCTCTATTAGCGCCTTGTTGAACCTTAATCGGGGGCGGTCTGGAGTCTGGACTGTGTTGTTCTAGGTCCTCAATTTGACTTTTTGTTTCACTTAGATCCTGCGTTGGCAGCTTTCTGTTGGCTTACGGGCTAAAGTATCATCGGAGGCGTTTATACTAAGGGCTACTTACTCTATTAGATTGGATTTGGATTGTTTGTCTTCGGTGTAAGACAGCGCCGGAGGACAGGTTTACAAATTCGAGCGGCGGAGAAGGAGAACGATGCGGAAATTCGAATTTGCAAGTCCAGGTGCTAGCTAATACAGTCAAGGGTTTTGAAATACATATTAGAAACTCTTATAATACCTTATAATACCTAAAATCATAGAAAAGAGGAGGGAAGTTGATACAGAGGGCGCGATACGGGCGAAGTAGAAATCCAATAAGAATAGATAAAGTACATACTTTAAGACGGTACAGGAAGTGAGCGGGTCGAAATAAGTTAGAGAATAAAATATACGAACGCGATAAAGGAGTGTGGGGGTTTCTCGTCGAAATGAGTGGGTGGGTGGGAATCCGAAGGGACTACATACTAATCTAACCCAAAAAGGGAGGGGATAAACCAGTAAACTACAACTACAAAATTGAAACGAACATCGGCAGACGAAGACGAAGGAGTCTACAGAATAAGGAAAACGAAAGAAGGCATTCTAGGCTATCCTGGAATATTCAGAGGGCGGGGATGGATGGGAGAAGGGGTGTTGAATGGGAAGTATACAAGCGCTAGAGGCGAGGCTCGAGGTCAATAATTTGCGCTCCAAATGTCGTCCTGGCCCTTCGTGAACATGTTTTCCGGGCACGGGGTCTCATCAATCGCCCCGGCGCCATCACCACCAAGCAGATAATCGTCCGGAATGGAATTCATATCGTAGTCCATATGTGGCGCATGTGCTTGGCCCAATGCATCGTAGACGGGGGCGAGACTTGTGGAGACACCATTCCCATTTACATTTACATTGGACGCCGGCGGAGCAGCAGCAGCAGGAGGGGGAGGATGAGGCAGGTATGTGTCTTCGTGAGTACTCTGGAGTAGTAGCATGTCAGAGCTGGCTGAGCCCTCGCTTGCGGTTTGAGACACGGACACGGTATCCTCTGGGCCGTTGTAGTTCTGCAGCTGTGGAAGCCATACGTCGTGTTCTGCACCTTGGTAGTGGTTGTTGTGGGTAGAATCTACTGCGAAGAGTTGGCTGGAGGGGATGGGGTTCCCGCCGCTCGTGTACTCGCTCATCATGACTTCGTTCTCCACAATCATTTCTGGAAGGGAGGAGACGCAGGTGGAGGAAAGGTACTGAGTGGGTTGCGGTCTGGTAGGCACCATGCGCTCTCCGTTCCAATTTAAAAGGGAGGAGCTCATGGAAGAAACGAGTCCAGGTGCAGGGAGAGGTGTTGGAGACAGGGAATATTGAGGTGAATGGTAATGGGGCGTCCCAGTTGCGCTCGGTGCAAGGGAATTATACTAGAGAATTGTAATTAGTATTGATTCACTTAACAATATGGAAGATCAAGCTTACCCCTCGCGAAGACGTGCCAAAGTTCATACGATTTCCACCGTTATTCGCCATCGCTATCCAGCCGTGACTGGCAGTTGACCTTAGGCGCCTATTTGTCGAATCAACGATGCCGAACTCCGGAACGGAAGTAGATTTGCGAGGTCGGAGCCTGTTGGTCGTCGTCGAGAAATCCGCAACGGACGACTCTCGCGTGAGAGAAGGCGATACCGACTCGGGTCTTGAAGAATCCCCCTTGGACGGCGAACCAGGTGCACCACCCTTCGTGGGAGAAGAGCGCGTCTGACGCCTCCGTCCGGCTGCACTCTTCTTGGGCCGGTAACGGTAATGCGGGTACTGACGCGCATGCTCGTTCCTCTCTCTGTTGGCACATCCCTTCCAGTACAGGCGCTCTTCAGGAGTCAGCTGATGCCATGCCTCAGCCGCTTGCTTAGACAGAGTTTTCTCCGCCTCGGTCCCAGGTGCGCGTCTGACGCGCTTTCCCTCTCGCTGATGCTTCGCGACATAGTCGCACCGGAACAAAATGAACTCGTTTCGCGGACGCGCGATTTTCTCTGGATCATTGGTTTTCCCCTGAGCCGTCGTCGGCGTGCGCTTGTCGTCGAGGTAATCCCCATCAGCGGATAGAGCCGAGGTGGTAGACGCCGGAGAAGTGGACTCGAAGGTACCGGACGGCGCGCGACGCGGTACTTTAATGACTGGATTAGGATCAGAGATATGGAAAGTTGGGTTCAAGGTAGGATGCAACGCGTCGGAGACATCAATGAAATCGACATCCTCAGGAGGAGCCCACCCATGGATTGCGACCGACATGGCGATGGAAAGAAGCTGGGTCGAGGGGTCGAGATTCAAGAGCAGAGTCGAATATTAGATTGAGCATGCCCCTTTTCAAGTATGCCCTTGGACTGCCTTGGTATGCCCTAGCAGATCTGAGATACCCCTTCGGGATAACATAATCAAATGACCTCAATTGCTACTGGACTCCCTAAATGGAGAGCCAAGAGGATGAATATTCAATGTTCTCCGTCTTCATAGAAGCATACTTACATGCATCGTGTATTTATGCATGCCCATTGGCAGGATTATGCCGGCATCAATTCCGCGACTCTGCCCACTATCTCCTGAGCTTAGAGACAATTAGACGCCCTTGTGCAAGCTAGCAAACTTACTTTCGATCCGAACATCCCTCCCCGATGACTTGAGCAACCTCGTTACTCGCGCTTATCTCAAAAACTGAGATAAAAAAATGCTGCGTCAGCACTTTTATGTTGGACCCCTATTCTAGGGAATAGGTACAAAGTATCCAACTTCTCAATTCTCTCCTGCGCTCCCTCGTTACGTTCTGGGGTTGCCTTGCCTTTTAGAGACGCTATATAGTAGTCGGAGGGGAAGGTAGTGACTAGTGACCCAGAGCAACCCGCTAGCATCCGCGCCTTGCCCGAAATAGATCACTTCGAAAATAGCCTGCCCATACAAATTGATCGATAATGAATCTCTGCATTGTCCGTCGATGGAATCAATTGAAATACCCCAAAGATAACCAAATAACGCAGATCCTCATTCTGGGTTTGGAAATGGTGCAAATGCCAAATTGGATGCAAATATCGCACAGGAATTACTTGGGTGGGGGCGCATATCCTCTTCGAAGTGTAAATTAAGCAAAATCGTCGGTTGAGATTCGCTAATGGACTATTGAGCCATCTCATCAATCATGCGAAGATGCTGGCCAAACGAAAACCATATTGGAGCATGCGTACCAAGTATAGACCATCATCGTCCACAAGCGCTGTAACTTAAATATCCAGCGTTTATCTAATCTCGAAGTCAATTACTGTAAAACTCCAATGCCGTCATTATGTTGATCATTAACGTGTGAGAGTCACCCTCGAGACCGCATAACGTCCCGGTACTCGTTCGACTTGCGATTTTCGAGTCTTGAAGGCATTTTGGTACGCCATACATAAAAACACAACCAAGCATCGAAATCTAGTGTACCAAAGCATCGAGCTAGAGTCCCAGGCGGCAGTTAGCCGGGTTGTATATTCAACGATGAAGCTATGACCCACTCCATACCGGTCGGGAAGGACCAGGAAGATACTTTCCTACTAGTTGAGGAAGGATAGGGAGTCAATCGAGATATCGTACTTGGAATTAACTGCCAGGAATGGAAGATGGTATTCTGCTCACATTCTCTATGTCAGCTTGGGGCCAGCATGACTGCCTTCTTTCCCCTCGTCCTTCTTGCACCGGCAAATCGACTCGAATAACGGTGAGCTGTATCAACGACTCCACACTCCAAGTCAAATTGTTCTACCGTACTGGTACATCTCAAGAATTCTAGCTCAGCTTCCTTCACGGAGAGCTTAGACGATTGAATCATTGAACTAGTTATCGCAGTCATATAATGTGACCTCGAACTTAGTGCAGAAGTCAGGGCCCAGTGGTTGTATCTTCAACGCTTTCACCAGCATGCCCTTTACTTGTGTCGGTAAAGAAACCGAGGGAGGCTCGTAAGCATCCACTTCTTCCAACTTCCCACCTGCAAACGTGATGGGTATTACTCCATAAGTACTCAACGGAAAAAATCCACAAAAATTGGGTACTGCGCGGAGGCTGCTGGTCTCAAGGCCCAGTTGGCTTGCGTCAGAGCTCAATATCATCTCAAAGCCCTCGCAGGGTATTAGTAACAAAAAGCAGAGCACAGTAGAGGTTCCTTATTTTCGGACGCACAAGTACAACGTTTCATCCATGTGTACGAGTAAATGCCAGGGACTCTCCAGTGAGAAGGGTCAACTATTAACCCTGACTGAGCAATCCGTTATCTACTGCTCCGAGAGACCACGTTTCCTTTGCTCTCCCACACGATGACACTCAATTTCACGCGGTTCACGATGACGCGGCGTGGTAGTAATAGATGTATTCTCGCACCGGAAGACCCTGTGCCTCATTGAATCACGTAATTTCCGGTGTATTAGTTATCACAGCACCCTGTGCCTTCGTAGTTCTTCTTCTTCTCGACGGAGGACGTCATGGATCAGCCGCTGGAAATTCATTTCCGCTCGCATATGCTACTAAGTACTGTGCGTATCAATTTACTGTGGCCTCTAGGCTCCGACTCCGAAGGCTGGCGTAGGGTTTAGATGGGTAGAGGGCCAACACCTGCATCATCAAAAAATTATGCGCAGCGATGATAAGGGAGGCAGGTCTCTGAATGTTACTCGACATATCTAGTTCCTCGCAATGCGGTGGGGTCATGGGTGGATGCATCCTTATCTTTGGCAGAAAGTATTTAAGAGGCGAGGAACTTCCGCAATAACCTCCCAACAACCAGCCAAGTAACCTCAGCTTTTCCGCTACAATGCGCTAGAGCAGAGGCGCACCCATCATCACGCTACGTAGCCTTGTATCCCGGGAGTGCCTGGCGATACCTGGCTACGTAGCCGACAGATGTGTGGCGCTCTTTGTCGGCGTCGGTGTAGATGGGCAGGTTGGCACTGCACGTAACGTAATGGCTCTCCTCAATATTGCTGATGCTGAGAGAAAGAATAATGCAATGTGCCTAGCATAGAGAATAGGATCTAGCAATCTAGAGCCTTGCGGAGATAAAAGATAGAGCAATCGTAGAGATAAGAAAGTATGTACGGCCACGTTGCCGTCCCCCCTAAGCACGTTGTTCCCACCAAGTCGATGTAGATGGCCAGCAGATTATTCCTGTATATAATCAACCATGTAGATTCTAAGAGATATTATTGTTATATGGAAAGGACATGGAAAACACCGGTCCAAGCCGATATTGCAAAAAAAGTGTTAGAACATATACAGTACATACATGGGTACAATGTACCCGTTGTCTTCTGATGATATTTACTGCAATCATTTATAGTAATCCGCCTACGTGTGAACAAAGGGTGCATCAGGTTGGTAATTAAGAAGTTGAAGTTCAGTGTATCCCGTTTTGGAAAGGGTACTTACACGCAATTCCCCTGCTTGACCAGCCCCTTTCTCAATGTACACACTTCTTCTTTGACCTGAAGTCCCGCGTGGTACTCCGCCATGCTGCTTAGGTGTCAATTTAGTCTACTGCCAACGACCAGAACTTGTCTGGATCGAGTACTTATGTCGAATGATACATATTACATGGTCACTGATCAAATCCTTGCAAGATAGGGTAAATGCAATAGAAGATAGGATCACACGAACTGAAACGGAACTTAAGGACTTCGAAAGAAATGCAGGCCAAAATATGTGTTTATTCGATTCATACAGTTCACAATCCACTCAGACTCTCATATGTCTCCCCTAAATTTCTCCGACCGGCCCCCCCGATAATTTATCGAACTTAACTCTAGATAAGCTGCATAGACATTCCGACGCGACGAGGTGGAAATTTCGGGATGAGCAGTTCGCGTCATGTTTAGAGGTTGAGGTTGACGGGGGTGCATCCGAGGGCGACGACGCCGTCTATCATGATATCAGATTAGTGACGATTTTCACAACAGCGAAGCATCAAATTACTTACTGAAAGTGTTGTTTGAGCAGCAGACGGGTTGAGCGGAGCTAAATTTGGTAGAGTGGTCAGCGATGACTAGCCTACATGGTTCCAGAATCGGCCTATGCTCACCAGGAGTTGCCTGCAATGCCAATGGCGGTGATGGGGCTGCAGGTGAGACCGACGAGGCCTGTCACGCTGCCGAGGGGGACTCCCAAGAGGCCAAGGAGGCCAGCAACACTGGGACTGCTAGCTGACTGGACGCTGCTGCCTACATATCATCAAACAGAACACTATCAATAACCATTATAGAGTAAGAAGAGGCGATCGACGTACAGCACTGGAGGTCACCGGTGTTGCACTGGCTGGCCGGCTCGGTGCGACGAACAGGGGTGACTGTGGCAGCAGCAAGGGTAACAAAGGCGAGAGCGGTGGCGAGTTTGAATTGCATGTTTGTTTGTAGTTGAGGGTTGTACTTGAACGATGTGGGTTGTTCGAGTGAAGAAAAGATGACTATTCCCTTGCCCTTTTATATGTTTCTCGACGACTCTTTCTTCCCCAAAGTATGCGGTATGACGAGCCTCTGTACTACCACCAGCTATGTTTAGCAAACTGCATTTTCGCCAAGGGAAGGTGACAGAGTGCCTGTTCAGTGTAGAGGACGTCGTCATGTTTTGATGTTTTGGAGTTCCTGTCCAAGTCAGTCAAAGTGGAGAATCAGTATAACGCAAATAAACGAAAGTAACAAAGTTTACATAGAACGAATTCAATTTGAGGAGGGCCTGGGAACTTGGAAATACTAGCTGTCATGTAGCATGAGAAATATTGCAGTTGTAGACGCCCAAGAGGTGCTTGAGTTGGATCGTGATGCCTTGGCTAGAAGGAATTTCCTTCCTCCTAGACTTTAGTAGGATATTGTCGAAGGATATGCGTCGAGAACGAGAAACATCACACACGGAGCCTCCAAGAATAGGTCGAACGTCAGCACTGCCTGTCTCTTGGGACTTACACGTCTCATAGCCTCGCAGTGCTTCCTTCCTTCCATATATACGGTTCGTACGTTACCGTCCTGCAGCATCAACGGAGAACTGCAATGCCGTCTCCCCAAGCAATGAATTGATACGATGAGCGCATTCAGCCCGTGAAGAGACGGACAGAACAGGGTCACAGACTGACAGACAAAGAGACAATTTCCAATCCCCAGATTCTAATATTCGGAGTTTGAATTCCATTCGCGTCCTTAGTCCTGGCAATAACAGGAGAATAAGATGGATAGAACGTTAGGTGCGGAGGTGCTGGCGGTGGTCTAGATTTTGGGTCGTGTGACCTCGTGTCCGGCAGTCACGTGACCGTCCCGAGACGAATCCGAACGACGCGATTTGACGCGACTACGCGGCTGGGAGGGAGAGCGCGTCGTTGGAACGAGACCGCCAGAAACCTGAGCGTTTGGCATGCCCCAGGCGAGCCGAACGGATGCCAAGTGGCTGTACCAAACACTGAAGCTTCATGATCATGAGGTATCAACTCCGGGTGTCTACAAAGACGATAAGCAGATGCAATTGGAGACGAACTAAAATTGAACACTGTCAAACTTACGCATATCCCATATGCCGACGGAATTCCCTTGTCTCCTGCCTTTTATTACAATAAAGACAGACATAACCCTTTGAGCGAGTGTAGTCACGGTTACCCTTGACACGATCGATTTGTTCTGCAATACGTGCGCGGAAAACGTCGACGTCGTCGACGAGCAGCTTAAAATTTTGGCCTGGCGTTCGCGAATGACTCTTGTGTTCACGGGTTTCAGTGCGAAAATGAACTTCCTACATAAGGGTTAATTGGTTAGCTGCGGGGTGAATCCGGGAAAGATACAGCTGCACGCACGGCACAATCCCACGTCATAATAGCACGGCCTTCATGGATGCTATTACACTCCATGCATTCAAAGATGGGATTCAGGTTTTGAATCTCTATGATCGTCGTCGTCTTCGGGTCCAAGCCGCACATCTCGATGAGTTTCGACACAGTTTTCATACCGACTTTGTTGAAGCGAATGATTCCCGACTCGTCTGAGCCTCCTGTATTCCATAATCTTTTTAGTCGCTTCTGAATTTCACTTGCATCCGTGGGCAGCCAGCTTGTAGTCACGCATGCATGCATGAGCACTCTCGGATAGACAATGCGGTCATATGAGCATCTGCTGCAAGTGAACGAGGTTGTCGCTAATTGGAGAACGTTTTCTAGTTGAGCGTATTCTTCACCGCACGCCTCCCTGATCATCTTGATCAATTCAGATTCCATTTTCAAGCGCCACTTCGTCATTAAGTCAGGTAATGATATACCGTCGAAATTCTCCAGGGTGAATGGGACAGTCCTTGGCGTATTATCGACGATGTCGGATATTTCAGACAGCGCATAGAAATCAACATAGCATGGGTATAAATCGTGAGCACGAAGCGTCTTGGTATAATTATCGAGGAAGGTTTTCATGATGGGTATGCGCTCGCAAAGGAGATCTTGATGTTCTCTTTTAAGCCGTGCCTCTTTCAATTGTTTCATGTGTTCAATCAATTGCGGCTCTAATCGTTGAAGGACTGGGATGGGGCAATACTCTTTGAGTGGTAGAATAACAGGTGTGAGGAACATGCCTACCTTTTCCAGTAATGTCCTTCGAACATGCTTTAACTACTTCACGGATGTCTTGTGGTCTAGGATCTTCCGAAGGCCTTATCATCGAAAGTTCGTCCCCCCATCCCAACGTAACGACATAATCTGCGATGCTACACCAAAGGAGTCAGTCTTGATCTTCAATCCAAGACCTGCTCGACCAATAACTTACACAGCCTGTCGACTCTCTACAAGTGATTTCTTTTCTTTTTCCAGCCGAAGGTCTTCTTCCGAAAACCACACTTCATATACCATATCGCTCTAGAAGACTATCAGTAAGTGATGCTGGGTCGCAATTTTTCTAAAGCTGAATATCCAACCTCTTGCCTCGCTTGCCATTTAGCTAGCTTGGAAGCCGTCCATTCGGCCAAGTCCGTGTCCTTATGCTGTTCATATTCCTTCACCCAGGCTTGGTGGGTAGCCAAATGGACGTGGGTGGTAGTGGTCATGATGTTCTCTAAAAATACAATGAGCACGACCTTCTGGTCGACGAGGTGATGAAAATAATAAGTACTTTTGCCTACACCCTTGGTAACCCGGATAGCTGGCATTAAATCCAGCAGTCTCTTGTCATAGACAGGTCGTCTAATAATGGCGAATCTTCATCAAGACAATAAGTCCACGCAATTCAAAAACAAGCTTTCGATATCATGCACTCACTCCTTGTCCATACATTTCTGACACAGCCGAGTGCGAGCAGACCATATAATCTCAATACGAATGGACTTCTTATTGCAAGACTAAAGCAAGAGTAGATCACGTAAGTAAGACCTTGACATACCAGTAGTAGTAAAACGAGCACAACTTACGTGGCAGATGTTAACAAAAAGCAACTTTGCATACAGGAATTCAGTGATATCTTCAGGACGCGGTGGCAAGTCCGCCAGTTTTTTGCGACTGGTCTTCCACAGCGTCGGGGAGCAGTTGATAACATCGTAGAGCGGCTTGGAGATCATACACAAATTGACTAAGTCGCCCGGTTGGAGGTAACTGAAAATCTACAGAACACATTGCAAAACGCGAGTCAGTGGCGACGTTTCAATAAACTATAATAACGAGATTTGCGATGCGCACCTCTAACCCCAATTCTCTCGGTAATTCAACCAGCTTGCGCAGTCCACCGCGCTTAACCATCGTACGTTGCCTTTTCACAGCAAGCTGTCGTGCGAATTCTTCTTTCTCGTCATATCGCTTTCTCTTATTCTTGGGTTTACTGCCACCCTCCTTTCTGTCTTCTGTCTCTTCAATCGACGCGTCTTGAGGCTCCTCTGTAGACTGCTGGCCGCCACCGTCACGGCCGTACACCGCAACAACACCAGTGCCAGTTTCACTTGGTGGCTCGACGTGCTTACCCCTCAAACGAGTGGACCGCCTTGCCATAATGCCCAACTCGAAGACAGCACAAAATCAGAGAAAGAGAAACACGAAAGTAGAGAGCAAAGCGCTAAGTAGGAGGCGCGTCTTGACGGTTCTAGCCAAGAGCTTGGCAAATGCAAAAACGACCGAACGCGTTTGAAAATCAACAAGTGGGCTCGGAATCAACGCCTCATTAAGGTGCTATTTTTAATACCAACTCTTCTCATATCTTTTCTGCAGAACATATCTTTCTCTCAAGGTATCCCCCAATGTTACTTCCTTTTCACGATTGTTAATTAATGTAGTACCCTAAGTAAAAAGAATGAGAGGACGAGGTCGAAACAGAGGAGGACAAAGTGAAGTAGAAGGATTACAAGGTAACTAGCAAAGGATGCGACGGACCGCATGCGGTGACGTACAGCGTACAGAAACAATTGAGAGGTGGAGTGTTGTAGAGTACAATGTACAGAAAGTTATAACACTCGGCGAAAGAAACAAATAAAATAGGCAAATAAAATAAGAAGATAGTGATACTGTACAAATACACAGACAAAGGGAAACCCAGAGGAAAGGAATGATGACGATGACGATGGTGATGATATTGGATTAAAGTCGGATTGAAATGCGATTTTGGAATATTGAAATGACAGACAAGACAAGTGAGAGTGGGGTATACAAAGTGCTGAAGAAAGTAAAGGAATGAATAAAGGAGTGTCGGTTGTCGTTTAAGCAGAGATCCCTGGCCGGTATGCTTGAGGCGTCGGAAGCCAAGTCAACAAGAAGCTTGGCCGTGAAAGGTTGAGAGACATGGATAAATATAAAAGAGAGGAAAGGCTGCCGGATGAGCGAGACTGGATGGATGCTTGAAGTCTATTGGAAAGGCCGGCCCATTCATACGACTTCTCGGCGGGTAATGCTATCAATCCCGTCTTGATCCAACAGGCAGCCGTCCACTTCCTCATCTTCGTCTTCCTCATCCACCTCCTCTTCCTCATCCCCGTCGACCTCAAATGCAGCTGACGGTCGAGACGGCTCGTTATAAAACGACATACCAAGCCCCTCGTCATAGGACTCGTCCTCAGGCTCCTCGCCATGTCCATTTTCATCGCCAACGCTATTCGGCCAAGCCATATAATCGCTGTGCTCAGAGTCTGCGTACATGCCAGGTGTCGGTGTACTATCGTCTTCGCCTCCTCCAAGCTCGACGTTCATCGGTGCCATCCCCGAATTCATCCTCCACCACCAATCAGCGTCCTCGCCTCCCTGCATCCACGCGTCGTCCCATAGATCGCCAATCCTGGCGCGTTTCTTGGGGTCTCTCACGAGCAGTCGGCTAACAATTCGCCTCGCCCCTCGACTTTTGACTAATCCAGGTCCAACCAACTCTTCCACTGTCGAACACGACGATGAGGAATCGCCAACACCAGCAGTTTCAGTTTCAGTCGAGCTATCACCACCAGTGTCAGGCCACGTCCATTCTCCAGCCGCTATCCGCGTCAACCAGCGCTTCCTGTCCTTCGCCGTAGCAGCAGCTGCCCCGACTCCTCTTTCACCTCCTATCCGCGATCTCCTTCGACCTCCAAAACCGCTATTCCCTCCAACAGGCAGGCCAACCTCCACACCTTCACCAAATGGCAGCTGCCTCCCCACAAGCGCGTACAACACGACGCCACACGCCCATGCATCGGTCTTGCGAGCGTCATAGACGCCATTGCCACCAATCACCAGTTCTGGCGCAGCATATGCCTCACTGCCGCATCTCGTCGAAAGAAGCTCCGCATCTCCATTAGCATCGATTTCAACGAAGCGCGACAGTCCGAAATCTGACAATTTGATGAAAGGCGCGGGTGGCTGGGGCAACGATGCTAACGTAGGATGAGACGATGAGGGTGTTAATGTGCTGAAGATTTGCGTCGTCATAAGGATGTCTGTAAGAAAAAGTAGGTCAGGACAAAAGCACAAAGTAAAATCAGGGATTGACTGACTTTCGAGCTTGATGTCTCGATGCACCAAGCCCACACCATGCATCCAACCAACTGCTTTGCACAATTCACACCAGATTCTATGCAACACCGATTCGCCTGCGAGGAACATCAGCGACAAACCCAACGGGAAGTAGAATGCACTTACTCAGTAACGACCATGATACATCGTTGTTAACCAGTCCCAGGAGATCACCTCCAGGCAAATAAGGTAGAACAAGTATATGATGACTCGGAGTGGATAAGTGAGCGAGCAAAGGGGTGATGTTCGGATGTGAAATATGCTATAAAGAGAGAACAGAATTTAGCAAAGAGGCCAGAAAAGCTTAAACGTTATCAAGGCAAAAAGACGCCACGAAAAAAGCAGACGCCTTCGGACAAGCAAGTCATGCGCGCCCAGCTGCCCAAGAAGTAAACTGACAGCCTTTTTAGTGCGGCCAGTTCATGACGATCATCCCATGACGCTCATCAACCAAGGTACTGCAAGATCCGCACAAAAAGACAACGAAAGAGGGGATAAAGGGGTTATTCAAATGGATAAAAGAACTCACTTTCAGCACCTCAACCTCCCGGACGAACCCAACGCGCGTGCGCTCTTCTTCCTCCCTTTCCTTCGACTTTCCGCCTGGAAGATGTACTTTACGAGGAGTCATCTTCACAGCTACTAATCGACTCGACCCACTACTGCTCAGACTCGCGTTCCGAGACAGGCTAGCAGTCAAGCCCACACCCCCATCCTTTCCATTGCTCAACGTCCGATGCAGGTCCTCTGCCGAATCCCTCGGTTCTCCCATCTCGCCATGTCTTTCGTCAAGGTACGACCGGCCCAGCCGGAACGCAGGTCTCGTCCCTTTCACCCTCGCCCGGAACTTCTTCAGACTCGAATCGCGTGATAAAGTCAAACCATTCGGGGGTTGCACTTTCAGGCTAGAGTTTCTCGAAGGCGCCTTCGAGGATGCGATACTGGATGTCCTGGATAAAGAACCGTCGCTCGCATTGGAAGGCAAAGACTTGATACTCGACTGCCTGGAGAGAGAAAAATCACTGGGTTCCGGATCCGGCGCAGGCGGCGGAGAAGTCAGCCCGCCATTCGATAAGCGTGAAAACGACAACATGTTCTTCAACCCTTCCTTCAATCTACTGGGCGGCCGCCTACCAGGCCCGGAGCCACTTTTAGCTTCAGATGCTCCCTCGCCGATAGCTGATTGTGGGAGAGTTGGTACTGCCGGTATCTCACTGTCCATTCGGTCCTTCTTCCTTCCAGATTCTCTTTCCTTGTCTCGACCGCTCGCTCTTCGTCGTAAATCCTTCACGCTCTTTTTTGAGACGAGCGTGAGAGGGACGCGACTGAGATCTTCCGCCAACCACACGGCAGAAAAAGCCCCATGACCAAGACACCTCAGCAGGCGCAATTTCGGTTCCTGTGGCCTGTGCGAAGGAGACAACGTGTCTTGCTGAGAAAATGGCGGAGACGAAGAAGAAGCCGGCGAGTCTATGGGAGAGTCACTGGTCGCTGTTGTGCCGAACGGAGCTGCTGTTGGATGCGAATTAGAAAGGAGATTACGACAAACTGACGTGTATTTTGCTTACCAACACGGGTGGAATTATTGGTTGGAGTTGGAGTCTGACGGTCGTTAAGAGGTGCAAGAGTCCGTATGGGTGCTGGCGAAGCTACCATGAACGTCAGAGATAGAGGAGATAAGGGGAGATGGGATGTCGGAAAATCAGGACTCGGTAATGAAATGATGCTTCCCGGGTGCGGCGCATCTTCATCTGCTGTATTGTCCTCCATGGGTTCAGGCGAAAGCTCAAGCTCCGTCTTGATCAATGGTTTGGTTTGCGGTTCCAACAACATACTTCGCTCGAAGCGAAGTAAAGGAGGTTGCATGTCAGCCGGCCGGGGCGTAGGTTCATCACGAAGTTCATCTTGATAGTTTGGCCTCATAGTGTCTTCTCTGTGGGGCGTACGTGACACTATTGGAGCAGTAGGCGGAGGTGTAGGTAGTCGCGGTTCAGGGAATGAAGAAGTAAAGGAGGAATCTGACCCAGTCGATGGTGCGCGTTCATGAAAGTCGAACTCAGACGTTTCGTCAAGTCGATCGAAATCGAAGAAGTTGTAATCATGACCACGATCAGCAATTGCCGTATGCCGTGAAGGGAATATTCGCGAGGAATGTATTGCAGTATTCTGCTTTTTATTTTGCAAGGATGACGGTGGCGGAGACGGCGGCCGTACAGGTGTTGCAAAAAAGTCTACTGTAAGGGAGCGAGGCGGAGAAGAGGCGGGGGTTGAAGCGGGCTGTAGAGGTGAGGGAGGGCGCGTCGAGAAGGGCGAAGCAAAGAAAGCATTTGTCTTTGAGTTCGGTGGTGATGATGACGATGAGGAAGTGGACGAAGAGAGTTCAGAGAAAGTAGAAGATAATGAGGAAGTACTAGAGCCGGAGGAGCGTCTGAAAGAGAAGCCAGGGTTTGGAGGGAACTGGAGAAAATTGGAGGAAGGGCGTAATGTCGAGCTTTCGCTGGCCATGGTCGGAAGGAAAGTGGAGGTGCTATTCTCTGACATCCATACACAGACCGGATCTAGTAATGTATGTCAGAGTCAGGAAGCAGAGTCACATTTCAAAACCTCTAGAACAGGTACCTATCACGTGACCTGATAGCCGACTTAACATGAATTGAATGCTTCCGCGCTGCTTTTTATGGGCCGGGGAGATCGGCGCTATCCTGGAGAATTCGAAACGACAAGATAGGAAGATAAGCCCCCAGTGCGTATGCAATGACGATTCCTCGGAATTTGCGGAAATGGGAGGGTCGTCTCCACTGACTCTGATAACAGTCGAGATAAGATTGCAGAAATGTATCTGCAAAAGCACGCAGACACAATCAATGATTGATCCATGATATGCATCGCAAATGGGATATAACCTATCCAAAAGTCTGTACAGAGTAACCGTTTCGAGAGCTTTATGCCCTATGGGAAAGGCGTCTGAGTGCACCCCACTCTAAACCCGGTTAGAAAAGTCACTAATTCGGACCTCACCCGCAATGCCGTGATATCCCGGGTCGAGATCGAATAGATTTGGATATGTTGGAGACTCGACGAGGTACACCAGATACAGCGAAAGAGGCAGCGAGCTATCTGCAGAATACGCAGATCAGTATAGAAAACATGTGTCGCCAGGTACGCGAGTGGCATTACGCGTCGCGAAGCGCAGAAAGTAGGACACGCCACACTTGCCTGGTATAGACATCCATGAAGTTTACCTGATGTCAATGGAAATGTACCTCCAGTCTTTCTCCTTGAAGACAAAAAAGCCGAGTATATGCTACGATGTCAATATAGTAGCGTATCGCCAGTCGACGCGTCCCTTTGAGTCTCGGGGTGTTCTGTATCGAGCTGAAGGGGAGATAAATCTGGTAATCACCTACTTCTTGGGATATCGATGTTGGAATAACAGGAAGTATAAAACAAGATGGAAGAGAAGTGTAAGGACCCAAGCTATGTGCATAAATCCTTTCACTGTTATATTAGCCGACCAACTAGCATCACATGACTGACATTCTCAACGCTGATGGACGAACTCGAATTCTCAAAAGAAATGTGAATCATAGACTATCTCATGACTTAAGTTACATAGATCAGCAATAAATAAACGATATGAAGCAAAAAGATATCGAAAAAAAATCCAGACAACCAATAACCTTCTATGATTGTTTAACCGGCTTCAAAATCAAAGGAAGCTGATTCCCAGCCTTCGGATCCGACTTGAGGAAAGGTCTCTGCACGACCCCAGTCTTCTTACCCAGATCATCTATAGGCACCGCCAATTCAAATTCAAAGGCGCGAACAAGTGTGAAGAGCAAGGCTTTGGTCCTATAAACACCCGTGGTGTAAGCACCGGCAAGTTCTTTGCGATGAGGACGAGGAGTTGGAAGGAAACTTACTCGACGAGGGAGAATCGGTATCCGATACATGCACGAGGACCACCGAGGAACGTCATCATGTTACCCCAGATTCCGGGGATCTGAGTCGCGTTTTCTGGGACCTTCTGCCACCGCTCTGGTCTGTAAGTAATACGTTAGTTACAAGGTGCAACAGTGACTCGTGATTATTAGCATTCCACTTACTTGAACTCTTTCGCATCTTCACCCCAAATAGCCGGAGACCTATTCAGAGCCAATATAGGGATAAACAAAACCTGTCCTTTGCGGATTCTGCAACCCCAAAGAATTAGCACCAATAGTTGGCAGTCCCATACAACCAAAGAGCTCACCTAACGCTGTCGATCATGTTCCCGTATCTATCGGTGACAGGTTGACCAAGGGGAATAACATCATCCGCAACAGCCTGTCTCATAGACGCAGGTACGGGTGCATGTACTCTCAGCGTTTCGCGAACGACGGCGTCGAGGTATGGCAGGGCGTTTAGTTCGTCCATGGTTGGGTTGTCAGTGCCGACTGTGAGGAGCTCCTCGCGGAGTTTGGCCTGCGCTTCTGGGTTTTGTGTCAGTGCTAATAGCGCCCATGTCGTTGCAGTGCTGTAATAGTGATAATCAAATGATAAGTATCACCGCCATTCGTTGCCACTGTTGAAGATGATTGGCCCGGAATCTGCTTACCTTGTCGTCTCATGACCGGCCACGAGGAAAGTAGGAACCTCTGCTCAGCCAAAGAAAAACCCAGATGAGCAAATCCGAACGCCTCCTCTCCAGCAAAATAGAAAAAAATCATACTTACGAGCAAGCACATCTTCATCCGTCATCCTCTGATGTTCCGGCAAATCCGTCGACATATTCGCTCTGAGCAACAACGAAAGCAAATCCCGCCCCTTTACCGAGTTCTTTCCCACCTTGCCTTCTCCGCCCTCCTCTGCCAATATTTTTGCTTTACTATCTTTCAATAGTTCCCGTCCGATACGGAACATAGTGCTCATCGCAAGCTTGCGCGCACTGTCACCTTCGGCAGGCTGGCAGGAGGATGAATGTTAGCAGTATGTCTGACAAGTGAGTGTTTACTGCCGAGCTTACCAGGAAGCGAAGCGCAGGGACCATTCCTCTCAAGAATGGGATGAGGCTAAATCTCATAGTAGTCTTGAACACAGTCGAAAACGCCTTGTTCAACTCATTCTTGCTCTCGTCACTACTCAGAGCGTTAAATTTGTAGTTGAAGCCTAGATAAGATGTATTGTCAGCGTAAGGCCTTGACCGAAAAAAGTCGTCAATTCCTAAAAGTACCTGCCAGACCAATGACATCCAGAGTCATCTTTCCAAGCCATGAAAGGACCTCTACACGACCAGTTCCATCAGGCTGTTTGGCAATTTGTGCTGCCCAAACGTCTCGGAGCTATCCATGAAGAATAGAATAAGACTGAAGTCCATGGTTCAAAGCAGGTGTTAAACGGACCTCTAGGGATTTCTCGACGAAGATCTCGGTCAATTCCCTAACTTGTGCCGTTCCAAACGCAGGGTTCTGAAAATCACCAGACCGTCACTTATAGCTTCTCCATCAAAGAAGGCGGAGGTATTCACCATGATCCTGCGCTGTAGCGACGACCTGTCAAATCACGTATTCGGAGTGTTTTATTCAACAGACTGACCTGCTGCTTGTGCTTATCGCCTTCGACGACAAGGACACCATCTCCCAAGATCAAGCTGAGGTTATACCTTCCAACTTCGGGCTTTTGGTAGATGTAGTCGTTCATAAGGATGTGATTGACCGCCTTGAAATCGGTGGTGTACAACCGACTGATCTAGTACCAGGAATCCGCAACTTGAGCACAACATTTCAAGCTCATGGAATTTTGTAAAACTTACTCCGAAAAATCCTTTATATTGTATAGTCGATCCATATTCTTCAACCCACTTCTCGTGGATAACTGACACCTCCTGCGTACGGGATCACGCCGTATTAGCTCGAGAACAAACTTGAAATTCTACTACCAAAGACTCACAGCATCCCAAATCTCCCTCATATTGCCATAAAGCAGACTAGTCGACTTCGGGCCCGGAAGCACATTCAGAGGCGACGTCCATTGCTTGTACACCATACTCGCTATCTTGTATAGGGCATAGGCCCCCACAGACACCAACAGAGGCACCAGTAGTTCCCGGAAGATCGTCATGGTCCTAAATGAGTAAAGTGCAGGTGAGTTCAAATCGTCCCTTTTATACGCAGTAACAAGTCGCAGTCCATGCCGACGGCTTACGATGATACGAATCCCAATATATTTCCGTATGTCGCACCGGCGCGCAGCAGCAGCAGTAGGCCCAACTTTGCGGGATTTAAGTAAGACGTGCTTTTCAGACAGGGAGGCCTACGTGTCGTTGCCTAATGTTCGGCGGTAGGTGGATGGATGGATGATGATCGCTGATAGTTGACAATCAAATGTTAACTTGAGTATTTACCTGATGCTATGCATAAGCCTTGTCTCAATGCACACGCAGGCCCAGGGTCTAATATAGCACTGGCACACACACGGCCCTCGTCATATCACGTTCTTCGTGTGGCTGCGGCCATGTCGGAGAGGGTATGTCACGTAGTCGATCTTGTCCGAGAAACTTTTGTTGGAAGACAAACAAAGGACGGATTGGCCTCCGGTGACGTGAAGAGATGAGCTGAGCTGGATGAGATCAGTTGATGTTCGTCCGGGCGGAGGCATACGCGTAATGCGCCCCATAGGCGCTGGCGCCAGGCACAACGCCGCAGGCCCCGGAATAGGGACGGATTATTCATAAAAATAACATAGGGTTTACATACTGCATCCATATGGCGCTCGTACGTCTGAGTACGACGAGGGAGCGAAGTTAACTAGATTTCCGTAGAGGAATGAGTTCGCTTGAAGTAACGTAGCAAAGCTCCGGCTTCCAAAAAAATTCAAGATATCTGTGATAACCAAAGATAAGTCAAAATAGTGAGTAGGGGAAAGGGCAAAGAAGGTTACACCGAGCAAAATAATCAAAAGGCCTCCTTGAAATCAGCCGTCGCGGTGCCGTAAAAGGTCGAACTAAAGAAAGCAACACACCGAGTCATTTGTGTCATCGTTAAAACCCTGAATCGAGTTGGAAGCGGCTCTTATACTTTTTGCTTCCGTTAGAAGCTTGCCCGTCACTCTTGTTCAAAACCATGCTCAAACGGATACGTTCCTGAACACTACCATCTCGATTGATTGTTATAAATCTAACATCTTCGAATGGCTGACTCGGACGCTGTGGCATCTCTTGCCATTGTCGTCCACATAGATTATTTACCCGGCAGCAATCGAGTTCCTCTTGACTTGGAAATGCGTAGCAGTCATGACTTTTAAAGAGCAGAACTTACCTTGGCTATACTCTGTCCAGTCAAGCCCTACACGAGAAGGAAGAACTTGAAAATTTGGCTTCTTCTACGTTTCTGGAACTTTATAGCTATGACAACAGACATAACCCGTCCTTCCGCTCCAAGGATTGAGATATCCTTCATTCTTTGCATTCTTTGCACTTGGTCTGCACTCATGGTAGGCGTCGAAGTTGTGTCGAAAAAGTTATGATCAAGAGCCATGCCGGCGCTTCCGGGATCCGGACCGCATTCATTTTCTCCACGTGAGCACAGACGCCCCCCTAACTAAAGCGCTCAACCACTCAAGGTGATCTTCCATGAACTCTGGACCATTCGTAGCACCCATAACACGCAGATCGGCGTGAAGCACGTACTAAGGTACGAATATCAGCATACGACTGCCACCGACTCTCTGATTTACTCATTCGATCATGCAGGAGCCGGCTCGTGGTACGAAATTTCCATCTAACCTGGCACGTTCACGATGATTCATGTGAAAGGTGGATCTATAGTCTTTGGTCGGGCAAAGGACTTCAGTGAGTATTGGATTAATGTCAGTGACTACCAATATCTCATTTGATATCCTTAGGCATTACATTTACGAGTGGTTAACGAACTTCAACGACGATTGAATCCCTACGTCGTAAGTCACCCCCATCCAAGTCCAATCATCTAGATATCGTGCATGCAGCTGACGGGCAAACTATTTATTACATCCTCCACCTGGTTCTTTTATCCCGCGGTGCAACCCGTACCTGCCATGATGCGACTGCCTGCATTGCGGGTTATGATGGGAATGACTCGAATTCAGCCTCCAATACCTCAAGGCTCCGATTATACCCCACGAGAATAAAAAGGTCACGATGTCGCAACGCGCCAGGACTCCCAACACGCCCTTTATACCACCTTTACTAACCCCGGGCTCTAACGAGTCCCCGCCACCTGTCATTCCTAGTGCCCCAAGAACTCCAAACTACGGTGCTACACCATTACCACCACAGGGCACTTACGTCTATCCGGCTTCCCAATACTTTGCTTCACCTTACATTCCAACGGGTTTCATTCCAGCCGGTGCTGAGCTAAGTGAAGCTGGTTCACCACCTGTAATACCTGGAGCGACTCCGATATCTCGCAGCGGACCACCTGTAGTTTCGCAAGATTATACCGGATACCCAGGAGGACAACCACCTATGTCACCGCCTGCTGGCGCTCATATACCCATGTACGCTCCTCAATATGGTCAACACACACCTGCTTCTGCTCCGCCTCATTTTGCCAATTTTCCCGGCACACCATGGGCTCCTCCCGCTGCTATGCCCCCGAATTGGGGCCGCCCTCCAGCAGCGGCCGCTTCAGCTTGGGGTGTTCCTCCAGCCCCCATGTCTTCACCATATGGACCTCCTCCTCCTCTGGCATCGCCATGGCATACTGCATACCAAACATTTACCCCGGCAGCAGGTCTGGGCGCTCGTCTCCCTCCAACCGGCCCTCCACCACAAGCTCAGGGTCCTCCACCAGGTGCGTGGGGACAACCCCCACAGCAACATCCAGGGTTCTACGGACAACCACCGCACTCGGCTTCCTTTTTCCATCATGATCCCGCTGCTGCTGCTTGGGCTCAAGCTCAAGCGCAGCAGCAACAGTATTCTTATTTCGGAGCTCCTCAGCCTCCTCAACCAACGCGTGAACCGCCTGGGCAGCAGAATGCGGATCGTATGCCAATATTCTCAACAGGACCTCATTGTGCGTCTTCGTCGATGAGTTTTCTTTTTGTTTAACATCGAACGCGGCCGCTGATTTTTGACGCTACTTTTGACAGATGGACCTGTACTGGAGCCTTTCGTTGTCCGCGCTCTGCAAATCGAACTAAAGCTAAACCCGCTAATCTCACCACCAGGGGACGACCCCTCCGCACACGCCTACTTAAAATGGAACATGCTTTTCCCAACGAGCACCGTGCAGCGGACGGACGACAAGCACCACATGTCATGGATGGACGGGCGGGATGCACCAGCCACTTTCCCCAGAGTGACTGTGCTACATCTCGTCAGCGAGCACTTCCCGTGGATGTTCACCGTCTCTGAGAAGGTTCCAGATCGTGGTGTGACGTGTGGAGAGGTGATCGATGCTATCGGGGCAGAGCTGAGCAAGCTCACGACGGGTGCTGATTATAGCGGGTTGTCCAAGCCAGACCAGGGGGCTGTGTCGTTGGCATACAACCATAATCGGTCGAGGAACCCTGGTGTTCCGGGAGGTGCTCTAGGGAAAGGCTTGAGGCGGTTGGATTTCCTGAAGCGGAATGTGAATTTTGCGGGGATTGAGGTGAACAACAAGATGGTGTGGAGGTTGCTTGGGGAGATGTTCCCTTGTACGTTTGTGTTGAAGAGCGAGCCGTTCACGAGACGGGAGGCGGAGGAGCAGGATTTGACTAGGTTGAGACCTGGTAGCTCGCAGGGTGGACGGAGTAGATCGAGAGCGGGGTCTATGAAGATTTCGGTGCATTCGCCTAGTGACAAGTCGCATTCGGATAACGATTCTTTAGATAACGACCGATGACGAGGATGTGTCGCATTTTTTCCCCTTCCCTTTCTTCATTTCCTTGTTTTCCACCACTTTCGATATCCTAGGATCTTTGCGGGCTTATATCCGGTTTTTCTTTGCTCCTCTCGTTGCTTTATTCAATTCTCCTTTTGTTCGTCTTCCTTCCACGCCATTACCTACTCAATCCTTTAGCAGACTAACTGGCACCCTATCATCGTCCAAGGATTCTAACTACGCATAAATTTCCGTTAGGCTTTCGTTTTTTCTTCCTTTCTCTTCTTCATTCTTCGGTACTAGGTCGGATGCTATTATTACTACCACTCGAATAATTCATGGATTTCTGGGATTGACATCCTACTTAGATTACTTGTATTCCGACTTCTAGATGTAAGCCTGATCCTTATTCGATGTCCTTCCCCAGCCCATTAGAACCCGCCGCTCAATATGCCTACCCTACCTCGGAATGCCTTAGAAGGTGCCAAGAAGGTACTTCTGCCATTAGAATTGACACGGAGATGAGGTCTTTGTTTCGAATTATTGATGTAACAAGTAGAATACAACAACGCATTTGGAAGATAGCGAAAATGAGAAAAGGTATGCAGAAAATGGTATGAAGATATAGCGGAGAATCGATTGAACATCCAAGATAAAGGAAAAGAAAAGAAAAGCAAATTAGGAAAATTATCATCGCTTGCTTATTGTGCGAGGTTCATGATGAAGATGTTGGAAGCGCTGAAGCCCAGCCGCTGCTTGGCGTAATTGTCGTTTCTTTCGATGCCTTCCAGGAAAACGCGTTCTTTCAGCCAGTCTAAGGATGTCAACGTTGATCAGTCAAATAGAATCAAGGAAATAGTGCAAGCAGAAGTTACCTAGTCGTTTTAGCCTCTCTGGTTGCATATGTGGGGTATAGTATCCGGCACCCCATGCTTGGGGGTTGCGTTCAGCGGCGTGCGTCGCCGCAGCCCTCTTCACCCCATCCTGAACTCTCTGGCTCAGCGAGTTGAACTCGGCATCTGTGATATCGTTGTCCGAGTATCTGCAAGAGGTAGACAGTCGCCCCAGTAAGCACATGAACAATATACTCGTATTATGACCAAATGCTGTACGCACTCTCTGTATATCGTCGAACACACATCGCCAACAGTCACACCCCCTTCTTTCCGGATGATGGTGCACCATGGCGAATGGTACGATATCAGGATGAGTTGATTCACACGTGGAAGCGTCGCTGGTTCGTCCTTCCCCGGAACCTCTGAAGGACGGCCAGGGGCAGTGGACGAAACCGGTGCACCTGTGACGAGATGGAATTGCAGGGGCACTGTGTCGTCGTTTATATCCAAGATCGGGTTGATATCTAGTTTGCTTTGCAGCAGGTAGAGATCTGTTTGTGAGAGGACGGGTCCGTCTGTACATTATTGGAAAATTCTAGACTCAGCATCTCTTTCGGGTGGAATTTTGAGTTGATGTAGAGCAGACGTACAAGCTGGACCAGGAGCCCATCTGCTAACGGGTTGTGCCATGCCGGGAAGTACACTTCAGAGAGATCTAGAGATGATCGACAATAACGACTTCAGTTGAAGTTTGCCTAGCAAATAGACAGAGATGGGAGGAAGAGACGGAGCCGGATCGAGGTCAAGGAGGAAGCAGTGGTACTATGCAAGCATGCTGTTCTACTAGGGTGTTGATGCTAAATCAGTGATTGCATCCGCTAATCTTATCTACACTGCCTAGGCTATGCTTTTATCGTTCCAATGCTATGCCGAGTACTGCCATGCAATGAATCATGAATGAAATGAAAGTAAACGATAACGTTCAGAACAATCGCAAGTAGACTTATTATTATAAAAAAGCGATACGCTGCCAAAGCCAGCAGTAATATAATTGAGTTCACCTTCTTGCAGTACTGCATTTTAATGGGTAGCCATTGTGCTGGGTAAAGCAACAGCACTCTATTACAGCGCAGCGTCACGCAAGTATTATAACTACTCTAATACAGGTGCAAAAGGTTACTGTAGTCCTCGAGGGAGTTTCCAAGCGAGCCAAACACCCGCTAAGCTGATCCCGACAAGTGCTACATAACTTGCATAGCCCCAAAGGATATGTCGTTCTATGGAGAGCGATAGAAGGCTACTTGCCATTGCGGGTGTTACTATCCTACCTATGGACACCAAAGTTTGCGCAAATCCATTCGTCGCGCCCAACGATCGCTTGTTGGGAGCAGAGGCCGTGATGAATATGTATGTGCAACCTGTAAGAAATTGCAAAAGTCATGAGCGTTCGGATTAGGGAAAAAGGGACAAGTCTGAAAGGCAACAAACCATATGCAAGCTCCATGACCAACGAGCACGAAAGTTGACATGCGAGCATGATCCACATCGCATATGAAAACCCATAACGCGACGACTCCACGAGAAGGTTCATAAGAGGAGGGAACATGAACATCGGGATGAATGCCGAGGTGGCTACAACGAGGACGTTCTTGACTCCGAATCGACGGACAAGTCTTCCAAGTAATAATGTTTGGCAGATGCTGTTGGCTACGCCGTACGCTCCTAATATAAGCCCAATTTTTTGCGGAGCCAGGCCCAGGCCGCCTATATCTACGGGCATGGCGAGAAAGAGAGGTTGAATAGAGTTGAAAGATGCATGCAGGGAGGCAAGACAGACGTAGTTCAGTATTGGTAGCATGATCTTCCACTGTAATAACTCTTGCAGCCGAACAGGGACCTCCGATTCGCGATCTGACGAGGATGAGGCTAGAAGAGGTTCTACTTCTGGTGTTGAGTCTGCACGGTTATGTCTATAGAAGAATCCCTGTTTGATGGTCTTGTGAAGATATCTCAGTCATTCGGTGCCAAGGGCATTCAAAATATGGTGCACACCTCGTCCAATCCCACAAAAAGCACCAAAAAAGCACCACTCGATATCAACCCCATCACCGCACAGGGTAGGAAATATGGGTACTCTGACCAAAAAGGACCGCCAAAAATTCGTGGAAGGTGTTCTTGAGGCCTCGCAAGCCACCCGCCAGCTAGAGCTCTACAAGACATGAAAAAAAGTCAAAATTGGAATGTGGAACACATCAGGATTCGACTGGCAACTGACCCGAATGAGCTCCCAACAGCCCATGGGACATGCAGAGGAGCAAACGCGTCTGCGCTGTTGGAATGGTCCGTTATTTCGCCTAGCATGCTTTTGATGACACCTATAAGAACGACCTTGATTAACTTGGGCTACTTGTAAGCTATATTTCATACTCGCGTTACTGTTCAAGGCCGTGAACATGCAGCGGCTAAACCATCGCGTAAATGTCACGTTAGCTCCTAAAAGGCATACAACAAGGTAATCCACCGACCAACGTACCTGACTACCCGGGCCCAAAACGTTTTCGACAAGCCAAACGACGTTATGCTCACTCCCAATGCCAATGTCCCGAGCGAAAGAACGGGTTTACGCCCTATGTGATCTGAAAGACAACTCCAGTACATGACGCTGACAAGCGAGAGTCCTTGCCGGATAGATTCCTGTATACATGAGTAAGTAAGTACTCTATACTAGGGAGAAAAAGATGTAGGCAACGGACCATGAGACCTGCGTAGTACCCGACTTTAGCATTGTCGCCTCCGGTGACTGTGGAAATTAACTAGAGAGCATACGGCATCAGCATAAGCGACTTGAAGGAGTAGGACGGTCGCAACCCACCTCGTTGAGGAATGGAAATATGACAAAGGTAGAAGCAGATTCAACGAATCTGAGCAACAGGAGGATCGCAATTTGTGCTGCTGGGAGAGGGGTGCGCTGCATTATAATAACAGAGGTTATAGTAGAGTACTTCCAGGGATCAGAAGAGCTGGAATGGGATTCAATTCTTAGAAACCTCCAGCATATGGCAAAAACGAGAGCAGTTTGATGAATCCTCAGGTCCTAGTTTCTACGTAACGACGTAAGATGCTGAGTAGGTCAAGCATATAGACTCAGAGATACGGCAGAGTCTTCAATTCCCCTAGCGTCAGCCGCAGGTTCCAAGTAGCAAATCGTACGACCTCAAAAGAGGAAGGAGTGGCGGTAGTGGTGGTTGTTCATTGGCACCAGCAGTGGCGGTGAAGTTTAAATATAACTCGCTTCCTCGCCTGATCAGGCGATCAAACCCCCCGTATATAATCAGATAAGCTTTTTGATAAGATAAGATCCATCATCAAACTATTACGCACACCTTTCCATTTCCTCTTGTATCTTCACCTTCATCCCCAATCCGATCCCAGACCAATTCATATTTACTAGCCTCACACAACCAAAACCATGGCTCCCAAGGGCGGCAACGCGAAGAAAGAGAGCGGACGTGCCAAAAAGGCAGAGAACGAGGCTAAAAAGCAAGAACAAGCCGCCGCTGACAAAGTCCGTCCCTCCCCTCTCTTTCCTTCTTTCTCTTAGTCTTAGGATCTACAGACTAAACCGCACCTCTTAAATATCTAGGAAAGGAAAGAGGCCGAAAAATGGGCCGACAAAGACGTGAAAGGCGGGAAATCCAAAGCCGAAGACAAGGAAGAGAAGCGCAAGGCCGAGCTCGCACGGAAAGCAGAGAACGCGCGGCTCCTCGCAGAGGAGGAGGCCGCCACTGCGAAAGCTAAACCCAAAGCGCCCACCGTCGGGAAGAAGAAGGATTCAGCAGCAGCGAAGAATATTAAACCAGCTGGGCCGGGAGCGATCGCTGCTGGTGGTGGTCTGGGAGGCGCAGGGGCGGAGCCTACGGATCCAAAAGCGAAAGAGCCGGAGGAGGTGGAGAGCTATGCGGCTACGGGTATCGATAATGCGCTTGATCTACTGGAGGTGGTCACTGCAAAGATGGATAAAGCGAGCGTTGGGCAGCAGGCTGCGGGGATCGAGAAACATCCAGAGGTGCGGCTTGCATTGACTATGAATACTACGTACGGCTGATCTCCGTGTTTGATTTCACCTACAGCGTCGTTTCAAGGTACGCCATACCTGATTTATCTGCTCGTGAACGTCACTAATTCATGATCTAGGCTGCACTGGAAGCGTACACCGAACGAGAGCTTCCCAAAGCCAGAGAAGAAGTACGCTGCTCCTCCCATTCCCAATGTCAAAACACATCACTGATCGTTCACCTATCACTAGCATCCTGGCCTACGACTCCAACAATACAAGGTAAGTTTCCATGTATTCCCCCCCTCCATCTTGGTACTCAATCCCAATCCATCCATACAGGATCTGCTATACAAGCAATTCCAAAAATCACCCGAAAACCCGTACGCTTGCATATTTCATAGTCCATTCCATACGGAGAGGCTTGACGCTTTCGTTCGCCCAGATACAACCAAGTCACGATCGCCTACGACGCTTCGAAGGAAGAGAAAGTCGAAGCCCTCAAGGCGAAGCAGGCTCAAGTCGAGCAGAGGCTTCGCGAAAAGAAGTGATCGACTTGACGCTTTCCCGCACCTTGTACCTATACTCTCAGGAACTAATGCTTCAAATTCTTGCATAGATTCATCTAACCTACTTCCATACTTACAAACTTGTACAAGTACATTAAACACCTTGAATTTTACGACAACTGACCAGGCCATCTGTGCTCAGACATCAACCAAAAATAGAGACAGCAATAACAGAATTATATATGAAGAGGGTGTTACACGAATATAACTAGATATTAAGCATCATAGCGTTCATCATTACTTTACAAAACATAGAGGAGAAGGAGAAGTCAAACGAGCTACACAGACGAACGAAAAAAGCATAGTACGTCAAGAATGGGCCGAGGTCGAGGTTGATATACAATATTACAAGAAGATTTTCTTCGCCTGCAGAACTAAATAGTCAGCGACTGCGACACATGCGATTATCGGTCGGGAAAAAGGCACAATCCAAAAGATCAGAAATAAAAGGCAATATTCGGTTTGTCTCCACAAAGGATCAGAACAGGTCTGAATAGTATTCATCCGGAAAAAGACGGCCCAAAACGATCTAAAGAAAGGAGACTCACGGGTATAGAAAATGGAGAGGATACAGGTATAGAATGGAAAGCTAAAAACCTAGGAGAGATGATGTCAGTGGGAATGTTCGGAGACGGATCATAAGAGGAGGTTAAATGAGGGATGGATCAGCTTTAAAAAGGCAATATCGGTTTGTCTCCAAAGTAAAAACTCGGAACAGGTCTGATAGATTATCATCATACGAAGAGGTGCGAACATATACGAGATAGGCAAAAAGGTATATGCACACTCACAAGATAAGGGAAACATGACATCAGTTCGAAGGGATGGGCGGCATAGAGGTCGCGAAAGTCTTCCACTTCTGACGAGCTGGGGCGGTCTCGCCGTACACCCATTGGTCGTCGGCAAGCTCCAGAGTGAAATGGGCATCGCAGTCTTCGACAAACACGCCAACGCCAGAGCCGTCAAGGGGGTCAAGCAGTTGTTCATAGGGGGGTTGACCATCATCGAAGGTCTTAAGTTTACGGAGAGCCTGAATAAGGTCGTCTGCAAGAGGGGTCGAGTTGGGTGGGTCCTCTTTAATGGGTTCCCAACCGACAGGAGGCGAACCAGGAGGAGAGATGAGGAAGTTCTTCTCGACCGCTGGAGGTTTCAAATAGCTAGTGTTGGGGATCCACGACTGCTCCCCCTCAGGCATAAGTGGATTGGGGTCGGCACGATATACTCTTAGAACAATCTGCTCCCTGAAAGCAAGTATGAGCACGCTGATGCATGAAGAAAAAGGAAAACAGTGGTTGGCTTACTCATCGTGGGCGGTGTCGAGAACGATAGGGTCACTCTTCTGTTTGGCCAGCTCAGCTTGGTGCTCAAACTCGTATACAATAATAATCCGGCCGAAGCCTTGCAATGGCACCCATTGGTTGATATGACCGAAGGTAGAAAAGTGGTCCCGCAGCATATCAAGAATGAGAGGATCGAAAAACGACTTTGGGAGGGAAGTGACGGCCAGGGTATTGGTGGGCTCGAGCACCGGAGGAGGGGAAGGGGAAGAGGGAGGGGACGGTGAGCGTGACGAAGGGTTAGAAATTGGTCGAGCCATCGTTGGAAGATGGGAGTTGGAGAAATGCCTTCAGAAAATGGAATTTTTTAAGGCAATCAGCCGTGCCTTATGTAAGCAAGAATATGTGTGTCTGTTTGGCCCTAAAGTAGGCAGTGTGCGATCTCATTCGAATCTCATGAGTCCTCCGCACAGCTACTTGGTCTGCACTTCGCGCTTGGATGGGCCTGAAGCACTACTGTAAAAATATCGCTCATCATGATCCTGTGTTTTCGTTAGCAGATGATCTGATTTTCCCGTTACCACCCTACAAAGAATATCGTAATCTTCATGTCCCCTTATGATGCCCGCAAATGATTCAGAACACGCTGAAAACGCTACTTCAATGCATCGCAAGAGTACTTTAAGCTGTGCCTGCGCAAGTGCTCGGCTTAGCGGGTTTCCTCGAGGCTTGAAGGACACGCGTTGGGTGCCGCCTGGGTGCCACACACTTGTAAGTAGCTATAGCGTTGGGAGAGATATTCGGCATTGCATCGCAATAATTGAAGTAATGAACATTCTCGAACACCCCGGTTCCACTCGCTGCAGAACGCTGTCAACCAGTGGGAGTGTGTATCTTCTTTCCAAGTCGCCTGACCCTTGGAGGGTGACACATACATACGACGCGAGCGGGTTATAACCAGCCCCACATCGGAATGAGAAGAGTTGTCATGATTGTGCACTCTGGGATTGGCAGTGTTCTGCGAATCATAGCTTGAAAAGTCTTTGGATTTCCCCACAGTTGTCGAATAGAGTAGTAGTATGAATATCCAGCACCGATATGTCTACACCGACATTGTGGAAGATGTCATGGCATGGTTACAGGCCTATCTTAACGGGGCATTAGATTACGCCCTCGTTTTCTCAAATCTGAAAGACTGTACATATAACGTTAAAAACGTCTCTCATCGCCCGCGTGGTGCCTCTATATTGAACGTTCATCCGCAGTTTCTTTCGACGTAACGTAAATGAACCTCCGATGATTCTCGTACGACCATATTCCTGTGCAGAAGTACATATGCACCAACGTATGCGCATCCGCCAATCGGTAGCCCTCTTTTTACCTCGAGCCTGTTCCACCAATTAATTGTCATACAGAGGGCCTTTTATCCCTGATGCAATGGATCTTAGGCTTAGATGCTCGATTACTGGGCAACACTGTATCCGTAGGTGTCGCAGAGTATTCCTGCTCTTCGCCTCGTATCGTCCACTGAACTGGCATTGGAACGTAGCCAAACCGCTTTGCGGCGGTCCGTCCGCCTGGCTGGAATGAAGAGTCTTGGGTATCTTGACTACGGCCAAGCAGGGGTGAATATATAACGCATGGGGGCGGGCATCCCGAAACGAATAACACAATAAGGCCAGGGCGTCGAATCTTGAAGCAAGATAGGGAAGGCTTAGTGCGGATAGATATATTTTTGGAACAAGGACCTGAGAGGGCTTTGCCAAACAGAGCCGGCAAGCATGCCGTGCGTTTACTGGCGGTAGTGCTGCCGTTAAAGTGCAGCCACTGTGCAGTCACTGCACTGCACTGTGATATTTTCGTACTCCGCCACACTGTGAAGTCGAGTGCAGCGGCTGTGAAGCCTGTGATGCAGTCTGATATTTGTCAGCGACTCTAAGCAGTTCTTGTGTTATTTCGCCGCTATGCTCGAGTTATCTGTTTAACATCGTTTCTTTGAATATATATATTACTGGCTGGAGCTTGCACTCGGAATAAATACTGTTGGTTTTTGTAATCTAAAATATGAAAGGAGCTTTTGCGAGGAGAAATTCTGCAACACATAGCTCAACATTGAACACATACAGGATCCATTTCAACATGACGTATTAAGCTCTATAGGCGAGAATCCTTTCAGTCTTATACAAATTCGGTACCCTGACATAAGCGTACGAGAAGAGAAACTACAGAAACGTTGCCCGGGTTTCTTTTCCGTCTGTTACATACGCTAGCCGTGGGAGCGAGGCAACTGTGATGCAGTACTTCACAGTCACTGTGTTCGACTGTGAAGCCACTTGCAGCTCCACAAAATCGGCTTCACAGTGACTGCACTGCACTCTGCGGCAGCACTAACTGGCGGGGCCAATGGTGTACAAATAACTGCAACTAGAGTACAAAGGATAACGTAATCAGTCGGCTAAACGCGCCATTGTCTTTCGGGTTGATGGAAATGGAATGTGACGCTTAGGCGGGACAAAAGACAATGAAGTGCCTATTTGCGAGAACAATGACTTCTAAAAACCAAGGAAACTGGAGTTGTCGGCTGCACCTTTTGGGCACTCAGTTCGGCTGAGAATCCTCTTGCTTTCTCACTTCTATCACCTCCTACCTTTTCGAGCTCGACATGTTGACGAGCCTGCTCGTTGTCCTTCCTGTCGCTTTCAGCGCGTCTGTCGGTGAGTAACCTCCTACCTTATGCAGTGATAGCGCGCTCATGGGTATCCAGTCGCGCAATCTTCGCTTTCTGTTGTATGCGTTGCAGGCCAATGCCTTCAAGGTCTTTCGAATATAACCAGTATGTGTTGCGACCATTTTTATAAACCGTGCTTAACATTTGTTGTAGTCGGTTCAAAGCTTTTAGCTGATGGTGCTCCTGCGAGCGTTCAACTTTTACCTGGACAATACACGTCGACGACGAACCCACAACTACTACACCTACTATTGACATCGCCATCTGCATCACTATCAAGTTCTCCAGGCTTCAATTCATCATCACAAGTTACCCTACCTCTCAACATAGACTTAGACCCAGGGCTTTCCATCTATTCTCAATCATTATACTCCGGCCAAGCAGCATTCTCTCCATTACCATCATCCCCCATCGCCAACTCATCTGTACCGCTAACCGCCAGCTCACTTGCACTCTCCAATAACGTGTGGGCAGCCGTCACCTCAGGATCAAACCAAGACCGTGTTATCCTATGGAATTCCGTCCCAGACGTATCACAACTTCCCTCTGGGGCGTCTAGCTCCCTATCCCTTGTCGACCTCCAATCCGCTGCTTGCTCACCTCCATGTTCTGGTTCCGGGGTTTGTTCGGCCTCGGGAACGTGTACTTGCCCGCCCGGTTTTACAGGTTCTTCTTGTGAGACCTGCGCGGATGGTTTCTTTGGACCCAACTGCCAGCCGTGCCCGGCAGGGTGCTCCTCTTGCGACCAAGGTATCTCGGGGACTGGGCGTTGCCTGACACCTGTCCTTCCCAACACACCGTCGACTTGCAATTGTCTCAATGGAGAATGCGGAGCTAATGGCCAATGCGCCTGCAACACTGGTTGGGTCAACTCTAGTAATGGCACAGCATGTGCTCAATGTGCACCTGGGTTCTTCCTTACTTCAACTGGAGATTGTCAAGGTATGTTCATTTGTGGTTCTGAAAGGGCTAATGCTGACCATTGTTGTGTGTTTAGTATGCCAACTCGGATGTTCGCAATGTTCGGACACAACCGGGGTTTGTGTTGCTTGTCAAAGCGGATTCACACAGGACGCAAACGACAAGACAAAGTGCAACCCTCTACCTTCCAGGAATACGGATGGCACTATTTGCCCAGACGGCAGTTTCAGCTCTGGTGCCCAATGTTCTCAGTGCTCCCCATCTTGCCGTACTTGCACCGGTCCAACTTCAAATGACTGCGTCCTCTGCGCCGCAGGATCATACCGCTTTAACGGTAACTGCGTCCCAGCAGACTCGAATGGAGTGTGTCAGGGCACGAATGGAATGATTGCAGACAATAACAAAAATGAATGCGACAGTAAGTATACTTGCATAACGAACTCTGCCCCATTGACTCATATCTCCCGTTCCTTTCAGGCTGCGGAGCTAAATGTACTTCATGTCAAATTCCTAATTTCAGCGTCGCGTCCACGATTAATCAACTTCAATGCACTGGCTGCTTACGCGGGTTCGTCCTTTCTAACGGCAAATGCATCGATAAATGCCCAGCGGGCACATTCGTCTCGCCGCAAGATAATCTCACCTGTCTTCGTACGTCGTCATTTTTTATATATCTTATTGCCTCCAAATACCGACTAATATAACTCTTTTTAGCATGTTCTTCGTCTTGCGGAACTTGCGTGGGCAGCGCCGATTTTTGCCTGACTTGTACCTCTGGTCAACTGGCCTCATCGGGTCAATGTGTTTCCACTTGTCCATCCAACACATTCAGTTCTTCGGGTAGCTGCATCAAGTGCCATCCGGACTGTGCGAGCTGTTCCGGTCCCTCCTTCAACCAATGCTCATCCTGCCCGGCTGGGAGACCGGTTCTCACGAGTGGGAGGTGTCTTCCAACGTGTTCGAAATCGCAGTTTTTTGATAAGACGAGCTCGTCCTGCCAAGCTTGTGATTCGAGCTGCTCAAGCTGTACAGGGTCTGGACCATCGCAGTGCCTTTCGTGCTCGAGCTCAACACAGGTTCTCCGTGCCGGGTCGTGCGTGTCAGCGAATTGCAATGGGTCGTCGGACGTCATCCCTGGATTGGGCGTGTGTCTCTCCGAATTGGTGGTGGTGCCTAGTGCGTCTGGGACGGCTAGCTCAGTGCCTTTGCCTACTCTTACTGGATTGGGAGACCCGATTGTCATCCAAAAGCGCGCGGGTCTTGCGTGGTGGCAGATCTTGCTTATGACACTTGGATGTGCGTTCATATTCTTGGTGTTCATCATGTGTTGCCGTAGGCGGGCGAGGAAGCAGAGGGCGAAGAGGACGGCGAAGTTTGCTACGGCGAAACAGCTCAATCAGACGGGGTGGAAGTGGCGTCTTGTGAGGTTTGGAGAGAGGTTCTTTGGGCATAAGACGAGGCTGAGGAAGGTTGAGCCGGATGTGTTGCCGGTGGCTTATAACCATCATGAGAGGCATGCGTCGTGGGATGTGACGAGTCCTTCGTCGCAGGCGTCGAGGCCGCGTAGTGTGGTTGTGGAGAGTTATCAGGATATTAAGCTTAAGGAGATGAAGACGGGTGGTAGTGCATCCAAGGAGGTGGAGGAGAGGAAGAAGAAGAGAGAGACGGAGTATGATGCGGACAAGTTCATTGATGCGTATAATTATTCGAGGTATTCGCGCTCGAGCAGGACGCCTTCGACGTTGCCGGATCTGAATGGCCCGTCGTACAAGCAACGACAGAAGCAGCGACATTTCGAGGAAGCGTCTTTGTATGCTGAGATGACTGGGAACCAGAGGCTTACACCGGAACCGCGCCAACCGTTGAAGAGGGAGCTTTCTGGGGCGTCGATGTTTACGACTAGCACTATGGAGAAACCGAAACCGAGGAATCTGCCCACCAAGGAAGGCGTTCTTATCGATATCGGAGAAGAGACGAAGACACCCTCATTCCCTCTTCAGATGACCTCTACTTCGACTTCGAACAACGTCACTGGGACTTCAATGCCAACGTCAACGCCGTACATGCCCATACCTATTCATAATATGCCGCCGCCACCACCAGTGACGGAAGCCCAAGCCTATGTCCAGGCGGTTCGTAGTAGCCCTGTGCTTTCTCCGCCGGTGATGCTACCTCCAGTAGGGATGAACACGACTGGGGGAAATTTCCTGCCGATTCCTGTTACGCTCACGCCTAATACTACGGGTGGTCAGGGCTCGTATTGGCTTACTCCTGTGGTGCCCCGCTCGCAGCAGCAGCAGAATTTGCATCCGTATCATAGTAAGGATACGGTGGTTTTGCAGCCTATGAACACTGGTGGATCGACGCGCAACCCGTTCCGCCAGGGCTCGTTCTGAACCAGAAGCAGGGTCGAGCATCTGACATATTGGCTGTGTATTCAATGACGGACATACGGTCGACGGACCGAATCTTTCTTTTCTTTTTCTGTTGATTATGACCCTTTCTTTATCTTCTTCGTTCCGTTTAGATGATTTGCCCTTCATATCATTCTTTTTGTTCTTCCTCCACTCACATGCATTCATTCATTCTGGATTTCATTACACCATATCAGTTACCACTAGCATTCAGCATCCATCACGATATTCATCTACTCTAGCTGCTGTCTTCATCCGCATTACAGGATTTCTGTCTCCATATTTTTATCCGACCCCAGATTCTACCATTGACATTTCTGATCATGACATTCATTACCCCCGGCGCATGTCTCCTTTTTTCGATATCATCCACAATGTAGCATACTTTTTATAATTCTGTACCCATACGCGCATGTCGAGTTAATGATCTGCGAAAATAAACAACTTCTAAATTTTGATTTTCGGTAGCGATAGTACAGAGTGTGTATGGGACAAAGTCAGTAAGTATTGCATGATGTTATTGTCGGCGCAGGGTTGGATTTCTGGTTTCCCGCGTGACGGAGATCGCAGATTTCATGAATCAGAACCATCGCTAGGCTCTCTCAAGCCTGTCTTATCGGACCTTGCGAGTCGCGTGGTAATAAGGCTGACTACACAGTCTTGCTTTATCCTTTAAAGCCCCCTTCCGTTTTTTCTTTATTATAATTACTTTCTGCTCGCTTTTGCTTGTCCCGCCGGCACTTCAGCTTTCTCCCAGGTTTCTATCAATTCTAGTTTTCGTCCTTTCTTTCTGACTTCACTTCTCAAACATTCTACGCGACAAGTTTCAACGGTTCTTCGGCTTGCTGGCTACTATGATTGTCGAGCGGGTCTCGTACAACTGGGCGTACTCGGAGGATATCCCTGGGTCGAGGTGTGGACCTGAGGACGGTCCGTGGCCACGGCCGTATCAGGTGCTTGATGAGGATGAGCTCTGGAGAGAGCTGAGGATCCTTGCGAAGCCGCAGACGGCGCAGCTTGGCGAGGACGCGAAGTATAAGGCGGACAGTATCAATTTCCAGCCGTCGCCGAAGACGAAGACGCAGGATCGGTATGTGGTCACTCAGTTGAAGGTCAATGAACGGCTTTGGTCGTTCACGGGTGTTTTTGACGGTGCGTCGAAACCAGAGTCCCTTGTCTTTGTCTTTGTGTATGCGTGGCTTATCGGTATGGTTTTGTCCTGCTGTAGGTCATCTGGGTGACGTTACGGTTGAACATGTCGCACACCATTTGCCCATCATCGTTCGAGAGTTCTTGACTAAGGCGGAAGAGACTAATGCAGGACAACATACTGCAGAATCAATCTCAGAGCTCTTCAACAAGGCCATCATGGCGTTCGACGACGCGATAGCTCATGATGTTCTGGATCTCTTTGGTGGCTCTGTTGATAAGCTAGCTGACTACTCGGACGCTCAAATTCGGGAAATCATCAATGACCAGCACAAAGGCGGCCGCAACTGGCGGAAGGCTCGTCTGTGCATGTATGGCACGACCGCTCTGGTTGCGTTGGTCGACCCTGATCACAAGAACCTCTGGATAGCAAATATCGGGGACTGTCAAGCGAGTGAGTGATTGATTGTCCTTTGTCATGTTCATTACGCCGTTGCCGTGGCTTGTGCGTCACGGTCTTGAAGCGGTGCTATGCTTCGTTGGTGATTTATTAAGTGCTCTCCCGACTTATCAAACTTCTTCCTCTTTAGTCATGGTATCCCCGGGTAATAATGCAAAGGACTGGAAAATCGAGGTTATGACTACGAATCACAACGGCGACAACGACGCCGAGCTCGAACGAGTCCGGAATAGTCATCCAGGAGAACCAGAGTGCATTAAAGATCGCAGAGTCCTCGGCGCCCTCGCTCCAACAAGATGTACGTTTTTAAAACCCTTCTCCTAACTGATAACGGTAATAATTCATCTGACCTATATCTGTTTTTACCTCTCGCCCACTCTCAACCCGCTCCCAATTCCGTTGGCTCCTCGATCATAAAAATATACACGCACCTGCACACTTCTGTCTTCCCCACATGTGGAAATGTCAATTCGACAGGTTTGGGAGATATCCCCTTCAAGCAGCCACCTGCATTCACCCGGCGTATCTTGTACAACCTCTTCCCCGGATTCCATAACACTTCGCCATGGGAGGAGTTTCTCGTTCGCAATCAAACCCCACCTTATATCACTGCCGAACCCCAGATTATCCACCGTCGATTAGATGAAATCGAGCCCGCCTCATCTACGCCTTTAAGTAATACACCACTGCCCTCGCGCACAAGCAGCGCTTCATCCATTGCCAAAAATATGTTCCGTTCAAGTAATAATAATAGCAATACCAACACGAAGGCAACAACTGCTCCTGCGTCTCCTCTTCCCGCGACCTACTCTCCTCTACCCAGGTTCCTCATATTGGCGTCAGACGGCTTTGCGGACCTGTGCGATGGCGAGGGCCAGAAACGAATTATCGAGAGCTGGGCTCGCAGCATGGTGATGCGCAATCCACTGGAGAGCGTGACTGATTCTGAGCCTGGGTCTCGTCAGGACAATATGGCGCTCAGGCTGCTGCGCCGGGCGATTGGAGGCGAGGATAGGTTTGGCGTGTCTAGAGTGTTGACGCTGGATATGGACGTTGCTTGGATTGATGATACTTCTATTGTGGTCCAGACCATCTAGGCGACTGCTCCTACTTTTCCTTCCTTCTGGACACCTCGGAATACTGCTCATCGACCTCGGGTCGTCTTGAACGTATCAGTGGTTTTTAGGATATGTATATGTTAGCCCTCATGGCTGACATCCTTCCTCTATTTGTCACTCCGTCTCCCTTCAAATCTCCGGCATCTCTTTGGTTCTGCCATATCGATCATGATCACTCGCCCTCAAGTTGACACTCAAACCGCTCAAACCCTATTCGACATCCAACGCAACATCCAAATCCAAATTTATCAATCACGACCCCTTCATGACCTATATCCCCCAAGTTTCGTCCTACCTCGCTCTCGTTTCATGTCATTGCACCTTCATACCCCGTCCCATCCACATCCATTCATAGGCACAATATTCCATGATTACCGTCGTCCTCATCGTTTCAAGTTCTTTCCTTCGTCCTTCAAGTTTCCATTTGTGAATAATGTGTAATCACCTTTCTTACGGGCCTTTGACACTTGTTGCCTTTTGCAGGATACATGTTCCCTTTTTGCAATTACGGTTTTCTGTGATTTTTTTGTGCTACTCTTCTGACAATACCCTTCGCTGTCTTTTTCTGGTCTTTCAGTTTTATGTTTTACCTTATTTTTGGGTCTCTCGTTCCGTTGTTGTAACTAATGGTATATTGTTTAACTGTGAAGAAAAAAAAATCCTTTCCAGATTGCCCTTGTCGTTGGTTTTCTTTTCAGATTTCTTCTGTTAGGAAAGTACGCACTTCGAAGGGGTTAATGCAGTGGTGGAGGACCTTGTCACTCGGCGCTCTGAACCGATTCTGCTCTGTCGTGTATCTCTGGACTCCGATGGCTTCTACCATTCATTGTTCTGGTTTGTTGATCATGATCGTCCATTGCCTTGGGACATACACCTATCGAGCGAAACGGGGTAAGTAGAAAGCTCTCCCCAGATGAACTTCGCTGTGAAGTTGCGGTGCATCCTGCAAGATCAGGTCCGGCATCTACTCTGTGAGGTATATTTCTGGACTCTTGAGATGTGTACCGCTGCACATGGTACACGTTTAGCCAGCTGATTGAAAGATGCTTTGATGTCATACCCGCCCGACCTTGTTTGATTATCAGTGTCTAGGTCCCGTAGGCATGTCAATCCGAGTCCGATAATCGATTAGGTTTGCTTTCCTTTAAAAGTCTTGTGTGAACAGGCAAGGAGACGGGTATTATTGACTTTTAGTGTCGTACCTTTATTTAGTCATTAATTTACATAGCCGGCGATGGGCGTGCTTCAAGCGCCCAAAATTTGGCGCTTCATTGATCGGGCTCTCGAGGGTCATAGCCATGTTTTGGCGCATCCCTGCATCAAGGGTATACATGAAAGATGTGTTCAAACGGAGGTTTGAACGAGGTGATGAGGTGGTGTATAACTGCTCAGATACCCCAAATTTGACTGAGAATCAGTTATGGGGTAGGCAGGATATCTGGAGTACGTCGATAGCAGGGGTGCCTGGTCCCGATATCATCACAATACGATAATCGAGAATGATGAAATCAAGCTGATGAATACGAGAGTACACTGCATAGGATGAGCGCTTTCTGGGATTTTGCTATTATCATGTTTCGGGTCATGGCAGGTCCGAACGTGGCTCTTCAAGCTTCAGCGCTTCAGCTCTAATCGTTCCATCAATCCTGCCGCTCGAGCCTCTAGAAATCAACACATCAGGGAGGTGGAGGATGTCTTCTAGGTTGCCGACCCGTTTTCGATCATATGAGTTGTAACCTGACCATAGACGCAAGAGATAAGGTCCCGAGGTTCATAGTGACACGCAATCGCATGGGGTGTATGAGAGCAACTCACAAGTTACAGAGCACACATAAACGGGGCTATCAAACCCATAGATAGTCTGATTTGGCAGATGACGGGGTTCCAAGCGAAGTTATTAGTAGTCACCGGGAGGTGTTTCAAGAAAGTTGCAAAGACGGCAGTGACCAAGCGTTATGGAGCAGAGGTCCCAGCCGTCGACGAGTTTTCGATGATGACTCGGAGAGAGGCCAAAGTATGGCTTGAGATGCCAAAAGTGTGAAGTGCCAGACCTTGCTAGTTTGAGTGGCACTACTGCATTGCAGGATCGTTTAAGTGATATACTGAGAAATTCGGTCAGTACCAGGTATATTGGAAAGGAAATCACGTCGAGACTCGAAACGAAGCTGTTGAAAGAACTCGTTAAAAGACGCGACGCGTGTTCAGACTCCGACCAAAACTTTTCCTAATGCGGTTCCGGAGGCGCTACAAAAGTTTTAAGACCTTTTAAGACCAAGTAATTGGCGCCCATCGCTCTCGACGACAACAATCCAGCAAAATCCAGTGTATGTCTATTATCCAGGCATTATTCTGATCTGATAGCTTACGAACAATCAAACTGTGAAGATGCCAGCTCTTCTCCCTAACAAATTCATGTTGAGCGAGCACGAGAGCTACCCCGATGATAGCAGCGACAAGGAAGTTTGGATCCAAGCCCAAGGGCTTTCCTACAAAGGCTATGGTGATAGACATGTTCTCATATATTTCTGCAATTCCGGCGGCGAAGTCCCCTTTTGGCAGATAATACAACTCTCTGGCCAAGCATCCAACTATGCCTATTACTCGCCGGTGGTACAAAAGCACTCCATGGAATCGATGAAGGACGTCAATATGAACATTTCTCTGGGCACAATGACCCGTGCCCAGCGCGACCAGATGCTGGCACTGGCTGAAGCAATCAAGTTTAATCCCAAGTCGACTGTAAATGGTTGCAGGGTCTGGACTCGAGACCTCCTCTCTGCCATGGTTGCAGCGGGCCTGATCACCCAGGAGAAGTTTGAAGAAATAGACAAGGCGATCCCACTTGTCAAGCGAGTTCCTGAGGTCTAGTGAGTTTTAGTGGTGAGTACTTGGCTTTCAACTGTTTTTCCGAATAACTGACACACTCTAAGTCTCTAGCTATTGTTTACGACGGTCTAGCTAGTGGATCCAAAGCGCAAGCTTGGTCAATTTTCTGGCATCAAAGAGTAATGAGCACACTCACTAGCTTTTTGTTCTTCCTAAATCTTGTAATTTCCATTGAAATGAATTTATTACACTGTCTTCTAGTATCTGCCTTCGATTCCTAAAGCTTAACATTCTTGTCTACGTCCCTACCAATGTCTCTGGCTTTTTGCACCGGTACCAAATGTTGGCCGACAGGGATGTACAATCCTCGGCCAATCTTAGCAGCTCCTACTACTGTACCCTTTCGATCAATTCGGCAGGGCATGTTACGCGTTACATGCGTGCCGAAATTTTGGGTTCGGCAATGACCAGATTTGGCCGTTACATCAGTAGATTTTCGTCGTTATTCTCGCCAATACAGGAAAAAATCAGTTGATTTGGAATGTATTAGCTTACATTGACTGAGAAGACTCAGAATAAACGAAAAAGTGAAAAAAATCGATTTTTATGTCGCAAATTTGAGATGAGAAAAAATCAGGCCGTCAAACCTATTCGGCACCCGGTCAATTTGACCGTTACACAAGCCGGATTTCGGCAATTTTAGACGCACCGTTACGCGTTACTGCCGAATTGATCGAAAGGGTACAGTACACACGCGCGACCTTTCTAGCGGCGCGGCAGAAAGACTCCCACGACCATTTCTCATCTTATCCTCCACTGAACGATGGTCAAATCCTTAAAGGTGGCAACTTGTCAAATGAACTGCCCTGATTCTAACTTTGTGCTATAGTGATTACCATCTTCGTTGCATACAGGCACCGAGCACACCAGTTTGGATTCTTCACATATCACGGAAGTAGTCGCCGCCGAATCTTTTTCTGGGATCTGGAACATGTTAGTCTTCAGCATATCGGTGGATAAGACGTGCCATGACGCGTACTTTAGAGCGCAGGTCCATCAAGAGGAGGTCAGAATCTGTGATTGACGTCCACCGCCAGGCCAGGAACGTAGACATACAGGTACCATGCGTTCGAAAGCTATAAAGCTGTGATCCATGTTCCAAAGTCGTGCATAGATACAGGGGGCTCATAATCAGCTCAACGCCACTCGTATCTTACCCATATATCCTCGATATACACCCCATGAAGCCATCCAACATTTGCGATACTTGCTGGGATGGGGTCGTCCAAAATCAATTTGGAATTCTTTCGTCCCCTGTTGAGCGAGAGTATTTCTTAGGCCCGACAATTGGTGGATACGCTTACAAAATCTCTGGAAAGGCTTTGCAAAGTAATGCGAACCAGAACTGCCGTTGGTGTGCGCATCTCGTAGAGTGGCGTGGGTCTTGCTTTGATCTCACGTCAGACAGGGAAGAAGAGGTCAGAGTTGGGAAGGGTGCCGGTGTAAATGGAGAAAGTTTTTTCTCTATTCACGTGAACGATAGTACTCATTGGTTCGGGTACAGCTTCACGACAGAGGGTATATTTCTATCAAGCCGAAAGTAAAGCCATCTACTTACCCGTTACCTTTACTCTGTCAGACAATCCGGCAGCGAGCTTGATCCCAGGGCGAAATCTCTATGTCGACATCGGTACTGAACATGGTCTGGCCCTTGGACAAAAGCTTATGGACGACTGTATGCATAATCACAAAGAGTGCCCCTCTCCGTCAGAGCAACTAAGCGTCCTTCCCACTCGCGTTATCGACTGCAGCGACCCCGAAAATCCACGTCTCTACATTGCCGGAATTAACGAACGAGAATCCTACGTCATACTGAGCTACGTATGGGGAGAACACATCTTGACTAGACTTACGACGTCCAACCTCGATGCATACAAACGGGAGATCCCCCTGAAGGAGCAGCCGCAAACTATTCAAGACGCCATTTTGACAACCCATAGGCTCGGTCAACGATATCTATGGATAGACGCACTCTGTATCATTCAGAAGGGAGACGACGATGACAAGGGACGAGAGCTACAGCGCATGAGAAGCTACTACAAGGATTCGTACGTCGCAATCATTGCTGCGAGTGCACCCAAAGTTTCAGCTGGCTTCCTTCAGACTCGGAAGGACGAGCTCGGGGCCGAGTCTCTCAATCTGCCTTTTGTGATGCCTAATGGAAAGTCCACAGGACTCGTTCGGTTGTCTTCCCGGATGGCCATGGCATCGAAATACGAGCAAGAGGAAGAGCCAGTACATGACCGCGGTTGGTGTATGCAGGCATTCTTCCTCTCTCCGCGTGAATTGATTTTCGCGTCACACACACTCCAGTATCGCTGCCATAACGGGACTCAGAACATCGCCAATGCTTCGAATGGTCATTGGATCTCTTCCGAACGCGAACCTGTCCCGAGCAGGGACCTACCCAAAACTCCCAAGACAGCGAAGGAGAAGCGCAGGATTCACCAGGCATGGAAATTGACGATTGAAAACTACTCGAAACGCCAGATATCCTACTCTAGCGACAAGCTCGTTGCATTCGCATCTCTGGCCGAAGAATTCTCTCTGACTGTCCAAACCCCATATTACGCAGGACTTTGGGGAAACACGCTACTCTACGACTTGCTATGGTCGAAAGAATCTGCGAAGCGCTACTATAAACGACCTACAGAATACCGCGCTCCTTCATGGTCCTGGGCAAGTCTAGACGGAGAAATCAACCCAGGAAACGCGTACTTCAATGCAAAGGAAGAAGAAATCGGGGCAGAAGTCAAGAAATGCGAGACCACGCTCAAGGACCCTAACCTCCCATTTGGTGAAGTGGCGAGCGGTACGCTTGTCCTCCACGCCAAGTTCCTGACGGGTTGTGTCATGAAGCCGCATTGGGGAGTTTATCACTTGAGGGAGGATGGCGAACCAGGGAAGCAAGGCGAGTGGGTTGACCCTGAATCGGGGAAGAGGATGGAGGATATTGGGCTGGGCAAACTCGACAGCAGCGACGATGATATTCAGAATGGAGTTCGTCATGTCTGCGTCGTTGCTATAAGTCGTTGGGCGGACATCAATCCTGGTACTCGAATCGTGCAAGGATTATTGGTTGAACCGGTTAAGACTGGTCCCACTGCTGAGGGTGGCAAAGCGAAGTATAGACGTATTGGGTTCTTCGAGAGGAGTGACGACACGGAGAAAGTTGATGAATGGTTTGATAGGCTCGAAAAGGTCGATATTGAGATTGTTTAGTAGGTTATCATGGTCATACATCGCGCCCTTTTATAGTACTGCTGTGGTTACACTATGGACACAAAGTACTGGAGTGGTGAAGTATAATAACTTGTATACCTGTTGTAGGCAATCGTTTTTCCTCTCTGTATTATCATACTTTCGGTTGGTCCATAAATTAGAAAATACGTGGAATCATCCGTTTTTAACTTTCGCGAAAGTTTTCTAAGCTGCGTGATTTAGTCGGTAGGACATCTATTTCTTGGTCACGCTTGATTCCGAGCTGTGCATTTCTCTAGGAGGCCACATTCGATAGCTAGTTATGCCCTCGCCCAGGATCCCGGTATAATCAATCTGGTGCGCAAGATCCTTCTCAGTTACTGTGGAGATTCCGTGCCTGTTTACCGTAAAATATTTGCGAAGGTCAGAAAATACGAATAGAAAATGAAAGGCTCTCCACTCACTCATGCTTCGCGTGTTTAGCCAGGTCGACCGAATTTCCCGTTGTCTTACAGTGCATGCAGACCATTTGACGATAGGTCTTGGATGCGCGCTGCCGCTGTAGATCTTCGTGTAGTCTAGCATTGGCGACGACAGCGTCACGCTCTTCTAACGGACAGAAAGTCATTTCTCCATCCTTGTGTACCCTCATCTTATGGACAGGCTGGATAACAAAGTTAGAAAATATGAGCCGAAAGTCTTGGAACTTTAACGTACAAGGTAGTCCAAGGGCATAACAAGACGACCTGAATATTCGTCATGGCATGTGTTGCACTCAAAAACGGGCATGCACATATCTAGTTCAGCATGCGTGGTTGTTGATGGATCTCGTCCACACATTTTCATGGCGTCACTAAGTATCTTGAAGCCTTCTTCGTCGAATTCAAGGGCGCAAGAGGTATTCCACCTGACCGGAGATGTCGGAAGGACCTTCTCCAGTATTTGGAGGTCGCGGACGACATCGTCGGCCAGTTCATGAGGTTTTTGATCCGAGATGGTGCTTGGTCCTTTCCTTGCGCATCGATGAACGAGGACCTGGGGATATCGTAGGTGTGTCGTCCAAGTGCATAATTTCTTGCATGTAAACGTTACAGCCGCAAGTTGTAGGACTTCCCCGTTGATGGCGCCTTCCGGATTATAGGAAGCAGGAATCAAGGTAAGGACTTCTTCTTCCAACCGATTCAATACATCCTGAAATATGTTTGGCGGGGATGGAAGAAGCACATCGAAGTTTGTTGATGTGATATCAACATCTGCTGGTAGATCAACAAGTTCCTTAATGTCATGATGAAGGAACACGTCCGCAATGCCAGGATAAACTGAGTTAGTGGGAAGTGAGTCGACATAGGTCTGGTAAACTTCGTAAAAGACAGGAAGACGCTTTTGGAGGCATTCAAGGCGTTCAGCATATAGGCGCTTCGCTTTTATCATCTTCATGTGCTGAACAAGAACAGGCTCAAGATTGGATAGAACTGTGGATTGGCGATCAGCCCATCGAAATAATCCCTGTAGAAACAATGACATCACTCACTTCTAGCTGTAAGGTCTTTTTGGCAGGCTTTTGTTACTGCGTCTAGTTGCTCGGGGCGAGAATCATCCGCGGTCAGTTTAGAGATTTCATCCTCCCAGCCGAGTTTTTTAAGGTGCTCCACAACGCTAAATTGGAGTGAGCTGAAGGCCAGTATATGGCATATGGGAGAAGTACACACATAACCCTGCGAGCATCAATTGCGGAAGCTTGTTCCTGCATGGCCTGCTGCTTGTAGGTAGCCATCCAGCGCTCACAGCTCTGAGCATGCTAGAAGCAATATGAGCGACATTGTGTGGACACCTTGTGAACTTATTTTTTACTGTTTTTATCCTTTGCATTGCCACTAGATCGTCTCTTCTGGGGTATTTGCCAAATTGCTTGAGCCATGACTCAACTGTCGCATCATGGTAGGTTAAAGAATATCTCCGGCCGGCTATACAATGAGAAAGTAGGTAAATTATGCACTTGCCAGTAAAATGGGCGAAAGGACATACATTTGTTGACATAGGACGGCGGTAAGCCATAGTATAGGTGAGGCAAATCCATGCCACGAATATTGAACCTAAGGAAGAGGTTGTTGAGGTGATTCTGCGGAAAAAGAATTCTCAGTGAAGTCTTACTCTCCAGGAGCGCATGTTTTGCACAATCTGCATCGGGCTTGCCAATAAATCGTAACCGAGCTCTTCTTCCTGTTGCACTTCTGACAACAGTTTAGTAACTTTAGTTCAACAGTTTAACTTGGGTTGAAAAAATTTGATAGCACGTACATGGCACACGTTGACAAATGCCAGATGCGCGTATTTTGGTTCGCTCAAATCCTCGGGGCATTCTGGAATCCCAGGAATGTTCAAAAACGACTCTTTCCAGATAGCATGCGAATTGGAATTTTTCGTTAGAAGCAAGGCACGAAAATCTTTTGTAGTCCACGTAAGATGCAACAAGTCCAAAGGATCCAGACGTCCGAAGATCTAATAATGAAAGGCATTAACGGAAAATAACCTCAGGCCTGCATCGACCAACGAGTCCCGCTCACCTCTACAAGAACATCCAACGGCATTTCGAGGATCTTGTTGAGGAGACCGCGCGTCCCCCGCGGTCTCTTGATGGGTGGCTGGTTTTTAGTTTGGCTTGAGGCACTCTTCCTCTTTTTTCCGCGCTGTTTACTGCTTGAGGGTGTCGGTTGATGCTGATTCTCTTGTTCATCTTCGTTGTCAGAGTCTTCTCGGTACAGTGAGGAGCCTTGTATGCCGCCGCCGCCTTCTTCCTCCTGTCCTACCTCAGCAGCTTGAGCACTCTTAGCTGTAACTCTCGCCGACCGCCTCATCACAAGTTGAAGATTGCGGTATAGTCTCTAGCCTGGCCAAACGACAGAGTTATTTTGTCCCAACGGGTTTGTTCGTGAGAGTTAAGTTTAAAGTTTGAAGTTTGAACCGCGTCACGACTCACAATAGGCCACATTTACGCACGTGATAATAATGAGTTTGTGACGCGACGCGTATTATTTTTTTTGGACTTCAACGCATTGCAATCTCTACGGCGACTCTTGCGATTACTTCTGTGCTCCATGAGTTGGGCCTGTAAATAATTTCTATTGCTAGGCTATAGATATTAAATAACTATTCCAAACGACTACGAGAAAGTCGACCGATGTTCAAAATATGCTGGCATGTTCTCCTGCGTCCGCCCAGAGCTCCAGGAGCGAACGAATATCTTCAAAAAGTCTTATCTGCGTTTTCGGTGTTGTACAGTTATCAAATCAAATCGCCTTTGATACTGAGTCTCGGAGGCCATAACCGTATCGATGTCATGCTTTCGCATTCATTGTTATAGCCAATGCAAGGTGCAATATCATTCTCAGTGACTTGAGAAATGTTGTGGCTAAATACGAACAAGAATATCAAAAATTCGATATGGCTTCGGCTCAAAATCGCGAACGCACCTAATCTCAACATGATCTTTGAGCTCAACCGCATGTCCCACCTGCTTGCAGTGCATGCAGATCATTCCTGCGGAATCGATAGCTGATAATCCACGCTGTTGTTGTTCTAGCAAGCGGACTCTCGCGTTGGCCGCATCTGCATCATCCAACAAGCAAAACTTGAATGGAATGAAATTGACCCCGTCACGGTGAGCATTCTTCCTGTGATGCGTCTGTATGATTTCACGGTTAATATTTGACAAGAACCCATTGACATTTGGTTAACAGAGACATACTAGATAATACCATGGCATCACAAGTCGACCTTCGTGCCGACTGTGACAAGTAATACACTCAAATATAGGCATTTCGGAATCCATATCTGCAGCTGTCGTGGTTTTGGGATCCCGACCACACATTTCGAGGGCTTGGGTAAGGATGTTGTAACCGGCTTCATCGAATTTTATCCGCCGCAATACGTTCCACTTGGTACTGCCGGTCGTATTCCGTATCGTCCGAACATCCCGATCTTCATCTGATACAATGTCGGCACCAGCGCCTGACATTAAATAAATATCTACCAGGCTTGAGCAGGAATGAAAAAGCATTTGAGGATATCGTAGGCCGGTTGCGTGTGTACATTGATAATTTGCACATAGAAATGTGGCGACGGCAAGTGACAGAGTGTCGGTGTGGCCAGTTCCAGTCTCCCCGCACGGGATACAAGAAGAAGGAATCATGGATTTAACCTGACACTCCAAGTTATCCAAAACTTGGGATACAATCGTCGAGAAAGAGGAACGAATCTGATCGAAATTCCTGGACGTGACTTCCGTTTCTGATGGTAGATCCATTATGTCTTGGACATCGGGGTGGAAGAATATGTCTGCAAGGGAAGGATATATGGTGTTCGCTGGCAATTCAGCTACATAGGGTTTGTAGACTTCTTCGAGTAGGGGAAGACGCGCTCGCAGGAGCCGAGAGCGTACATTATGTAGTCGAGCCTCCTTTACGTTTTCCATATACGCAACCAAGATTGGCTTAAGATCAGCAAGAACTACCGGTAAAAGGTGAAATCAGATATAAAGGCAAGTGTAAAAACTTTACACAATACGCACCTTGGTCAGTAATCTTTTTCTTAGAGGCTCTAACTACAGCGCTGTGATCCAACGGGTGAACGGCAAACGAGTCCTCGTTTGCCTCCAGCATAGCGATCTCTTCGGACCACCCAAGGTTCTTGAGCATTTCCAACACACTTTAAAGTTGAATGTCAAGCTAACACCGACGTACAACAAAAAGAACGGCACATACACAGGTTTACGACCCTCAGCCTCCGACTTTTTGGCGGCACGAGCTGCCGCTTCGACTTCACAGAGCCAATCTCTGCAATCATCACAATGCTGTGTCGGCCAAGAGTCAGAAGTCTGCAAAGAGTTTTGCGGAATATAAACCTACGTCTGCCACTCTATGCTGTGTCTCAATTTTATTATTCAGCCACGCCTCTTTATCCTCAGCCTTCTCGTATTCCTTTTCCCAGCGAGCGCATGTTGCTCCGTGATATGTTCTGGGAGGACGACGGCGATCTATTCGTAATGTCAGCGAAGATGAACGAATGCACTGAAAATGGACGCACAAGTCCCGCTTTTAAGTTCTGCAGACGGTATCAAGGGCCTTAATCTGGACATATTACGTATCCAGTCATCATTAAGCTCATATACTTCCAAGCAAAACCTTGAAACGGTCAACAAAATTTTTATTGAACCAATGAGATGAACCTACTCCTGTTCTGCGCACCCTTTGCAAAGCCTGGCTCGGGCATACCAGAATACCCCTATTGAGGTCGTCTTCCTACCATACCTCTAGAGAAAGGTAAGTCGATCGATTAGCCTAAATGGTGCAGACCCGACGTTTCAATAACACGTACATGACAAATATTGACGAACGTCAAATGAGCATATTTCGGTTCGCTCAGATCTTCAGGGCATGGTGGCAATCCAGGAACGTTTGCAATGGAAGATTTCCAAATTGCATACGAGTTTCCGTTCTTAGACAGAAGCAAAGCCCGAAAGGCTTTTGTCGTCCATGTAAGGTGTATCAAATCCAACGGATCCAGATGTCCAAAAATCTGGGGGATTATTCTCAGTCAGTAATGAAGAGATATGCCGAAAGTGTTCTCACCTCGACCAGAATGTCCATGGGCATTTCAAGAATGTCTTTCAAGCGACCGCGAGTGCCACGAAGCTTCTTCGCCGGTGTTGGGTTTGTAGCTTTATTTGCAGGTTTCTTCCTTTTTGTTCCACGTTTTTTCTTGGAAGCGCCACGGCCTTTTCGCTCTTCGTCCTCTCCGTCGCTATCATCGTCGTCAGGAGTGAATTCATCCATTAGCTGATCCTCTTCAAATATTGGTTCGGCAGGTTGAGTCTTCCTACTCGCCACTCTTGTCGAGCGTCTCATTGGTGAAGGAATGAAATGGGTTCAAGGATGTTGTCGTGGATTGGTTGCAGGTTGTAAAAAGTCTGAGTTTTGTGGCAAATTGAAACAAAAGAATGATAGCCGACAGCACGTTAATTTGCACTGTCACTTACTGTGACGCGACGCGTTCAATTAAGCCGTGACCGGGTGACCGGTGACCTGAAGAGGGCATTTAGGCCAAATCTGAATTCAACCACCGAAATAGAGAGAATGAATAGTAAAACAGTGAACCCATGCAATCACGCGTATATGTATCTTTCAAGTTTTTGAGGGAGATAGAAGTCCGATGATGTTATTTGGCTATCCATTCGTTGCTGAATACAGATACGGTATGAATGTAAGAATTACAACTGAAAGGGTCGCAATCCGTGAGTGAACGCAAACAAGAATATAGGAGAAACCGCACCATTTACAACCCGCAAGCACTCGCGGCCAGCTGAGTAGCAGTTATAGGTACCCTGCCAAGGGCTTCAGCTTGTCCTCCAGTCAGCTCGTTCATAGCTGACAACGCAATATTGAAATCGGGTTTAGCAACGTCGATTGCCAAAACGTTGATGCTCTTCGATACACCGTTGTTGTTGAACGTGAGTTTCCAACACGTTCCGCAACCAGCGGAGTTAAAACCGGTTACTGCAGGTGCACCACCAATATGCGGGAAGTGGGGCAAAGAGCCAAAGGTAGTGAATCCTTTGGTGATCAGGCCATTCGTGCCTGTGGAACAGGCGACCGTCGTGAGGGATTGGTCTGCATTGTCGTAGGTAGTATCGAAACTGACGTTAACGGCAGAAACGAATGCAGGGAGAAACACGAGAACGGCGGAAAACTTCATGGTGGTCGTTTGATTTGGTTGATGGCTGAAGAAGACTGTAGGATGGCGTAGATTACTATAGAGTAAACCGATACATCCTGGCTTTTATAACCACGAATCGACCGAAAATACGTCCAGGATATTCGGAAGTGACAGTCAGCGTCGGGGAGTTGGGCCCTTGCCGCGAAAGCAAGTTCCAAAATAAAGCCCACGGGATGATAATTTCAGGAGTTCTGCCAGATAGTTGTCAACTTCGAGAAGCCGCAGGACATGAAATGCAGAGCAAGAGTCTCGTTTCACGGGTCTTGGGAGGCCTCGAGGTTGTCGCATGACCTCGACAACTAATTCAGATATTCATCTGAGAGGACTTTAAAAGCCGCGACCACGCAGAAAAGGAGCAGGATGACGTGGATGACCTTCTTTACCCACCCACATATGGACAAAAATGAAACACATGGGCATTTGTATCCTACTTCAGTCCTATCTTCCCAACCGAGATGGATAAGGAGATACTCCTATGAGAGGAGCCCAGGCATAGTTTCCGAGCGCCGGACTGAATACGAGAGGTAGAGAAAGGAAGCGGGAGGACGTATGCAAGAAGTATGGGCTTCAATGAGTCGACGATGGCTGACAGCGTTTGTCACCGACGATGGCACCGCCACGCATCACGTAACGGTCACTCTCAACGCTGCGCGCGACCGGTGCGCCAGAGCAACGTTCTCCTTTCCGCCCACTGCATGCTCAACATCTTCTGCTCCTCCTCAAGACTAATACCTGCCTAGTGCAGTGGCTTAAAGAACATGCTTTACCTCGTCTTTACAGCCTGCCTTATATCTCCCGCTATCGCTGCTTTCTGGCCATTCCCAACCAAAAGGTTTACAGGAAACTCGTTAATTGATGCTGGTTCATTGGGGCTGAAGGGAGATGGTCGAATAGTAGCATTTGGGGATTTCAATGGGGACCAACTGTACGCATACATGCACCTTTGGTGTAATGTAATATTGACCCGAGTCGATTCAAGACTTGACGTTCTCCTTCTAGGTTCAGACCAACAGACATTTACTACGCATCTTTGGAATCACGGTACTTGTCTCATACTATGTCGACGAGATAATGAATATATAACACTACCCTAGAGTCATTCCGTTATGTTGAATCGGATACTTTCAAGCACCCCCAGAAGGTTTATAATGTCGTTCCAGGGGACTTTACACATTCTGGGAAGCTGGACCTTCTCGTGATGAGCCAGAGCCAGAAGAACAACCTCCTTGATTTAACACTATATCCTTCAATTCCAGGCGATGAATTTGGTGAGATGGCTAACCACAGCCGTTTCCAACGGGACTGACTGGAAGTTGCAGATTCAAATAACCCCCTGAAACTACCTCCATCGACTCTACCGCAACCTATACCCATTGATGTTGACGGGGATTTGAAGATAGATCTCTTGGGGATTACGCCCGAAGGCTCTGACTCTATACTCCAGGTTTGGAAGAACGTCTGGAATGCATCGTCTTCGACTCCCAATTTATTCGATATGTGAGTCCTCAACCCGTAACAAACTCTTCCTCTTCTTAGACGAATTTCAAAAATAGTGAAGAAGCACCTTTCAAGGGACAGCAATGCGCCGTGGCAAACCCACATAGCAATGCAGTCATAGATTTGGACGGCGACTGCCTAGCGGGTATGTGGTTACTTATCTTTCGTCAGCCTGGAGCTCATTCTGTCGCGTTAGATGTATTCATTGTTTGTGACGACGGGAAAGGCGGTAAAACCTATCAGATATGGATAAACGCCAAAAACGAAGGTTTTGTGCTATCGCAGCAAGGCGCTTTGCCGTCTGGCACACAGAGTATATCGTTTGCAGATATTGGTAAAGCTCCTATATGAGTTGTTTTCCTCGCATACTAATGGATTATGTCTTTAGACCGTGATGGCACCATCGACATGATTTTCGCAACTTGCTCCGACGTGTCAAAGTCAACGGGCGTTGGTTCAAATTGCTATATTAACATAGCATATAATCATCAGCTTGGGCTTTGTTCACTCTCCACGGATTCTGGACTGCGTAAAGGACAGCGCGTATGCCGACGGCCAGAAGACCTGTGTATAGCCGATCCCAATTTCAAGTATAACTTGACTGATTCCCCTGACAATCCAGTACGTCTTTTTTTCACAATGTTGCAACCTTTCTCTTTGCCTACTTATCTCTATTCAAAGGACTTTGTCAAATTTCCAGTTAAATCCCTATTCCCCTCATCACCTTCACTTCTTGTTCTCGATACGACATACAGTCCACCATTGCCTATTTCTCTCAAGCTAGGAGATGCAAACCTGGATGGTTTCCCGGATATTTTAGCCATTACCGTCTCTGGGAGAGATCACACTCCTAACTTGGTGTATTCGATACCGTGCGCTGCCGGTACTGTTGGATGTCCGAATGGCGCCTCTGATCGACGTGGATGGTCATTGGCGAACAAGGGCGTGGAAACGTTGCAGACCATAACCGACGCACGATCAGTTAGCTTTTTGGATATGGATGAGGATGTATGTTACAAGTCTTATCTTATCCTTTATATACGCATACGCTTACCACCTTCTCGCCATTGGATAGGGGACTCTTGACATTCTGGTACAACGGACGGGTAGCGCAGGTCAAGGAAACTTCATGTTCGTTCAGAACAACTTTTACTACGATGCGTTTTTCCTCAAAGCTATTGGTGCGCCGTCTTGCTTTACAATATCCGAAGTTGACTGACCTTTTGACAGTGTTGAACGGGGCATGCAATAACGGCTGGTGCTACGGACCCAACGGTACTGGGAAATATCATGTAAGGGCGATTTATCCTCTCGCTCCTCGAATTTTCATTAAAGGGAAAACCCACTCCCAATACAGCCATTCGGCGTGAGCTACTCAGGGGCGACGTACAAATACACTATCCTCGACACTGCAGGTCACCGTTCTGCCGCACAAGGTGCGTAGCTAGCATTACCTCCACATGTACCTTCTGCAGTGCGCTTACCCTCCGCTTCTTTCTTAGTCGGGCAACTCCCACAAACATCATACCACTCCCTGCAAACACCCTATTCATTCTTCGGTCTCGGACGAACAAACAACTACATTGAGAACCTCTTTGTAGGCACAACCGTGCATTCAGAAGAGCACTACATCAACATGGAGGGCGTCATTCCTAATTCCAAAGTCGTCATCTTGCCTTCTGCTGACGAGAACGAGGCTTGGAAACGAGAGCTGTTCCTTCGGCCAGGTGATTGGATCCCTTGGGTTACTATCACAGTCGTGGTAGCTATGATGCTCTTGGGGATCATCGCCTTTGTTCTTCATTTGAACGAGAAGGTACGTGGTTATCTGCTTTAATCAGGCCTGGGAATTTGTTCTGACTATTCTTTTGCAGAGAGAAGATGAATTGGAGAGGAAGAGGATCTCACATCATATCAATTTCGATGCTCTATGAAACAGACTGCGATCTAATACTTACGACTACGACGCCCATTTTGTATTATAGCTTGCCACAACACGTACTTGTAGGGAGGGATGGTTTCGCGTTTACTATTCATTGGTCCACGACCACTAGTTAGTAATTCGCGACTTGTTCCGAGTGGCACAGGGAAAGCTGCTCTGTGCAATACCACGTCCGGCGTCAGAGCTGCTGGGCAATGTTCACTGTGCTGAAGAGTTAGCTTCACATGCAGCGATGTTGCGAGAGTAGTAGCGAGTGTTGCACCATTGATTGGGCCGTCACTGCTACCATGCATGTAACGAAGCGGCACTCCGCACTGCTTCCCTGGAACTGGTTGGAGTCGCAACTCGTTTCGTTCTCTAGGGTTCCTTTTTTGTCTTTTCTTCCCTGTTTTCATCGTGTCGTTTTCTCGGCTCGCGACTCCCTGGTCCTTCTTGTCCTTGTTTTTGCATTTGTCTTTTCCAAGTCTTTTCTTTTTTGCATGTCGCTGTCCTGTCCCATTTGTCTACTTTTTTTGCAGAATTTTTTGCCGCTTCCTCCTAGATAATCAAATGGCCTTATGTTTCTATACATCGAGGAAGGGGTAATCACATTCATGGGTCTTAACTTTGTGCCTTCCCTATATTTTTCGCCCTTTTCGTTATTTGTCGTCCTTTGTTGATGTTGACATTCTTTCATTTCCTTGACGTTTGGCTGGGCCAGCCTTGAAAGCTGAAACCTTGTGCATTCGACCATTTGGACATCATCGTCGTCGAAGAACAGAGGACCTGCATCAACGGGATGATGTTGCTCGGAGCTCCTGGTGGTAGTGCGCCGAATAATAAGGTCCAATCACTATGTGTCTGAGAACGTGCCCAACGCCTCGAGCCTCAGTAGTCAAAGGTCAGATCTCCTGGGCTCGACAAATCCTAAGTCTGATAGACGGTAAAAAGGAAGCTAAGTAATGCTTTAGCTGAACGCAAACGGTTCCATGGTCTTTCGAACTGCAACAAAGATATATAAGATGAAGTCCGGACAAGAGAGGATGAACAGCAGCCTTACCGGAAGTACTTATTCACTTGAATGCGCTAGCATAACAGATGACCATGTTCTTCTGTAGGCCGTGCTTATGACCTGCAAAGTAATAGTACCTGAGACTAGCAGGCAGGACCACGCAAACGACCGTCTTTTTTTCCTTGGGGTAAGCGCGACGCTTTCGAGTGTCTATATGCATCACAAGCGTCCTAAGTAGAACTAGTCACACCGAGTCCTTTGACGAGGTCAATGAAGGACGCTTACCATGTGGCTGACACCTAAAAACCAGGTGAAAATGGCCTGGTGTCGTGTAAAGATTGGCAATATTTAGATGACGAGCGATTGTAAAGCACCAAGTCCCCCTGGCCAAAGACAGATAAGGGAATTGCTGCCTATGTCGAAGTTCCCTCATTCGTATTGCTGACGTTGACGGTAAGCGAGGCGTTGAATATTTGGCTATGCGACGAAGAGAACCTGAATATGCGCCCAAAAAGGACCTCGAGCGCGGTTCATGACGAGCGAGCAAAGATGGTGTGGCTGACCACGCGACTGAGCAGGATGTAAGTCATTACACGCGGACAGTCTGAAGACGAGATGGTAGTGGGTAGTGGTTGAGAAGAAAGAGAGGATGGAGGCTAACACGCATTAACTTGAAGGTTGGGTGGCTTCGTTGTGTCTTTTTGGGCTATCCTTTCATACGTTTGTTTGTAGACTAAATCGCCCATTTCTGGGATGGGAGGTACCAAGGACAAATAAAAAGAAGACGTCCAGGAGGCGACTACACACGAGGCCAAAGCTGTAGCCGTCCAAGACACGTACAGAACAGTTTTCCCAAGCTATTCAAAGCTATGTATCTCTCGAGAAAGGGCTTGTATCCTCATAGCATCAATATAGGCTATAGAATACGACTCCGGTGGGGTGGGTCGGATGTGGGTCACTTGGTGCGAGTTATCGACGGAGAAGCAGCTGAGACGCGTCGCGTGGCAGGACCCCGGACAATTCCTTAATAGGTAGGATCACGGTCCACCCGAAATCGCGGCGAGGTCGGTCCTATTTTTGACCTGTCCACCCGGATACTCAGCCAAAAAATTTGTTCGTTAGGTCGAGTCGTCCACCCGAAAGACCCCAATTTTGAGGCAGGTCGGACCGCGTCCACCCGCTGTCTGGACTCTAGACATGGTCAAGCTTGGGTTTATTAGGGCTCGGCTAGCAAGGTTTTGAGGCTCAATGATTAGTTTGTACTCGAGTTTTTCGAAAAAAGACACCATCGATAATGGTGACGGTCAGAGATTAGAGTGACGGCCGCGACGGAGTTGTGTCAATATTTGGTAATTGCTATGAGGGGTCCGGTCGGGCACTTCCCCTGGACAAATAAAGCCAAATTCTGTGTGCGGAAAATCTGAGCGGCCTGCTTTTTCCTGAAGTATTTCTCTGAATCGTCCACTTTTTTGGTGATTTTTTTCTGAGATATTTGATTCATTAGTAGTCTACTACAGGATTATCGCAAAAAAACGGGCTTTTTCGCAGCTGTGGAAGTGATTTTAAGGTCTTCTAGAGGCACGCAAGTGATTACGCGGCCTCTGGTTCTGCAGCGCTGCAGCAGTCGCGTCGGTTACATAAGCAGCCTGAGCCGCCAGCTAGGATGGCGCAGCGAGCCTGCCCCCGCCTTGCGGCGGCATTTACATTTTTTAATCTATATTAGTAATATATATCCGGCTGCTTGAGGTCGGACATTATGTCCACCCGCATAGGGCAAAAATGTTGGGTCAGATCACCCATCCACCCGAATTTGGGCTCAAAATCGCGAAATTATGTCCACCCGCCAGGCCGCAGATTTGGCCTTTTTCAGATCGGACCTATAAGTGAATTGTCCGGGGTCCTCGCGTGGCGCGTTCTTGAAAGTCAGCGTGATATTCACGTGACTAATACTCAAAAGAGCAAACCAAAAATAGCTTTTGTCTCCGCAGCCATCCTTTAAAACCACCATCTGCTCAGTGCTGATAAGCTACTACTTGCCTTCATGCTTCCCCAACCATCGCACATTGGTTTTATTTATCCCTAATATTTGCAAAAATATGTGATGAAGCCTTGGATCACTGAAGATGTACGATCAGTTTGTCTGACTTTCTCCACCTTGAAATTTCATGACACTGGCATTTTCCACGAACAAGTTGTTCGTGGAAAATGATGGTTGAACCATGTCAATTCTGGCAAGGACTACCTCCAATTTCAGTCCAATGTAATCGATCGTAACCGTTAGGTATTGGTATCAATGGACCTGGAACGGTGCGGACGATGTACTATCTGGCAAGAGGTAGTCGAAAGTCGGAAGATCCGTATTCAGTTCTGCGAGACCACCCAAGACGCATTCCCGGCGAGTCATATGCATTAACAAGGGCGAGGTACAGTCCAGCGGAGGATGTATGCGCTTACGCCCTGCTCATGGCGGGGAAGACATAGCTAGCACCCTTGCTGCAAGCCAGGAGGGGCCAGGCATGACAGCAGCAGACCTACAGTGAATCTGAAGGACGAGGCTGCCGGATGTGCACCATGCGTAAATAGAAATAGGGAATGTACGTCCGTAAGGAGCGTGTCAGGAATAAAATGCGAAGGACTATTCATCCAACACTCCCTAGCCTCATCTGCGTCCCCAGTGCATGCATCATGCTGCTCCCTCTCCCGTCTTCTTGCTTTTCTTTTTGTCGCAGCTTGTTCTCCATGACCAAGAATGACATGATGATTTCGATCTTCGTGTCGTCCGAGCAATCGCAGTCTCGCAGGACTAGTGCTAATGTTGGAGGACTGTCAACAGTCTTGGAATATGCGATTGGTTGCTGGTCTATTGGCGAAACCCCATGGAACGGCATTGTTGTATGTGAACCTTTCCGAGCATACAGCTAGTTCAGCAGCAAGCAGGAAGCAACTCAAGTTTCAACAGACTGAACTCAGGTGAATTTAGCCGAAAATAATACGCACTGCTAGCCGATAGGTACTGTTCGCAATCCAAGTATATTGTCCATCCATTGTTGTTAACTCAGCAGAAGGCCTGAATATAAGAGGAAACAGATCAGTCAGCTGGGGGATATTCGGAAAAGTGGGCAGAACTATATGGTCCCCAATAAAACGTGTTTAAAAAGAAGCCCCGAGGCATTTCAAAATATTGAAAGATGATCATTGAACGTCCGGTGTACGCCTTACGCACGAGTAACCATTCGCACGAACAAAGCCGTCAAGGAAAGAAGAGATGGGGCGCTGCGCAGGCTGAGAAAGACAAACACAAACAGAACTCACGATCTCCCAGGACGCCCATTTTTATCTCTCCTCAGCCACTCATTAAGTCTTATTGCACGGCCTTTCCTATGCTTGAACACCACCACATTCGGCAAGAAGTCTCGTCTCTTCACCGACGCTACCATCGTCTGAGAAACAGACGTTCCAGGACCCGATGCGTCCTGAGATAATTCATACAGATCTGTTCTTGTGACCGTAATGTTCGTGCTTATCCGGTACTTGGGTCCCGTTCGTGAGTAAAGGGTGGCGGAGACGACGCTATTCCTGTCAAAGATCAGGCTGAGGGGCGGTGAAGGATTGATCAAAGTTGGCGTGGAAGCTGAGGTGGTCAAGGACGAACTTGACGAGGATATTGAATCTAAATCTGAGTCCGCGTCCGACGTAGATGTCGATAGAGAGGATGATGTGGTCGAGCTCGACGTGGAAGATACTGCGCGAGATAAGAAATTGCGCGACCGCGATGATGGGTTCGTTATCGGACGTGATGGTGATTGCAGGACCGCATCGTGTTCAATATGTCGAGGTTGCCCAAGAGCCTCTTCGTAATTTGGCAAACCCAAATCTTCAGAGACATTGTAGGTCGAGTAACTCGTTGTTGAAGCCGCTGAAGAAGAAATAGAGGAAGCCAACGACGGATATGTCGAGGTGTATGTTGGCATCACGGATGAGATGGGGATGAGAGGTGGGTAAGTTAGCTTGCAGTATGTGTATCCCCTTTATATTTAAGCGGAATGACACCGGTTTGTGAGCAACGAGTGTCGTGCGTGGACATGGTCTTGGGTTCCTCTTTCCTTATAAATAAACAGGAAGATCTAAATGAGTAGAGTCTGACGACGACTGTCATTAGTCATTAGATGACATTGGAGTGTTTTCCAGGCGCCACTAGGTTGCATTAGGGACTTGTGGAAGACCCTGACTTGAGTTAAGGAATTCAATTTCTAGGTACCGTCCGTCGAGACGTGATTGCAATTTGCCACTGATGGTACTTAGTACATACCCTCATGCGCATGGGTTAGAGCTACTTATATCCTATGTTAGTTAGTTCATTTAGACCAACAAAGAATGGATAAACTCACTAGACCTCCTGCATACTCCTGGCGTTCAATGGCGCCCACCAAGATGGGAGATGAGGGTGCTTTGGGACAGCGGGCATTTGGTTGAGACCGGTCAGTTGCTGCTCAGCGCCGCGAGCGTCTCGTCACTGGAATTGTCGCCACGTTCATGATGCTAAAAGCCTAAACCTTGAGCTTGCTTGTTCCAACCTTGAAGCTTGAGCACACGTTAAGTATCCAACGTTTGAATGAGTAGTTAAAGAAAATAGAAAAATGGTACTGTGTTCTTAGAGAAGATTAGAATTCCTGCGTCCTGTCACGGTGTTCACTGTTCAACAAATCATATTGTCCAATTACAATGTCCTACCCCAGAGTCTACGAATGTATTTTTCTTTTTTCTGGTGTTACGTGCTATCCTGAGCTCCAACAATAATTGATATACCGTGTACCAATGTCCTGAAGGAGAACCGAGAGTGGTGATTGCAAAATAGGGTTTTCAGCAACGCCAGTACGGCGGTGCATACAACTTGCAGACGCGCTTGAGATCCCAAAAGGATACTCTGTTGGGGTTGGTTCGAGGAACGTATCCACCTGGTCGAGCAGGAACCATTGTATCCCTTCCTGGGATAGCAAACGCGTCAGCTCGGTACTGCATCAAGGAATATGGGTCGTAAGGTCCAGAGTAATCCTGGCCGTATACGATGTTGAAGTTATATTTCTGACCACAGCATCCTGTTGGATAGCTTGAGCTGCAACAGTTCGTGCCAAAGGGCATACGGCAGGTTGGGCCTGGGTCAAGATTCTCGCATGCAAAATGCACTGTGTATTCCCGATCAGGTCGCTGTTGCTCGTGGTGGAGGCCTAGATATACACATACACGTCGTCAAATATGAGCAAAAATAATGATAAGTAGACGTTAGAAGAGACAAGAAGATGTTTATGACTTGCCAAGGTTATGTCCGATCTCATGCAACGCTTCAGCATAGTAACATCCGGGCTGCTGTAGGTTCAACTGCATGCTGGAAAAGGAGTAGCCCAAGGAAGCGAAACATCCTTGGCTGTGAGTTGTAATTGTAACGACACCATTCATTTGCGCCGGGCTATTCGGCAATTGATGGAAGGTGAGATAAGGAGCTAAACGCTTCCACTCGCTCATAGCGGGAGGAACAATGGTCCTCAAACGAAATTCTGTGGCAGCGTCGTAGTATTTGTAGAACACGGTGGAACGTGGCCAAGTCTGGGCACCACGGAAGAAAGAGAGTGATCGTCGTTCTACAGATGGCCCTTCTTCCTCGTCTCCGGCGTACTCCTTTGAGAGAAAGTCGTCAAGTGTACCTGGATAAAGGACGTCACCGTCGATCACTGCTTTATTGTCATGGGTGACCCAGTAATTAACGGTTCGGACTCCGTAGATATCGTCCTTGATACGAATGGTGTTGGTTGTCCTGTTCATATACATCGCATTTAAGATGTTATTGTTTGAATCCTTAACGTTCAAGGATTCGATTTCCGCGAGGCTGAGATCATCTTCTACATCGCCGATAGGTAAAACTTCACCGTCCAAACCGCTGAAGTCGCCAAACTCGTTCACGGGAGACGAGGCAACATAAGCGAAGTGTGATGCGAAGCCAAACACGAACGCCAATCCCAGACGCATCGATAGACTATGCGGGCAATTTAGCTTATTGCAAGGAAATTCGACATGACCAGTTGCGCACCTGAGTGGACTTGAAAGTTGAGAAGCAGTAAGCTTTGATGCTCGAGCTGCAGCATCCGCACTTCTTTTGGAGGCTTTTAATACGTTTTCCACCTCTTCAGATACTTCAACAGACCATGCAAGCTCGTTGGGATGCCTGTCAAAATTTCATGCAGGGTGGGCGTCCATTCGCATTCAGGTCACAGAACTGCGAGCGTGCTGTGTGCACCCAAGTTCTCGCGACGTCAGGCACGAGAACAGTCCATTCCAGTATATTTATCTCTGTAAAATAATCGCATCAGATTGAATCAGACCTAATAATTCAAACCTCTACCTTAATAATAGTCAACCTTCCTATAAATGGGCCTCGACGCCACACATACGCAGTTTTCTGGGCGGAGGTTCACTGGAAGGAAGAGATATAGAGATCGCGATAGTTGAGTATGCCATCCAGGGATCAAGCATAAGCTGAGCGATAACTCGAAGGGTGTCAGAGAAATCTTCGTAGCATCCCGTTGCATATATCCCGTCCCGTTTCAAGATAGTACATTTACAATGTTCTCTGTAGCCTGCAGAACTCAAAGAGCCTCGCGCCAGTCGTCCATCCATGACGTAAATCTGGAAGGGGTAGTATACCCAGTTACCAGCTATTGGAAATGGTGAGCGTTCGAGCAGTGTGTATCGTTTGATTGCCTGCCTAAGTTCAAGCGAACCTATCAGTTTTTTGGCATACATTGCAAAGAAGTTGGTATGGTGAACATACTCGGGGTCTAACTTGGACAGACTCGGACCTCCTGTATGCATGGTATACTAGTTTGTGCCAACATTGTCGTAACATCGTACGAGCTGCACGACGCGTGAGCACGAGGATGAATGGATATATACTTTGTTTGAGCTCTGACTCTCAGGCCAGGTGGGGCATGACTAGCAAAGCATAACAGGACAACAGGTAAAACTGCATTCTACAACAGTCTATGCAAAGAAAAAGCGATCAGTTTCCGACTGCGAACCAAAATTCGACGTTTGAATCTCACCCGGATGCATCAGCATGAAATTGCAGGTAAAAGGTGGATCCAAAGAACTTGTAGGGAGATAATCCGAAGCTTCGGCAGAATTCAAGGCGGAAAATCATGTAATATGTACCATGTACCAGTCCAAGTTCATCGTGCGCGTCGAGTCGAAGGTGTATATGGATGCAATTCGGGAGACGCCGTGATGCTTCAGCGCACAGCCACATCCCAAGGACCACCGCCCACTACTGTCAGACTAGTGACTAAATCCTGCCAGCGTCACGCATCATGTCTGAGTCTCTTCTCGCCCCCTATGTTCCGTTAAGTATCTCGCCACATGAGTAGCATATCCTTGAAAGATTGAAGGAGATAAGGTACATTACAAAGCTCAGGATTTTCTTATTGAATAGGACCTTGTCCTCGTGCCCTTGCAGCGCATTTGGGGTCGCTTGCGGACAGTGGACTTTACGAGAACGAGGCAAGTAAAAATGCTACAGACTGAGTGTAACGGACATACCTTTTGACTGACGTCGTACAGGTCGTCCAGAGAACGGAGCAGATGAGCAATACTCGCCATGGTCAGCCGTGAGACTAAGCCGAACAAAGCATAGTGCATCATAGCTACCTCACCAGACCTCGCCCTCGAATGACACAAAAGGGTCATACCTATTCTCATGGATTTTCATCTTATAAAAGCCGCATGCCATCGATATACCAGTGAAGCTAGTGGCCGAATCATTACTTCCAGGAAGGAGGACGAGGTCAGAGGTCTAAAAATATTCCTCACCTTGGCGATTTCTTGGCTCTGCGTAGGCTGTCTCGCCGAATGCTGCAATCCAGGTCGATGTCTAGAAATTCAACCTTGATTCATCATGCGCATAACCAAAGATCAGGGGCTAATGAATTCGAATATTCGGATCCACTACCGCTGACAATCTCAAGTAGACGACAGAGCGGCAGAAAGTTCGGCTTTCCAACAGGTTATAAACCCGCCAGTCGACTTTCATCCATGTCGTTTTGCTAGCGTGCTCTCTAACCTTTCCTTTCCAACTGACACCGATAACATCCACAGAAGAGTTACAATGGCAGTAAACTTCATGAGGTCACTACTTCTTGCAGCTGTTTCGTTTGCCGTATGCAGCGTGTTGGCAATACCGACGAACTCTTCTCTGGAGCGACGAGCACGAGCCCAAGTTTACACTCGATGCAGCGTACCCAATACAGTTGCCCTTACATTCGTATGTCCTTGCTTGAATTTCCAAAATACATATTGATGACATTCTATTCTCGCTCAGGATGATGGACCATACATCTATCTGTGAGTTAATCATTGACGGAGTGCGAGTGGGAGGGATTGATCAAGTGTCTTTTCGCAGGAAAGACATCGTCAATGCACTAGACAATGCCGGTGCCAAAGGGACGTTCTTCTTTAGTAAGCCGTCTAGATATTAGCGAAACTCCTGCCTCTTGACCAACTCGTTTCTGGATGTCAGACGGAAATAATTGTACGTTCTCTCGACTACTAGCCGCGATAGAACTCATCCCTAAACACCGAATCCACAGACGATTGCATATACAGTCAAGCGGGCGCAGATAGGGTGAAGTACGCTTACAGTCATGGACACCAGGTTGCTTCGCATACGTGGTCCCATAAAGATCTAACCACTCTTTCTTCGGATAAAAGTAAGCGCCGAACCTTTGCCCAATGGAGCTAAATTATTAGATTAACATTTCCTGAATCCTAGTTCACGATGAGATGTGGAAGGTCGAGCGTAAGCTGCCTCTATTCCAGCGTCTGGTTATCACTGTCACTCACACGAAATTTTACTAGAGGCACTCGTGAAGATCACAGGAGCCAACCCGGCCTTCATGCGCCCTCGCAAGTATCATATTTCCCTACCATCCTTAACGTTTATAATAACTTGATGATTACGCAGCTTATGGGAACTACAACAACCTGGTTCTCGATGCCTCGGGTGCTCGTGGGCAATCAGTGGCTATTTGGGATTTCGAGTATGTACATTTCCCAAAGTACTTTCACAGATCTGAGAAATTGGATTACAGCTCCCAGGATTCTGTCGGAGCATCCGTGCAGACATCCAAGAATCTCTACAATAACATCATCAACAAACATCCCAGTACTATCTTAGCCCTCAATCACGAGACATATGGTCAGTATTTGTGTTAGGAAAGGAGAAATCCAAAGATGACAGCCGAATTAACCTGCATCGCAGAAACGACGGCACATCAAGTCTTGCCCTATGCCATCCAAAGGCTCAAATCTGCTGGATACAGACTGGTAACGCTGGCTGAATGTGTCGGAAAACCACCTTACCAGAGCGTTGTCGCTCCCAAGGCTCGAGATGTACGTCCGTTTTTTATTTTGCGTTCGAGACGTACTCAACCACTGCTTTTTTTTCTCTCCAACAGTCCACTTGGCATTGCTAAATAGCATGCTTAAGAGTGCTTCATGGACTACTTACCACAAATTGTCTCTGCGTGTATTGCTATATCCGGACTTTCCAAATATCGGGCTTCATACATAACTCTTCCCTACTGTCGTCTATATGCGCAGATTGCTAGCCCTTGAACGGACACGTACAACAAACCATAAATCATGTGGAGATAAACACCGAATAAAATGATTTTGAAGGATGCATGGGCTCGATTAAGGCCCTCACTCCCTCGGAGGGGCTCTTGCTGCTTCCTTCTCGGATTGCAGGATCCGTTCCACGTTGCTACCAAGAGTGAGACGCTGATCCACTGTTAACGCGTTCTGCGCGGAGTAGCCAACCTCTGCACAAAGCCAAATGCAATCAGCAACGATCTTCGCAAAGATAATAAACCGCGTACTAAGGCTCTTGTATTGCACGGGAATGTCAGCACTCGTGATGGGTAATGTGGATAGGTCGAGAGGGTATGGTTGGCCGATCCATGCGGCACGGGTATCGTGATCTCTAAACCAGCATATCAATGGGTTGCGGAACGATAAAAACGAAGAAACAGCAGCTGCTCACCGCCTCTGGATGAGTTGTTGGCCATAGCATAAGTTTCGCACTTTGATACGTTTACGAATTTGAACGCACCTGTTCTCTTGTTATAGGGTGAACGAGAATACTGAAAAGGACCGACGTAAGCTCAAAGGATGGGAGGTACAGACTGATTCGAAAATCAAACCTGAGACTGCCGCGATTTATGCATAAATATGAGAACACAGAGGAGAACGTCTCTGATGGTACCCAAATCTCGTAAGAACCTAGCAGGCACAATCCAAGTCAAACATGTGCACCTCTCAAGACGAGCCCATAGACATACCAACAGGATGAGGTCCCATGGGAGCCGTATTCACTCGAAAGAGTGGAACAGCGATGAATGCACCATCGCGCCTCAGCCGAAGAACCGAATCACGAAGCTTGAGCGCTGCATCATGTTCGTCGACGTTGTTCTGGTGAAAGTAGATGTCTGCGTTCATTACTTCATTTCACAGATTTGTCCGTTGCAGCCCAATATTGCTTACGGAAATGCCACTCCCTATTTGCAGAGGTGAAGATCGGTCAGAAGTGGTTGCCTGTATCAAAGTCGTGTACCAACTTGATTTCCGCATCGAGAACTCTCTCCAGTTCTGCCCTTGCCTTCGGCGACATGGTAAGTAAAGATGCAGGGGACTATGAAGGTGGTCGTGAGGAAAGATGCTGATGCCATACTGCGCTCAACGCATCTAATTAGATCGGGTTGCTCGGCCCGCTGCTTTTACTCATCGAAATGCACTGCCACTAGCAAATATTCTCAGAAGATGGATAGAAGATCTGGCAACCCAAGGCAAACCTGACCCTAAATACTTACACATCTCCAACTCTTTTAATGAGAAAAAAACGTCAAACGGACCCATATTATGTTCGCGTCAACGCATGGTTTGTTTATTGTGACATCAAGATACAAAAATCCTACTACAAGCATGCAATCAAGTACACTTAAGCAACGGTAGCAGTGGCGGCAGCGGAGACAGTCGCTGAGGGGACGGCAGAGACGCTAGCAGAAGCGTGCTTGTGCTTGTGGTGACGGTGCTTCTTGCCGTGCCTAGCGTGCTTGCCGGTCTTCAACAACTTGTGGCCGTGGTGTTTCTTGCCATGTTTCTTGTGGTGGTGAACATGGGATTCAGCAGCGTGCTCAGCTGTGGTCGTGCTGTTGGCAGCAGTGTTCTCGGAAGCCAATTCACGAGCAGCAGCTTCGGGCTTTATATTGGATAATAATTAGTGAAAAAGCCATATCGTAGTCGTGAATGTTACTCACAGCAGCGGCACCTGCAGATGCGTCAGCGCCTGCGGGAGCAGCAGCACCTGCCGAGGGATCAGCAGGAGCGGCGGCGGCGCCAGCATCGGCAGCAGCAGCAGCCTTCTACAAAGTTTGTCAATGAGAGAACGACCAGTTGGCAAGGGAAGAACGTACGTGGCCATGCCTGTGGTGCTTGCCGTGCTTACGGTGCTTGCGGAATCGCCCTGCACGTCCACCGCGTCCACCACGGCCTCCTTTTCCACCGTGACCTCCTCCACCTCGCTGTTAACAAAATTATTAGATGCAATGCAAAAGGCTAACACCAAGAGGAGACGCACTGGCATGGGCTCACGGGCAGCAATGGGTGCCTGAGTGGCGGTCTCGGTGGTGGGTGTAGAAGGAGCAGAAACTTCAGCAGCGGGAGCAGCGTGCGCCTTGTGGGCGTGCTTGCCCTTGTGGTGGCGGTGCTTGCGACGAAGGCCGTTCTTTCCGTGCTTGTGGTGTTTGCCGTGACCGTGTTTGCCGTGCTTCTTGTGGCCATGTCCTTTGTGCGCGTGTGGGTGACCAGAAGCAGCAGAGGTCGCATCGGGTGTCTGGGACGAGACACCAGAGGCCTGGCCTTCAGTGGAGGCGACACCAGTTTCGGCAGCGGCACCTTCACGAACGTACATATCCTCGAGGTCGAGGTCGTACATACGAGCTTCAACTTCATTGAATTCGCGCTCGGAAAGATCATAAGCGTCCATGCCGGCGGGGAGGGCCATTACAACACCAGTGGCGGCGAGGCAGACAGCGATAGCAAGAGTGGTCTTGGAAGGCATGTTTGATGGGTGTAGTTTGAAAAAGTTCTGAGTGATTGGTACATCGTCAGCGATAAGGACAAAGTAATAGCGATACCACATACTTTTGAAATTGAAGTCGAATCGATTGTAAGGGAGCCGGCCCTTGGAGTATCTGGAAGAACAGGTCAGACATAGTGGAAGGAGAAGGGAAGAGACACCACGGACTGTTTATGCGTAAAGCGATATGAAGATGCACCTGGCACTTGGGGAAACTAGGATGCGTTCAGCCAGGTTTATATAGTCTGCGGTCCGCCATGTTGGTCCCCCAAAATGCGACGCCGAGAAGCCACGATGCATGTCAAAACTGCATAGCTCCCTGAAACGCCTCCTACTTGGAGTAGCTCCCATCTTTAGCCCAAAATAGAGATCTATGTAAGGGAAGCGGTGTCCACGGCTGTTCGGCTGCAGGTTTTAAGGGCCCTCGAGGCCATAATCCACCGTAGTCCACCGTTCTTGTCGCTCAAAGCATGTTTCCTTGAGTACTCTGCATAGGTCGTCTGTAGAGGATTATTCATCTCTGGAGTAGTTTTCTCAACTGGAGGGTGCATTTTTGGATTGTCAATGACCTTGTTTGAAGATTCGATCTTGATGATCCTTGTCGCGATGTGGACATACGACGCTGACATCAAAACCTCGAAAGGTATGTTGATGACGGCATTGCGGTGTCGCCTTCGCGTTGATGAAACGCCCAAGTTACATCCAAGATGGCACAGTAGCCAGGAGAAACATTCCCACACATGAATGTCCGTCCTATCATCTATGTGCGCGGGCCCTAAGAACAGTTGTCAAGAGAACCCTGAACTTTTGGAGCTTAACTGCTCCAGCTGCTCCAGCGCTCGCCTTCAGTAGTTAACAAGGTCGAGCAATGAGTTTTCGACTTGTGTGCATTATTTGCAACTTCATTATTTTCAACAAGACGTTACCAACTACCGTTGACATATAGTGACGGGTAAAAACCCACAATCAGGGCTCCTGGGTATGTATACGCTATTAGCGCTGTTCGCGGCGATGACCGTCAAACCAGAGAAACTGAATATCACGTATGAAATACGTACTTACTGCAGATCACAGCGTTGCCAGTGTTTATCGACTCCGATGGAGCACCACCAGTAGGACCGATGTTAAAGGTCCCTGGGGCCTGATGGCAGTTCATCAAGTACCTCAAGATGTAAGTGTGAGGTCTCTAAGGGTACATCCATGATTGAAAGTCGCCCCATTGCGAATCCGAGGGGAGCGAGGATTGTATAACATTCCGCAAGTATCGAGGTTGAGTGTCGTGAGCGCACTGCGCAGGGTTCACAGAAGCAAAGGTGACAGCAATGTGGCAGTGCAATCATCAATGCATCACACATCACATCACTTGAATGTCACGCCGCAGTGGCACTGACTGGTGGCCAGGGCATTTGGTCGGATCCCATTACTTACAAGTACTCCTCACAGTGCGTCTTGTAGCTTTGAACAATCAAGACTTGGACGTATCACTACTGCGATCCCTCACTAAAACTCATGAGGAAGATGTGAAGTTTGAGTCACCCATGGTGCAGGAACCGTCGCAAAGCAATTCGTCTGACTATTTCGAAGGCGATGATTCCCAGTTTCTGGAGGCTTTGGGGACGATTACCCTCCCAGGCGATGTACCTGTAGAGCAGAAGACATCACAAGATCTAGAAGAAGAAGCGGAACCACCACCACTTGCACAACCCTTGAAGCGAAGATACAGCCAACTCTTCGACGACGATGAAGAGGCTACTGTTCACGTCGAGGCAGAAAATGATACGTACGGCGCCGCCCACTTTGGGAACTTTGGAGAATATATGCGAAGAAAGCGCGCAAAGCTGCAGATCCAGAATGCCCAGATGAGTCAAGATAGTGGGGATGACGGCATATTCAAAGGCCTTGCTATCTATGTGCGTTAAAATCACTTTCAATATGCCAACTTCTATCTCATAATGTCTCTTTAGATAAATGGCTGGACTAAACCTTCTGTACAGGACTTGAGGCAGCTAATTGTGCAGCATGGTGGCATCTTCCATGCCTATCTCGATAAGAAGGCCATGGTGTACGTGTTTAGATCTTTATTCGACGACACACAGACTGATAAAGGGCTATGACAGTACACATATCATTACATGTTCCCTTACGCCCGCAAAGATACGCGAGTTTAAGAACATGAAGGTTGTTAGACCAGAATGGTTAACTGAAAGCGTGAAAGAAGGCCGACTTTTACCGTGGAGGAACTACATATACATCCACGAAGAAAGACAAGAAAGCACTCAAGGTGCAAAGAATCAACAGCAGAAGCTTGTTGATAAACCTGAAAAGAAACCGACGAAGCCGACGGTCTACACCACCGATCCGTTAACAAGAGAACATGCTGCTCTGATCCCAGGTTACGCTGCAGACAGATCTAATCCAAGTGCCCAACGCGCCATGAAGAACCCGGAATGGCGGAAAGCGCATACGTCCGTTTCCTCAGACTTCATAGATGGATACTACAGGAACTCGCGACTGCACCACTTGTCAACATGGAAGTCAGAACTGAAGGACCTCGTACAAGAAGCTCAAGAACGTGCCGAGTCAGGTCCTCTCGAGGAGCATGTCGGGAAGATTGGCTCAGAAGCAGGTGTCAGCATGCGTGGTGCAGAACTCGTCATGAAATCTCCGTCAAAGTGGAAAGGCAAAGGAAAGGCTGTAGACGACCAGGAACGCGTGATTATGCATTGCGACTTTGACTGTTTCTTCGTTTCTGCTGGTTTGATCAGTCGTCCCGAGCTCAAAGGCAAACCAGTGGTTGTATGTCACTCGCAAGGCGCTCAAGGTGGTGCGTCTAGTACGAGCGAGATTGCTAGTTCAAGTTACGAAGCTAGAAAATTTGGAATCAAGAATGGAATGAGGCATGTTAATCGGTTTCTATTATCTCGAACTAAACTCACGCATCGCGTCCAGCTTGCAGCAGGCTCGAAAATTGTGTCCGCAGGTCATCACCATCCCGTACGAATTCGAGCGTTACAAGCAGTTCTCTTTGCTCTTCTATACCGTACTTATGTCACACGCCGATGACTTGCAAGCTGTTTCCGTGGACGAAGCACTCATAGATGCCACCATAACAGTCAATCAACTTCGCGCACAATCCGGAACTGAGGACCCTGCAAAGGATTATGCAGAGAAGATCAGGGCAGAAGTACGCAAAGCCACTGGTTGCGAGAGTAAGTCGGTCAATTCTCAGGAGAGCGCGTGGGTTTCTTTGCTAATTTGCTACGACAACAGTCAGTATAGGAATATCGCACAATATCCTTCTGGCACGGCTAGCAACCCGTCGCGCGAAACCTGGTGGATCATATCATTTACTAATGGAAGAGGTTCCAGAATTTCTGGCTCCTCTCTGTATATCCGATCTCCATGGATTTGGATGGTCGACCAAGCAAAAAGCAATCGAAAAGCTTGGGAGTGACAACCTCGCGGAGCTCACTAAAAAGAGTAAAGGCGTTCTCATAGATGCTTTGGGTAAATCAACTGGAGAAACGCTGTACAACGCTCTGCGCGGTATCGATGACAAGGCATTGGAGTCTGACAAGCCTCGTAAATCAGTTTCTTGCGAAATTAACGTATGTTTCTACTTTTACATGCTCCGCAGTTGGCTTACTTAACTTACCTTGTGTTCTTAGTATGGCATCCGGTTCGAAAATAATGAACAGGCTGAAACTTTCGTGAAACAAATGGCTGTCGAAGTCAAGAAACGCCTTGATGCTGTTGGTATGCTCGGGCGGTCGATTACGCTGAAAGTAATGAAGCGTGATCCTACTGCTCCTGTTGAACCTCCTAAGGCATGGGCTATTTTTTACTTTTAAATCTTGGTCTCACCTATTCCACTCCAGTTCCTCGGGCACGGAATATGTGATCTATTCAATAAACAAATGCCACTCATTGGTCCAGGAGGCAAGGCTACAAGCGATGATCAGATTATTGGAGACCACGCATGGAGACTGCTCAAGTTGTTCAACTTTGACCCACGAGAGTTGAGAGGGATCGGCATACAAATCCAGAAACTCGAATCCGCTTCAACTGCAAACGCTGCGCCTCCGGGACAGAAGGTCCTCCCTTTCAAGCTGAAACCTGCCGCAGTCGGTACATCCAAAGATGCTGGCGCATCGCATTCCATTCCGCAGTCAACGTCGAAGAAGGATGAACAAACGAATGGCGATCCGGTCAAACCGTCGACTGTAACCTTTGATTTGCCGTCGTTCTCCCAGGTCGATAGGAGTGTCTTTGATGCTCTTCCTCGGGATGTTCGGGAGGAACTCGAGAACGAATACAAGCGACGCTCAGCTTCGCCCTTCACTTCGGCTGCTCCCGTTCCGGATTCCCGAAGGCTGAATAACAGACCATTAGCAGGTGCTAGCATATTCCCCACTAGACGTTCAGTAACTCCAAGTGTCTTTCCACAAAGACCGCTGGCTAACCACAAACGCATAACACAACAACTGGCCCCTCGCAGTCGTGCCGCGATCTCGCCGCGTAAAAGCATCCTCTCTGTCTGGGCTGCGAAAGAGCAGGAGAAACAAGCAAAGAAAGCAGCTGGAGTTCAGATCAGCGACGCTGCTTTGCGGGAACTGAAGCTCGATCCTGAAGTGTTTCGTGCATTGCCGAAGAAGATCCAGAGGGAGCAGTTGACTAGGGCCCGCATTCTTAGGGACAAAGGATACATACCAGAGCCTCCTGCAGAAAGAAAGATACTGAAACCCAAGAAGCACGAACTCCCCCCTGGTTACGTTGTCTATCGTGCACCTAAGCCGAAGGCAAGGCATCCTCAGCCACCGTTCTTACGCCAGCAAGGAAAAGACAAAAAGGAGAAGCTTTATTTCACGGAGACGGACGACATCCAGCGGATTGTGGAGACGTGGGTAACGACATATCAGCACTGGGCCCCGCGCGAGAAGGACGTCGAGTTCCTGGCAAAGTTCCTTATCCAGTCTGTTGATCGCGAAAGGGCGACGGATGTTGGCGTTGAGAGGGCGGTGGCGGTCATGAAGTGGTGGTTGGTCCTGCTTAGACGGCTTTTCCCTGCTTCGGAATTCTATGAGGACGACTCGGACGATGATGAGAATGCGATGCACAGGAATAAAGTTGGAGAAGCTTGGTGGGATGCTTTACACGGTGTTCAGAGAAAGATGGATGAGGTGACCCGGAAAAGATTCGGAGGACGTCTTTCGTACAAATAAAACGCCAATCAAGGTTATATATCAAAACACTTTCGGCCAAAGTATAAACGTTCTACTACCCCCAGGAACCCGCCTATTCTTTCTTTCCGCTAGCAATGAAAAGGAAGCTCTCGTTGCCCAACATCCTGACCTTGGAGAAGAGTTCGAAGTTGAACCCAGTCAGCCCCGCCTTTGTGAATGCCTCTTCCATGCTTTCCGATGTGAGACCAGCCTTGTGCGGAACAAAGTGGTCATGGGTGTGGTCGCTGGGCAAGGCTTTCTCTGAATTGACCTTTGTCACGTCAACGACCAACAATACGCCGTTGGGTTTGAGGAAGGAGGTCAACATCTTTGTCATTTTGTTGATGTCCTCAAAGTGGTGGTACGAGGCTCCGCACTGGATATTTCAAAATTCAGACTTGGCCTCGCGGGTTAAGATCGAACTTACAGTTATAACGTCGAACTTGAGTCCGTCGAGCTCCCCTTCCTTGCCTTCGAGCTCGACAGCGACAGCGTGCATCTTCTCGGCGGATATTCCCTTCTTAGCGACCCACTCATTGAAGATGTTAACCGGGCCATCGCTGATATCAACGCCAACAATCTTTTTGGCGTACGGTTCCAACTCTCTCGCTATAAGGCCTAAAAATTCGAATCAGCATCAAGTATCCGACACATTTGAATTTTAGCCAGACCTGCATTGGTGGCGAAATCAAGTAGAACGGTTGAATTCTTATCAAATTGGTACTTCTTGCGCATCTCTACTGCCGTTCTGTATAACCATAAGCTCTTATACGATGTGAACCATTTAACATGCGCACCGTTGAGCAAGAGTGATCCACCTAGGGTCTTCATGATTGTGAGAAGCAATCTCGTTGAAATGTTTCTTGTTCTCCTCCACCATATTGACGCTTGCATCCTTGTGCTGATGGTGATGGTGATGCTCGCTGTGGTTGTGCGCATGCGAGTGCGCGTCCTGGCCAGAGGGATGGTCATGTTGCTTTTCCCCGATGTTGTAGTACTCGACTTTGGGTTTGAGGCTTGGGTGATCAAGGTCAAGCATAGGGAGATTGAGTTGGCCGGACATTTTCGCGATATGACTAGAATGTCGTCTGCACGAAGAACCGAAAAGATAATGGGTAGCGTACTTGAGAATGATTGGTTCAGATAGGAAGGAAATGAAGCAGATGTTGGGATCGTTCTGAGATGCCAGAAAGCAAGAATTGACCTCCACTTTATATAGTTTTGAGGACATCGTCACGCGGACCAGCATGAACATAGTAAACCATAGACTCTGAAGCATGAAGAGAGACATAGATCATGGGCGCTTCAGCATTCGCATGTCGTTTCTAAAAATGTTGCGGTATTTCCTGCCGATTATGGGAATCTTGACTGCGCGAGTACCCTCCATGGGCGCTTTGTCATTGTGGACCTCGGTACGGAAGCATTTTGCTGATTCAGAATTAAAGACGATCTGCAGTGAATGATTGGTAATCATAACTTCAAAGGGGGTAGCCCTGGGTAGCTTAACTGTGGAGGTCCTCCCATTCTGAAGCGCTGACCAGTGCTAGTGACTGCCAGAGGGCGAATGAACCCGTGGCCGCTCGTTATCCGAATTTGGAAGTAGTCTCGAAAGATCGTTTATAACGCCCTAAGCCCTTATCCTATCGTGTTCTTGTGCACGCTTGTCCGAGATGTAGAAAAGCATTTAAGGCATGTCTCATACATGGAATTAAGCCGGTGATTTTGTCCCAGTAGCAACGAAGAGCTGACCCTCCTTTCCATGTAGCATCACTGTGGATATGATTTCGAAGGTGAAGGAAGTCAAGGCGGCACCGTCGAACGCAGCTTGGATCATTTCTCTACTCAAGCCGTGCTTATGAGGTACGACATGCTGGACATGTTCGGGGAATAGTGCATCGGAGCTTGATCCATGGCTATGTCCATCATGATGATGATCATGGTGGTGGTGGTGTTGATGAGAATCTTCATTGTGGCCCTCTTTCTCTGACGGAGAGATATCGACGACAAACAGCGTCCCGCCAGGCTTCAAGAAAAAGGAGAGCATCTTGGTGATAGAATTGATGTCTTCGAAATGGTGGTACGAGACAGAGCACTGAGAGTGTTGGTCAGAAGAATCCAGAGAATAAATCTATAGCAACACGATGAGACGTACTGTGATGACATCGAATTTCTGCCCATCAAGCTCCCCTTCTACGCCTTTTAGCTCGATGCACACTGCTCGCATTTCTTCGGGAGGAATGCCCTGATTTAGTACGCGCTCGTTGAATACATCAACAGCACCTTGACTAATGTCTACGCCGACGATTGACTTCGTGTGAGGCGCAAGCTCTCTGGCTAACAAACCTGAATACGAATTAGAGAAAAGTATGAGGCGAGGCAAATTGTCAACATACCCGTATTGCACGCGAAGTCCATCACGGTAGTCGAATCCTCGTCGAATTTGTACCTCTCCGTGATCGCTCGAGCTGCCCTATACTAGAATGAGCCACCCTTTTGCTGCAATCATACGAAGTCGATGCTCGAGATTAACCTTCGCGCGAGTTCCAGCCATCTTTTGTCTTCATGATGAGATGCAGTCTTATCGAAGTGCTCTTTGTTTGCAGAGGCGAAATCTTTCGCGGTTGAGACCGCTGCTGGTTTCTCTATGTCGAGATTGATAATGTCTGCCATTTGTGCAAGGTAGATGAACTCTCTAAACAAGCCTAAACGATGGTGCGCTGTTACTTGGGCAGATTAGATTAGAGTTCAGTTCGGTTTGTTTGACGGAGGAAAATCAAACATACCAAACACGGCCAAACTTGAAACCAGCATGATTCTCCTGTTCCACCGCTCTGACAAGTTTCCTTCCTGCATTTTTTTGCGCTGGGCTTCGCGTGCTTGGATTTGTTTTCTAATCTCGTGCTTCTCGATAAAGTGCTCTGCAAGTGCTCTGTCCGACGAATTTCATGTGTTCTTTATCTTGCCGACTCTCGCAAATCGCATGCCCATGTTTAAGCACTGGCAACCTGTTTAGGAAGGAGATATCACTGTGCAGTGCATGATAGTCCTTCTCCCTAACACGGGGGTCGGATATGCCACCGCTGTGAAAGTCCCTTCTATTCCGAATTTGCAAACATGTGATTTTATTCTAAATCATCTGCGAAAAACTTGTTGATGATACAAGAAGATACCCAAATCGTGCGAACAGAGACGTTTTCAGATAACAATCGCAACATCGAACATCCTATGCCCACTTCCCCTTTTTCTTCCTGTTTGCTCTCCACTCCGGAACCGCACTGCCCCTGCTTGGAGTAGGATTAACAGGTGGTGGAGACGAAAGTTGCGTAGGCGACTTATTGCTGGTTGCATCTGTCACATGCAGATCGTACACGATTTTCGCAGGTCCTCTATCAAGTACGACGTTGGCTTGTGACAGATAATGCAGATAGCTATGACCTACCGCTTCTCGACTCCCCATAAGTGTTAATTATGACGAATGTCTAGATGGAAGCTGTTCTTACATTTTCTTTCCAGGCGATTTGTGCTTTCAACTCCGTGAGCCCAAAAAGAAGCACTACTTCAATTTCCTTTTCGTAATAAATGTGTCCCAATAACCCAATTTTGCTTTCCCAGGGAAGGGTGGAGAGGTTGGCGGATATGTTGCAGAGATGCGCGAAATTTCCTGCGGACAAGGTCAATTTCAATGGTTTCTGAGTGAGAAATGACGAAGACAACCAGCTCCAAGATCTTTCCACTGAGGTGGTTGTCCCGTACCCCTGTAGCACCATACACTCTGGATGAATGAAGCCGTCGATGTTTTGTCCCAGCCTTCCAGTACGATGGGGCGACGGAACTCCTGGGTTTCCGATACTTGGACATTCTACGATTGATACACCTCAACATGATAGTCATGTAGGCCGTAAAGTCTAGAGATGTGCAGACCTTGTGCAAGATGGGGAGAAAAACATCCTTTATACATTGTTCTCCGGAAGGCATTTCGACGACGTTGCGCGCTCGAGCAAGGTGCTCAGTGTCCCAAGTATCATACGGAATTGCTCCGAACGTCCCATAAGCAAGCCTGGAAACTCTGCTCCTAACAGAATGGTCCAAATAAAATGAAATGGCTCCATCAGATACAGCCTTGTTGCTGAGCGTTGGCAATGGGCATTTGAGCAGGTGTGTCAATCATGACAATATTTGGAACTTACACATGGTTCTCCGGACGCAAGACATTTAAATCTGGTTTACTTAATAGTGTGGAGACACTTTTGTACACCCAGTCATTTGCTGCGAACCCACCGACCAGAACAACATGCTGATGTCATGGCAGTTAAATTTACCAACACCGTGAATAAATGAATAAAAGGTACATACCGCAATTTTTGTATGCGATGTTCGGCATTGCTCCAGTACAGACGTTACTATGCATTTGATAGAGGGTTCAAAGAATTTAGCTACGTCGGAACTGAATGAAAAATTTAATTCATTTTCTGTTCATTGAAAAATCAGATATATAATGAGGTGTACACACCCTGCTAGTTTTAGCTGCCCAATGCGGATGTTGACGAGAGGATCGTTGTCCCTCAAAGACCCGAATTTAATGTATTGAGGTTCTTCAATGTTCCGAAATCGAGGCTTAGTGGTGTCGTTGAAACAATTCACGATGTGGTCCACGTCGTCAATAAAATCCGAATCCTTCAGGAACTCTAAAGACGATAATAAACCAGGAGTTTATGCAAGGCAGATGGAAGGATTCTTACCTTGAAGGAAGACTTTGGCGTGCACAGAGACAAAGATGGCACCATGAAAATGACCTATAGTAACACTTCTGAGCAAACGAGTCTATGAAACCTTTGTAAAAAAATAAGCCAACATTGAGGAACGGCAATCTCCTCATATGAGTTGGTCGTTGAGTTGGCAACATCGCTGTAGCTACTAATATCAATAGTGCCGCCTCCTGCATCGACGATCACAATGCCGTTTCCTTTCTGGGGTCGATAAGCATTGGAAGAATTATGTACCAGGAAATTGGGGAAAATTCTCACTTTCATGCTGTCGGACAGTACGCTGTTCTGGATTGCGTAGTGAAGGCTTGCTTCTCCCTCGGTGACGAAGGAGATGCGCGAATGGCCACTATCCGTATCAGGGATGAGGCCAGATAACACAATTGCCTTCCGCATCTGTGTTTGCTCTGTACCTTCCCATCCGTTCGGGTGGGAAAGGACAAAATCAATGTCGTCCTCGACAGACGCCCACAGATTAGGGCCATTGGCATGAGTTTCTTCTATATAGGATTTGGCGCATTGAAGCAGATAGCGAAGGAAATCTGCAAAGACCTCAATGACAGTCTTATTGGGAGGAAGGTCGGGGATGTGTTCAGTAAGGGTTTTACCAGCACCGATCTTGGAGCGCAGGTGAAGCTTGAACCTATTTTGACTTAACAGAGTTATGCATCGATCTGTGATGATACACACCACTCGGCTTTGGTCCAGTTTCCGTCCTCCGCCTGTTCCAAAATTCCTTCGCAGGTGGCTTCAGCCCCAACTGCTCGGACTTTGCCTTGTGCATCATAATATATGATGGTGGGGATCTTTGAGGCACCACTTATATGCTCGTTGGCTGGGAACCTAGTGACCCCTTTGATTTCAGGAACCTGTCCCGGATCGAGGATGCTGCATAGTACTTGTCAGTTTCTTGATTGTCTGGACCTCGAGCAAACTTCGACACTGGTAACTACCTGTAGGAAATTCCACTGAAGGTGGTGCCAATATCAAAAGCAAGTACAAGCTTGCGTCGTGAGCCCTTATAGACGGAGCGTGTGGCCATGGTGAGACGAGCTAGTCCAGATAAGCGCCCGTCCGAACAACGTCCGGAGTCGGACGGACTGCGCAGTGACCAGTCGAAGGGGGGTGGTGGCATGGAGGTCACGTGATACTCGGTCCCGACACCCGAGATAAGCGTAAGGGCCGTCTTATCCTCGGATAAGATGAAAAGGAGAGACGATGCTCTCTTTGAGTCCTCGCCTTTCCCTTCTTGTCCTCACTGTCAAGTCGTTAGCTCCCCTATGTGACATGTCCATAAAACAAGGTGCACTTTTATTCCAAATCTACAAACTTAGGATCCTATAACAAATCTGCGAAACACTCGATGACTCGATACACGTGCATACTAGACCATTGTCTTGATTCGAACGTTTATGGATAATAGTTGCAGCGTCAAAATTCGAACCTCCTATGCGCGGTTTCCCTTTTTCTTCTTGTTTTTCTTAGACGGCGAAAATGGACTGCCTCCGCTTGGGTGACTATTGGTAGGTGGTGGTGGAAGTAACGTGGGCGTTGTATCGCCGGGTGCATCTGAAACAGGGTCATACACGATTTTCGCAGGTCCTCTGTCAATAACGATATCAGCTTGTAGACGCTTAATGCGGGGTAGCTTAACGTACCGTTTCTCGACTCCCTATAGACAGTTTATAAGAGTTAGTTCTTGTCAACGCGTGCTTGGACGGATGTTAAATGCTAACGTTTTCTTTCCAGGCGATTTGCGCCTTCAATTCTGTGAGGCCAAAAAGAAGCACCATGTCGAAGTCTTGTTCATAATACATCTGTCCCGTTAGACCGATTCTCGGTTGTATAACGTGCGAGACGTTGGCTGAAATGTCACAGAGATGCGAAAATTTCCCTGCATACAAAACATATGTTAATGGTTATGGCAGTCAAGGAAAGCAAGGAAAGCAACCAGCTCCAAGATCCTCCCACTGTGGCGGAGGTCCCATACCCCTATAGCACCACACTTCGCACGTGATTGAAGACGATAACATCCTGTACCTTGCTTCTTGTACCATGCTGATCCGGAACTCTTTAGTTTCTGATACTTGGACATTCTAGGAGCTCCAGAAGTCAGTGTGATAATCATCGACTTGAACAATCCGCTCACACCTTGGGTAAGGCGATGAAAAAAGCACCAGAGACAAGCAATTGCCCGGAGGCTGATCGGTACAAGTCTTTCTGCCTAGCGCGGTGCTCCGCATCCCAAGGGGCATACGCCCGCGCTCCCATTGTCCCATAAGCGAGTCTAGAAACTCTGCTTCGAACGAAGTGGTCCAAGTAAAATGAAATGGCCCCGTCGGAGACAGCTTTATTGCTGAGTGCTGGTATTTAAGCGTGAAGGTACTCCCGCCACAGATGTTTACACTTACACATGGTTCTCCGGACGTAAAACATTCAAGTCTTGTTTACTCAAGAGCTTGGAGACGCTATTGAACATCCAGTCATTTGCTGCAAATCCACCTACGAGAACAACGTGCTGATATTATGGCAGTTAAAATCGCTACACTGTGAATAAATAGATAAAAAGATAGCGTACCGCTATTTTCGTATGAGACGTTCGACATTGCTCCAGCACAGACGTTGCTATGCAGTTGATAGATGGTTCAAAGAATTTTGCGACATCGGAGCTGAGTGAATATTAGTCCAGTGAAGTGAAAATAAAGAATAAAAGCGAGTAATACCCGGCTAGCTTGAGTTGACCAATTCGAATGTTGACCAGGGGATCATTGTCTCTCAGGGATCCGAATTTGACATATTGAGGTTCCTCGATGTTCCTAAAGCGTGGTTTGGTCGTTTCGTTGAAGCATTTCACAATGTGTTCCACGTCGTCGACAAAGTCCGAATCTTTCAGGAATTCTGAGGATAAGGATAATTAATAATTTATCCCAAAATAAGTAGATATGGGAGGATCCTTACCTTCCAGGAAGACTTTGGCGAGCAAAGATACAAAGATTGCCCCATGAAAATGACCTAGTTTAACCCATTGAGTAAACTGCATAAAACCTTTGAAAAACGGGCAAACATTGAGGAACGGCGATTTCTTCGTATGAGTTGGTCGTCGAGTCTGCAACGTCGCTGTAGCTGCTGATATCAATCGTGCCGCCTCCTGCATCGACGATCACAATACCGTTTCCTTTCTGGAGTCGTTAAGCATTGGAAGAATATATGATGATTTTGAAAATTCTCACTTTCATGCTGGTGGACAGTACGCTGTTCTGAATTGCGTAGTGAAGGCTTGCTTCTCCCTCGGTGACAAAGGAGACCCGCGAATGTCCACTGTCCGTATCAGGGATAAGACCAGATAACACAATTGCCTTCCGCATCTGTGTTTGCTCTGTGCCTTCCCATCCGTTCGGGTGAGAAAGGACAAAATCAATGTCGCCCTCGACAGATGTCCACAGATCAGGGCCATTAGCGTGAGTATCTTCTATGTAGGACTTGGCGCATTGAAGCATGTAGCGGAGGAAATCTGCAAAGACCTCAATGACGGTCTTATTGGGCGGAAGGTCGGGGATGTGTTCAGTAAGGGTTTTACCAGCACCGATCTTGGAGCGCAGGTGAAGCTTGAACCTATTTTGACTGAGCAAGGCTATACATCAAACCGTGATGATACATACCACTCGGCTTTGGTCCAGTTTCCGTCCTGCGCCTGTTCCAAAATGCCCTCGCAGGTGGCTTCAGCCCCAACTGCTCGGACTTTGCCTTGTGCATCATAATATATGATGGTAGGAATCTTTGAGGCACCACTTATATGCTCGTTGGCAGGGAACCTAGTAACCCCTTTGATTTCAGGAACCTGTCCTGGATCGAGGATGCTGTATAGTACTTGTCAGTTTCTCGATCGTCTGCACCTCAAGCAAACTTCAACACTTGTAATTACCTATAGGAGATTCCACTGAAGGTGGTGCCAATATCAAAAGCAAGTACAAGCTTGCGTCGTGAGCCCTTATAGACGGAGCGTGTGGCCATGGTGAGTTGATGGTGAGACGAGCTAGTGCAGATAAGCGCCCGTCCAAGTCGAACGAGGTTGCCGCATGCATGTCACGTGCTACTCGGCATATGCCATACAACCGTGGTCATGTGGGGGCCGTCGTCCCTGCCGCCCCGATCCATCATCCCGAACCCGACGCCATACAGTCAGACGACGACGGCATTCAAACCACTACCTTTACAGTCTGTATCATAATGGCGGATAGTAAGGGGCAGTATAGATGCTCGCGCTCTGACTCTCTGGATGGCTTCTTCTACACTGGCTTGCGAGCAAGCTCAGAACGTTTGTCCGGTCTAAACAGTGAAGGCAACTAGTGGAGCAGGGAGCATCGCACCGCGAGCAATAATAGCCACAGGAAAATATCTCCACATCTGCTTCTCGGAATTGACCACGATGGAATACAGCTACTGAATATCTGCCAGGGTCATGCGATGGTTTCTATTTTTTGCAACTGAACTTCCTCGACTACATGAAACAAGAGCTTAAGCCCAACCACGCAGGAATCACCCGAAGAATTGTCTTTTTGTGGAGTAGTATCATACGTCCTCTTCTTCAACCCTTCTTTTCATCACCGACATCACAAGAAATCGTGCATTTGCTTCCTGATGCCGCCTCTCACATGGTCTCATCCACATCTATTCTTGCTGAGCATTCTAGACGAAGCTCGACGCCGTCTTCGATTCAAGGCCAGTCTATCCCGTACTAGGTCATGAGAGCATTCTGGGTAATGCGAGGCTCGGGATATATCCTCTGTGGACCATAAAAGCAGGCATTTCTCTATTTCTCTGATATCCACGCCCTCCCACCTACATCCGCCTCATAAACTACGATGAAGTTCTCTGCCATCCTCACACCCCTCGCCCTCCTTCCAGCTCTTGTTGCATCCGTCAACGTGAGCTTCGACCCAGTATACGACAATGCCAACCAATCTCTCACCACCGTGGCATGCTCGACCGGATCCCATGGCATGATAACCAAGGGCTTCACCACCTTCGGTTCTTTACCGAACTTTGCCCACATCGGAGGCGCACCTGCAATCACAGGTTTCAACTCTGCAGCCTGCGGAACTTGCTGGAACCTTACCTTCGTCAACTCTGACAAGGTTTCGAAGACCATCAGCATCTTGGCTATCGACGTTGCCACCCCCGACTTTAACATTGCCGAATCTGCCATGAATGAACTGACTGGTGGGCAAGCAGTCAACCTCGGCAGAGTTCCAATCACTGCAGTTCAGGTCAACGCTACCGTTTGTGGATTGTGAGTAACCTGGCTACAGATTTTTGTTGTCATTTTACTTACTCGTTGCTATTTTCCTAGGAAAGCCTAGGGTAGTTGTTTTGTATGACATGCAACGGACAGACGTTTATGCAGCAAATTATGTACATCGCGGACTATTGTTTTTTAAGCACCGTTCCCGGACATTCATTATCTGTACCTGTAACTTGACCATGAACTGTGTATGCTATCAGCGCATTTAACCCCAAGGCAGACAACGAGTCGTCATCTGCACTGAAAAGACACGAAGAAAGACCTGGAATTATGAGCTATAGAGTATACAGATCGTGTACAAAGCTAAGCAAAGGGTAAAAAAATACAGGGCAGACTAGTCCAGTCATGGCGTACCCATATCCTGCTCGGGCTGCGCCCAGCAAATCGGAGGCGCCGTCATAGAGTCGAGCACAGGAACTACATGGCAAACTGGGCTGTTATCATGATCAGCCGGCACGCTGGAATGTGATGTAATGTCAGAAATGCACAAAAGAGAATGGAACTTGAGGAAAGACTGACTTAGCGGGTAAATGACTTTCAAGTGACAACAAATTTCCGAAAGACTTGCAGCGGATGCAGACGAGAGCCAGACTGAACGGGTCTGTATGCCATCGATCGTAACGTTCCTGAATCTTCCTTGTAAAATATACAGATTCCCTTTCACTGATGCGAGGTATGTGGGACAAGTCCAATTCAAAATCATGTCGAGTAGACATGAGGTGGACCACCTGCCAGCTTCATTGTGAGCAATCGACATTTACAATGCTTTATAGTAGAGAAACCACGACTTACCATCATGTCCCAAGTCATTACAGCGAGTCCCTGACGGGCATTGCTGCATGGCATACACCGGGAAACATGTCGCTGCTTGTCCATATCACTGCAAGTCGTGATATCCGGAGACAAACCACAATCGATCAGGGTCTTCTCAATAATGCGGTAGGCGCGAAGATCGAACGAGATACGACCATTGATGTTCCAAGGTACGCAGCAGTACTTATTCGTCAGCAGCATTTCGGCCGCGTCCCCATAGAACATACTTTCTTCTGCCATTCGAGCACACTTGTGCATTAGCACTCGAGGATATGTCCTTGGCCCAAAACACTCCAAACATGCTGAACATTTGAAAGCGATAACGGCAAGATTGAGCAGGTCGCAATGACTCGGAGACTTGAGGGAGGGTACGGCTTCCAAGACCATCTCACGAAGCTTGTTGTCGGCATCTATGCGCCAGTCCTTCGCCATTTGTTGAATGCCCGGAAACGTGTCGATTGTGAAAACGTCCGTTGAAGCAGCATTGTTGAATATTTCTTGAACGCGGGGGTGGAAGTACACGTCTGCAACGGTGGGAAAGATAGAATTTCCGGGCAGACCAGCAGAGTAGATACGGACGGCTGCTTCTAGGACAACAAAGCTCCGCTTCAAGAATACACGGCGTTCGCGATTCAGCCGCCCTTCTTGAATTTTGAGGAGAGCCTGATTCAGCGCAATTTCGAGGCTCGCATAGACTAGAATGTTTGTGATCAAGATGAGTAACCTCACTGTCAGATGGGAGTAACCTATGTACCTTCGCTAGTGACTGGGCTCCTGGAGGCTTGGACAATGTCTTGACGTCGTCTAAGCCTTTTCATGTCCTCGTCGTCCATTCTTTCAATTCCATCTGCCCATCCACAGTCGCGCATGTGCTGAATGATTCTAACAGAACATCAAAACCGGTTAGCATGTAATCGAGAAGGAACCGCAACTTGTGACTCAACTGATCCACGCGAACTCTTCTGTCGAGCTCGCGCAAGTCATCAGGCGCAGTTTCAAGCCATTTATCATAGATCGAGTCATTCTATTGATAATTCATTGGGTTAGAAAGAAAAGGTCCGGGGATTAAGCCTTTTACCTTGATGATCTGCAGACGTTCCGTGATTTTGTTAGCTACCCACTGGTCTTGATTTTCGGCTGGCAGGTATTCTTCTTTCCATTTAAGACACGTGGGGCCGTGATATGACATGTATTCAATGTGCCGTCTCCTATAGTAAAGCCTTGGATTTGGGGTAAACGCCTTGGGGAGCACAAGTACCACTTTGGGAGGAAGCTTCTTTCTTAATCGTTCAATTGGCAAAAACCTAGTCAGGAGTGTCAGACCACCTTTGAAAAGTCAAACGGTAAGAATTGTACTTACACTTTGAACCTGCATTCTATGCATAGCCTCATTCGGATGGACCATACGGTGTGAACGACAACATCTCCCCTTTTGCAGCGCTAAGTCCAGGAAACATCAAAGGTAAGAAGAGTTAATAGTGGATAAGCACTAATTATACTTACAAAACAGGCACCGGAAAACATGACCAATGCATATTGCTCTTCCGACATATCTTCTGGTGGGGGTGGCAGACCGGGTACATTGGACCGTACTTGACGCCAGTCCACGTCAGATGGACGATGAGAACTAGGTAGCACGAATAGCCTCTAGGAAGTGAAGGAGGTCGGGAGGGTAGAAATAGCTTGTCACTTGAAAGCACCATGAGCATGAAGCACGCATCAAAGGGATAGTCTCTTTTATCTGCTTGGCAATTGTACTAACCTCAAGGAAAATCTCCGGGGGAAATTCGAAAAGTCTGCTGAGGTCAAGTTGCGAGTGCTCGGGACGATGAATTATGCTGCTTTCTTGTACAACGCGCGGCACGATGCCCTGCACAGTTCTTTCTTCATGTCCTTCCAGAGAGACGCCGGCGACTCCCTGGGTGTTTTGCAATAAAGGATTGTGCATAATATTTCAGCCGGCTGCGTGATGGGATAAAGGTAGCCAAAAATTATCTGAGGTGTCCAGCAGAAGCCATCCGTCCGTCTAGGAGGGGGAAAAGTGAGAAGTGGGAAAGAGGGAAGGGAGGATGAGAGGTTATCAGCTGCCTATTGGCCTTTTATAAGATAGAGACACGAACTTCAAAGGGAAACTGGGCCTGAATATGACATTGCTTCATGTTGTGACGGGCACGAGGCGGAATGAATATATCGAGTGCAATTCCCAATCGACTGCCGACTGGCAACAGAGTCCCTGCATCTGGATGCAGCACAATGCCTAAGATTCCTGAGAGTATGTTATGAGAAATTCAGAGCGATTTTATCCGCCTCGAAGGTGACCTTTTCGTCACAGGATCGTTGCTCAAATGCTTTCATCTGGACGGTAATCAAAGATGACTTCAAACCTAAAACAAATCTTCATGTCAGTAGGCATTTAGCTATGAGAGAACTAAGATCGGCGCGTACTACTAAAAGATACGCAACCCATAGGGCTCCAAATCGTCTTTAGCTTACACCGGCAACGGAGGAGCCCATCCTGACACAACTCAGTATTATCTTCGGACCTGGGTCTTCAATAACGAAGTACCAAGGAGGAATTCAAATTTAGCCCATGAATCCGCCTTTATGACCGGGTGCCATTCCAACTGCGAAGCTGATTGTGCAGAATCCACTGGGAAGGCCAAACAAAATTGGTGGTGCCCTTGTCGCAGTCTCAGTCACGAAGATTCCCATTTCTTGACACAGGGCGAGTCGAGATTTCTCTAACTGAGCTACCTGCAAAAAACTCCCCGGCGATTATGTTGTGTTTGCTTCATGAATGGTGTATGTAGAAGCATCGTACATGTACGGTGAGGAAAGAAAGGTTCGAACTTACGCGGATTCCAATTTCCGGCTCGGGAACCAGAGCTCTCAGCCACGTGATCGCTTACACCCGTTTTGGGACTCATGCACTCATGTGCATGATCATTGACCTGTGTGCGTGTCGCGCGACACTCCTTTCACTCCTTCGACACCTTGGCCCTTCGTTCTGCAAGATTTGAAGGAATACCATTGATTCTAATTTGAATAAGACGGAACCATAAGGCAGAAGACACGCTTGTCCCCTGAATATGGTGTCCACACATCGTTAAGAATAAGACTCTGAAAGCTAACTATATACCTCTAAGGTTGGCTCTATCTAATGGTCGTGAGTCACAATTAGCTTCGCACAACAGGACGAATAACTATGGGCAACTGGTTTGGGTTGACTGGATCACTGGTTACCATCGGACGTCGTACGAGACCCATTGTCCCCCGGACGTTCTCTGGTGGAACAGCGAGGTCAATCTCAAATGCACGGATAAGGGTGAATAGCAATGCTTTCATCCTATCATCAAGTATGGAAGTAGGAAAATTTTTGTTATAAGTAGCTGGGTTGTTGATATTTTTGGCCACTTACTCGACAAGAGCGAATCTGTACCCGATGCATGATCTCGGGCCACCTAGGAAGGACATTAGGTTTCCCCATACACCAGGAATGGAGGACACGGCTTCAGGGAGGTTGTCCCACCGGTCTGGACTGTGGAAGAAAGGCAAAAAAGGGAGTTAGTAAGCTCATTGTGACTAGGAAAAGCGGGTCATATGGAAGAAGGAAACCATACTTGAATTCCCAGGCGTCCTTTCCCCATGTCGATTCTGCTAGGTTGATTGGTCGGATGGGGATGTTGAAGGTTTGCCCCTTCACAATTCTGCTTTTATCATTAACGGGATTGGAGAACCCGAGAATTGTAGTCTTGCCTTATCTCATGCCTTAGGACCCCGTTCCGGTCCTTGAAGGGCTTACTCAAGGGCAAGTAATCGTCCTTCATCGCCACGCGAAGAGTATCAGGAACAGGCGGGTTCAGGCGGAGTGACTCCCGGACGATGTTGTCTAGGTAGTGTAGCCCGTTCAGCTCATCCATGGACGGGTTGTCTGTTGGGATTGATAACAATTCTTCTCGTAGTTTGGATTGAATGTCTTTGTTTTGAGCAAGTGCGTAGAGTGTCCATGCAGTGCTTGTGCTGTGGTATTATCTATATGGTTAACCCTTTCAAGGTGGAATGAGACTGGTATAAGCTTACGTGGTTGTTTCGTGCCCAGCAAACACGAAAGTGGGTATCTCTAAAATTGGGTAAGCAAGGTGCTGCATCGTACATAGTGCAATTGAACACGAACGAGATACTACATCCTCATCAGACATCCTTTGATTTTCTGGAAGATTTGGATCCATGTTGGCCCGCGTTAAAAGCGAAAGAACATCTCTATCCGTTTTGGAATGTGCCAATGCATTCTTTTTGCTTCGTCCCAACAGTACTCTGCCAATCCTGAAGACAGCGCCTTTTGCCTGTCTTAATCTTGAATCACCTGCTGCGGGCTAACATGATTGGGTTTTATAAGATGCAATTAATCTGAAGTTTTGTTAGTAGAACTCACCAAGAACCGCAAAAATGGGACCAAACTTCGAATGATGGGGATGGGATCAAAGCTCGTAGTGGCATCGTACATGGTTTCAACCGCGTAATGTAATTCGTTTTTTGAATGCTCGCTGGATAAAGCTTGGAAGTCGTAGTCAAATCCTGCAACGAGGGCTTAAATATGTTGATACGGTACCGAAAAATGATGCGTTTTCGTACCTGCACGGCCAACAATATCAAGCGTCACGCGAGCGAGCCATGGCAAGGCGTCGAACGTCGCCGCGCCGTCACTTTTACTTTGTTTCTGGATTTTTGAATTCCAGACATCGCGGAGCTACAATTATTCGGTAAATCTTCATGTAAAATTGTAAAGGAAATCGATTACTTCAATTGCTTTATCAACAAAAATTTCGGTCAGTTGTCGGATTTGCAGGGGACCGAAAGCAGGATTCTGCAAGGATTAGTAGGTCTAAACATTCTGAAATAAGGCATTATTAATGAACATACCAAAATCTTCCTCTGGCAATGATGTCCAGTTCACTATCAGTGCAAAATATAGCAACAATTGGATTGGCCGTACCTGTTGCTTATGAACGTCACCTTCAACCAGAAGCACGCCTGTGATTCATTCATCGTAAGTCGAAAAGCCTGTTGAAAGGCCAGGATTTACTCACCTTGCCCAAAAATGCGCTGGACGTGGTATATTAGAGGTTCTGGTTTCTGGTAGTCATTACTATGCATGAGGATATGGTTCACGGCCTTCAGATCCACTGTACATAAACGCGTCACCTAAACAACAACAAAAAAGCGAGATAAGCATATACTCAGGGGATGCAATCCTCGTAGTTCCATTCTCTCACCCCAAACATATCCTGGTACTTGATTGTATCGCCGTATTTCGCAATATACTTCTCAAGAGTGCCGTCCTAACAAAGGCTGGGTAACTGCAGTGATTAGTGAAAGCCTCGAGAGAACTCACCTGTGCTTTCATTTCGATCATATTTCCGAAAAGAAAACTCTTGCTCGGTGGGCCTGGCAGGTCTCGTATGGGAGAACTGATGTCCGATGCAATGAGTTGGAAGAGCTTGACCAAGCCATAAGCAGCAAAAAGAACGACGATCGAAAGCATCAGCTGCGATACACTCGCAGGCATTAGGTATGTGGCCATGCTGTTCAAGATGACGATGAGGGGACGTGCTTGATGTATTAGCTCTTAGACGTCCAACAGCACGAAGCACAGGTCAGCATGTACCCTGTGCTTTTTATTACAACCCACGACCATGATGAGAATGCCTCGATTCGTTGACTGCGGTTATCGGTCAAGTCGCTCGCATAGTATCCCTGTCACTGCTGACGCCGGCCGCTGGATATCTGAGGATATCTGACAGGCAAACTGCGTACTTCACATTCAGCTTAGCATAGCGGTATGCGGTCCTGATAATCACATAATAAAGATCAGAAGAGTGTGTTGAGGCACATGCAGGGGACATGCGTAAAGGAAGTTGAGCCGAACAGCGAAAAGCGTACTAGTCGGACTTGAAAGTATTTGAGGCACCGCTGCAAGTTTGCTGAGCATTGTGCGCGCGCGACACTTTGCTCCTTAGCTTCAGCGCTTCAGCTTCTACACCTTGGCCCGTCGTTCTGCAGGATATGAAGGAAGACCATTAGTTCTACTTTAAATAGGACGAAACCATAAGGTAGAAGGCATACTGAATATGGTGTCCACACATCTTCGAAAATATTTCACCACGCTACTTGCAAGTATAGGCCTTACGAACAATTTATAGGCAAGGGTGCGTTCTACGATATCATCATTCGAATAGACTGTTGGGCTGATCAGCTTATAACAGTTTGAATCTTCCCACGTAGAGGCTCGCTATGTTTTATCTATCTCTTGAAAATCGATCGATAGAATAGCACATTTTGTGTTATTGAAATCCTTTGTTCCAAGCCGGCACTGAGAGTACTGCGTTTCTTTCCATGGATCTTCAAATATAATGCATGAAGACCAGGTCGTCAAGCGTCCAAACTTTCTTTGTCAAGAAAACCGTACCAAGGCCAATGTTCCCAAATCCTTTCATGCCACAGCCTCGGTTTGTTGTCGTTGTCTGGATAGGGAACAAAGGTTATCATACTTTGCAAACGTCTTTCATCCTCTGCTCAGATGATTGGGAAACACAAAGAGAAATATTATCATCTTGTATGCCTCCGTCTATTTTTATCAATCGTTAACAAAGGTTACGTATCTTCTTATCTGCAAAGCTCTTTCATCCCTCGTCCGGTATAAAAGAGAGTGAACGAGGACGTTCGTGCTGCTCCCTTGGCAGAGTGTAACCCACTTCTTCTCTTCTACGCTTCATCGCCCTATCTTGAACACCTTCCACCGACCTTACATGGCCCAAACCCGTTCCAAGAGTCGAGCAGCCGAACATGGGCAAGCCGTTCCCGTTCCCGTTCCGGACCCAACACCTACAGCGGCGGGGAACGTATCCTCCTCGGTGTCGCAGAATATGCCTACACCACCCACCGAAGGGCCAACTGTAACCACAGAGGTGGTTCCTATGCCAGCACTCGATCACGCTCTCCCATTGAGCGACCAAGCCAAAAGACCCACGGATAAAAACATACCAGCTCCAACGGGAATCTCTAACCTACTTAGAGGCGACGAACAAGTTCCCCCATGCGAAGCTTGCAAAGAATATGGCTTTGCCCCAAATTGTTACTTGGCTGTGGGTAAGGAGTGGTGCGATACATGCGAGCTTCACAAACGGCTGTGTGTCTTTGATAGACCAGAAGGACGCACAGCTGTACAACCACAACCATCGAAGAAAAGACAAGGGGAGGGACGAGTATCACGAGCACCATCAAAAAGAGGGAGATCAAGGACAAAGGCCACGGTTCCTTTGGAGAGCAGCGGTATGGGTGTCGTTTAATCTGAAATTTGACCTTGCTGACATCATCTATACTATAATTTAAAACTTTTCTCACGGTGACCTCTCTCATTTCGCCTCACATTTCGTGGCCTCTCCGTCTCGATCTCTTCTCATCTCTCTGCATGAAGCACGGCCCTTCCAATATTTCTCTCCTTCTGTGACAAAGGTGTTTAAATTTTCATCCCTCTCTTCTTAACAAACGAAGATCAGATGTAAGTATGTTGTGTTATCTATAGAGAAGAGCAATGACGAACGTCCATGTCGAGACTCGAAAAGGGACTGCACGGAGTTGAGAGTCTTCTGAATCAGACTGAACGCTCGGAAGATAAAACGAGAGACCGAACATTAGTAATCCATGTTCTGCATCTCCTGAAGCTTTGAGAAATGTCGCACACGACATATGTCACAGACTGAGAATAAATAAATTCCTGGTGCGATGCACGCGCCCTCTTTGAGCCCACTTACAGGTTTTCGCATCTGCGACCTCTGACCCTGGCAATGGGAGTGAACTTTCAAAGCATAGTAAATGGATAGAAAACTAAAGATGAGCAAAACTATGGTGACTATCTGCTAATGTTTACAGTGATTTCGCTCATGACACAAGTCACAGATACTGTATGTCTGTAAATCAATTGATTTCCCATGGATTTCCGTGCGAAGCACGGGTCTTGGCTAGTACAGCAGGAAAAGAAAACGAAAATATTGCAGTACAGGCTGGTGGAGAAAAAGAAGGGGCAAACGGCAAGGATGAAGGCGTTCAAGCTACAAAGGACGAAATTCCCGTCGAGAAGGAGGGAAAACAAGTTCCCGAAGAGAAAGCCGCAGCGGAGAAAACGAAGAAGAAGAAGAAGAAAGGGGGGGGGAAACGGCAAAGGCTTCACAAGCAGAAAGTCTGCAGCCGGGTAAGAATCTTTAATGGTGTGCCTTTATTCGTGATGTCACTAACCAACGCGTTGGATATCACAGAGCTCGCTGTTCCTCCTAGCCACATTGTTGAGGTTTCTCCCAAAGAGGATATGACTGAAACACAGGATGTGCCTGAGCCTACTACCCAAGACCCTCTATATAGTGAGTACTTGGCCTTCTTTCTTGCATAACCACACAGCCTAACCTTTTTCAACATCAGAAGATGAAGGAGGCGAGATCATCTTGTTCACAGCTGCCAAACAGTATATAGCCGAAGTATGCTCCTCCAACACGCAGCAGTTGGATGACTTGAAGAAGAAGATCAACGAGGGCGCAGTTCAAGCTAGATCTGTTGGCACGCAAAAACAGTGGCAAATTCTCGCAAATGAGCTATCATCCCTTTCGCAGAGATCGGCAAAGACGGATAAGAAGATAACGGAGGCGATCAAGACCCTCGACCAGTTGATCAAGGATTTGAAAGGCATCAACTCTGATATCGAATCACTCGCGGTTAAGTCAGACGAATTTGACAGTGAAAATTCATCGCTCAAGAGACAGAAACACGAAGGCGATATGCAACATAAATTATCAAGTTTGATATCGAGCACTCTGTCGGCAGGAAGGGCGAGTTCAATTTCAAGCAACAATGCCCCAGAAAAAAGGAAGGTTTCGGCTGAGAGCAGCAAAGCGGGGATGGCTCCTAAAAGAGTCGAGGAGGATTGATTTTGTTTTCGGTATGTTGTTTATGCTTTCCCTTCAAATCTAAAGACTTCGGGAAGAGTCTGATCTGGAGTTAGGAAACGAAACGACGGTCGCGATGAACTATCCTCACCGTCCACCAAGGCACCTCCTTCCCACTTCCCTCGGCTCCTTCCTCAAAGCTTTCCTGCATCCCATCTGTCACTTTCCACCATCTCTGTGTTTCCGGATCGTCAGCGACTTTCTGCATATCCGCGTCGTAGTCCTCTCCAATGTACTTGAAGTTGGCGATGAGAAGTTGGAGAGGAGCGTAGTGGTGGATAGAGTAGTCAATGATGTGCGCTCGTTCTAATGCGGTCAGTACGCCTGGCCATACTTCGCTATGGATCTTAATGTATTCGTCGACATGCTCTGGCTTTAGCTTTCGCCGACGAATGAATACGATATTTTAAGAAAATAAAATAGAAAAACTTACCTTGATAATTTGGCAAACCCTCTTGGATGGCATCGGGGTAAAATGAGGGCAATAGTTGATTATGGGATCGTGGAAGTTAAGAAATAGATGCAACCGTCCCAATCAGATCTGCAGAAGCAGGGGCGCAGTCACAGGTGACCGGTGTCCGACGCAACATAAAGTTTCGGCCCGTTACAAGACATGTCGCTTTATCTGTATCAAGAGGTCGTTAAGGCGATCACTAGTGTCCATCTTGTTGCACTCTGGTAGTCAGTGGGTAGTCCTAGCGTTGTTGAAGAAAACAAGAAAAACAAGGTCTCGACAAGAAAACAAAACACGTCCACGTCCAGTCACAAAGTTATGTCACACGTTTAATTAGAACACGCCGGCTATCTATATCACAATGCACTCCTTTACCATTCATTTAAAGATGCCAATGAACGAGAACTCGCACCCACAACACATCCCCCTCCTTTACAATGAGGCGTTCAAGTAGAGTGGCATGCAAGAAGTCTCAGCCCTCTGAGCAGATCTCGGAAGAGGATTACCAAATGGAAGAAATCAACCCCAACCACGATGGCAGCGATGCGGACGAACAGGAATCGAGCAGCACTACTAGGAAACGACGTGGAACAAAGAGAAAAAACGCACCCACTAAAGCTGGCAACCCAGCACCAAAGAAGAGAGTTCGTGGCACGCGCGGTCTCCTGAAAGGCCTTCTCGATATGCCCATGGACATTCTAGTCGAGGTACGCAAGTCTCGAAACATGCCACCGGCTCAAAATTGACGATCTTTTACTCAGATATTTGGACACCTGAATCCTCTGGACCTACTACATCTTACGCGGACGACAAAAGCCTTTCGGGAGTTTCTTCTGGTCAAGAACGCCGATTCGCATGCAATTTGGAAAGAATCCATTGCGAACGTCCCGGGATTGCCGCCATGCCCTGAAGACATGAGCGAACCAAGATACACTCACCTAGCATTTGTGAATATATGCCATGTACGTGATTCCATCTGTCTTAACCATGCCGGCGATAAGTCAACTTTTGTTTCGGTAGAAATGTGATAAGAAGGCGACCTCAGTGCAGGTGTTCTGGTACCTTCGTCTAAGGCTTTGCAAACAGTGCGCGGAGCAAGAGTGAGCTATCTTCCAGTTCTACTCAAAATCTCTAACTGATCGTAATAATTTCTACTTAGTTTCGAGTATCGTTATTGGGATCTCGAGTTGATCGAGCAATTACCCTTCCAGCCTTTATTGGATTTACTACCATACGACAGTGATTTTGGAACTCACTATGGGACAGGCGGTCAGTGGTATCATGAGTACCACAAAGCGGAGGACAAAAAGGCATGGTTGGATAATAAGGTCGCGACACAAAAGAGACTACGAGCGGTGCGTCTCTACTCATCATTATTACGACTTTCTAATTTTTTTGCTCACGTAGCATGCTGAGAAATGTAAAATCTGGCTTACACAACGCGAAGAAGCAATTCGAGCTAGCAAATTATCCGTCATTGCAGCTCGTAAAGCTAGGTCTGTGCATTTCTCTTTCCTGTATGCTGTTTTTGGTTTATATATAATTCCAAAAGGATACTGGATAACCTCAAGAGACTAGGATGGTCTGAGGAGATCGCCTTTTTAGAAGGAACAGATGAAGACCTACGCCAGGGTGTTCACCCGCTGGAGCATCCTGCTGTGGTCAAAGCTTCTCGAAAGGCAGCTACTGACAGAGGTATTGCCTGTTTTGCTTTTCTTCATGACGTTCCCTGATCGTACCTCGTCATGCGTAGTGGTTTCCGAACTTGAACCGCTTCTAGTCGAACACATGCAAGGCATCAAGAAGGGGCGACTACGAAATGAACGCGCTAACCTCGTCCGAAAGAGTTTTCCCATCCTTCAGGATGTTCATCAGACGTACGTGGATAGCCTGCCAGCGAACTCCATCTATCCTAGCGTCGCAGACGTATTCTTCCACCCTGATGTTCAAGAGATATTGAACTCGCATTTAGGGACGGGAGTCAAATCCGAGGATTTCGACGTTATCCGACCTCATTATCGCGAGATTGTATCTCAAGTTATGGCAGAACTGGAAAACCAAGTTATCGCCCTGATTCCCTCTTCCTGCATTCCGGAAGGATGCAATGGTAGCGAGGTTCTGCAACTTTCCACCATCACCTTTACGTGCGAGTGCAAAGATTTATCTCGGTCACGATCGAGATACCCGGAAGGCGTTGCTGGACTGCGATATCCAGAAATCCTTGCCCACAGATGCGCAACGACCACCAGGACAAGAGGCTATGACTCTCCACTTCAGAGCTCGTCTTTCCTTGGATTTGAGGACGACATTTGTCAAGACCTCCTCACGATAGCGACGCAGTTCGGGATCACCAGATGGAATGCAATGCGCAAGATACAATTTCACGAAGAGGGATTCCAGATCCTCAGTGATGCCTTGAAAATGTGTGGTCGTGATCCAACGACCACGACTCTTGCCAACATGGAATCTGGATCTGAAGCGCCTATGTTCGAGTGTCTGACTTGTGACGATAAATATGAAGGTAGACTTATCATGCCCTGGGATGCACTGGTATGTTTTTGGCATTGCTGCCTAAAGTCAAAGTTTGGACGTTAATCCTAATTACGTGACAAAACAGGTCAGCCACAAGTGGGACACTCATTCACAGCGTAAAAATACGATTACCACTAAAGATATGCCCTTTTGCTTGGTAAACGGGACAGACGCCGCCCTCGCCAGAGCTCGTTTGCTGGAAGATCAACAGCGACATGAAGCTGCAAGAGGGTTTACTGGAATGATCTGCATGCATTGCAAGGAAACAGGGAATACCACTGACCTCGCAGAGCATGCTTTGGAAAAGTACGTCTGCCAGTTTGTATGATTTCTCCCGTCGGATCTAAGCCCCCACCGCTGTTATCAGGCATAACCTTTCGCGCATCACTGAGAAGGATATTGCGCGCAACGTTGGTCATAATACTTCCAAAGAGGACGAAAGGCCATTCACCTATTATCTGTGGACCCCTATCATACGACCTCACGAGCCGGATTTTGATAGTCAGCAGGATATGGCTTGAACCGTCGAAGCCCAAACACAAGACATTCTGCCTTGATATCGTGAACCTAATTGTCATTCATGAGTAAGATTCACTTGCGACCGCTCCTATGGACAAGTCGTAGCTGATAAGCACTTGATATTGCAGGCAATCTTTTGAACTCTACAATCAAGGCGGGTATCATATTTATATACATCTCATGTACCACGGTTTTCTATCTATTCAATAAAGCAATGATTGTCCTTTAACTAGCAGCTGGAAGGATGAACGGTCCAACCAAGTATGCGATCATGAATCCAACAAGCATGACCACGACTGTTAAGGCCCATGAATCAACTCGTCCCATCTCAACGGCCTCGAATAACGCCTCCTCCAACCCTTTAGCCATAGCCTCCATACCAAACAATGCAGTCGCTCTTTCCTTGGCACGGACCGACATGGCGCTTCTCTCGTTCGGACTGAGAGAAACTATTTCAGTGAGAGCGTCTGCCCAAACCTCTGGGTCCGGTTGCTTGAGCCATCCCGTGCGTTCCTCCTTGGAATAACTAGGAGAAGACAAAACGCTCTCCGTGGGTCCTCCAGAATCACATGCAAGCACTGGAACGCCGCATGCCATTGCCTCCACAGGCACTATTCCGAAATGTTCGTTTGCAGGCGTATATAGCAGAGCTAGAGTGTTCGGGTCGCGTAGGAGGGCTGTCCGCTGTGCCGTCGTGAAGTTTAACACGAATAGAACGTCAGGGTCCGATTTGACGTGTTGAGGACCGACGTTGAACGTTTCGGGTAAATTGCCAAGTGTAGTTACATAGAACGTCAGCGATGCAGTATTGACGTATTGGATAAGCTGCCGTAGAGTGTTGACATTGTCCTCTAGACGTGGATCATAACCACCTGCACAGCTCAGGTGAGTATTTGGATGGCCGTGACAGACGCGAGCGTACCTGCAAGGACAAGGCGAAGACGTGTGGTGTCTGAGACTCGATTTCGGACCAATGCAAAGGCTTTTAAAGCAAGGAGGATATTCTTCTTTCCTTCAAATCGGTTTAGCGAGAGAAGAGTTCGAAGCTGCGATGTTATTTCCATGATATCTTCGTCTGTCGGGTTTATTGGAGACATGTAGGCCGAGATGTTGATGCCAGGATATACAACACGAAGAGTCTGCTTTATGGAAGGAAAGTATGACTTGGAAACGCGAGCCGTAAACTTAGAATTAGCCAGGATCACGTCTGCCTGTCCTGTACGGTATTAGCCTTTGGCCCGAGCAATGATCTCCTTCAGAACCACTCACTCGTGGTAGTTTCTTCCAACCAATCCATAGGCAAGCGGTATACCCACTTCAAAAAGGATGTCTTCTTCTTTACAAGGTTTCCTTCCACAAACGCTCCATTCGCGAGAAGTTTATCAGGGAAATGGCAGTAGAATACGACCCGAGTGTGTCCAAGAAGCCTTAGGAGAGGTATGCATGTCGAAAGCTGGTCGACAAAGTACACGTCGTAGGTGGGCGCACCCGGCGAAAGGAGGTCCGTCATCAAGTGAAGCTGACGCAGGTGCGCGAATAATATGTGGAACTTGCCCTTAAAAGAGCGTGGAAATGGCGGAACGACATGGTAGACTCGCAGAGTTCCTGCAGCAAATCATTAATATGGAATATACGGCAAGATATAAGATGTGTACAACATACCATCTTTCGTTTCCTCAAAGCAATGGCTTGGGTCGTGATAAGACGTGTATATGTCTACGTAATGTCCCAATTTCTGAAGGCCAAGTGCAGCATCTACTACGAGACGTTCGGCACCACCTATATCACAAAGTTAAGCGATGAATCTAAGCCCAGAAAGCCCAATAAGCACCAATTCCAAGGTCGGGATGAATGAACGCAACTCGCAATGAACGGCTTGACTTTTCCATCCTTTAAGAAAGGAAGAATGGCATAGATATAATATGAAACAGTGCTGTAAGCTTGGTTCCAGCGATAAAGAAAGTATGAGCTCGGTGTGGGCAGTAATCAAGGGAGGTAATTGGCCATGCATGACGCGCGAGTCCGCGACGGCGCTGAGCCTGCCGCCGACGCGGCGCAGCAGCCTTATTTATAAACAACAACAACCTTCCTATTTTGGAGATTCGCACTTGGGCAACGCCGAAGGCTAATTCTTTTCCCCCCGTCTCCTCCTGCCACTGCAGCCAAGACTTGGGACTAGTCCTTTCTCTCTCACTTCCATCATCTCTGCTTCCTTGGAGGTTGTCTATACCCCTCTCTAGCAGACTCACGCCTTCTAATGCCATATCTTGAGTCTAATATCAACAAAGCCGGGACCTTTGATCCCGAGCCCATCTTGAATTATGCTCGAGATATCCAATCCCGGATTACGCCCAATGAGACCCAGCGGGACACCCTCATAGTCGCTGGAGTGTACATCATTATCATATTTATCCTATGGTATGTTGAAGCTCCATAAACGACCGAATTCTGTATTCTAAACATCATGTCAGGCATTTACCATACCTGCGCGTCATAAGTGAGTGTTCGGATGCTTTACTGCATACAGGACTTGACTGAACATGAGTTTCTAGTATACCCTTTCAAGTGAGTTGGGAGTTACAACCGATAAAGAGATCGATACTAAAGCTATTGCCCCAGATTGCTTACTGTTGGATTCCACGAAGTATGTCGACTTCACCGTCTCCTTCAATTCAAGTTTGAACTTATATTTGCTACAGATGAGCCACGCCTTTGTTGGTCTCCTAACCTGCGCAAGAATTCACTCTATTGAACTTGATCGTACGTTTTCTTATCTCCTATATGCATTGCCGGACCATTCTCTCATCCGAACCGAACCCGTTCAACAGCCGACGAAGGAGGCGCAACGAGCATGTCAGGTGGGATATCCTGCCTAACACTCCCTGCAGGATACCTAGGATCCTCATTCATCGGTGCATGCCTCATCGCATGCGGCTTTAACACCAACGCGAGCAAAGTCGCCACCCTCGTCCTAGCAGTCTTCTTCCTATTCACCCTATGGTGGGCACGTAAGAACTGGCTGTGAGTTTTCCGTTTTTCCTCCAACCGAACTTTTCTCACTCCCTACAGAACTTGGCTTCTCATTCTCGGGATGTCGGGCTTGATTGTTCTATTCTGGTTCGTCGCCCAAGGCATAGCGCTAAGATACCTGGTGCTCTTCATCGGCGTCATGTCCTGCATGTATGTTATCTGGGACGTGATAGGTTCGTATCATTACTTCCTGCGAGATCACTCGTTTAACCGAATAAGTACAGACGACACGCTAGCTCGGAAAGTCAACACTTCCGATGCTTCTGAATTCGCCCGCATATGCGGCTGCTGTCCTTCTCGAGGTATGTATAGCGCAATACCCAACCTATCAAAACCAATCCTGACTTGAACTAGTCTGGGGCTTCCTCTGGCTCATCGTGGCTTGTATATTCTTTGCATTAGGCGTTATAGTCGGTCTGGTAGCTTTCAAAGTAAGCCATCTCATTTCATATCATGTGGTCAACAACGTCTAATCCTTCATCAGCAAAACGCAGCAGAACAGAAAGCCGACTCGTCGCATTTCCTACCTACGCCTGGGACTCACAAGAGTGGCGCCTTATCTTCGTCCCCCACTTCTCTGGCGGTTCTAGCAATCACCATGTCCCTCAGCACATTGGGAGTTCTTTGAATGGCGACTTTTCTGGACGTTTTAATGTACTATCATGTTTTGTATGCCCAGTGCTATCTTCACGACCTTCGGACTATTGTTATGAACGATCTTTCCATGTATCTATTGCTACGAATATAGATGTCCTTGACCTAGGAACAGCACCATACAGGACAAAGAAAATAGCCAAAGTGAACAAATCATTTGTACTCGTACAAATACAGTTTATTATCTCTCTTAAAGTCTTTGCGTTGCTAGGCGTCACCGTCCCCTTGTCCCACTAAGAGGAGTTGCCACCACTTGTGTACGGAGGGGCCTGGTGGGTCGCGTCTGGGAGGCCATAAACGAATCGATGACATCTTTTCGCTCGTGTTATTGTAGCCAATGCAAGGCACGATATCATACTCGGTGATCGGCGAAATGTCGTGGCTGATAGAATAAAATAAATCAAATAAATCGAAACTAGATACTTGGATTGAAATTCGTGAACGCACCAACTCTCAACATGATCTTCGAGGTCAACCGCGTTCCCAACTTGCTTGCAATGCATGCAGATCATACGGTCGTCGAAATCAGAGGCTGATAATCCGCGCTGTTGCTGCTCCAGCAAGCGGGCTTTCGCATTGGCCGCATCCGCATCATCTAACAAGCAAAACTCGAACCCTTCAGACTCTTGACTATCGCTCAGGCTGGCTCCGTGAAATTCCTTCCTGTGATTCGCCTATACAGAACTTTACATCAGGAATTTCTAAAGCAGCCACGGTGCCAAACATACCAGATAATACCATGGCATGACGAGTCGGCCGTCGTGTCGGCTATGACAAGTCAGACATTCAAAAATAGGCATTTCAGAATCCATATCCTCAGTCGTCGTGGTCTTTGGATCCCGAGCGCACATCGTAAGGGCTTCAGTCAGGACCTTGTAAGCGTCTTCATCGAATTTTATGCACCGCGTTGCGTTCCAGGGGGTGCTATCGCATACTTGCGATATCGTTTCAAGATCATAACTATCGTCGGATTTGGCCTGGCCAGGTATAGTAGTAGTAGCGATTTGGTGATATTCCCCTTGATTTGCACAGCGATGAAGGAGCATCTGAGGATATCGCAGGCCAGCGTTGTATGGGCAACCATGTGCATGGCATACGAATGTGGTAACAGCGAGCGACAGAACCTCCCTGCTAGTCGTTCCAGACTCGTCGTACGGAAAGCAGAATGAATTTGGGATCATGGAGATGAGTTTAGTCTGTAGGTATTGCAACACGTGGGATACAATCGTAGAAAACAAGCAACGCAAGTAGTCGAAGTCCCTGGATGTGACTGCCATTTCGGAGGGTAGGTTCATTATTCCTTGAACGTCAGGGTGGAAGAATATGTCTGCGAGGGCAGGATAAATGAAGTTGGCGGGCAGGTCGGCTACGTAGGTTTTGTAGACTTCTGCAAGTAATGGTAGACGCTGTCGCAGTAATCGGGCGCGTACATTTCGTAGTCGTCGCTCCTTTATCTTTTCCATGTGCTCCACTAATGTTCGTTCGAGTCTAGAAAGAACTGAGGGTGAAATGCACAATCAGATATGTAGGCCATAGAAAATGGAAAAAAGGCACCTACCTAAGCCGGTGATCTTTTTCCGGCAGGCTTTTCTGACGGCGGGGTGTGATAGCGGGTGAAGACCATACGAGTCCTTTCTTTGCTCCAACATAGAGATCTCTTCAGACCATCCAAGGTTGTTGAGCATATCTCTCACACTTTGAAAGATGGTTCTAAGCCAACGCCCGCACACAACGAAGAAAAAGCCACATACATAGGCTTACGAGCCTCAGCTTCACGCTCTCTGGCATTGCGCGCTTCCCTTTCGGCCTCGTAGAGCCAGGTTTTACATGCCCCAGCATGCTGAAACAGGGAAAAGTCAGAAGAACTGGAGGAGTCTTGCGAAAATATGGGACGTACAGCTGACAACCTCTTCTGTACCTCGACTTTATTATCCACCCACGCCTTTTTATTCTCAGCTTTTTGGTATTCCTCGTCCCAGCGATTGTATGTTGCCGTATGAAATCGTTTACTGAAATAACGGCGAGCTGTTCATAATTTCGGTGCTGAGTGAACGAATAGATAAAAATGAAGATGGATGTACCAGCAAACTCGGCAATCGGTATTAAGGGTTCCAAGGTTGGGATACCTGCCCATTCATTAGGAGGAAAACAGATAGAGAACCTTCAAGTGGTCAACGAAAGTTTGCTTCACTGGGGGTCGACTTACTCTTCTTCCGCACATGGCGAATGGCATAGCCTGACTCGAGCATACCAGAATATCCGGATCGAGTTCGAATTCCTACCCCATTTCTAGAGAGCAAGTCGGCAGATTTTAGCTCAGTCAAAGGGTATACTTTAACAACACCTACGTGGCAACGATGGCATATGTTGACAAAAGCCAGATAAGCATATTTCGGTTCGCTCAGATCTTCAGGACATGGCGGCAATCCAGGAACGTTTGCAATCGATGCTTTCCAGATCGCACTAGAGTCGGCATTCTTGGACAGAAGCAAAATCCGAAAGCCCTTTGTGGTCCATGTAAGATGTATCAAGGCCAAAGGATCCAAATGCCCAAATATCTGCGTAAAAGAATCTCAGTTGGTGGAAGACATATATTTCCAAAATCTTCTCACCTCGACCAGAATGTCCATGGGCATTTCAAGAATGTCTTTCAAGCGCCCACGCATGCCACGAAGTTTCTTCGTTGGTGATGGGTTAGCTGCTTTATTTGCAGGATTCTTCCTCTTCGATCCACATTGTTTCTTGGGTGTGCTACACGTTCCCTGTTCATCTTCTTCGCCATCGCTGTCATCCAAGTTGTAGTAGGCAGGGAAATCTTCCATTTGCAGATCCTCTTCCAACATTGGTTCAGCCGGGTGAGGGACGAAGCTTCCTACTCGCCACTCCAGCGGTTGAGAAAATGGGACCTGTTCAAAAGGATGGTTGTTGGTTCACGTCAAGTAACGACCACAAGTCTTCCACCAGTGTTTGCAGATTGAAGGTTCAGAATCCTCATGACTGCCATGCCCACTGCCCAAAGTCCTTTTGTGACGCGAATGCCGGGCCCAGTGCACAGCCTTATCAAGAGCAGTTCAACAAGAATAGATGTAGGGTTTTGCTGGAAATGAAGGTGAACAAATCATGATCAGCTGTCGAGGAGTCAATTCGATGCATGGACTCTGGGCTGCAGGCATTGTGATCGGCTGCACATCGTGGTTGAAGACAAACCAGACGCGGCACAGGAACAGCGCCATCGACCTCCATCGACCCAGCAGGCTCAACATGTTCATTTCTACAATCGAGCTGAAACTTTTGGACCATGCCAGTTTTAACGAACCCATCTTTATCTCTCTCTCGTCTATACCTCGCGTATTTGAACTTTGATTATCTACTTCGGTCTGATTTTGGCACACCAGTGGTCTTGCTTAGAGTCTACCTGTCCTCTGGAGCGCCCTTTCTCTTTCCTCTGCTTCGTTTTCCATTAGTAATGCCACTCATTTTCTGTTCAACTTCATCCTCTCTGTCATCGTTGTCAGAAGTGAAAAGCGCTTCCATTGGAATTTGGGTGATTCTCTTGGGAATTTGTTCAACAGATTGACTGGTTGGCCTCCTAGTTCAGCGGCTCATCGTGGACGAGGTGTGGGCATCTGTTGTGGGTCAGAGTCCACGCTCAGTGGCTGAGTGGCAGCTTTAAGGGAGTGTCAGCGCGCTAACAGCCGTGTTCACGGTGTTCTAATTATAACGTGTGATATGGGCCTATTTACTTTTTCAACACCTCGTTGCAGAAGTACCTCCATGAAAGATGGCTGGCATGATACACTGCACTAGCAAGCGCCGGCAGTACTGTTGACGTTAAACTTTCAAGACCGGAAGACAAACTGCCCTACATACCGCCAGGCAAAGTTTGCCAGTAAAGGTTACCAGTTCGTAGGCATTGCCTCTTCATCCCAAGGTAATCCACGAAAGCCGGCGATAAGAAATAATTACATAGTGACAAACAGTAAACAACTGCAACAGAAGAAAAAGACGAAGGACGGGAAAGTATACTAAGTAGCTTATGGTATTCGTATATGTACATCCCGATTAGTTCCCACTATACACAAAGAACGTGGACTCCCGAGCCCCCACACATATGGCCAGCCGTGTTCGAGCGCTTAGCAGCACTTGCCTCCCTGCTGGGCATTGTTATCCACGGTTGGCCCGACGCTGATGCTTGCCTTGGGAGGCTCAATGTTGGATGTGGACGACTCGAGCGACTTGCTTGAGACAATGCGGTAGATGTCTACATTTCATGTTAAGTTTCCTTCCTTGTGGCATATGTCAGGGGTCTCACCAGTGAGGATGGTCTGGAAAGCGGATTCAACGTTCGAGGCGTCCAGCGCCGAAGTTTCGATGAACGAGAGTCCGTTCTCCGCTGAATTACGGCATTTAGACAAGTTTGCGATATGAAGAGGAGAGCAGACACTTACCTGAGAAGGCTTTGGCCTCGTCCGTGGGCACAGCTCTCAAGTGCTTCAAATCACTCTTGTTTCCGACGAGCATGATGACGATGTTCGAATCAGCATGGTCCCGCAGCTCCTTCAACCACCTTGTCACGTTAGCGTAAGTCGCTTGCTTAGCGATGTCATACACCAGCAGAGCACCGACTGCGCCGCGGTAGTAGCTAAGAAAGGGACGAAATGAGCAAGACAGTCGGCGCGATTCGATTAACAACACTCACGCAGAGGTAATGGCACGGTAGCGCTCTTGTCCAGCTGTGAAACGATAAGAATGGGCTTGTTCAGCACAAGTTCCGCTGCAGAATGGAGACGAAGACGCAGCAAAACACCGTTGCCTCGTCATCGCAACCAACAAGGCGAAGCTCACCTGTGTCCCAGATTTGGGCCTTCACTGTCTTTCCATCTACGTTTATCGACCTTGTGGCAAATTCAACGCCGATTGTTGACTTGGACTCGAGATTGAACTCGTTACGTGTGAATCGCGAAAGCACTGCAGTTGGACAGCAAGATTGGTATGGTTGCGTATACTTTGAAAACCTGAGAACATACGATTTCTGCAAACGAGTTAACAGTCAGGTTACCATTCGTTGTATCTCTCAAAACTGTAGAAAACGTACGATTTTCCGACACCAGAGTCACCAATCAGGACGACCTGTTCGCAGGGGTATGTATTAGGCCACAGCACCCTTCCAGCACATCGAGAGAGCACACCTTGAAGAGATAATCGTAGTTGCTACCTTCAGCCATTATAGATTCTAAGCGAGATTGGAAGTATACAAAAAGAGGGCTGAAAAAGACAAGTTCAAATGACTGTTCAAGTAAGGGGAACGAGGAGGGGCTATGTAAGCGGAGCCCCAATTATTCCCCGTTAGAGACCCAAATAATTTGAAACTCAGCTCATAGAGGCACCTCTCCGAAAAATGAGAATGTTTCGAACAGCCCCATTTTCTTTCTATCTATCATTGTTGGAAACAATCGCAGATATGCTTAAACGGAGCTCTCGAAACCTGAAGTCATGGAGAGTCACTACATTGCTTAATTTGTGCATCTGGACGGAAGAAAGGACTCGCTCACAGCAACCCAAGTAGCTCTGCCGTCGGATGACTGGTTCCTGAGTCCTGGTGCTCTCATTCTGTGATTCATAGACTTCCTGTCGAGGCCGGGCAGCTATACACTCACCTATACTCGTTACTGGTTGGACGAAACATGCTTCTTTCTCGATGTAACCATTTCATTCCAGAAAACATGCTGCATTGTGGGTTATACTTTAATTATACAGAGTTTGGGGCAGCTTTACTAAAATTCCTTGCAGATTTACATCTTCTAGATCTGTATTGAAATATAATGGGAATCCCGTATCAGAATATAAACGTCGGACGCAACTTTTGTTGAGGCTTACCTTTCGCTAAAATGCTTAAATTGGCGGGATACAAACCAAACCTCCCGGCTGGCATCTGAAGGTCACAACATTGGTACCGGTGTTGACATTGTTGCATTGACCGCGCGCTGCATGTGCTGATTCCGGTACCAACAACCGGGTTATGGCAATTGTCGGTTTCGTAATAAAACAAGCAGTATCTCCCCTGTGCGGTGACCTGTTGTCAATACAAGTCCAAGTTCCTCGTAAGTACGATGCCTTGAATAGGTGACTCGACATCTTGGCCAGAGGAAAGCATATGTACCTTGAGGGAGTGGCGATTGCCAAAGGTGTGGCAGCTCCCGTCGCATGCGACGTCTCTGCCTGCGGCAAGGTCGCAAAAGCTACCACTGTAGGCGATAAGCATCGCACTTTACAACGCTGGTCAAGGCAACAACGACAGCGAGTTTAGAGAAGGTGAGTTGCACGTTGTTGTCTCCTTATGAGCAGGAGTAATGAGCTTGCAGAATTTACATTCAAGAAGATGGAAAGCCCCAGTATCTATGAATTTTTTCGTTCTTGCTGGCCGCTTTATTCAGTGTCATCCCACTTCCCACTCCAGACCCCATGATACCAGAAGTCATATATCGTATATAAGTCCACAAGATCAGGGCAGCCAACATTACCTTTGACAATACAAGAGTGGTGTGTTCTCTCAAGATGCTTATCCTGCTCTGTGGTATGTCGTGTACGAAGCTGACTGGTGAGCCAGTCCATTTTCCCTGATTCTCAGAACAATATCGGCAGGTTTTGGCTCTTGTTTTCGAACAAGTATAGCGCTTTGATATCATATCGAAAACAGCAGCGTACACCAAAACGTCTTGACCTTTATCAACACCGCCACTGTCTTCCCTCGTCTCGCTCAAATTACATGCCAAGAGCAAGCCAAGGGAACAGACGATCCCATCTTCCGATGTTACTATCAATACAGCCGCATCTCCTGTCGTAACAACCTCCGTGCCATCGAATGTGGTCGCTGCTCCGACCCCTTGTTCCAGTCATATGGGATATCCAGATTCATGTCAGAAACTCTGCTTCACAGTCACCGGACCTATTGCTCTTCTTCGACTACCGCCAGCTACACCGCGTTTCATTAACGGATTTTAGTGTAATGATGCTATCATATGAACCCAAATTACCTATGGAAATGCATTAAATTGCACAGAAACGACTCGAACTTCTTTTTCCTAGAACCGCTCTCAGGACTTACGCAGTCTCCATCTTCACGTCAACGACTGGTACCGATGTTGTCTCGGGCAAAGGATCCAGTTTAATGGGCCTAGGAGGCCATAAACGATATGGCGCAAGGGCATTATTGTAGTCTTCGTGACTATGCCCAATGCAAGTTGCAATATCTTTGTCAGTGACTTCCGAAAGGTTATGCCTAATAACACAATCAGACGGACGCCTCGAGGACCCAGATGGCTTGGAGACGTACGTTTGCAAGGCGTGCCATTCGAGGGCACGAGCATTCCCTTTTTCCTTGCAATGCATGCAGATCATTCCGGTATAATATCTGGCACTTTGTTTTCGTTGCTTGTCTTCCAGCATACGGCCTCTGGCTTTGTCCGCGTCTGTCCCCTTTAACAAACAGAAAGACATGTCTTTGGGATGAGACCGCCGTTTGTGCCGTGCCTGAGTTGACGGTCAGTTATGACTCAAGCTTGCTTTGAGACGTCAGGTGAACGTACCAGGCCATCCCACGACATGACAAGTCGACCTTCGTAGTCGTCGTAACAATCCAGACACTCAAACACAGCCTTTTCCGAATCCATATCCTCAGCCGTGGTCGTCTTTGGGTCACGTCCGCACATCTTCAAGGCTTCTGTAAGGACCTTGAATACGTCTTCATCAAATCGAATAAGGCCTTTTGCGTTCCATGGCAACTCCCTTAGTTTAGATCCTATCGTGACAAGGTCATGGCAAACAGGCAAATTGTGATCAGGGAAATCCGAAGTCTTTGGCGTAAAATAATCCGTTGATGTTGCGCAACGATGAGCTAGTAAGTCTGGATATGGTATTCCGGCAGGGCATAATGATTTACTGCAGTAAAAGGTAATTACCGCCAGTTTCAATGCGTCATGGCCGCCGCAACCTTCTGGAATACAAGCGGACGGGATCATCGAGATAACTTGTTCCTGCAATCGTTTCATTACTTGAGATGCGATTTGCGGAAATTTAGAACGAATGGGATCAAAATCCTTGGACGTGACTTCAGTCTCCGAAGGTAGATCCATTATCTTCTTGACACGACGGTTGAGGAATATGTCTACGACCTTAGGGTAAACGGAGTTCGCTGGCAGACTATTCACATATGCTTCATGGACTTCCTGAAGTAACGGCAGACGCTTTCGGACGACTTCATCGCGTTCCTTCAAAAGTCTCCGCTTCTTGATGCTCTGCATGTGCTCAACTAGGACTCCTTCGAGTTCGGAAAGGACTGGATGTGATTGGAATCGATCAGATAAATGTCAGTAAGAGACAAGAAACAGGCAGGCACCTTTCTCTGTGATTTTCCTTTGGCAGGCTTTATTCACTACGGAAAGTTCCAGCGGGTGAACACCATGCCGTAGATAACTCTCCTGTTGCGCTTCCAACATAGCAATCTCTTCAGACCATCCAAGTTTCTGGAGGTGCTCCAGTATACTTTTGATAATCAGATATAAGCAAAGGGCAGCACAGTACGACAAAGAGAAAATACGCACATAGCTTTGCGCTCATCGATTACAGACAATTTCTGGGCGCGGTTTTCTTTTTCGACTTGCTGAAGCCATCCATCACATTGACGAGCATGCTGAATCAGCCAAGTCAGGAAACAATGAGGGATATAGACACAGTGGAATGGCAACATACTGCAGACAATTTCTGTTGTGTAGCAATCTTACTATCTAACCACGCTTCTTTATCCTCGGCGTTCTGGTACTCGTCATACCATCGAATGCATATCCCTTTGTGATAATAACCACATTGTCTTGGCGTTAGTACATCCTCTAGAGCCTTCGCGGAGGATGAGTCAAGTGCTACCCATATCTTCCGCGGATCTTTCACGCAAAACCTTGCAATAGTGTGTTCAGCGAGTTGGTCACTGAAGCTGAGGTGATACACCTACTCCTCCTCCCTGCAGCGTTTGCAGAGCCTCACTCGAGCATGCCAGAAAATTTCCACTGAGGACGTTTTCCTGTCACATTTCTGGCGAAGAGTAAGTTGGCCTATCTCGTACATACTTTAAAAACGTAGATATTAGAGTCACGTACGTGGCATATGTTCACAAAGGCCAGGTGTGTATATTTCGGCTCACTCAAGTCTTCAGGGCATGGCGGAAGTCCAGGCACGTTCGCGATGGATTCTTTCCAAATTGCTCGCGAATCAGCATTCTTCGACAGAAGTAGTGCACGAAAGCTCTTTGTCGTCCATGTGAGATGCAACAAATCCAAAGGCTTCAAATGCCCAAATATCTTGATGAGAAAAAGTCAGTCTTTACTCAACCCTGAAGACGTGTTCGTGGATATGCCTACCTCAACTAGAATGTCCATAGGCATTTCCAAAATATCTCTCAGGCGACCGCGCATGCCACGAAATTTCTTCGTCGGTGCTGGGTTGCCAGCTTTATTTGATGCACTCTTTCTCTTTGCTCCACGTCGTTTTCTGGTAGAGCCATCGGCATTCTCTTCTTGGTCTTCTCCCTCACTTTCATTGTCAGGAGTAAAATCTTCCATTTCGTGGTCGTCTTGTGGTATCTGTATCTCTTCAGCTGGTTGGGACTTCATAGCAGCCACTCTGGATGAGCGTCTCATTGTGGTAGAAACGGACTATGTTGTGGGTTCGATTTTCGTGTTTGGTTTCAGTTCGTGGGCCAACTTCAAGAATCAAAGGAATGCTATTAGTGATAGCCGAGCTCGGAGCGCAATCGGAGCGTGTACTAATATCTAGTGTGACACAGTAGTAACTGACTGTGACTAGACGCGTTGACGCGTTTTGTTCTGAAATTGTTTCCAACCCAATTCCAACCGGTTCCACTGGTTCTCAAGATCTCAACCAAATTGCCAGGCATACTGGCCTCATTAAAACGAGCGCACATTATTGAATACTCTACGCGAGTTGGAGACTTCTACTCGCTAACTTAAGTACTACAATTGGAGGACTACGACGTGTGATGAAGATAGTCGCTGATTTTATTTCTCATGATCCAGGTTTTCTTACCCAAGTACACCAACGCTTCCCAGAATACCCAGTTATTCAACTGAAATCTGGTTCGATGTAAATTCCCTTTCTCCACAATCCCTTCGGATCATATTTGGCCTTCAGTTTCTTCAGCTTGGGAAGATTGGGCCCATGGACTTCTTCCAAAGTCTCGTCACCCTGCGCGAAATTCAGGAAGAATCCAGCATCCTTCCCTGCCTTTCTGGTATTGAATTGCCGTATCTCGTTTGTGGTCTTAGCAACGAAAGAACGCATCGCCGCCTCTGAAGACTCGGAAATCGACCTGAGGTGGAAATTATTACCGAAATCCATCTAGACAGTGGTCGATTCCCTTACCGTCCTTGAATTGCGACCCAGAAATGTGGATCACGAGCATGGAACGCAGTGGCGACGCTGGCGACGCCCGCAATTCTGTCAGCACCACTCAACTCCCATAGGATCGAAGTCGCACGGGCGTCTGGGTTCTCCTCCGTAAACGCGACCCACTTTTGCCAGACATCGAGCATCATGTCTGGGTAAAGGTCGGTGACCAGTGTACCGCGGATGATCAGCTTGGGTGGTGCAACTTTCATCATGGCATCTGCGCCGTGGGAGACAGCCAGCATGTCTGGGACAGCTTTGCAGGTGTCCACGACGGGGTTTAGCGCGCGGAAAGGCGCGAGCACCTCTTTGGACCGGTCATCCTTGTCTTCGGATACCCAAGGCAGAACGGTAATTGATGGCTGGTTCCGGAAGCGTTAGTGCAATTTGTTTGGTTTGTTATGTTTGCGATGGTCGCAGGGCAGCTTACCTTGAAATGAGGTCCAGGTCTATTATAGGTGATGTTCAGCTTTTCTTTGGGCGTATACGTCGTTTTCCATTCCTGAAAGTGCATTCAAAGCAGCTCAGCTCGTGTCTTCTTTTCCTCGGGAAAACAACAAATACGGACCTGCACCACCTTGATCACGTTGTCGATTTCGGACCCTGCATAACCTATCGCACCCATGGTATAAGGACCGGAGTAAGGAATCGCCTTGAGCGTGAACTCGACAACGATGCCGAACTGGTTTCCGCCTCCTGTATTGCCGCAAATCAGGTTTGAGATAGCTCGTCCGGTGAATGCAAACAAGCGTTACTTCACCTCTAATTGCCCAGAAGAGATCGGGTTCCTCTGTAGGACTCGTCTTTACGATGTTTCCGTTGGCGAGGACCACGGTAGCATCCATGATATTATCTATCGCCATTCCGTACTGCGGGGTGAATGGACTGTATCCACCCCCAGTCAGGTATCCGCCCACGCCCACAAACCAGAAAGGACCGCCAACAACGTCAATGTTAGCCTCTTGGCACGCGCTGTAGACGTCTCCCCAACGCGCTCCGCCTTGTACTGTAACAGTTTTCTTGTCTGAGGAGACTGTAACTTTGTTCAGTTTACCGAGATCGATGACAAGTCCGCCCGCGGAAGAGGCCCAGGTGGAAGAGTGTGCCCCACCACACTTGACTGCGATCTCGAGAGGAGGGGATAACGAAGAAGCATGGGCGATGATGGGTGGTATGTCGGAATACTGGGTTGGGAAGACGACGTATTTGGCTTCAAGTACGGACAGGGTTGAGTTGCGGCGGAGAGCCTCGACGAATGCTTCTCCAGACTCTTTGGTCAATACTTGAGCCTGGGTGCCGCTAGCTATGGAATTTTCCGCCATGGTCTTGGATGATTTTGCAGGTGATTTCGATCGAGACTAGTTAGATGTGGCAAAGTGTGAGTGTGCAGAGCACTTCGTATGTCAGAATGATAACGCAACTGATTTATACAGTTTTTGTAGGTATCGCTTCATCACGATGTTGACAGCTGAAAGACTCGGAGACGATGATTAACACTGCTGAGCTGGGATTCTCAGGCTAGCGAAGTTGCATTCTTCTACTACTACAGACGACCGCTGACAGTGATTAGTGACTAGTAAGTGACTATGGATGATGTTCGAGAAGGACTTTTTGATTGCCATTCGCTCCGCGTGGAAACCTGTCGAATCATATCATATCAAGTCACTTCAAGTTCTTACTCTTGCTATTTCTGTTTTGCGCGCATCTTGATTAATCAGATTTTTAACCCACGCTTAATATAGTTTCGGATCTCGCTCTCATGTCTTTTAGAGTCCCAGAACATCATTGGGCGATTCCTCGATAACATCGTATCAAATGTCATTGGCAAGTCATCTATCCTTCTCGGCTTGCATGGGTATTCCACTCTTCTGCGCAATCGGGAGGGTAAACATTTTACTACAAAGTGCGTGCTTCAGTTATTTTTTTGAGCGTGGAAATGGTTAGTAATGCTTGTGATTATCTGTGTCAAGCAGGCTTTCTTTCATTGACAGTTTGCAGTAAATGGCGCTTCTTGCAACTCACCGATCTTATTTTCTCTAAAACTTCCTTCTACTCAACAGCATTAACGGGCGCTAATTCACTGCAATTTTTGTACGTCATTCTTTGAATTGAATAATAACCGAATTTATCTCATGCTTTACGTTGTACAGTAAGCTTCAGCTAACTGACATCGTCTTGACTGTTAAGCCAGTGACAGACGCACCTGTGGCGCGTGTTACTGGAGCCTTTAAGCTTTTCTTTGTTACAGGTTCAGTCCAAGCATCAAATCTCTTTATTGTCGACATATTTGACCACGGAACTCGATTCTCAGACGCCGTGAAGCCGTTTCATTCATCAAGAAGGTGGTATTTCTTCACCTGGAGCTGAAATTACCTGGGCCCGTTTCTCTTGTGTTGACGTGCGAATTTTATCGCATGAGAACCATGGTACAGCCATATACCTTCGTGATCGCTTCCTTTTCTACTCTTCAGATATTAATAGGTTTTCTGATGCAGGATGACTCTCTGTTCCATTGTCTGTGGAGGTATGTAGGTGGAGGTACTTGGTCGGCAGAAGGATTACTAGGGGCCAGAGTATAATTATGTGGACTGAAAACTTGTACTATCACTTTTTGATTTGCAGATCGATCAACGACGAAACTTAACAATGTTTACAACTTCGTTTCCGCAGCAAAGGCAAATATTCAAGCCGATCTATTGTGTTTTGCTCGTCCTCCACCCAGAACGATGCCGATCCGTACAGTGAAGGAAACCCATGGACCCAAAATATCGTCCTCAGAAATAGATTGCCATCATCCCATCACGCAGGCACCGCCGCGCAAGCCTTCTTTCTCTTCCTGCAGCCCCAAACCTATCCTCCATGAGCAGCTTCACACACTCGGCGTCATGGCGCATGATACGGAAGGGCGGCTCGCTATGTTGCTGACTGATCAGTTGATCATATAAATTCGTCAGTGTGGTTAGCCCTCGCATTGACTAGCACTCCGTTTCAACCTTCAGTCAACTCTCGATCCCAGCATACTACAGACCACTTTTTAGAAGAGAAAAACGCTTTTGGTGATATCACTAATGACATCGTTCACCCTCAATTCTACTGTCAAACTCCGTTCTGGCATCGAGATGCCGATTCTAGGCCTCGGCGTCTATGCTAACGACGACTGCTACCCTGCTTGCAAGGTTGCATTGCAGAATGGGTACAAGTGAGTGACTCTTTTAATATAGAAAATGGGGGTCTTGAACTGATAATGCCACGCTTCACTCTTAGACTTATTGACACGGCTGAATACTATGGGAATGAAGAAGCCGTAGGCCGTGCTGTGCGCGATAGCGGTATACCCAGGGAACAACTCTTCATCAGTAGGCGTTATTTTACTCATGAGCCTGAATGCGCTAATCTGACGCGATGTACTCAGTCACGAAGGTGTACAGCGGCAATCACGGTTACGAAAAGACCATAGCAGAAGTTGAGCAATCGTTGAAGAAAATGAACATTGGTGAGATCCGAAATGCTAGTACCGGTGTATATGAGAAAAACCTTACTCACAAGTCGAAAATTAGGTTATATCGACCTTTACCTTATCCATGATCCTCAATCGGGTAAAGAGAAGAGACTTGAAGCATATAGGGCGCTGTTGGATGCAAAGAAGGCAGGAAAAGTTCGAGCGGTTGGAGTATCGAACTAGTAAGTCGCCTACAATGCGCATCTGCTTGACTTCGCTCAATTGGTTTATCCCCTCTTCAGTAATCCCAAGCATCTGCAAGAAATCAAGGAAGCTGGGCTGGAGATGCCTGAAGTCAATCAGATCGAGGTAAGCCGGCGATCCTGGAGCTCTATCCATCTGGATATTAACGCGTCCTTATCACATCCGCAGCTTCACCCATTCTGCCAACAGAAAGAAATCGTCCAATGCAACAACGAACATGGTATCGTATCTCAAGCATATTGTCCTCTAATCCGTGCCAAGTTCGATAGCCCAGTCCTTCAAGGAATTGCAAAGAAGGTGGGTTTAGCATCTCGCATGGAACCTCTCTCTTCTGATGTGTTGTTTAGGTCAACAAGAGCGTCCCCCAAGTCCTTATTAGGTGGTCTATCCAAAGAGGCTTTTCTCCTATCCCGAAATCAGCTAATCCTGAGAGGATCAAGTCTAACGTCGACATCTGTGATTTCTCTCTTTCCCCAGAGGACATGGACGCAATTAATGCTCTTGACCAGGGCCAGGCGGGAGCAATTTCTTGGAATCCCATCGACGCAGAGTAAATACAAGAGAAATAACTGCGTATATGACTAGCTTGGAATGTGGTAGCTGATCTTGAATGAATACTTTATATCTAATCCTGAATGATTTCGTTCATTTCCACCGACGCGGTGACGCGTCGCGTCTTTTAATTGCAATTTGGTTCACGTGACAAGCTGTAGCACCGCCACTCCAGCTTGAGACACGTCTGACCTGAGCTCGTCTGACAGCGTCTGACCGTGGAGTCTCGACGCTATGGTCTCTGGCGCAGCTTCCCAACTTTTCTTCGCTTTATAAGCTTATCTACTGGATTGTATGCTTGAACGACCGGATCCAATCATCTCTCAGCGCACAATGGGCGTCTTACAAGACTCATATTGCCAAAGGAACGGATGTTACGGAGCCCGACGGGTTGTATCGCAGAACCACTACTCTGACATCCAAGCTCTTGGAGATTGTGCCGTCTTCATGAAACAATCGAAAGGCTGACGCAGAAGGGGGAGCTATGGATGCTAGCACTGCTGAAGATCATGATGCAAGTTCGTATTCAGGTGGCTTTTCCTCGAGAAGCTGTTGCTCAGCGTTCACTTCTGTAAGCAAGAAAGGTGAGTTCGAGGGTCATTGTCTGGAAGTCAGCAACATGCACTCAATATTCTCCAGAAACAAGCAAGAATATGGTTTCTTAATACGAATACGAGGATGCGATCCACCTATTTCCGACTATATCAGGGATGCTTAACGTCAATGTTATGACATCAGACTGGGTGAATATCCGAAGTGGTGTTTTGCGGACACGAGTTTGACTATAAGACTACTCCTCCAACTTCATCCATGGTATCCATCTGGCGTACAATATATAAAGCAAGCTCCCTGCCTTCGCTTCCTCACTGCAAACGATTTCTACATTCTTCACAAATGGCTTCCAACTTCACTATTACATCGACCTTCAAGTTAAGATCAGGCAATGAAATGCCTATTTTTGGTCTAGGAGTCGCGGCCACTTCTGACTGCTATGAAGCTTGCAAAGTCGCCCTTCAACATGGTTACAGGTAAGCCTTGTTACACGTTTTGTGCATCGGCCTCTCCGTTAACATTGTTCTACAGACTCATAGATACAGCTCAGTATTACTTTAACGAGGAGCAAGTAGGTAAAGCTGTCCGAGACAGTGGTCTACCCAAGGAAGAAGTGTTTGTCAGTACGTATGCGTTTTCTCGTGTTGTAAAGTATAGGATCTGAAAGACGGTTTGTAGCTACTAAGATTTTCTCGAGCGATCATGGTTATGAGAACACAAAGGCTGCAATTGATAAATCCTTGTCGAAGTTGAACATTAGTGTGTTCTCGTTTGTTTCGCTGTATGGGACGACCAGCCTACTCACTAAACTGCGATTAGGTTACATAGATCTTTTCCTTATCCATGACCCAAAGTCCGGAAAGCAGAAGCGTCTCGAGACTTATAAAGCTCTTCTTGAAGCTAAGCAAGCTGGGAAAGTGCGCGCGGTGGGCGTATCTAATTAGTTCGTTGCATTGCTCAATATTCCACAGGCTCTTGCTGACGTCATTCTCCAGTTCTGGAAGACATATGGATGAAATCAAAGAAGCAGGGTATGAAATGCCCTCGGTCAATCAGATAGAGGTATGCCATGAGCTTTCGCTCCTTACTGCGTTAGCCAGGTATATTGAGCCTTCCTCGTCCAGCTCCACCCATTTTGCCAGCAAAAGGAAATTACGGCATACGATAACGCGCATGGTGTTGTCACGCAGGCTTTTTGCCCACTTGCGCGTGCACGCTTTGATAACCCAGTTATCCAAGAAATTGCACAGAAGGTATCTACGCGATGCGATTTCAACGTCGAGTCATATCTAACGACACATTTTAGTATCACAAAGAGTCGGCACAGATACTTCTGCGCTGGTCTATCCAGCGTGGATTCGCTCCAATTCCGAAGTCATCGCAGCCAGCAAGGATAAAATCGAATGCCGACATTTATGATTTTGTCATTTCTCAAGAAGATATGGCGAAGATAAATGCCCTTGACAAAGGCAAAGCAGGTTCCATCTCTTGGAATCCTGTTGATGCAGCTTAATGAGCGAGTCTCCTGCAAACTTATTCGCGTATCATAGCATTTTGCAGACATTAATCAACAGTTAAGCTTTTGACTCATAAACATGTCTGATTCCCTTCTTATCTCAAAGACTTTATCGACCTCCAGTTTGCATGTACCAATGAGGTAGGAGAATATTCATTTGTGAATATGAAGTGAAAATTAAGATTTGTTTGGCACTCTACAGATGCTATTCTACGCCGTTCTACAACCTTGCAACTTCATTGCTTCACCTCCGCTTTGAATTACGATTATCTACTTCTTGTGCGCTGCCTTGATGAGGTCTGCAGCACGTTCTGCGATAGCATATACTGCCGCTTGGGGATGTGCTCCTACGACAAAAGGCTGTTACGGATTTAATGAGTGTCAAGCACGTCAAACATCTGATAGCACTCACCCAAATAGATGCGTCAACCACGCGGAGACCTTTCACGTTCTTGACCAACAATTGTGGTCCAACAACCCCGGTCTTGTCAGACTCTTTCGAGATGATGGAAGTGGAGACCGGATGGCGGATAGTCGTTGCAAACTTTGCAGCGTATTCTTTGATGCCTTCGTCTGTCGTGGCGTTTACAGAGTCGACAAATGGTTTGATGATGTAGTCCTTCCATGGAGATGCGGCTACGAATCTTTGAGAGGACTTGACGGCTTCGACTAGAAGCGATTGGTCAAATTCGGTGCCAAGGAGGTTAGGATCGATGAGAGGATGGTCGAAGGCGGAGCTGGTCGCCAGTTTAACAGAGCCACCTGCGACGAGGTTGTCAGCCTTGCGATTTGACCGACTCGAGATGCCTGAATCACTCACGGGCTGTGGGCGCAACCGCTGCGACGAGTATACTGAAGAAATTGCCCGTTGGAGGAGCTGTTTGCGTAAATGAGAAAAACCCATTCTATCGCCAAGGTTATCACAGCTGTCTCAACAACACCATCCTGAAGAAAAACGACACACCTCGTACATCATTTCGAAGTGTGGAGAATGAGGACCTCCAGTAGGGTCACCGAATTGCTTCAGCAATGGCGAGTCATCAGGAAGGCGGAACCAGCCAATGTGGTTTCCTGCAGGGTTGTTGGCAAAGATTCCCGTATGCGTCGCGTCGTACTCTTTCTGCGCTGCAGCGAAAAGGTCCGGACGTTGGTTCAACGTGTCTTGTGTTTGGTTATCGTTCGCTATCCATTGCATGGCCACGAAGGGGTGGTCTTGCATGTTCTTCCCGACGTCGGGCAAGTGAACAGATGTTGGGATCTTGAGTGCTTCGAGCTCTTTTTGATCACCTATCCCCGAAAGCATCAGGATCTGTGGCGTCCCAATGGACCCCGCAGAAAGGATGACTTCTTTCTGGGCGGTGACTTTGAAGCGAGGGCCTGTGAACGATTTTAGGGTCTATGAATATGTTATATGCGCGTATCAACAGGCTGAAACTTACCCGAACGACTCTGGGCGAACTCAACGCCTTGTAATATGGGCGCCGATCCGGTGTGGCCCGTCTGGATCAACCGGGTGACTTGAGTCTCAATCAGCACATCTACATTAGGACGACCTAACGCCTCTGTTAGAAATGCTGTCGCAGAGCTGCTTCGGGCGCCATTTCCAATAGTCGACTGCAGCCACCCTACACCGAGCGGGGTGCCCGAATTCATGTCCAAGTTGAATGGGAACTCGTCCTTGAGCACTTCTGTAGTTTTCGTCACACGGTCATCGATATCTGATGGGAATCCAGGCAGCGTTGTCAACAAGTGTCCGTTAAATCCGTGTACGGCAGGATTAAATTGGCCTGTCGTGTTGTGGCCATCGGCGGGAGGGAGATGTTTTTCCGTCTAGAAGGTCAAATCGACAAAAAAGTGTTTCTCAGGAGGTGTGGCCTCAGTTATCAAAGATAGTGGTTTGCTTACCTTGAGAATGTATGGGAGGATCTTTTTCCAGGACCAACCATCATCACCGGATACCCTCGCGAGACGATCGAAGTCATCAGAAGAGCCGCGTGTGTAATACATGAAATCTGTCATGTCGTCAGTCAGGGCGGTGTATAGCACATATAGCTTTTGCCATTATTAGAATGCCCACTTACTGACAGAACTACTGCCTCCAAGCACACGGCCGCGTGGAAAGGCGACAGAACGCCCTGCAAGACCTTGCTGGGGTACTGTGGTGTAATTCCAGTCGAAGGAGGTGCTGGGAGTTGCATCTCCCACTAGGAATGGTATTTGAATAACATCAGCGCCGTCGCCTGTGTTGCTGTAGGGATAGAAGAAAAGCACGGGTCAACGGATATGAAAGATAATTAAAATTGCACTGCAAAGTAATTTACCTTCTTCCGGCTTCGATGACTAGCACCCTGACTTGAGGGTCCTCAGAGAGTCTGTTGGCAATTACGCAACCCGCTGTACCAGCTCCGACCACGACAAAGTCGTACTCGGCTGACTTCAGCTGGGCTGGGCTCGTCAGAAGCGAAGCAGAGATCTCTTTGGATAGGAAGCTAAGTGCCAGAAGCTTTGAGAGCTTCATGAACGCCATGCTTGTTCGAATGGAGAAAGTGTACGACGACGGTCTCTCTTTTATAGGCGGGCGCATTGAAACATCCCCGAGTAACTGACTAAAATCCGCATAGGTGATTCGTTTTACCAAGTCATCGTATAAGGCTAGTACTATTCTGACTGCGGTATACTGAGGTACACACACAAATCACACGAACATCAACGGCTGGAAAGTGGGGACGTACCCGAAGTACTAGTAACGATTCAAGGCGAGGTGTAATCATCTGTATCTTTCTCTCCATTCCTGATGCCGATGGTAAAGGCGTAGCGGAGGCTCTTGTACCGCGCACATTACGCATCAAACTGTCACTTATTCCTAGTGATTACAGGACCCATCCGTCAACGCGGGATCCCACAACCCGTATAGCTTTTGGTTTAGCTATATGCTTTGCCATGGATCACCAGAAAGCTGGAATGCTTGGATTTGATTGAGGTACAAGCTCAGATTCACAGGCGTCTAAGCACGTAGTTGGTACATCTATTTTTAGAACATATCATCTAAAACGACCGCGTGCGGTCAGTTTTATCTTTTTCTGTCTATACAATTTTTGTCAGTTCATCGGCAAAGATCTGTAGCCGCTGGGTAGTATCGCGACGGTGATATGGATGATTAAAGTCTGAAAATGACTCGTGGCAGGAGAGTCAGCAATCACACCGACTTACTGCTGGCGCAGGCTACAAGTAAGGCTTGGCACCGGATATCAGAAGACCATTCTCTCCTTCTCATTCATAGGGGATGATAGTGGGAGGAATTAAATCATCACTGACATAGAACTTATTGATTGACGTCAAAGGGTATGATTCGAAAAGCTCATGGCATGGTGACTTGTGCCTTGCTATGCATATCACGAGCCTTCTATTTCATGTAGCTCTGGTAAGTGTACTCTAATTATAAGCAGCCCGCGTGAGGTACGAGTAGCCAAACTGCCCATATTTCCATCACCTTCAGATCAAGAGCAAGGACGCAGTTAAACCAAACTTGGGGGGGCGATGTCCACGGCTGGAAGTGGAACGGAGCCGGTACGTAGTGTTATGATCCAGTGCTATATATAGGGCCCTTGGCCTTATCATTAACCTCCCATCATCAATGACCCGAGGTTACTTTGGAGGTCCCTCATGAAAAAGTCTCGAGTTCTACTTCCTCTGCGACGAAGCGTTATAGGTCAGTAAATATAGCCGCCCATCAAAAGACAGGCAGCTGTGGGACGGGTGTGGAGCGAAGAAGACCGAGCCTGTTCCACCGCCCATGCCCGCGCTAGCAGTTCAATTACTTGGATACGTACGCGGTTACTCCAGTCCAAATATTGATATTTGTCCCCCGAGTTTCTGCAAGGTATAAATCATATGATGTTTTCCCTATGCACTCACGCTGTTCTGGTTGGCGAGAATAACTCGACAAAGCACTGCGCAGTGCGCATAGATGCCATATTCTCTTCTTCCCGAGCGTATCGCTGAAGCTTGTGCCTCACGTCAAAGGCGGAGAATAAGAATCTGCTTCAAGAGTGAACCAGGCACTGAGCCATCAAGGGACGCACGAAAAGAGGGAAACCATTCTCAGCAGTATCATAGCTGGATCAACGCTTGAGAGATTGGTATCCTTTCAGGAATGCTCACTCACACAGAAAGTCTCTCTCGCCAGTGGTACGGTACCCTGATGGCTAAAAACAGCACCGTTAGCGAGCGTGTGATGCTGGTCTAATCGCGGATATGAATGACATGCCGTTTCTTTTCTTCCCCACGAAATTTTTGGAATAGTAAGGACTGAGAAAGATATAAGCAAAGCCCCTTGACTTGCAACCACCATGTTCCCATGGATTTCCCACGCGTGTGAGAATGGTAAAAGGAAAGGGCTGGGCTACAAAACGGAATAGGGACACTGTGGGCTACCATTATACCCAACAAGAACCTATATACGATGCCCTGGGCAACCCAAGCCGCTTCCAAAGCATAAACCTGAATGACGGTGCACAAATGATGCCCGAGAACTAATGACCTACGAGGTCAATGTAAACTGAAGAGTCATGCATTAACGCACAAAATAGAAATGCACAATAACTTGGAAAACCAAAACCAACTACTACAGCTCTGATGTACTGATAATAGCAGCTAAATAATGACGAGGCCAGAAAGCAAGAGAATAAGGAATTAGAGGCACGTCAACCACAATGGCAGAAGGGCGGCGACGAGTAAAAGCCATGTGAGCTACCCCAACCAAAAGAAGCGGCCACATGCCCTCACCACAAACCAACTGAACACACACGAATGCCACCTCACCAGAAGTCCAACACTCCTAGACGCAAAGCAGCGGAAGCCATGATGAACCCACCTCCTGCACAGCCTGAGACGCATCACGATAACGAGACGGAGGGCGAAACCACGGACAGGCTCGGAAACACTATCCCACCCAACGACAAAGCACAGCTAACTCCTGGACAACAGACCAAAGCTTCTCAACACCCAGTTGCAGTTCCGACTGCGGTACCATCTGTTCGACAACTGTTACTAGTATCTGAGGAAGCAAGGAAGAGAGAAAGGGACTCACCGAACTCGAGGAACGCAGGCGGACCGTACCTGAAGAAGCAGCAAAATGAGAATGGCGAAGGAGTCCCCACTAAAACCCACCCTAACACGCCTGGCACACCTACACCCCGCCGTCCAACCACAAACCCCAGTCAATCCAACTCGAATGCAGGTCGGACTTTGGAGGTGGACAAATCATTGCACTACGAAGATCTCTTCACAAGCCGCAAAGGAACGGATTCACTCTTCCGAGGAGCGGCCAACCGTGACCCCAGCGCACACGAGCTGAACTCGCCCATACTAAACGAGGACACCGATATGGGAGACCCAGAAGAACCGACTCCTGCTCGTTACGGTATGCAAATGGAAAGCGGAGGAGGAGGACAACGAACCCACCGAACGGCGGGGAGCCAATTGGGCTCCAACACTCCCAACCTGTCCCTTCAGCATGCAACAAGGACCTCGACCTCAGTGGCTCAGGACACAAACCAAGCCCAGGCCCGAATGCATAGACCGCCTACGGTAATTCAGCAAATGCTCGATAGGGAATCCACTACACTCAACCCCATCATCAATCGAGAGGGAGCACAAATCCCGACGAATCCGGTAGTGGCGACCATCCAACATACTAATGTCCAGGGTGAAGGGGAAATGGACGTTGAGAACGACCAAAGGGAACGAGCGGATGAACAGGAGGCAAGCACGCACGTCGGAAACTACATACCACCACCGCACCTCAACCTCGCCTCCCCGGCCCCGAACCAAGCTTTCCCGATCATCGAAGGGATGTGCACGCACCTGATCAAAGAAGCGGTCACCACCGCTGGCCACACCAATCTCAGAGGAATCAGAAACCCCAAAGCATGGCTGGTAGCGCCAGCATACGCACCCAAGAGCGACAATGCGGAGAAAGCCCACGAACTCGCAGACTTCCTCAAGGCGATATTCCCTGGCGAACGAGGCAGCACCATCTACGTCAGCGGCCTCCCAGTCGACAAAACACTCACCAAACGCGGATACGCCATCACTCCATTCGTTGCCAGTGGCCTCACTGATGATGAAGCAGCAACACTGATCGAGCGCCGCTTCTGGGCGAACCCCAAATTTGCCATGTTCTGCTTCCCAATCAACAACTTCACCTCGCAATACGTCCTTACGCTGGGCAAGGTAGCCATGGACTCCACGGCTGCGGCTGCTCTCGAAGTAACTGAGTTCGTCAAGGACACCCTTCGCGAAGACAAGAAACTGCGAACCTTGATATCGAAGAACCGCGATGCGATGCCAGCCCACCTAGACAATGTAGAAACCTTCAACCTTATCCTCGACTCCATAAAAGTGAAACACGACAGCGTACAGAAGAAGGGACAATCAAAACGACGCACCCTATTCCATGTCTATATGACTCACCCAACGACTGACCCTAACGCGGTGAAGAAGCTACGAAACCACCTCCACTCCCTGGAATATCATACCCCTGCCTGCATCGGCTCGGCGGATGATGCCTTTACGTGCCGACTGTGCTATGCACTGGATCACCACGCATCGAGCTGCCCCTATCTCACCATCCCCGGTTGGACAATTCCCATCCCCAAAGCAGAGTACGAACTCAATGGCTCAGAAGATGGCGAAAGCGATGAGGAAAGACCGTACGCGCCGGGCCCGAGCACCGCACCCCAGCGTGGCCGAGGGTTCGGATACGGGCGAGGCCAGAGGGGAACTGGTGGGGACTGGGGTAATCATAACGATGGAGCAATGAACAGAGGCAACTGGCAGGGCCGAGGAACAAGGGGAGGAAGAGGCGGCCGAGGTCGAGGCGCAGGAAATGACTCATATGCATGGCCATCAGGCCAGTACTTTTTTTGAACGCGTAAAACCATTTTCTAGTTAGACTTGCGAGCAACGCCTGCTGTATGTTTTATAGACTCGCCCCTTACCTACCTCCCTTCTCCGTGGTAGTTATCAATTTATGCATACCCTTACTGTCTGCACGCAGCGCCCCCACAATCCGTGTCACTCCCCTAACAAGGTACTAGCAATATCAAAAGCATGACTCGGACCACAAGCCCAATACACGCAGATTGAGACATAAAAGCAATATCAATTCAGACGAGAGTCAAGGCTAGCTGGAGCCCAGCTCCTTCCCAATACTTTATGACGGCCAATACATGTTGCGCTGCTAGACTACCACAACATGAACAAGATCCCGGCTAGAAAACGATAACAGTCAACCCAACTATTAACTGAGATAATATTAAGGCTATAAGACTCGGCTTACCAACAGGAAATCAATGAACGCTGGGCCAGAATCGGGGGCTGCGATGAGGCAGACCAAAAACACTAGACCAGGTGGCTAGGAGGAACAGATTAACTTTTTAAAAAAATGATGAAAAGTACACCAAGATAACGAGACATACCTGGCATCCTCTAAGCCCACAGACTCGCTAGCGACCTGGGCCAGATCATCAACTGGGAGAAACATACGGCGGACGTAGGACTGAGTGGACTGATTCAGGCGATGTTCGGGAGGAGTCATGGACAAGGGAGTAGCTGGGAATGGTATGGGAGAGACGACTGGGAGCTTATACAGCCACAGAGTAAAGAGTAGACGGAGGTGCTCCCAAGTGGTGAGATCCACCCATATGAGCGGGACCAATACCTTGACAGGCTGAGCCGAACCTGCCAACGAAGAGAAAATACCCGTAAAATGGGCAAAACCCTCCTCCATAAATACAGGGCTACCCAACTTCCCACTACACTTGATCTCCTGCTTGTCCTCCCACTGGACGATAAGGTATGTGAAATCCCCAGTTCGAATAGGCCCGGAAGGCTTGGCAATTACGCGCCACCATGACTCCTGTATGGTTCCTCCATGACGGTCGACGGCGGCCCTCTTGTGGCCAACAAACACAGATTCCAGGCAATAGGGGGCCATAATCGCTATGCACCAGAGTACACTGAAAGGACGGAACAAGGAAGGGATTCCCCAAAACTGAGGAATGACTCTGCCCAACACTACCCCATTTTAAACCCTCAGAATGAACTCAAGTGAATAGCGAGACATAAGCCTGAGACCCCAACCCTTGCATGAAACCCACGATGTAATCGCCAACCGAAAAATACGGACCTGACGTTACGATAGAATTAAAGAATACCTGCCGGCAGAATTGACGTGACCATAAGCGAAAACCCAACCCTACAATGAGATGAGAGGTACGACCACATGCAAGGGGGGAGTAAAGAGGAGGGGAGTACCAATGGAAGCACCACCAGAAAGAGTCCGAAAGACATGATGTTATGGATAACCCTATGCCCAGACACGCCCAAATATACTGGCCAAGGCAAACACCTGGTTACAGGAAAGCGAAGACGGAATAGGAGTTAGGAGCCTGGAATGCTCCGAAATCAAAGCTTCTAACGGCGATCTATTGAGATCTTGTCAGAACACGCCGTGCCGAGAGGCTCAAGTAATGGTGAACCATGGAGCTACTGCCCCATTTAGTAACCTGAAACATCTTCTGACCGAATGGAAGCTACGTACTAGCTCCTGACCCAACAGTTGGCCTCGGTACAGTCAGTTGGGTGTCAAACGTACTGCGACAAACCTATTACCAAATGCTCTGCCGGTGCACAGAGCCCGAACAATGCACCAGGAGGACGATGACGTAGCTACTATGGGCAGAGGGTTGAACCCTACAGCTACGGGGGTTCCACCTGAGGAAGGCATAGTAGCGGAGGGGCAGCGTAGCACTAGGGCACATCCAGAAGGGGAGCAGCTCCCAGATCAGGGAAACCAAGCCCAAAGGTCAGTTGGAGCGGCTGAGCCTAATGACAGGTGTGCCTATCAAGACAGACACCGAAACAATGAACCTGAGCTAATCGGACAAGGCGGAGATAGAGATCAAAATCGAGACCACCATGAGGAACCTGAACCGCTAATAGAGAGAAATGAACGGCAACAGCAGGCAAACAGCAATAAAAAGAACTCAAAGGCTGCAGTAAAATTAGCTTCGATGAACATAAATGGCTTCAACGCAGCAAGAGCAGAACACAGTGAAACAGGAGGGAAATGGAACAATGTACGTGCAATTATGCATGAAAAACGAATTGGTATACTGCTAGTCCAAGAAGCCCATCTAGATGGAGATCGAGAGAGAACACTGCAAACATTATTTGAACGTCAGCTCCAGATATGGAATTTTCCAGATCCCGAAATGCCGCGAGCACGGGCAGGGGTTGCCTTTGTAATAAACAAGCAGATTATCAATGCTTCGAACGTTGGTGAAGTACGAAGCATTGTCCCAGGAAGGGCAGCCTCAATTAAACTCACAATAAATACAGGAAAGTCAATGACAATACTTAATGTCTACGCCCCAAACCAGGCAGGCGACAACAGAAACTTCTGGCAGCAACTGGCAAATTACTATGCCCAACACCCAAGCCACAAGCCTGACGTGATGGCAGGAGACCTAAATATGGTAGAAGATTCAATTGACCGACTGCCCATGAGAATGTCAGACCCTCAGGCAACAGTCGATGCACTGGACTATCTAAAAACTGAACTTGGTCTGATAGATGGGTGGCGTAATACGTACCCAACAGAGAAAAACTGGACATACAGACAACTGACTGCTCATGGTTCAAAGTCTCGCATAGACAGAATATACGTCACAAACCACATCTTCCAGTCAGCGTTCGAATGGCGAATAGAACCATGCTACATAAGTGACCACCAGATTGTGCTTGTCAAATTGACCGATGAACAAGCACCTGAGTCTGGCACTGGTAGACGCACATTGACAAGTTATCTCCTAAAAGATGCAATGCTACTAGAACACATAAGGAAAATGGGGCTTGAACTAGAGGAAAAGTTCAGAAATTTAGCAGACGGCACTGAACAAAGGACCGAGGAAAATAATGTGCAGATATTATTAGCACAGTATAAAATCGAAGTCATGGGCATGGCGGCACGCAGAGAAAAAGCCATAATACCAAGAGCGTTAGCGCAGCTTAAAACTCTTGAAGAGCAGCTTGCAGCAGCCAACAATGATGATACACTACCACAGGCTGAAAAGATACAGAGGACCAACGACTTGCTTAGGCAAATAGAGCAAATAATGCGCCAGCAGCGCAACAGGCAGAAAAAGAAAATAGCAGCGACCAATAGATTACTGAGCGAAACAATAAGCCGAGAGTGGAGCACAATGAATAAACAAAAACAGCCGCGGGACCTAATAATGGCACTGAAAAGACAGGGCCCGGAAAACATCCAGCCAAGAAATAACCTCCAAGCCCCTAGGGAAAAGAACTCTAAGAAAATGACACAGATGATGAGAGACTATCATCACGGGCTACAGAGAGAAGGACTCATTACAGACCCTATAGAAGAACAGCAAAGAAATCTAAAAATAAATGAGGTCCTAAACGTAGCAGTAGACAAACTAGACGACAACCAAAAAGGAATATTAGGCCAAAGAATCTCCAGGGATGAAGTAGTTGAGGCGCTGAAAGTAGCGGCGCACTGGAAAGCGCCTGGGGTTGATGGAATACCATATGAACTATGGAAACAAATGGCAAGAAGATTTGTAGAACGAAGAGATCAAGAGCGACAACAAGATAATGGCGTAAACCAAGGAGGAGATGGGAGAATGAACGGACAACCTCAGGAGGGAAACGAGCAAGAGAATGCAAACGCAGATGATGCTGAGAGGCCCCTCGAAGAAATAGCTGAGGAGGATCCCAGAGGCGACAAAGACCCACAGCCAGACATAATAGCAATCCTGACCACAGTGTTTAATGATATTGAAGAGCATGGGGTGGACAAATCGACAAAGTTCTCCAGGGGGTGGATGTGTCCTCTCTATAAAAAGAAAGACAAGGATGAAATGGCAAACTATAGGCCGCTGACAATGCTTAACACAGATTACAAGCTGATGACTAAGGTGTATGCAACACGGTTAAGTAGTGTGGCCACAACAGTGCTTCATGAAAACCAAGCGGGCTTTGTCAAAGGAAGACAAATAACAGACCAGACAAGATTAATAGAAACCATGATAGACTACGCAGCAACGACTGGAAAAAATGGGCTGATAGTAGGACTGGACCAAGAAAAAGCCTATGACAAAATAGCACATGACTACCTCTGGAAAGCTCTACACAAGTTTGGAATACCGCAAGAAATGATAAACACAATAAGGTCCTTATATGAGAAGGCGGACACAAGAGTAATGGTGAACGGTTTTTTGAGTGACACATACAACATAGTAAGAGGAGTTAGGCAAGGAGATCCACTGTCATGCCTCCTGTTTGACATAGCAATTGAGCCGTTAGCGATAATGCTACGTACTTCGCCCAGCTTAGCAGGCTATACTATAAAAGGAGTTACTGAAAAGGTGATAGTGAATCTATTTGCAGACGATACAACAGTTTTCCTTGCAGCAGAAGATAGTTTCCAAGACCTACAGACAATACTTAAAAACTGGTGTACAGCGTCTACAGCCAAGTTTAACATAGACAAGACAGAAGTAATTCCAATTGGTACGCAAGAATATAGATTAGCTGTATTGGCAACCCGGAAAACAAATCCCAATAGCGAGGCAATTCAAGCCAACCTACACATAGTACCAGATGGAGAAGCAGTTAGGATGCTAGGGGCGTGGGTTGGAAATAAAGTTAACGCAACAGAAGTATGGGCCCCAGTGCTGGAGAAAGTTGATAAAAAATTAGCACAGTGGGCAAAGAGTAAGCCCACAATTGAGGGACGTCGGCTGATAGTACAAATGATTGTTGGTGGAATGACCCAATATCTGAGCAAAGTCCAGAGTATGCCGAAAGAGGTGGAAAAAAGGCTGGACAGAAGGATACGCAAATACATCTGGAGTGAAAAGAACTCCACCCCAGTTAAGATGGACACAGTACACGCACCAATTGAAATAGGTGGAAGAGCAGTGCTAGACATCAAGGCACGAAATGAGGCAATCAATATTATGTGGCTACAATCATATTTACGCAATGCAGAAAAAAGACCTCTATGGGCCTGGGTAGCGGATGGGGTATTAGCAGGTAATGTACCAAAGAATAATGCACCCTTCCCCCACGAGGCACGATTGAATATGATCACACAGACGTGGAAGCCCTACAAAAGCAAGAAGGCACCAGCCAGCATAAGGGGTCTTCTCGCAACAGCTGTAAAGTACGGACTAAGGCCAGAGGCCCTCCACGTGTCAGACAATGTACTTCGGGAGATGCCTATCTGGAGACACACTGAAATGAAAATAACAGAACAGCGACTGGCAACCACAAAAACAGGAAAATGTCTTATACAGAAACACCATGCAGTAAAACTAGGTGACGTTGAGCAGATAGCAGGCATGGCCAATGCACATGGGCATGTAGATAACAAAGACTGTGGATGCCAGAATTGCCAAAACACTAGATTGAATAGCCAATGTGTAGCGCCAAACCGATGTATGAAGACAGCCCAAAAAGCAGTGACAGCAATAAATGAGAAGTGGCGACCATGCCCGAATTGGGCCCCAATAAATGCCCAACAGGTAGTACAAGGCGATGGCGCTGAGGGCGGTAAAATAAAAATGGTAGACAAATCATTACCTGAAGTGCAGCAAATGGAAGGAATATACCGGATATTCACAAGTGGAGTCACCCACCCTAGACGCCCAAGAATTAGAGATAATGTACGGGATGGAGAGGAAGGAAAAATTGTAGTAAAAACTGCAACCACCTCTCAAGTGCAAAATGGCACCCCAATAACAACAGTGGCAATTGTCTACAAAGTAAACAACGTCCAAAAAGAACGTGTAGTCAGGCTACCTCGGAAATTAGCAAAGCTGACAGAGAGTGGAAGTTTGGTTGCAATCCGACTCGCACTCAACATGGCCCCCAGAAAAGCAACGCTAGAAATAGAAGTACCCTCAATTAGTGTGTTTAACAGGCTTACAAAGACAGCTAAAGAGGACGAGAGCAGAGGCTACTTAGGTGTGCAGAATGCGCCACTGATCAAGGCAATACTAGCCCAAATCAGGGGCCGAAAGGGACACACGCTGTTGAGAAGTGGAATGCGACTACAGGAATCTGAGGAGCAGAATAGGGCAGAACAACTAGCAAAAGACGCACAACAGAATGTAGTGACAGATGTCATTAGCCTGAAAACTAGTCCATCCAGGAAGTTAACAGGTGCCGAGCTTGCCCTACTAACCCAGAAAGATGCGTACAGACACATTAGGTCCAAAAAGCAGCAAAAGTATGAACACCGGAAGAGGACAGCCGAAAACATAAGCCAAGTTCAGAGAGAGATAGAAAACGCATTCCGCATTAGTGTGAAAGAGGAACAAATATGGAAAGCCGTTAGACACAAGGACCACTCAAGGAACATACGCTACTTCCTATGGATGACACTACATGACGCCTACATGGTTGGGACCAATTGGCAACGGGCAACCTATGCACCAGAACTACAGAACCGAGGCAACTGCACAATGTGTAACAAAACAGAATCGATGCAGCACATACTCTTTGAATGTCGGTCAAATGGACAAGAAAAGATATGGCAAATGGCAAAACAACTATGGGATAGGAGAACCGAAGCAGAAGAGTGGCCAGCGCCGAGCCTCGGAACAGTTGTAGCAAGCGCACTACCTAACCTACCGTTACAGCGAGACAAGTCACCTACAAAAGGACTCCTTAGGTTTTATAGAGTCCTTATGGCTGAAGCAGTGTATAGCATCTGGAAACTTCGCTGTGAAAGAATCATACAAAATGAAGACAGACAACATAGCCAGAATGAAGTGCAAAGCAAATTTGAACACGCGTTGCAAACCCGCCTAGAATTAGATGTGGCAATGACACACCAAAGATATGAAAAAAGAGCTCTCCCACGAGGATTAGTTCGAGACACATGGAACAATGCAGTACAGGTAAATAGAATAAAGGTGCCGCTTCCCAAAAAGTGGCCGGGCAAAGGACAAATGGGAGTTTTAGTGAGTATTGGGCTGGGGGGGCACGAAGAGAGGAGGCGGGGTATAGGTTAATACCTGGCCCGCGCCTTGGTGCCACCAGCCTGGAGCCTCACACTAGCCGGACCCGGTAAGGGAAACCGGACTGTGCGTAAAGGCATTTCTCCCAGGTGGACACTAACAATTTATCCAAGGGCTAATACAGACCCTTGGTCACCACAAGTGGGCGACGGGGTATCATTGATGATGGCCTGCTGCTACTAACACTCCACCAAAAAAAAAAAAAAAAAAAAAGAGAAAGATATAAGCGAACGGGTTGCCCTTCTACTTCGGCATAGGTATATGCATAACCACTGACATGGGCTTCCAAATCGACACCGCTGAACTGTCCGGGCTGGTGGTGGAAGCCTGCTTCTACGGTGCGCTACTGTCATGCCTTTATGAGTCGCGTTCGCTGAGAGACCCTCACCACCGCTTTCGACAGGCATATATGTGACATTATTTATTGTATCGGCCTATGTGTTTAACCAGCGCAGATCCGTCAATATAGCTACCTTGAATGTCCCTATGACGGTCACGGCGGTGGCGATGTTCCTCTGCGCGACAGCGCAGCTGGCTGTAGACACTGCGAACGTCTTCGTTGCCTTCTTGCACAACGATAGGGCCGAGCGGATTAGATTCCTCGCCGACACATCCACAAAGTTGTTCTCCGCCAAACATTGCATCTTGATTTCCCAGCTATTAATTGGTGACTCGTTCGTGGTGAGCTTGACTCCTCTGTAGATGGAAAGGAGAAGGAGAATCTAGCACTAACAAAAAAGCGAACAGAGTTATCGTTGTTGGATCGTGTGGGGAAGGAGGTGGTGGATTGTGTTACTCCCGGTCATGCTCTCCTTAGGAAGTGCCAGTACGTTCGCCGACTTGCAAATTACCGCTGCCAACTGAAAATCATCCGTCTAGCTTCCGGCACTTATGTCATGTGGATCTTTGCGCATAGACCAGACACGACCGTAAAGGAGGAGAAGAGTTGGGTCGCAGCTATCTTCACCCTAAGCCTTTGTGCGAATGCCGTGGCTACCGGTACGAACATTTCGGAAGTATGACTTTGGGCGCGATACTGACACAGCGTTGTCTTCCACGTAGGATTGCTCGCGTTTCGGATATGGCAAGTTGACAGAAGAGCAAGGCGCGCGTTAGCCTCTGGCTCGACTCTTATGCCTATCGTTAAGATTCTGGTTGAATCTGGTGCGATTAACGCTGCATATTTATTTATTTACAACGTGACCCTGCTGAGCGGGAGTCAGTCCCTCGAATTTATGGCACAAGTGGTGAGTTACTAGTTACCACTTGCCTTGCGGTAAACGTGGTGTGGAGGGTTGCTGATGATACTTATACGTTGTCCATTCGTACAGGCAACCCCCATTAGCGGCATTATCTTCTCCATCATCATTATCCGAGTTGGGTTGAACACGAAGGGCGAGCTTGACTGGACCATAGACCATCGCACCACGATACAGTTTGCAGCCAAGAAGAAGGAGACAGGCATTTCCGACTTGACTGAACCCGGTTCGCAGACCATTCGAACTCTGGATTTTGACGTAGCGGTGGGTCGTTCCTTTGGCACTGCGACAACCGACAGGGATATAGAGCTAGGTAATGTGGACGATAATAAAGATGTGAGGGTTCTATAAGACGTTTGTTAATATAATTTTGTTTTCCCAATGTACTGCTCAATCCCTCACCTTGAATTGCTTAAGCATTCAAAGGAATTGCAAACCCTTTTTGAAATGAATCCCAAAAATATAGGACGTGTGGGAGACAACACATAGCCAAAGTGATCCTGTGACGGGTTCTGAGGAGGCTCGAAAAGGCTCGGAGTGCTTGAGAATTGCATTTTGCCTAAGTGGATGCAGCTGCGAGAACTACCCATGTTCACCCTGGAGACCCAATTGACGTGTTTTATGCCAGTATATGCGCTTGATCAGAACTTCTAATCGCTCTATGCTGCAGGGCAACTGTCGTAGATGAGAGTACTGAACGCAGAGTAGTAGCGTTTTCTTCTTGTTGGCTTAGAAGAGAGGTACTGAGACCTCGTCCTGTAAGACGGGCATATTAAATGGAAGACGTCCTTGTATTCGCGGCGACGGCCTTCACATACCATCACTCTTTACGCCGGTCTCCTGTAAATCGTATCTCGCTCTTCAACCTCCGTCCTCCGATAAACCAATTAAATCGTATTCTTTTCTTCGAACAGTGTAGAACAGCGGCAAGGCGACGAGGTCAGAGATATGCTACTTGGGGGCGTTTGGGGGACGCTAAATTATTGCTTTCCTTGCAAGGTTCGAGGTGGCCACCAATGGAAATGCACGCCGCCGAGCACTATCCAGCAGCCGTTACGGACCATCTTGACTCGAATCTTACGCCGTTGCAAATGTCGAAGCATGTCTTGTCAATGAGCAAAAGATTTGGAAGTGACGGCAATGAGGAAGGCCTATTTAGCTGTACGCGAGCTTGGCCGCTGCACGCGGCATCAAACAACTTCCTCTCATCGTTCATACCACTTGGAAAGACAGCAGAACGCTCATCCTTTGTGTACGCGGCCACAAGGGTTCCTTATCGCGGTAGAAAACAAGAATCAGCATCAACCTCGACGTGCTTCAGGATTATCATGATTTCACTCACCCTGACCGCAATCCGCTCGATTTCGCTACTTTTCCTCGCCACCGGCCGGATTCAGGAAGCTTACTGGGATTCAGGATACACTGGATAACTTCAATCGACATACTTCCTTTAGCATCGCAGCTGGAAAGCTACTTAGCAAGGACACGCAGCGGCGCCTTCGTACGCAGCCGTGATTCAGACCGGCTTGTGGCCTGCAACCTATGCCTCCTACCGCAGCTTTGCCAAACAGGACAGGTTTGGACAAAAACCACCCTAAGCCGACCGAGGACTAGAACCTAGAAAGCGAGGCACAGGAAAAGGGCAATCAACATGGCGGACGATCTGAAACATACAAATTTCACGGAAACATCGATCGTATTTTATCTACAGCAACACATGGATTGGACTATACATTAAGGATGAGAGTCTCAACCGGACTCTCGGCAACTTCTCCGGAAACCGAAGCGTAGTGCAAAGGAATTTGGACTCCAGTCGAGTCGGGATAGGTCGGGGTTTTCCAGAGTTGGAGCAGTTTTGCAGGCGGTACATACAGAGGTCCGTTTGCGTCTCTGGGCACGTTGAAAACATCGCACGAATCATCGTGCACATATGAAGGCGCTACCTGGAACGACATACGCCAGTGGAGATACCTGAAGGAAAGGCTCTTTGCATACAAGCACCTTTGCTTCTTGATCTTGTTTAGGAGGACACAAGAACATACCCCTCCCTTCCAATATGGATGCGGCCGGCTCTGTATCACCGTTCTAGAAGGAACATACACATCCGACTAGCCGGCTAGTTTGCAGAACTCCAACCGTTCCCTAAGGGGGGGCACATCTTTTCCAGGATGAACTGCTCTGCAGAAGCGAGTAACAGCTGCTACGCTCCCATAACGAACACACCGGCAAAAAGTTCAGGTGCACATCGTGAATACCGACAGCCTCTCATGCCTGTTCTTCTCGAGTCCCAGCGAGTGCGCCACGAGATGGCGTCTTGACGAGTGTCCAGTTGAGACCGCGTCAATTCGATTGCGGTTGCTATTTCTTTCTCTTCGACGGCAGAACGATATCCCAGGATCCGGCCACGGAAGGTTGCCTCAGAAGACGTCAATGCACGTAAAATGTCGACGAGCTCGTGAAGTTCTCAGCCAAAGTTGTTTTACCGATACTCGTTGGTTGAACCACATCCTAGAATCCACAAAATGTAGGATTTGGTCGCAAGATGGCCAATGCGCGTGGAAAACGTCGACAAGCTCCTACTGCTCTGAGCAAATCATCCGTTTACGGCGACACATTCCGAGGCCAGCAGCCAACTACGTGGAACAATGTCGCGCATGTTGTCCGGTATGACGTAGAAAGAGTTCGTAACTGGGTCCCGTTGCAACCTTCGCCCTGCGATATTCGTGTCGTCCACGTCTTTGTGATAATGCGAAAGGACAATCCAAGAACGTCCTTTCTGTGTGCACCGTTATAGGCACAGGTATGAACCTATGGCCTGCTGAAGAAGTCGTTCGCAGCATCCAACTTTTTGACACGTCCAAGTATTGGCGGGCCGGAGTCTTCTTCATCCTGTCTTAGGCACCGAAGTACCAGAATGTGCTGGAATGTGCAACAATGGCTATGGATAACGCCGTTTCAAGGATACTTGGGTCTATTTTTTACTTTGATGATGGCGTTTCCGATGCTCCTGGGACGCGGCAAAATACAAGGAACACCATTGTTGGACGAATATGGCTAATATCGATGGCAGTGGCGGCTCTGCCAGGCCATGAGGCTACGCGCAGCAGACCATCCCATAGCCTTTTCTCGCAGGTGTTCATATCCGAGAGCACAACCATCTTTCTTCTTGTCTTAAGGTTAGGCAAACAAGCTTTCGAATGACTGTATCATTCGCGGAAGTTAGCCCCAATATCAAGGACATGTCAAGCTCTCCAAATGTCCATCACATCGTGTTCGTTGGTTGTCAGTATCCCAGACGACGAACCAAATTCGTGTTGACGGTCGGGGAGCTTCTGCCTAACTAGGTGACGAAATCCGCCTCATTGTGGAAAAAGAATTCGCGAAGATTTGCGGCGGATGCCTTCATGACCTGCAGACGCGAAATCGACACGATCTTTGATTGTCCACGGGTTCTGTACGGTTTTAACATGCATAGATTGATCGAAGGCCGTGAGGGGCTGTGACGAGATGTCGGATTCGCGGCCGTGAATTTTATTGTGGTTTTTTTTATTGCCCGGATTACGGTACAGGATAAAAGGCTCCAAGCTCTTTCTCGAACATTCAGAGCCTGTTCTCTACCACCTTCGTTTGCTTTCCTTCATTCCTTCCAGAAAAGAAAAAAAAAATCCCGCTGGCCCACTTTATCGCGTCACTCTTTCGCGTTGGGTCGGTGTATACAATCCCTTTAATTTTAATCCTCGCATTTCTCTTCCTCAAGTACGGGCGGCTCCTTTCGCGATGTCTGCCCAGGAGAATGAGGATAGACCTGTAGGCCCAACATATGCGGCCAGCAAGGACATTGCATCCCAACAATCCATCTCTCAAGCCTTGGAGATTTTGCCTTCCAGTTCAAAGGCGGCAGTGGTTATTTCTGTATGTTTCTTTGTCTTTTGGAACGTCGCCATGTACCTGACCGCTTTTCGTTTTCTTAGCGAACTCAGGACCTTCGAGCGTTTGAGCACTTCGAACCCGGTCCTAGCAGAAGTGGCACGCAAGTCAGTAGTGACTACTGCCTCTCTCTTGCATTTACCTTGCTGAAAGCTACCCCACTAGAACCTGAGCCAGGTCGACCTGCAACAGGTGATTGCTGAGGGATCAAACTCGATTTCAGAGTCGTCGTTCTCCTCGCCGGCGCGCAGCATCCCTTTCAGCAAGTTTATATATGTGCGTTTACCTTTAATGCCTGTGCTTCCAGTGGTACATTGGGACTAACGTTGCAGCTGTACAGGCGAAGTTGGTATCTGCTTTGCGATGCCTTGGCTGCTTTAAATGAACCATCAACTTTGATGATGTATACCCCTCCTTTCTTTGGCTCGACTTCGTCTCTCCTTTCAAACATGACGGCAACATAAAGGCTGGCCTACACTATACCCGTTCCGAGTTCTTGGATCATGACTATGCCAGCTCAAGTAACTTGCGACTTTCATTTCTCGGAACCCCCACTCATCTTGGCATTACCTCCAACTGCGTGTTTAAATTTTTAAACCCAGTATACCCACTACCAATGTATAACTTCCTTAATAATGCTTCAGACATCGATGATGTCCAATGTCTGCGTCGAAAACTTCCTGGGCCAAATATTTCTGGAAGAACATCAAATGCAAACTAAACGAGACCCATGTCTACCCATGGACCAAAGTAGTCCGATTTTTTTTTAACCATACCCGTCCTTGTATCCTGAAGCTCCTCGACAGTGGACTTAAACGTCGGCAAAACGTCGGCGGCCAGTGTGATGGGCTGACGCGTGAGGTCACAGTTGCGGTCACGCGTTTCAACAGGTTAATTAATTCCGAATTACAACTTACAAGCTAACAACGAAGTTGGACGCAGTCCTCTCTCTTCGGTTTGCCTGGTACCTACGCCCCAAACGGCTTCTTCTGGGTTGAGTTCTTCTAATATTTGCTAACTTACACTATGCCACCCGCAAATACCAGGGTGACGCGAAGTGGCAAAGTGGTAATAGCTGCCACAACGACCGTACTAGCTGAAGATGCAGGCTCATCTGACTCTGGCGAAGAAGAACGGAAGTCAAAACGGAAGCAAAAAAGAAAGAATTCTGTTAAAGAAACTCCAGTATCACGCAAGAAGCCTCGAGCGAGAAAATCAATCACTCCGGATGCTCTTCCCAAGCTCCCGCCGGCGTTATGCTTGGAGGTACGTCCTTAGGCCTTATGTCTTATTCAACCTTTAACCATATGCTCATTGAAATATAACCCAGATATTTCGCCATGTTAAATCGCCACTGGATCTACTTCACTTGACCTGGACCTGCAAAAAGTTCCACAAAGTGCTTCATTCATGCCCATCAGTATGGGAGGATGCCCAAGCTAGTATCCCTTGCCTACCACCCCGTCCAGATGAATATAATGAGGCTCAGTACGCCAAAATAATGTTCTGGCGCGGTTGCCACGTAAGTTATCACCTCTTCTAGGACTTTGCGATGGCGGCTCATTGAACTTCATCTCAGGCCTGCGGATATGTAGGCGACAAAATTCGTTTTGTCGGGTCCCTTCGGCAATGGCTATGCAAGAGATGTATCGAACATGGGTCAGTGAGGCAGCTAAGCAATGGAAGGATCATGCATTGACGATTCACGCTAGCTTTACCAGCGAAAGGGGATCATTTCCTGAGGACCTCGTGCGGTACCTTCCCTCGATTGTGCCCGGCCATCCCTCAAACGTATACTCCTCGACGGATTTGCGTTACCATTATTAAACATGCTATAAATGGAGGCTAGAATATGACAAGGCTAAGGACAAGAACGCTTGGATAGAAAACTTGGTTCGGTCGAGAAAGGCTTTCATAGATGTAGGTTACAATGCCCACGCTCATCAGTACTTTTCTAACTCTATTGCAAAAGTCAAAGCCAGTCTTCGAAACATGGCTCAAGAATCTGGAGAAGCTGGAGGAACAAAACATCTTCGAAGAAATTCCTGCAACCCCACCTAAGAAAAAGGAAAAAGTGTAAGCGGTGCACAGTCCTGTTCAGTGGGCAGCCACTCTCATACGTCATACAGTGTACTGGAACACCTTCGGAAAATGGGATGGACATTCAGACTGTCCAACATACACTATGTCCTACAGGTTGAGGAGGTGCAAGCGGCTATTAATTACTGGGCTGCAGCCAGTTCTGGATCGATTCTTGCAGAAAGCTCGAAGATTGCAAGCGGAACAGGACCTCAAAGATACCTTTGTAGACAGGCTATACGCCTTGAACGACAGTTTGCAAGCTTACGCCTTATCCTTGCCTATCAATACACCTTGTCCTTCCGTCGCCAATCTTTTCGAATACCCTGCTTTGCAGGATGTCATCAAGAGTCCACTAGGGGCTACCAAAGAAGAAGAAAGAGAAGTCTTGAACTCGATACAATCCATGCTTCCTGACTTGGCGGCTCAATGGAAACTCGACATGCAAGACAGGCTGATACACATGATAGATCCCCGGTTCATTTTTGATAAAGAGCGCGTTCTGCATCTAGCGACGACTGCATTTACATGTTCAAGCGACAAATGCTACAGAGGCGATCGTTTCCTGACTTATCCCAGAATTCTTGTCCATGAATGCCTCACATCGACCCGTTTCAAGAATGGCAAAGATGTTTTGACTGACGACTACCAAAGAATCATTTACTGTCTCTTCAAGAAGGTGCATTGGAACGCAACAAGATATGTCAAGTTCAACGAAAATAAGTTCCATGTAATGCGGGACGTTGTTCAGCATCTGTGTAAAAAGGACCCCACGACCACCACTATAGCGGAGATGGACGAACTCGACCCAGTCATTGAATGTCTGATAGACTGTAATCATCTGACGGAATATGAAAGTGGTCGAGCTATGATGACTTGGTCCTCGGTTGTACGTGTAGTTGGTTATCTGCATGTTTTATACGTTCAACACTCATAGGAAAGTTTCATAGCCTGTGCACGGTGCTAGCTACTATCATTACGATAGAGGAAAAGGCACCAACGCCAGGTCTACAATGGCGATTGTCAATGACGAAGCTGAGGCAAAACTTGCTAGAGCTCGCATGCAAGAAGAGCTTGAGCGGATCCAAGCGAAAGCCGACTTCAAGGGCATGATATGTGTTCATTGCAGACGAACAGGGAATGCTTCGGATCTCGCTATCCATGTGCGCAAAGAGTAAGTCGAGTCACTTTGTTCGTTGGTCTTGGCCACGTTCGATAATTTCATTTGACTGGCACCATCTAATAACTGGTTTCCTTAGTCATAATATTCTGCAGCCGTCCAAGGAAGACGTTATACCTCTGCTTAATTCGGACACAACGCCTCCACAGTTCTTGCTGTGGCCACCCAGAGATTGGCCTTCATCGACATCGGCAACACTTTGAACGATTTCCGAAAATGCGTCGCTATTTGCGCATTCGTGAACTCTTCAAAAGCACAAAAACCAACACCGCAAAAGCTTCACCATTTAGTGCTACAAGATAATACAAAAAAGCTTTACACATGAAAATAGTATTCCGATGTTATATCGCAAGTGGGGGTTGGGATCATCTCTTGGATATATAGATAGTATACAAAGTTAGGAATGCTAGAGACGATAGGCAAGAGCAGCACGCAGAGATAGAAAGCGGCGTCGAAGCAGGGTTGAAAGCAACTGGCAATAGGAAGATAGAATACTTAACTTGGAATTTGGATCATCGAGTTGAAGGAATTTTAAACGTTCATCGCTCACTCCGCGGTCTCTTGTTCCTTCCTTGTTCGTCCAAGGCAGACAAATGTCGTTTGCGAAGTAAGCGCCGAGTCGATTCTGCTTCTTCAGCCACGCTCTCAACCTTGCTAGCCCTTGTCGCCATGTTGCGTACAACTCTTGTTGATACTGAATCAGCCCGGAGACCCGTGCTAGTACCTTGAAAGCATAAGTCTGACAGGCTGGAGCTTCCTTACAGACCGTAAGAAGACTTACCGGCATTATCACCGCTCCGAACCTTCTTCTTAATCTTCCTCTGCACAGGCCCAACGGCCGACAACGATGCCCGAGAACGAGTAATCACAGTCGGTACTTGGCCACCTGCAGCAGCACTCAAACTCGCAAGCTTAGCACGCCTAACCTTAGCAGCCGCAAGTGCTTGAGCAGCCGCCTTCACAGCTCTCAGCTCCGTGGACAAGGAACATCTCTTTTTGATACGCAAGCACATTTGGCACGTCGTAGAAGGTCGATCTTCGCGGAAACCTTTGTAACAAGTAACACCATGTGCGCGACACGCTTTACACGCGACTGGATTTCGGATTTCGTGTTTCGCTCGTCCACGATGGGTATTATGGCTGATTGACTTGGAAGTCAACGATTTGCTGGGCGTAGGACTCGATTCGTCTGCCACAGGTCTACTTCTCAACGAATATCTCTCCTTCTCGTCACTTGAAGTTATTTGCTCCTCGGCCTCCTCTTCTTTCCAAGGAGCAGAAGTTTTCACTGCCTTTTTCCTAACCACAAAAGAACAGCCACATTTCTTTCTTTGGCACGCTTGGCAAGCTATCGGGTCGGGATGACCATCGGAAGGATATGCTTTCAAGCATTCCTTCTTCCGCTCAACGCATTGCACGCAAGGTACAGTATGACGAACCTGTAGGGATGAAAGCGCGTTTTCTCTGCGTTTAGTTGGAGCAGTGGCAGAAATTTGGGAAGAAGACGAAGAGGTGGCTGTGTCGGGTTCATCATGATTTCGTCCGTTGTACACCCTATCCACCTGAGTTCGACCACGAAGAGGATATCTTGCACTGGGCAATGAACTTATAGAGCTCGCTGTTGAGGACGAAGGGCTAGATGATGCGACGGTACTTGCTGTAGTTGTGCGAACATCACCGGACAAGGTTGCTGTGGTTGTGTCAGCATCACCAGACATAATGTCGACTTTGTCTGCCCTAGTTCGACCACGAAGCGGATACCGTGCGCTTGCAGAAGCATTTGAAGAGTTGTCTCCAGAGGATGCGCCAGCTAGGGTGGTTGTGCTGATGCTTGATGGAACTGCAGGGGTAACGATGGATGGTTCATTGGCAACACTTTCCGGAGCCTCTTTCTGTCGATTCCTCAGCGGATACTTGGACGCGTTTGCCGAAACGCGAGTGCTTGTAGAGCTTTCAGTAACCGTCGGCGAGGTTTCGGTGACCATGGTGGGAGATGTGTGAGCGTCGACAGACAGTTCATCAACGACATCATTCGACTTGTCCTGCGTTCGATTCCTGAGCGGGTACTTCACGCTTGCCCCTGCACTCGAAGTGCTCTCGGTGGAAGAGGAGCGGCCAGAAGGTGCGACAGTATCAGTCGAAGTCGGAGTTGTATTAACAGCAATGGCAGGTTTATGAACAGCAACACCGTCCAGACCTTCCTTCTGTTTCCGATTTCTAAGTGGATACTTAGATACACTTGCTGAAGCACTCGACGAACTGTGGTCGATGGAAGAACTCGCAGCTACCGTACCAGCATCGGATGTATCATCCGCGGATGGTTCATCGACAGCGACACCATCCAGACCCTCCTTCTGTCTCCGATTTCTGAGTGGATACTTTGACACGCTTGCTGAATTACCTGATGAAATCTGGCTGACAGAGGAGCTCACAGCATCGGTTGACCTCGCATGGACATCATTGGATGGTTCATGGGCAGCGCTGTCCAAGATCTCCTTCTGAGGGCGATTTCGAAGTGGATATCTATTTGCGCTCGCCACAACATTTGAAGAGCTCTGGTCAATCTCCATGGCCGATTCGGTTGCAGCTGCTTGATTATCAACGGATAAATGATCAACATCGTCATCCACACCATCCGCCTGAAGACGATTCCGCAGCGGATACTTCGGCCTGCCTCGCGCACTCGAAGAGCTTTGAGCCGTTGCACTAGGTTTGTCAATGGAGCCAGACGGGTGCATTGTCCTGGCTGGTTCGTTGACAGACTCATCGACGTTATCCTGCTGTGTCCGGTTTCGAAGAGGATACTTCCTCTTGCCTGAGCTACTTGAAGAGTTCTGGGTGGAGGAAGCAACATCGGTTTCCATTTCAGTGGAGGGAGTGATGCCTTGAGACGGCGGTGCATTCGCCAGACCGACCTGGGTGTCTGCCTGATCGCGATTCCTAAGTGGATAAGACACTTTGCTCGTACTCGAAAGGCCCGATTTCGAAGAGGAAGTACCAGACGCAATTGTTGTCGCAGTCTGACTGTTGGCACGCGCACGTGCTATGGGCGCACGATCGCTCTTGGGTGGAGATGGTGGTGGTGGTTCATTGACGGAATCGCTCAAATTATGGTTCTGACTCTGAGCTCGATTCCTATGAGACGTCGCGTCCTTCGTACTCGACGAGATCGGGACAGAAATTGAAGGGAGGCTGTTGGAAGTATTAACAGGTTTGATAGCGGCTCTTCGAACGATGTTAGACGGTCGTTGACTGGCGAGACTATTATTCGAACCGTCCATAGACCCAGAGTTCCGGGGGCTATCAAAATAATATGAAATGGTCCTCGTATTCGAGGGGCTTCCGAAATCGGCGTGAGACGACGAGCCATTCGGGGTGCTGATAATTCTGACCCCGTTCGAGACTGTCGAAGTATTGGCAAAATCTTGCCACATATTTCTCTGCATTCGACTCCGTGGAGGATATATCGTATTCTCGGGAGTTGAAGGGCTTTGCCACTGGACTTCGTGTTCTCTAGGTACACCTTGTTCTCTGTATATGGGAGAAGTTGGCCCGCCTGCTTCTACTGCCCAAGATCGCTGGTGATACTGATGATATGCCGAGGACGACGAGGGCGACGAAGACCCGGTCCAAGCCCAAGCATTTGGGTGTTGCTGAGGGTGAATCGACCGAGGCGTGTTCCATGCATTTGCAGGATAGTCATGCACATAAGCATGCTCTTCAACTTCTCTTCTACGGCGCACGTCATGTGAATATCGATAATCATAGTGATATCGAGAATCTTTCATTCGCTGGTGGGTGTTTAGAGGCTCGTTCGCCCAGGGTGGTGGTGGCGGATATGCTGGATAACGCCTTTCCTGCGTTTGCGTTGATTGGTGATGGAAATGTTGTATTTCGTCGTGGTGTATATGATACCGCCCTTGACTGCTATCTCTTCCTTGGAATGAAATGGACCTTGGGCGGTCATCGTGCCATGCATGTTCCTCCTGCCTATGGGTTGATAAGGACGGCCCATTTGCCCATGGCGGAGGCGGAGGAGGCGCAGGCCACGAAGAGTAAACATGAGAAGACGGGCCGGCTCGTATAGGGCTCGGTTCGCGTGGGTGTCGCAGTCCAGCGGGCGCGGACAGATGGCTTCTGGCTTGTTGATTCTGTGAAGATCGACGAGCTTGCCAGCCTTCTGCTACTTGATCGAGGAGGGCCGATTGGGTCGAGAGTCGTGGATAATCACAAGATGGCCTTGATCTGTCGACCTCTTTTCCTTTTCCATTTATCTGAATCACGGCCTGCGTGGGAGAAGGCATGGGATACGGATTTGCCCTATCATATAGCACTGTATTTTCTGCTTCATTGGCATAAAGATCTCGCAATAAATTTCGGACTTCACGACGTGTTTCAGTGTTTATGGGACAATCGCGCTCGAGGATCTTCAATATGTTCAACAGCCCAGAGTCGATTTGCACATCCTGGTCTTCACAGGTCTCCTTAAGATTTTGCTATTTCGTCTCCAGTCAGAGGACGGGAGAGTAAATAGCACCGTTCACATACCATCTCGAATATGTGTCTTGAGATGTATTTCTTCCATGCTGCGTCGTTCTTCGCTAATATTTGCAATTGATGCGCCCATGTTCTTAATTCATACCGCATTCGTTCGACTCTTATATCCTTGAAATTCGACACGGCCCGTTGAACAGATTCCAAGGTAAAAGATGGAGGTTTCGAGCCATCGTCTTTGCACCAGTCTTCAAAATCCCGCAGTGCTTGGTGAACTTGCAAACGAGTGTATTCCCCGTACAGGAGCGAAGCTGCGTATGCAAAGGAAATAGATTGTCTGGCGCCGCCACGGTACCGGTTTTGGATCCGTATCTTCAGTGATCGGAGGATTATATCAGTACCATGACCATGCCCAAGGGAGATAGAAACAAGAAACGGAAAAGGATATTAGGACACACCATTTCTGCATGATGACGGTCGATGTTTGCTTCCCAACGGACGTTGTCTTTGGCTAGTTCTGTGAGTATCGCTACCCATTCCGCCATTTGGCCTCGCACTTCCCGGGCTTGATGTCTCTTGAACCTGAGCATTGTTTCTCGCAACGTAGTAGGACAGAAGTGCTTCGAGGATTGAGGTTCATTCAGGCATTGTACATCGAGTTCTTGAAAATCCCGCAAAAGGTGTCTTAATTCAACCCTCGTTTCGGGGTCTATGGTTCTTTCTGGACGAAGAAGATCTTGTGCGAGAGCGAAGTCTGGCAACATCGGTACATCGTACTGTTTGAGATCCTGCAATAACACCGCCTACGAATTGGCAAGTAGAAACAGTAAAGATTAAGAGAAGCCGTATAAATAGAACTAAAGTATGAAGACGTACCAAGTCCTGTCTCTGCTTTCCTATCATTGCGTCCCACTCATCAACATCATTCACAAGCTCAACAAAAACACCCATCCAACTCTTCATCCTACGCCGCAGCTCTGCCTTGAGGTCCATTGCCGCCTCGTACCCTATAGGGCTACCAGTTTCCAATCGCTGTAGAGGTACCGGTGGCGGACGATTTGGAAGGGATGTTCCTCGAGGAAACACGGCATGCGGACCCCTACTGGCGAATGTCATGATCGTGCGATTTTTTTTAGTCGACGCCGGCTCCCAGGCACTGTATACGTCGGGAAATGTGCCCAAAGTCTTCGGGCAGAACGAGAACGCAATGGTGTCGGAAGGAAGTAGTTTCTTGGAATTTCAAAGGAATTTCCTCACAAATATTGTTGAAAACGAATTCTGCAGAGTATGCCTTGCGTCTCAGGGAAGTGTTACTACCCAAACGGTCTCAGACACCTTGATAGTTGGAAAGGCTCATAAGGATTCCAGTCTTCTACCACCTCTATGGTGTTTAAATATCAGCGCCGTTGAAGGGATAGTTAAGATTTGTACGTGTGCATCTTATGCACTGGGCCGTTGGGCAGACATCTTGCGGCAGTTGCCGAACATTGGGCTATTGACTCTCTCCTCAGAGGCTCAGACAAGTCTTCTACACTTATCCTCCCCCAACACCTTCATTTCTTGCTCACCCGCAGCCGTGTACAACGTGGAAATGCTGCTGTTAATATATTCTTGCTTTAATGGTGGTGCATTGAGGAGTTTTTCATGCTTTCTGTATCCATTTTATATGTATACGTTGATTTCTCCTCTCATCGCATCGTGCAGTGCTTGCACAATGCGTATTATTGCTGTACTTTGCTCATCGCACAACAGGTTGTGTGAGTGGTAACTTCTGCAAGAATACGTCATGTTGCTACAAATATTTTCAAGTTCGACTCGTGTCCTGCACGGATTCAGGCTTGTCTCCGGTAGGCGCGCTGATTACTCTTTTTCTTGAGGTTGAACCGACGATTGCTTTTGCCATGCTAGGCTATAGAGAATCGTCATAGAATAATGTTTCACGCTACCCAAGCCATTGAATGCGATCATCGCGTCCTGCTTCGCAACCCCTACCAATCACTGGTTTGGCAATTGATACGACAGCTACACAACATTTACACCTCCAAAATAGATTTCGATCCTTGTTGTGCTACTACCTGCTACTACTGCTGGTCGACTCGATAATGATAAGATTATCTCCCCTGATATCAAAACCAGGACAAGTCACAACGTAGGGCCAGACGGCAGTAAATGATGGTCAGTGTAAATAATCTAGACTCTCGGGTTTCGAGCGTGCCTTTGACGTAATATCTTTTGGTTTCAAGCCTGCCCAAGCATACAATATGCTGCTCGTTACTTCACGGAAGGCATCTGCGACTTGATCCTCGTCCATCCGAGTCGTCGCGATTCTTACGGCATCGTGATGGCTATGCACTGCGACTCGAGTGTGGCGACAATTACCTTCCAACTTTGCAACTACTCTAGAGCTCATTGAAGCTCGACCGACCGCCCATTTATCTGTCTGTGTCTGTGGAGGTTTGGTGAATTAACCAGCTCGAGAGCAGGACAATCCTAGGATTACCCATTGACACCAACGGCGCTTACATCGTCGGCTGTTTCGTTTTGAATACGACAAGTTCCCACAGGACCCACAGGGCCCGCAGCTCGAGTCACTGGGCACCTGTACCCAAGTCCAAACAGAGTCTATTGCGCTATAGGTTCATCCGGTTACCTTTTGCCTGGATAATTTTGTATAAAAGGCGAAGATGACGCTGGGTCCTTCTTCCAACATCAAGAATGTTAGCTACCTCCAACAATTGGTATGCACTTCTCGTGCCTACCAGCCTATCCCAATGTTTCCTCTCTGCCCTTGCTATCTGTGGCGCTTATGGGCTGTATAAACTCTGCCTTCGAATCATGTCCGAAATCACTTCTCCTTTGCGAGACTTACCAGGCCCGCCGAACACTAGCTTATTGTATGGTAATTTCAAGGAGATGTGGGCAGAGGCAAGTCCGTTCCGCCCCTATTTACAATCATCTACTGATACAAAAATCATCAGGGCAACATTGAAGTGGTCCATGAAAGATGGACAGCTGCATACGGCGATACTATCAAGTATAGAGAATTGCTAGGCGTAAGTACATACTCGTGAAACCTATCAAAACATTATTCTCATTGCAACTCCCGCCTTACAGTTAACGCGGTTGTACACCACGGATTTAAAAGCCATAACTCATGTTCTTATGCATAGTAATGACTATCAGAAGCCAGAGTTTGCGGTATACAATCTAAGACGTCTTCTCGGAGAGGGTGACTGATTTTTTTCTTGATCTGTATATGCCTTTCTGACTGACGATGGCCCCAATCAATAGGTGTGCTGCTAGTCGAAGGGGATGTCCACAGACAACAGGTAGGAAACTTTTGTTTTCCTAATTATTCGACCCACTCATTAATTCGACGTTGCCGCCAACAGCGCAAGATTTTGGTAATTCGTGTACGTTACTAGCTCACAACCATCGCTTACTTCCAATTTCTTCATAGAATCCTGCTTTCGGTATACCGCAGCTTAGGCTCCTCACTGAGATCTTCGTTGAGAAGTCAGTCGAAGTAAGTGATGAAAAGCCCTTTAACGCGACGTTTCTAATGAAACATTGCCCTTCAAGTTACGGGATAACTGGGTATCCGAAATCCAGAAACAAAGCAATAATGGAGAGGCGAAAGTGGATGCTATGTCGTGGCTAAACCGCATGACACTTGATGTTATTGGGCGTGCAGGTGCGAACGCTTTTACGACGCGGGCTGCTATCATCATCGTCGATACTTACACTTATTTTTGTAGGGTTTAATTACGATTTCCAAAGTCTTTCGACGGATTCTTCGAATAATGAACTGAGCCAAGCGTTCGACGTGATATTCAAGATCGGACTAAACTTTGAAGCTATCATACCTCTTCTTCGGAGTTTAGTCCCTATGTTGAGGATTATGGTATGTGTTGGCTGGCCCACCCGTCTACTTTCATCCCGGATGAACATTTTCTGATTAAAAACATGAATTATAGCCTGCACCTCATGACAGCGAAGTCAATAAGGCAAAGGACACCGTGTTCAGGATTGGCAGGAAACTCTTACAAGAGAGCAAGAGGAATGTACATGAAAAGACTAGGGCAGATAAAGACCTTCTTTCACTCATGACGCGAGCAAATATGGATCCTGATGTTCCAGCCAGCCAAAGGATGACTGACGATGAAGTGGTATCCCGTATGCATTCATTCCTCTAAAAAGTTCGTGAACTTATTGTAGTCATAGAAATACCTACTTTCCTGTTCGCTGGACACGAGACGACTAGGTGAGCTCAAACTACGTCCCTATCCGAGCGCATGTCACTGAAGATCATTCAACAGCACGGCAACTTCCTGGGCTCTCTACGCACTTTCTCAGAACAAAGAAGTTCAATCCAAGCTCCGGGAAGAATTGTTGGCCGTCTCAACCGACAATCCTACTATGGACGAGCTCAACGAGTTGCATTACCTGGACAACGTCATAAAGGAAACACTCCGTCTCTATGCGCCGCTGCCAGGCACACTGCGTGTTGCGATGAAGGACGATTTCCTTCCTTTGAGCAAGCCTTTCAAAGATCGGAAAGGTGTTCTGAGGAATGAGATAAGGTATGGCAGAGCGTGGAGTCGTTCCTTACAATGTTACTGATTGGAAGGTATAGGGTCTTAAAGGGACAAACTATCACTATTCCGATTCTTTCGATCAATCGAGCAGAATCATTGTGGGGCCAGGACGCCAGAGAGTTCAAGTACGTCCTTGTAAATCATACGCTCATCTGCGCTCGAGACCGAAGCGATTTGTGTTCTTTACTTTTCCAGTCCGGATAGATGGGACAATCTTCCCCAAGCTGTCTCCGCGATCCCAGGTGTCGGGGGACATTACATGTCCTTCTTGGCCGGATCGAGAGCCTGCATAGGGTATCGGTTCTCACTTGTCGAGTAAGTACCAACCCCCTGTCTTGTGTCTTTCAAAATCCTTTGTTGATCAGTACGATTTTCTTTTACGCATTGATAGGATGAAAGCTTTGCTCTTCACGCTCATTCGTGCTTTTGAGATCGACCTCGCAGTGCCGCCTAACGACATTCAAAGGAAACTCGGGTTGGTACAGCGTCCATATCTGACTACTGACCCCACAAATCCAAATCAGCTGCCAATTGTTATTCGTCCTGTTTCTCAAACTTGATATCGTGGGGAGTTGAATGGGAAGAACCAAAAAAGAAGACAGAGTAAAATTATCATTAACGCCCCATCTCAGAGTATGTTTTCAGTATTATTTATATTTGATAAATTAGCATTAGCAACTAGTACCCCTTCCAACTTGATAAAGTGTCCTTTGAATTTGTTTGCGAATGACAGAGAACTCTACACTTGGCAGCGATGTTGGCAGTTTTATTACCGGAGATGTCCCACTTCGGAACGACCAGCCCTTAGGCCAAGCACCTGCATCTACATATACTAATGTACATGGTTATATACACTAGTGATACTCTAACTGTTGGCAACGCCAGTGGCGGACGTGGGCCACCACATTCCCATGACTGTGGCGATCCACGTGAATCCCCACGGATCCCCACCGTGGGGGTGGCAATTCCAACTACACTACAGTGCCCGTCACCACGTCACCGACCCCTCCCATTTTTGGTCAAGACAATTTTTTTACGATTTGTCCGATTTTATTTGGGAAGAAACCCATCAGAAAAACGCGATTTACGACGTCTTCTCATTTTTTCCCACGGTGTTTCACTTTTTTGGGGTCAGATGAACGATTTTTTGTACATACTAAACTACATACGGAGACTTTCTAACTCTTCACCGAATGGTTGATATTACTTTCCGTGCGGGAAACAGGGATTTTTCTATCTGGGGCATGGTCATTCAAACTTGGACCGGGAGTCAGCACTTATACTACAGATATGTTCTTCCATGCATAACTAGTGTTCAACTACAACAGTGTGAGGCCGCCCGACGTACAGAGGCAAGCAAAATTGAAGCAAAAGACAGGGCAACGCGCAGAGCCGCCTAGGGTTAGAAAAGGTCACGTTTTCTTTCCAAATAAGGATAAACCCTAACCTTGTTGCTTATGTAATAGGGTTTGTTTCACTTTTTTGGGAGTCAAAAAGTAAAAAATTGTCCGATCGGTCCCAAAATCACACCATGAGTAGCTACCATCTGTCTGAGTAGATTCTAAGTGTTTTCGGCAAAAAATACCTTTTTCTAAAAATGTAGTTACAAGATTACTATTTTGGTCTGTTTACAGCCAAATGAGGGGTACGCGACGTGGTGACGGGCACTGTACTCTAGAGTACCGCGGCAAACCGAGCTAACGCGGCTGAGAACGAGCCTCGAGGCGACGCGAGACGGGGGATGTCCAGGAATAGACTAAGATCAGCCGGACGTTGTTCAGGCTGTCTATTATTACGGGACGGCAAGACGCGTTGGTGAGCGTCGTCGCTTAGTTGCATTAGATGCTACTGCCCCTCCTCATACAGCGATTCTCAGCGATTCCGCTCAATCGCAGCCTTTTGCGCTCAGGAAAGCACGACGAGAGGGAGAGGAGGGAGGACGCCACGCGACGCAAGCACGTGACGCTCGGCATCTCATGCCGCCGTGATCATACGACATAAGAGTATTACTCTTTTCGCTGTTCGTGTGCCACTCTTCTGATCTTTATTATGAGATTGTCAGGACCGCATCCCGCTATGCTACTCAAGGCGAAGTACCCAGTTTACCTGTCAAATATCCAGAAGATATCCAGCGGCCGGCGTCAGTAGTGTGAGAGGAATATGCGAGCGACTGAACTCTACTGAACTGATACTAACCACAGACTTCAGTCAGCGAATCGAGGAATTCTCGTCGTGTCCGTGGGGTGTAATAAAAAGCACTGGGGACATGCTTAGCTGTGCTTCCTGCTGTTGGACGTCTGCGACCTAACACAGCAAGCACTTCCGATATCATCATCTTGAACAGCATGGGCGGTTACCTAATGCCTGCGAGTGTATCGCAGCTGATACTGTCGATCTTCGTTCTTTTTGCTGCTTATGGCCTTTTCAAGCTCTTCCAACTCATTGCATTGGACATCAACTCTCCCATTCGAGACCTGCCAGGCCCACCGAGCAAGAGTTTTCTTTTCGGAAATATGATCGAAATGAAAGCACAGGTGAGTTCTCTCGAGGCATTCACTAATCACTGCGATACCCAGCCTTTGTTAGGACGGCACTCTTGAGACGTATATTGCGAAATACGGCGATGCAATGAAGTACTGGGATATGCTTGGGGTAAGAGAACAGAAACGAGAATTGCATCCCCTGAGTATATGCTTACTTCGCGCTTTTTGTCGTTTAGGTGACGCGTCTATGTACAGTAGATCTGAAGGCCATAAATTATGTTCTTATGCATAGTAACGACTACCAGAAACCAGAGCCTGTAATATACCACCTTCAGCGCATTGTTGGGCAAGGTGAGGAAACCATGGCCTCTCAAAGGCCTTTTTTATTTACGATGAACGAATCACAGGCCTGCTTGTGGTTGAAGGCGACGTTCATAAGCAACGGGTGCGGTCTACCTTCTAATTGCTTTATTTCGCACCGACAGTGAACTCGACATCGTTACCAGAGGAAGATTTTGGTATGTTCATTAATAATGCCTTATTTCAGGATGTTTAAACCTAGTAATCCTTGCAGAATCCTGCTTTTGGTCCCCTGCAAATCCGACAACTGACTGAAATTTTTGTTGATAAAGCAATTGAAGTAATCGATTTCCGCCACAATATTAAACGAGCATTTACGGAATAACTGTAGCTCCGCGATGTCTGGAATTCAACAATTCAGAAACAAAGTAAAAGCAAAAACGCGGCGACGGTCGACGCCATCTCATGGCTCAATCGCGTGACGCTTGATATCGTTGGCTGTGCAGGTATGAAAAAAAACCATCATTTCTGTATACCGTATCAACATGTTTAACCCTTCCTCATTGCAGGGTTCGACTATGACTTTCAAGCATTATACAGCGAACATTCAAAGAATGAATTACATCGCGCGTTTGACACTATGTACCATGCCATTTTGAACTTTGAACTCATCCACATCATACGAAGTTTGGTCCCACTCTTGCGGTTCTGGGTGAGTTCTACTAATACAACCTATCTGCATCTTATGGAACCCCATTATATTAGCCCTCACCAAGTGACTCGAAATTAAAACAGGCGAAAGACACGGTATTCAGGATAGGTGGAACGCTGATGGAACGAAGCAAAAAGAACGCGATGGCATATGGAAAGTCCAACACGGATAGAGACATCCTTTCTCTCCTAACACGAGCGAACATTGATCCTGATGTCCCAACAAATCAAAGGATGTCCGACGAGGATGTGCTATCTCGTTCGTGTTCAATTGCACTATGTACGATACTCCATGCAGCACCTTGCTTACGGAGTTCTAGAGATACCCACTTTCATGCTTGCTGGACACGAAACAATCACGTAAGCTTATACCAGTCTTATTCCACCTTGCAAAGGCTAACGATATAGATAATATCACAGCACAGGCACTGCATGGGCACTCTACTCCATTGCTCGACACAAAGACATGCAATCCAAACTGCGAGAAGAATTGCTCTCAATCCCAACAGACAGCCCGTCCATGGATGTGCTGAACGGGCTACACTACCTAGACAACATTGTCCGGGAGTCACTCCGCCTGCACCCGCCTGTTCCCGAAACCCTTCGCGTGGCGATGAAGGATGATTACTTGCCCTTGAGCAAGCCCTTCAAGGACCGGAACGGGGTCTTAAGGCATGAGATAAGGCAAGTCTACAATCCTCGGATTCTGCAATTCCGTTAATGATAAAATCAGAATTGTGAAGGGGCAAACCCTTAGCATCCCCATCCGACCAATCAACCTAGCAGAATCGACATGGGGCAAGGACGCCTGGGAATTCAAGTATGCTTTTCTTCCTCCATGACCCCGCTTGTCCTAACTCCCTTTTTTGCCTCTCTTCCACAGTCCAGACCGGTGGGACAACCTTCCTGAAGCCGTGTCCTCCATTCCGGGCGTGTGGGGAAACCTGATGTCCTTCCTAGGTGGCCCGAGATCATGCATCGGGTACAGATTCGCTCTTGTTGAGTAAGTAGCCAAAAAAATTCAACAACTCAGCTACTTATAACAAACTCTTTTTTTCCCTCCTTCTTTATCTGATGATAGGATGAAAGCGTTGCTATTCACCCTTATCCGGGCCTTTGAGATCGACCTCGCTGTTCCACCAGAGAACGTCCGGGGGACAATGGGTCTACGACGTCCGACGTTAACCAGTGATCCAGTCAACCCAAACCAGTTGCCCTTAGTCATTCGTCCTGTTGTGCGAAGCTAGTCGTCAAAGAATAATAATACCACCACTGTAAAACGAGAAATTCATAACCATTAGATAAAGAGCCAACGTTACAGGTAGCTATAGTCAGCCTTCAAACCTCAGGCCTAGGTACCATAGATCACTTCGGAGATTCCTAAGTCACCGCTTCTCATAGGTATGTTTTCGGTTTGTTTTCAGCATTTTTTTTTTTTTGATAAATAAGCATTGGTCACTACCAGCATCCCAACAACTCGAGTCTCATGTTAACGTTGATACATAGTGGATTTAGCTTAAACTCGCCACATGGACGAAGATGGAACCATTGTATGAACAGTCCTCTACCCGGAGCCCCGGCAACATACCAGGAGAAACAGAAGGAGACTATTTCATTCTCAACCGCGTACAAGACTATCCAAAGACTATATGGATTTTCTGACAGCTTCTCATGCTACCGCGCCTACGGAGAAATGTTGTTGAATTGTTGGTCTGACGATTGTTACTACTGCGGATCGGGTGCTACGTGAGCTAGATGTGAACGCCCTTGTTTTCCGATTCAGGGCACAGCCACTGATCAGTGTCAGGGCAATGCGAGGCGACATCTTAACCGCTAACCGGTTACCGCAGTCAGCAAATCGAGGCCTTCACGCCATGGCTGTGGGTCGTATAAAAGGGACTGCGTTACATGCTTGGCTTTGTCTCGTTGCTGTTGGACGCCCAATACATCAAGAATTCCGTCACCTTAAACAGCATGGGCGCATACCTAGTGCCTGCGAGTGTACCGCAGCTGTTATTTTCGGTCTTCGTTCTGTTTGTTGCTTATGGCCTACTCAAGCTCTTCCAGCTCATTGCATCGGAAATCACTTCTCCTATCCGAGACCTACCAGGCCCACCGAGCAAGAGCTTTCTGTTCGGAAACATAAACGAAATGAAAGCAGAAGTGAGTACTCTCGAGGCTTTGACCAAACACTCCTGTACTCAACTTTCTTAGGATGCCGTTCTTGAGAAGTATGTTACGAAATACGGCGATACAATCAAGTATCAAGATATGCTTGGGGTGAGAGGACAGAACCACGAGAATTTCAATCTACTGAGTGTATACGGCTTGCTTCGCATTTTCTGTTGTTTAGGTGACGCGTCTATGTACAGTAGATCTGAAGGCCATAAATCATGTCCTTATGCACAGTAACGACTACCAGAAACCAGAGCCTGCAATATACCACGTCAAGCGCATCATCGGACAAGGCGAGTGAATCATGGCTGTTCAACAGGCTTTTTTACTGACGATGAATGAATCACAGGCGTGCTTCTGGTTGAGGGCAACGTTCATAAGCAACAAGTACGGTCGATCTTCTTATTGCTATATTTCACACTGACAGTGAGCTCGACATCATTAACAGAGGAAGATTTTGGTACGCTCATGAACAAATGCCTTATTTAAGGACTTCCAGACCTAATCCTTGCAGAATCCTGCCTTCGGTACCCCGCAAATCCGACAACTGACTGAGATTTTTGTTGATAAAGCAATTGAAGTCAGTCGAAAGTTTCTTTCACAATTTTAAATGAAAACTTACCCAATACTTGTAGCTCCGCGATGTCTGGAATTCAGAAATCCAAAAGCAGAATAAAAGCAGTGGCGAGGGGATAGTCGATGCTATGTCGTGGCTCAGTCGTATGACTCTTGATGTCATTGGCCGTGCAGGTATTGAAGGCACAATTTTTGACTGAATACACTCTTATTGAGACCATGTCCAAATCTTTTCGTTGCAGGTTTTGACTATGACTTCCAAGCATTATCCAGCGAACATTCAAAGAATGAGTTAAATCGGGCTTTTGAAACCCTGTACAACGCCACTATGAGCTTCGATGTCATCCCCGCGATTCGAAGTTTAGTGCCCCCTCTGCGGTTTTTGGTGAGGCTCGAACATGTGTTGTCTGAGTGACAAGATTTTTTTAAATACCCCAATTCCGTATAGCCTGCACCGGGTGATTCGAGACTAAAGCAGGCGAAAGACACGGTATTCAGGATCGGTGGAGCACTGTTGGAACGAAGCAAAAAGAACGCGATGGCATATGGAAAGTCCAACACGGATAGAGACATTCTTTCTCTCCTAACGCGAGCGAACATGGATCCTGATGTCCCAACAAATCAAAGAATGTCCGACGAGGATGTGCTATCTCGTTCGTGTTCCACTGCGCTATGTACGATGCAGCAGCTAGCTTACTGAGCTTACGGAGTTCTAGAGATACCCACTTTCCTATTTGCTGGACACGAAACAACCAGGTAAGCTTACCACAACCTCATTCCATCTTACGAAGGCTAACAATATAGAAAAAATTTGCAGCACCGGCACTACATGGGCACTCTACGAACTGTCTCAACACAAAGACATTCAATCCAAGCTACGAGAGGAACTACTCTCAGTCCCAACAGACAACCCATCCATGGACGAGCTCAACGAGCTACACTACCTAGACAACGTCGTCCGTGAGTCACTCCGCCTGCACCCGCCTATTCCTGGTACTCTTCGCGTGGCGATGAAGGACGATTACTTGCCTTTGAGCAAGCCTTTCAAGGACCGGAACGGGGTCTTGAGGCACGAGATCAGGCAAGTCTGGAGTGCTCGTGTTTTGGGATTGAGTTAATCGAGAAATACAGGATTGTAAAAGGCCAAACTTTCACCATCCCAATCCGAGCAATCAACCGAGCAGAATCGACATGGGGGAAGGATGCAATAGAGTTCAAGTACGTTTCCCCCTCTCCATTTAGCCCGTTCTTCTACTCTCTTAGTAACAATTCCTGTTCTTGCTTTACTTTCACAGTCCAGACCGATGGGATAACCTTCCTGAAACTGTATTCGCCATTCCTGGCGTGTGGGGACATCTGATGTCCTTCCTTGGTGGGCCAAGGTCGTGCATCGGGTATCGTTTCTCTCTCATCGAGTAAGCACTCCAAAATGCTCAACAAAGAACTGCTTTAATGACCTTTTCTTCTTTCCTTACCTAACAGGATGAAAGCACTGTTATTCACCCTTATCCGAGCATTTGAGATCGACCTCGCCGTTCCACCAGACGAGATCAAAGGGACGATGGGTCTCGTCCGACGTCCGATAGTAACTAGTGATCTAGCCAACCCAAACCAATTGCCCATAATTATTCGTCCTGTCGTGCAGAGCTAGTCTCCAAGCAATGAAACATCGGTGGAAAACAAAAAAAGTCATATACATTAGATAAAGCCAACTGTACCGGTAGTAAGTACTCATGTAACTTAGATCCTTCTTCCAATCCCCGTAAGGCTGGGGCACACAAACCACACCCTAACACAACTACCACTTCAAACCAGCCATCTCTTCCGGCTGAGGCGGTGATCCCGTAGTCGTCTCCCACTCTGTACCCTCCGGCACTGTCCAATCTCCATAACAGTCATAATTCCAATCCGTCTCCTTGATAATCTCCTTCTGCGCCTCAACGAACGTCGACACTGGACACATGCCGTCTTTCTGCTTCGGGCAACCTTTGATGCCAGTGAGAGGTGCAACGCCGTCGTTGATTATGACGCGAATTTGTTGGCCTGGAAGGGATGTACATTCCAGCACTGGATAAGAAAGGTCATGGATCAATTTAAGGGCTGCAGGGTTTCGTGAAGAAGCAAGACATACGTTGGAATTGAATGTTAGTAGCAAAGGGTGCGAGCTCTGCGACGCGGAACGAGCGATTTTTGGGTATGTGGGTGTATGGAAGAGGTCCGCCTTTGGTGAAAGTTGTCAAATTCAAAGCAGTAATGACTAGTTGGGGAAAGTATGTTGTTAGGAAGGCGACAAAGGGTCAGGGACTAGATACTAACTGTTCAGCACGACAACCTCATGCGTAGCATCAGCGTAAAGACTTTGATTCAGCGGGAAGGTAATCGGATTATCATTCAACGTCGAGTTGGTCGACGAGTTGTGAACAGCGATAGGAGTATGCGTGAGGCGTGCGATGAGTTCTTGCACGTAACCGATACCCTGCACACGCGCAACTGGGGATCCGAATGCAGATCCATACCAGAATTGTAGGTCGAGGCTAAAGCGGGCAAGAAGTACAATTCAGATGGAAATAGGAGCGTGAAAGGGGTGAAGAGACGCACGCATAATCAAAGCCTGCCCATTCTTCCTCCGTGAAGAGCTCGCAGAATTTGGAGTACCCAAGTGCAACCGTCTAATTGCCACTCAGCTTAAGAGTTCAAAGACATAAGAAAAGGTGATATACGTACCTCATAAGGACACAACTGCTGCATGGTGTAAGTATCCTCAATAGATAACTCGATGCCATGCAGGTGCTTTTGCAGCCGCTTTCGTGCATCTTTCAGGTATATCTCTGCCCATCGCTGGATATACCATTGTCCTCTGTCTGCCTTGTGTGGAATGCGAGAATTGGGGCACCTAGAAGTTTCGAATCAGCATCATCTCATACCATGATATGGAGAGAGATTTACGTCTTGTAAGGAGCAAGAGTATTGTTGAACTAGAACGGTATTAGTCAGGGCACATATTATAAATTGAATTCACATGAACGTACCCCATCAGCTTCGATAGTGATGCTTTGCTGGTATTGTCCATCCAGTGGATGACCAAAGAATCCCAGAGCAAAGTTGATGGCCGAGTTTAGCATACGGTCCCTAGATTGATGAATTAATCTCCTGCACTATGAAGATAACAATGAAGAACGTACTGTGATTCTGTCCTGAAGACGGGAATTGTGTTGGTCGCAGTGAAATTCTAAAAAGGGGCTTCATAAACGGGGATAAGTGGAAATCGAACCAAAACGAACCTCCAGGAGGAAGCCATATTTCATGCGCATTGAGATACCGAGGTCATCTTAAGGAGATTGAGAAAAGGTGGATGTAAAAGGAGTCAAAGTGCTCACATAGCTGTTGCCTCCCGAATGGAGTCAACACTGGAAACGACGTTAATCATTGCATGGATCGTTATAGAGAAATAGACATACACTCTTCTCCTAGCTTATAAGTCCTGCAACAGAAACAAGTTAAATACACATGACGAAACACGCGAATAATGGAACACACCAGTCGTTCAAGAAATCCAAGCTTCCAGAAGCGTTCCAGGAGGATGGGTCTTCGTGGAGTTTTGTTCCGAAGTTTGCAGGTCCACCATAGCTAGCTGCCATGCCGTCAGATTTGAGACATTAACACGTAAAAGAGAATGCACTACTCACCCCAAGCAGTGGGATACCTAGCTCCATGTCTGTGTAAAAAGTGTAATCCAGTGATACGACACGTCTCGGGAGCATCAGCAGTAGAGTCGACCCCAAAGTGGCCAGGCTTGATGCTAAACCAAGGGGATAGGTTGCCCCAGCTTTGGAAAATGTTGAATGATTTCTTCTTCGAAATTGTGGCATCGCTATCGTCGTCACCGACGTCGCTCTCAATCTTCGCAGGTGCGAGAAGCTCGTGAGAGCACTGTCCAGTGTGCATTGGGTAAGCTGGAGCGGTAGCAACAAGTGCTGCTTCAGCGCCAGTGGGAGTACCTCCGGGGTAACCTACATCACTTGGAAAGAGGGATGGGTATGCATTCGTGGGTTTGGGCGGAGGATAGTTGTGCACGGATGTTGATCCAACATAAGGAGGCGCGAATGCGTGCTCTCCGGTAGAGACGTGCGTTGGCAAAGCGCAATCAGCGCTCGTCCTAGGAGTAAAACAGTCCCTGCCGCAAATAGCTAGCTGTCCCAGCACAACGGCCGACGCTCCCAACATAAAGGCTGCTACAAGATATAGGACTCCAACCCTCTGCTCTACACATGGTCTGACGTAGGAATATGTCGCGTTGGCCTTCGTAGGCGAGCTCAGATACAGTTCTTCCTGAGTCTGCTGAGGTCCTGTGGGTAGTAGTGCCTCTGTCTCTGTTCGGTCTCCCGTCTCAACATCATGTCGTCCGCTCATCTTCGACGGCAAGATACCGCTGCGTATATAGCAACGAGAGGAAGAAAGGTGTAGGAGGAAGCTGGCGGTTGCAGGACAACGTAAATAGGGCTGCTAATTCGGTACGGTTAATGGACTTTCCCACGATAAGTAAATGACCGAGTCAATGAGTCAACTAACCTTTAGCTTCAACCTTATTCCTAATGGTTTCTTCCTCAAACCGTCATCATTAGAATAGTATTACACGTCAAGCTTCAATATCGATGTGCATTGCTGCCAACACGTACCATGAACTCCGGGAACATTTCTTCGAATAGCAATCTGGGCACATTGTGTCGACAACACTGCCAACAGAACCGAACTTATCGTGCTACGGCATACAGAAACAAAACAACAGCATAAGATGCGTAAAGAATCCAGTGAGTACTCATTACGCCTTCCAAGTAGCGCTCAGGATTAAATAGTCAGATTTCAATTTCAAACATCAAGAGTTCACTGTCAAAGCAAAGTCCTTGAACCAAACATATTGATTCTCAGGTGTTGCATACTGTGGTTCATGGCCGCCAAAGAATGTGCTGCAGCCACAGTTCTTGTCAGACAATCCTGCAGAGATTACGCGGTGACAAACTTACCTGAAGAAAATGCCCGCAAACTTCACTTCCGTTTCTTTTGCCGAATCAATCTCGAGCGGGTCATCGTCGTTACCATCGTCGCTGTCGATGCTCAGTCCTGAAGATGGCGAGGTCATAGTCGGCGTAGGGTTTAAGATCGTGGGCTTGGGCTGAATGGAGGTCAAGGCGGACAATCCTAGTTGTACGGCGTTTGTTATCGAGGCAACAGGATCACGTCTATCGAACTCATCCCGACGACGAAGACCTCCAAGAATCCCGCTTAGGAGCGGACCTAGAATATCTCCATCGTCAGTCGAGCTGATCTCCGCAGGCGTCGTCGTCGTCGCATCGACTGGCTTCTTTGTCCTAGTTGTCTTCGACTTGCTCGAACGTGTCGATTTCCCGGTTTTCTTAGTAGACTTCGACTTCGCCGCAGCTAAATCCTCTCTATACAAGACATCGTTTCGGTATATGGCTCTTTTCCCATTTACATCCAGCGTAAATTCGCCGTCCTGCTCTCCGGGGGTATTCAGGAAGACCGTCTGGTGTACTGTCGTCCATGTGCCTGGTGTCCAATGAAAGGAACCTCGGCCGATTGAAAGCCCGTATGCAGCGTCGCACACCGATTGAGGGTCAGCACATAGAGCCTCTGTTTGTTTTTCTTTGGGTGCATACTGGCAAGATTTCGAGAGATCAAAGATTAATCAATACTCTATGGTTTCACAATTCGTCAACACGCACCAAGTACAATTCCCCAGCACCAGCTTTCCTCCACATGAGCCGAGTGCTAAAACAATCCAACGCTGCATTCCCGCCAGAACACCCAGGATGACCACCATACAATCCAGGAAGTTTCCCTGCCAAAACCCAGTTGAAATCTTTGGGGAAGAAAACGCTATACGTCAGCGTCACATTTCGCGCACCGGAAATGTCGATAGGAGATGCATAGAACTCGGCTCCTCCTTGTGGCTTTTGTGCTGGGTCGATTGAGTTGGCGGGGTAGAAGAGTTGCATAGCGGTGCTACCTTGTCCTAGGTCGCTGTCGGGATCTGTTTTGGAGTTGGTGGATATTTTAGACTGGGCGTCGGATGGTATACTGGAAACGATCTTCAAGTTATCTTTTCCTCCGCCGAACTTGATTACTTGGAAAGAGCTGAGGTCTGTCATGTCGGCGGGTGCTGACCACGTTGTTTTGGATGGATCAGTGCTTGGGACGGCGGGGGAAGAGGTTGACGGCTGTACTGGAGGTGGTGGTGGTGGTGGTGGTGGAGGCGGGGATGGTATGCTGGGAATTATGAAGGTCGAGGAAGAAGCAAGCAAAGGGACCGATATAAATATCGTTTTCGTTTCGGTCACTGGTGCCTCAGATATTGTTACTGTTATCGGTTCTTCTTGAATCACAGTAACCGTTTCTGTGATGGCAGAGTATCTAAGCAGTTCGGATGTCGTTTCTGGCGCAGGATCTCCAGTTATGAAAGAAAAGGAGAATGGGTATTGATATCCGAACGAGGCTCTGGAGATTGTTGTTGATGTTTGGGTATTCCATAGCGGCGGCGATAGTAGAAGACTTTCGACCTCCTCGACATGGATTTCAGAGAGAATACTGCTATATTTCAGTTCGAGGGCTGAAATCCTCATATCGATTTTGTCTGGCGTTACGGTGACGGCTGGCGCTGAGGTGGTGACATTACGGGCTGCGATGGTTACAGCGTATCTGGGGGCTGCCAAAGCGATCCTCGTTGTACAACACAGTTGGAATAGGGCCAAACACCCTGAAGGCAGACGAATAAGACGCATAAGAAACGAGGAGTCGACGACGTGTCATTATGCAGACCCAGGCAGCTTTTGGTGACGGGTGGTGAATCAGTTAGCATTTCAGTCCCAAACCCAATGGTGAGGATCCTGGAGCTAATTTCAGAAAAATCCCTCATTTAAGGGTTTTTATGAAGTCATTTATTTGGGGACTCTCACATCAGATTCTGTGGACTGCGAAATGGAAGTGTTTAAGAAGGCGTTACTAAGTTTACTTCAAGTTTCGCAGGAGCAGCTGCGGGTTGCTCGTGCTTCACCAACAATTAGTCGCAGCATGAGCAATTGCTTCCAGACTCTCCTTCATCTCCTGCGGCAGAGTTCTGTACTTCCTTTTCCTTCGTCGGGTCCGCTTTTGTTATATTACTATCGGACTGCTCCTTGTCCTCCTCCTTATCCGATCTCTTTGGATATTCCTCGTTGGCCTCCATCTGATCACTGCAACAACCATCACAGCACTTTCCAGTCACTTTCTCAGGCAGTGCTATTCCTGTTGCAGTCTGTCAAATGCGCATCAGCAAGTGATTGTCAGTTGGGCGTCTAAGTATTAAAGTAAACGATCGAACACATGCATACCTCCGAAGTAATTGAAATATCCCCATTCGGTGGACCCACCGCATCCTCGTTTTCCTTTTCTTTTTCGTCGTCAGAACAGCAATCACATTTCTCCATAACGCCATTTGCGTCGCCGCCAGACTCTAGGTCTTTCAGCCCTTCTCCTTTAGCGCTAGATTCAATACGACAATGCTCGCAGCAACCTCCTGTGAACTCCTTGTTTCCAGCCCAGCGCAGCATCTTGTATCCTTCCCAACCGAATAAAACGCTCAGGACCATGGAAGTCGCTCCGTCGAGCCACCATCCTCCCTTCCAGACCCGGAATATCAGGCTACCCACGAAAAGCACGCACGTGAGCTGGATGCAGCTCAGGGAGCATATCGCTTCGCCTTTCATGGTGCTGCTGTCGAGGGCCGCTGCCAGATACCTCTTCGGAAGCCATATTAGGATCATACATACGAGGGCGGAAGCCGAGATAATGATGGATGCGTTTGACTCGTCCGGCTCTTGATGAAGTGCCAAAACGGCTATGGAGCTTGCTACTGTGCCTAGGGCGAGTACGATAAGGAGAAAACCGATGCCAAATGTTCCCCATTTCTCGAAGCTTTCAAGGAAGGGGCATGCCATAAGTTGTTGCTCGCACAGACAGCTGGAAAGCTTACCGAAGGTCCTGTGGATCCAACACAGTCTGTCTCTCCTCTCCAGGTTTGGCTATCTTTCTGAACCTCCATACCACTAGCAGTGCAGAAATGACTTCGATACCGGATTGTATCCCGAAGAAGATCAGAGCTCGCGACTTGGAATCCGCCCCAAAACCAATAGATACGCCGCCTTCAAGTCCATTGTATACGACACTTATGATACTGATGGCGATCGCATATTGCTGCAGAGTGCGATAAGCAACCATCGTTGCTGGTCAAAGCCTCGGTGGGAAAAAACCGACTCATCACTGCTTGCTATATTTGGAGTTAGTCTATTTTTGGAACGCATGAGTTTAGGACCTTTGGAAAGTTACAATTGGACATATCATTGCAATCCATAATCATAAAAGAACGTCTTCAACATACAATACGCGGTGTCCATGTGCTAAAATCATAATTACCAACTTCATAATGTTTTCTCGTCGCTAGACGCAGGACAATAACTGCCGTCTCGACCCAAATCATATGGCTTCGTCTACGACTCGCTGCGCAAATGGAAAATTATAAATAACGGTTGCCCCAAGGATGACCTCACAGAAAAAGAACTCCCAATAACCACCCAGTACCAGCAATCCTAGATGGATAATTTCGACGAAATCGTGACCTGCCAGGAACCTGGCAAAACTACTAGCAACAGTGGGGCATATCAGTTCTGCGTCGTTGCCTAATTTAGCCAGGAGTCAAATACTATATATCATATTTATGAAATCTACTACAGTTGAAGACAGCCTTCTAGGCCCTAGTGGACGGAGATGTGAGTTACATTCTGTTTATCTCAGTTATACATCCGGAGTTTATGATGAATGATAGCATCTTCAGCGTTAAGGAAATCAATCCCTCATGATGACGGCAGTATTCATGTACTACATCATAGAAAATCACTGGCAGGAACGACTTTTTGACTGCAAAGCTGTGGTGTGTCTAGTCATTCTAAATAATATAAAGAATAATCAATTGTGCAGGCTTCAGTGCAATATTATCTAAATATGCAACTAGTATGAGTGTCTTTTGGTCATCTACAGTACATCTGGGGCTCTAAGCACAGACGAAGAAAGACTTCAAATGGTCAGTAATCAAGCAATCCCTCGAGTCGCGATTGCATGCAGCCTGCACGCAACCTGACTCAACTCTTGCTTGAAGTGTTGGCATAACTCTCGCTGGGTTGCAGCTTTCAGAGGAAGATAAAAAGGCTGGAAGAACGATACTCAAGCTACAGCTCGGTTTTGATTTTCAATATCCTCGAAGGTTAGCTAGCTCCTCCAGTGCCGCTACCACTTATTCATCCACGTTATTTTCTTCCAAGGTGATCACCAAGCTTCATTGATATTAACGCAAGGTGCTGCTCTGCAAGGTAGCTTTTTAGATGCTATAGCTAATCTACTTGAACAAATAGATGTATCTCGGGTTATCCTTCGTGTTGGCCGGACTCGTGTCGCACGCGTTCGCATATGTCATCTTCCCGGAGTCGTACGCCTCAGCCAATGTCAGCGCTATGTACACAAACGAGGCTACCAACACCATTGCCATCAAGGACGAGTACGGCCACATTCGCGAAGTGGCCTATTGGGTCAATTCCGACAACGAAGCAGTTATCGACGGCGATATCATATACGGATCGGTCGATGACCTCATGGCGAATGCCCACACCACCGAAGGAGAAGACCGAAATTCCTTCGAGCGTCGATCCCTCTCTGTTTTCCGTGGTGCGAAGACATGGCCGCGGGGTATGCTAGTGTACAAGTACAAAGACGAGGATACGGAGCATCTGCTCCAACATTTCGTCGATGAGGCCATAGAAACATGGAGGCGTAGTGCTCCTTACCTGAAGTTCCGCCGCTTGTCAAACAGTGCTGAACCAAAGGACGGTGTTGTCACGATTACCGCGAATCCTTGTGGAGGGTGCAATGCCCATGTCGGATACGATGGACAGAGGCCTCTCCGCATGAACCTTCAGCAGTCATGCGGCGCTAGAAGAGGAGGTTGCCACTATGCTGAAGCTCTCCACGAAATTGGACATCTCCTAGGTATGCCTTCAATCTAGCTTTAAATCTTCGAAAAATAATGACTCCTGCTGATATACGATATATTTGTTTAGGTCTAAAACACGAACATCAAAGACCAGACAGAGAACGAACGGTGCATTTCAAGTGCGAAAACCTCGATCCCAAGTGCAACAATATGCCCCGAGGCGGAACCTGCTGTGGTAGCTACCCCAGCGGCTGCTGTAAGCACAAGTTCAACTTCGATATTGCCTACGGCATGGACTCCTCTGGCCCCTACGACATAAGATCTGTAATGCAATATCGTGCTGACTCGTTCGCCCTTCCCGGAAGGAAAACCTTAGTTCCAGCAGTGCGTGGCGTTCGCGTTCCGACGCATAATATCGACCAACTGTCGTACTGGGATATTCGACGGATCTGTAAATTGTACAACCGCCGGGGAGCATACTGTCGCTGAACGCTCGGCGCGCAGTACTTGCCACTTCGAGCTCTCATCTTTGCCGTTCCTGGTAGGAGGCCGTTAGTGGCAGTGACACGTTGTTGGACAAGTAGGACATTGTTGTTGTAAAGTCTTCAAGTTACTTATGTGGAATATGACTCGTAGTCTATGATTGAATGTCGGCTTTTATGAGTATGAAGATAAGTTCAGATGAATCAAACGAGGACTTACTTGTAGAATCGAGGGGTATGCCTCAAGGACAGAGTCGGGTCCCGCCAGTAAAGTCACCGAAAAGGATAGACCCCGACGAGAATGACCCTGAAGGAGCAGAAAGGACGAATGCAAACACATTCAGTCACAAGCTATAATGGAGAGCAACGCCACTATCTTTTGCTTTCAGTCGCATTTCTCCTTTCGCCGGAACCGTCTATGTGTAGGAGAGAAGCAGAAGAAGCGCCCTTGGACTCATCCGCAGTATACCAGCGCCAAACCATCCGGAATCCAGTACGAATGCAGAATGCTCGGAAAACACGAGGCTACCAGGCACCGACCCGCAGAGAATATGAGGACCAAGGTAAGGCGGACGTCTTTTTTCCTTTCAGGTTCATTGCTTTGTGAACATGCGCACAACTTGGGAGTATGAGTATGAGCCAACCATGCCACCGCCATGTCACTTCACTGTCGGCGAAGATCCATCATAATCTCAGTCTAGAGGTCGGAAAGACGGCCGAAGATAAGATTGCTGTCAGAACATAGCCTCTTCCGACTCGTCATCCCCCAGCGGCGTGTACAAGGTTGAGATGTACAGTATGCTTTTCCAAGTTCCGCGTATTATCAGAGGGCTTTGGATGGATGAGGACCAAGCCAAGAAAGCAATTTGCCAGCATAAAGTAGGCCTAGGTGACAACGGCGCCAAACAAACCGTTGTGCCGAGGCCGGTGCCTACTTGATTTATCATTTCCTTCCAAGAACCTAACTGACCACCATCTCGGAAATGACTCGGAATCGTATATATACCTCGGGTGCAAGAAGACAAGGACGAGCTGCTGCCCTCCTCCCCACATAAATCGAAGATTTCACGATACAATCCTGGATATAAGTTGTTGAACGTTAGCTTTTAACACACTTGCCGGGTAAATTTTCTTCACTCGCGATCTGATTTCTAGTTGTGTTGACTTGCAGCTCTCATCTTTATCGCATAGACGACTTTTGAACGACAAACTACTATATCATATTCCTATTATCATGGCTGAAAATATTGAAGAACTGAGGAAAGGGGTCCCCCCGCGTACAATAGTGATCAAACTTGGTGCGTTGTCCTGATTTTCATTCCTCTTGCATTTCTTAAAATATATCAAAGGCTCGTCCTCCATCGTCCATGAAACGACACACAGAACCCTCTTGCCTATCATCTCCTCCATTGTTGAAACCGTGACAGAGCTGCAGCGATTAGGACACAAGGTTGTCCTGGTCAGCTCTGGAGCCATCGCAGTCGGTCTGAAACGCATGGACATGGAAAAGCGTCCCAACACGTTAGCAGGGAAACAGGCCTTGGCTGCCATCGGACAGGGAAGACTGATTGCGCTGTGGGATAACCTGTTTGGCCAGCTGGAGACCCCGATTGCGCAGGTTCTGTTGACGCGGGGTGACATCTCTGATGTGAGCCTTCTTCTTTCGCGAGGGTGTTCTTTCTTGTAGTGCGCCTTATTGATTTCGTCTGCGCAGAGAACGCGATACACCAATGCGGTCAATACTTTTAAGAAGCTGTTGGAGATGGGCGTTGTACCGATTGTCAATGAGAACGACACGGTGTCCGTTAGTGTGAGTACCCCGTGCTATAAGAACGTGTTCAATCTCGATTGAATATGTTTACAGGAAATCAAATTTGGCGATAACGATACACTATCTGCGATCACTGCTTCGATGATTCAAGCCGATTACCTTTTCTTATTAACGGACGTTGATGGACTGTATACGTCAAATCCAAGAAAAGATCCTGACGCGAAGCAGATCGAGGTTGTGGACTCTGTAGCTGATATCCGTGGGCAAGGTATGTACTCCTGCCTTTCATTGGAAGTAGGCTTTACATTTTGTTAATAGTGAGCACCACGACGCTTGGATCAAGCTTGGGGACGGGAGGGATGGAGACAAAGCTCATTGCTGCAGAGATTTCGACGGCGGCTGGAGTGACGACGGTTATCACGTCAAGTAAACACCCACAAAGCATTTTCGAGATCATCGAATACGACTTATACGTTACGAGGAAGATTGCGGCTCCTTCATTACCCCAACTGCCTCGTCCGCCTCATACGATATTCACCGCCTCGTCTGAACCAGTGCGGGACCTCAAGTCATGGACAGCCCATACGCTAAATCCGTCCGGAAGCGTGATCATCACTGCTGGAGCGTACCATATCCTGTCGAAGAAGGATAGCGGTGGGAAGCTCCTCGCTGGTGGAGTGATTGGAGTAATTGGAGACTTCGCATCTGGGCAGGCTGTGCGGATCGTGGTCTTGAAGAAGGGGATACATGAAGAGGAGAACGAGCAGCAATTGGAAGAAGAGAAGAGGGCGTATCTGAATTCTTCTGGGAATAGGACTCCGAATGGATACACGACGCCTTTTGACAAGGAAGATGTCCCAGAGTCAGAGTTGGCGAAGCACCATACCCACGACTTCCATGGGTTCCACAGGAATGGTAAAGTGGAGGAAATCACAGATGAGAACGTAATTGAAGTTGGGAGAGGGCTGTCGAATTATAACTCGGCACAGATCATGGCTGTTAAGGGGCTGAACAGGTGAGGGGCCACGGTTGAATTGCGCGAAAGGCGGTCGGGTCGGTGCTGATGACCTGTGTTTTTTTCCAGTGTATTTTTGCCCCATGTCCTGGGATATGCGGACACGGAACACGTTGTAGAGAATGTGACGATTCGGATACCCGCGTAGGGCGCATGACCAGAGCAACGTCTTGATTTTCTTCTCATACGATGTTGAGGAAACTTTCCTCGGGCGTAATCCCAGTGTTGTAACTTACTGCGGCGTGCGCACGCCCATCTTCTATTCTATGGCGCAGTTAGCAGTGCTTTCTCGATATTATTCGTTTCGGATCCATACCTTACTCAGCAAGTTATTTCAAGCTATACTATACAGTCGACTCTTTTATCGCATACATACTCCTAGTGGACGGGAAAATGCATAAGTTCTCGGATCGTTGTTACCAGATTGCGAAGGGGCTAAATTTGAATAATAGACAATTTTTGTATTCTAATCTTTGCAGGCGCGTCATTCCGTGAAAATCAAGGCAATATACTCATCGCGGAAAGCACTTGTGCTGGAAGGTCGCAATTTTCGCATTTCCACGCCATTTTTGACCATATAACTGTGCACAAAGCATCGCCAATCGTCCGGGTGCCTAGACTCTGGATATGAATAGTTTGGATCGCGCGCTCAACATTCATCCCTCGACGTGAAGCTTCTTCATGATCTGTGTTTTCATTTCACCGAGAACAAGCGAATTTACTAATAGTTGCTAGCTGGCAAGCAGAGGAAGCTGGATTAGTTTCGATCTGTTCTATTCTTTCTCTGACATCCGCAAGTTTCCAGAACGAACGGGAATGACTCTAGCGTCGGCAATTGTATACATCGTTTCATGTATTAGACGAGTAAAGGAGGCTGAAGACGTGGGTTTTGTGAGTCGCTGACTCTGGTCCAATGGAACGTTCGTAGTGCGGGCAGCCAATAGTAGGAAGTACCGGAGTAGGGGATGGCCGAAAGAGGCAGGGAGAAGGAAGGCGGGAAGGGGCCCGGTGGCTGTGAAGGTTATTTGCCGGACCAAACAAGAGCGATTCTTGTGATAATTTTTAGATTTTCTGATCTTTTTCTCCTTTTTCTTCCTTCTTCTCTTCTTTGTACTAAATCCTTCGCTCTCTTCTCTCAAATTCATGCTATAGTTTATATATCCTCTTCCTTTTCTTTATTATCGTCACTACTCCTCTTCAACCCACTCGGTCATGTATCACAACAATTCTATCAGGATTCTTGCAGGTCAGTCCGTTTCACTCCTCGTCGCACACCCGGAATAACCCCTGACACATCTCTGTCTTCCTCTCTTCTGTAGGGAATAGCCACCCCGAGCTCGCCCAAGCTGTGGCCGAGCGGTGAGCTGCGTTCTCCATGAGTTGCGCTCATGGCGCATAGGAAACTAGTGATTCACATCGCCCACCCAGGCTTAACGTTCCCCTCGTGCCCGTCACCGTCAAAAAATTCTCCAACGGAGAAATTAACGTCAAGATCTCAGAGTCCGTGCGGGACGAGGATGTGTTCATCATCCAATCCGGGTGCAACGACGTCAATGACAACTTTATGGAGCTCCTTATCCTCATCTCCGCTTGCAAGACCGCCAGCGCCAGGAGGATTACGGCCGTCATCCCGTGTTATCCCTATGCGAGGCAAGACAAGAAGGACAAGAGCCGGGCGCCCATTACCTCCAAGCTCGTCGCAAACATGCTCGTCGTCGCTGGTTGTGATCATGTGATCACCATGGACTTGCATGCAAGTCAGATCCAGGGATTCTTTGATATTCCTGTCGACAACCTCTGGTCCGAACCGCTAATGATTGGCTACATTAAGCGTCGTATTGAGGGATGGAGAGACGGGATCATTGTCAGTCCAGACGCTGGAGGTGCTAAACGGTGTGTAGAACCCTAACCTTTTGCGCCTTCTTTTTCCCTCTCCCCGCATTCTATTTCAAACTCCAATACTCCACCCTCGGAGCCCTTGGTTGTGGTACCCATTTTCATTGACTCTCGGTGGCTAATGTTATTACGTGTGAAGTGCTACAGCTATGGCAGACAAGCTCGGCGTCGAATTCGCCATTATTCATAGAAAACGGGACGGCAGGTCCCTCTCAGCTCCGGAGCACATGGAAATTCTCGTGGGTGATGTGAGAGACAAGGTATGAGTGTTTTGTCCTGAGACTGTCCTTATTCCCATAACTAATGATCACGTTTCTCTGCTAGGTCGCTATTCTGGTCGACGACATGATCGATACCGGGAAGACACTCGCGCTTGCTGCAAAAACCCTTCATGAGAAGGGGGCCAAGCAAATTTACGCTCTCATTTCTCATGGTTCGTAGTCAAAAGCCCCTTTCACGATGTATCACCTGCTTATGTATCATTCTCAGGTCTCCTATCGGAAACAAACATGAATATGATCGAGGAGTTGCCAATAGAATTGCTAGTGGTACGTGCTTTTTATATACGCAATTGTCAAAACTCATTAATCCTTTTGTGAAATAGGTTACTAACACCATCCCACAAAACCAACACCAAAACCTCTGCAAGAAGCTCGTGACCATTGATGTTAGCCCTACAATTGCAGAAAGCATCCGCCGTACCCACAACGGCGAGAGTATCAGTCTCCTGTTTGGAGAATGGGCTGAGACAACCGGCGTCGAGGTCATCTAAATATTCTCGTATTCGCATCCTTAATGTCGCTTTGGTCATCTCTCGCTCGTGTATGTGCTTGCTTGGTCGGGGGTTTTGGTTGCTTGGTCGGGTTGTGGATCGTATGACTGAAAGATAGGAGAACAGAGAGTCAAGTGCCTTCGCGGCACTTGTTGTGTGGTTATTATATCTCTCTTTTCTCTCTCTTTCTCTTTCTCTCCCTCGCCCCGGGATGTGTACTCGTATGCGACGTAATGCCGACAGGCTCTTTATGATGTGTCGAGCTGCGGTGCATTTGCGAGGAGTTCTCGGGAAGGGCCAGTGGTGGCTTGTGGCAGTGTGGGTGGGGACTTTGGATAATATGGACATTGATTAATCAATGGCGCACGGTAGAAGGAAGAAAAAAACGATCTGTGTTCTGATCCTCTTGTATACTTAGTTTAGTTCTCGCTTATATGACATTGTCGCATTCGAATTTATAGAGGTTTTTATTTGTCAAGACTCGTACTCAGGTGCGAAACACCAGTAGTTAATAGTCCGATTACTGTGTGAGTCGATTATTAAAAGGTTCAATGTGTCCATATTACTGACTAAAAGATTAGAGTAGACTTTGAAATACTTTATGTTGGTCGATCCGGATTGAACGCCGCTGGCTAGTGGTCAGATAACACATTATTCGTCGCAGTTCCACCCGCTATTGGTATAACCCTTTGGCTTCTGGAGAGGAGATGGTACACAGGCAGCTTTTCAGACGTTAAGAAATCAGACAGTGATGATTCTCGTTGACACTCCACTGAGACTCTTTGTCCATGTCCTCCTTGACGCCGGGGATGGCCGACGCATCGGGTAGGGGAAGCAGGTCGGAGAGGAGGATGGTGAATACTGTGGTGGATGTGGTTAGTAGAGTGTTGGTTAGTTTGTTGAACTCTAAGGAGGATGGTTGTGCAGTGGCGCTTCGCTAGGAAGTCACGACGGTCTAGACAGTAAAAAAGCTGATGGTGGGATGATCCACATCTGAGTCTCAGTGTAACGGCCTAATTTATACTGCCGGTGTGCGAAGTCGATAGAGAAGAGGTACATAGGCTGTGCTACGGTATTACATCTACGGTCACCGTCGTCGTCGACGACGACTACCACGACAGAAGGACCGAGGGGCTGTGGTCATGGACGGAGGCAGTCTACTCCATCCGTCTCCTAGCGCTCGTCGGAACTTCTCAAAGTTCGCATTGCAACTTCGTCGACGGGAAGGTCCACTACATGTTGTCAAGGGACGGATAGACGCCCGCAGCGACTGTTTCTGTGGATTTTCAATTCAGTTCATATAGCTGTCTTGGCGTTTAATTACTTACTCGCACAATTGCGGTTGTAGTAGGCGCCTGCACCGCTTTAAGGCACAAAAGCCGGGCGCCTCTTTTTGTTTGATTTATTGTTGTATATTTTGGGTAAGTATGGCATGCTATTCGGCTCCTGGACGTGGTTTACGGTATACTATGGTACATACGTGGTGAAAAATGAGTATGCTTAGAGCTCGCTGAGACATGCGGAATGAGTGGATTGCAGGCAGCTACTGTGTACGCTGGTATAATCGGGAACAGTACAATAACTATTTGATTGAGTCATTGAGGTGTAAGGTAACGAGTCGAGTTGGGTATACGGTGCCTGCAATCGACGCGGGCATACGAAGTGGAAGAAATTGGTATGAAGTCGAACGTGAGTTAAGGGTACGAGTCGTGTTTGCGGCTTCTTGGGGAACCCGTCAGGACTGAAGTTACGATATAGTAAGAGGAAAAGCGTACTTTTTAACTGTTTAATACCCTATGCCCGAGTCAAAAGCGTGATTTCAGACAACGACACAGAAGGAGTAACCGTTATCGCCCTGTTTCTCGCCATTCGAGGGCAAAGCAGGAGCATCGGAGTCGTCCTGAGAGGAGTTGAAATAGAAGAAGTCCATAGTATTCGGATGTTCTTTAGCTCGAGAGGCTACCAAGCAGGGAAGGCTGCAGAAAGTCGATGGCATCTGTCGTTCGTTTTCCAAAAGGCTTTTATAGCTTTCTGTCCATTCCTCTGTGCATTCTTCATGAGTTGTCGAATAATAAAGAGTGGATGAACTGAGTGAGTTCGCAGTACCTGATTCAGCGTCGCAGGTGAAGTATCAAAGACTCCTGGATATTCAGTGAGCTTCCCCCTGGTAACGACATAATAGCAGCGAGGTCTGGCTGCCCACTCGCGCTCAGACCTTCCAATGATCATATTTGTTCTGTGCTCAAGTTGCCCTAGGTGTGTCCGCGGTTGTCGGTAAAATGACTACTCAGCGCGTTTCGGGCTCGCAAAAGAGAATAGCAGACAGGCATGCAATTCATAAAAAATTGGAATATCATCTAGAATGAGGGTCGAAGTCGGGAGTCCAGTGGTCAAATCACAATAACAGAGAGGATCGATATCTAAGTCCCGGGCCAGCGCTTAGACCTCCTCCAAGTCATGTCTTTCTGTCTTCTCTTTAGTCAAAAGATAGCTCTTGAAATGACACTGTGCATATTGACAAACTCTCGCAGAAGAAAAGAGAAGTCTGAACAGGGGCTAAAGCTAAAGCCTAAGGCCGGAAGTTGGAAAGCACTATTGAAGTTATTTATAGACGCCATGTTGCGCCCATTGCCGAGGAACACAGTTCGAGAGCCGAATGCACGGACAGACACAGCTAAAAGAGCTTGACGTTCAAGAACATGCCTTCTAAGTTCTTGTGATCGCACTATGGAAGAAGGCATTTCAGAGAACCAAATGTCTTTGCGAAGGCATATACAGAGAGTACAAGAGAAACTACAATTTCCAAACAACGAGCATTTGAGCGTTAGTCCAATGAGCATTCTGCTCCTCTTCCCTTATAGAGCTTACAGATTCGCTTGACATCGAGATGAGATAGCTTGAATATCTTGTCGTAGGGTACACGTACTCCTGGAACCGCCGGAATGATCGTATATTTCCCAGGAAGAGCGAACGCTTTGCCTGTGTAGTGCATCACGGACTTCCAATCGTATGGCCCTGAGGAGTCAAAGCCGCTGCGGACAATATCGAAGTTGTGCTTGTGCTTGCAGCATCCGCTTGGGAAACTTCCACAGCAGGTGGCGCCATCGGGCATGTTGTTGCATCCGGGTGCAATGTTCTGGCACAAGAAACGCACGTAACGTCCTCTATCTGGTCGTTGGTGCTCGTGTTTCAGACCTACAGAGACATCAGTACATTATCTTGGCTAAAGGGAGAAGTAAATGACATACCTAGGAGATGACCAATTTCATGCAGAGCCTCTGGGTAGTCGCAGCCACCATTACTATTTCCGCAGGATTGTTGAAGGTTCACACGCATGTTTCGACTGTCTTCCCATCCAACATGCGAGTTACATCCCCCGCATGGTTTTGCGGTGATTGTTGCAACGCCCATCCTGGTGTAACGCCCGTTTGGCAAGTGACGAAAGTCAAGGTAAGGTGCACGGCGCTTCCATTCTTTCATGGCAGGTTGGACGATGTGCGAGAGTAACTCCTCTGTGGCGTCGTCTTCGTACTTGTACAGTATCCTACCACCAGGCCATGTTCCCTTGCGGTAAAAGACGGAGAAAGCCCGGCGCTTAATGTTTGTCTCGTCTTCGTCGTCGTCTTCCCCTGTGTATTCATTCGCGAGGAGGTCGTCCACTGGACCATAGATGACATCACCGTCGATCACCGCGTCGTTGTAGTCATCAACCCAGTAGCTCACGTTGCGGATGCCGTATTCCTCATCCTTGATGGTGATCGTGTTGGTAGGAATGTTCATGTACATGCCACTGACATCGCCGCTGTATTCATTGAAGGGAGAAGGAGAAGAAGCAACGTGGGTCAGGAAGCGCGACGCGATACCGAGGGTTGTGAGCGCTAAACCGAAGTACATTGATGGAATATATCTGGGGTCGAGGAATAAGCAAGATGCTTTTCAAGGTAGTAGATACAGCGACTCGGAGTAGCTGTAGTCAATCTCACCTTGTCGAAGAAGTGATACGGGTTGGTAGCTGCTTGACGCTGATAGGTTAAGTATTTCCACCAAACTCGAGGGGAAAACTCTGGCTCACCTGTTTCAATTGGATCTGCTTCAAATCAATCACAGAACCATCTTATACAGGTCTTATATATTTTACTCACCGCAAAAGCTACTGCGTAAAGTTCTTTGGTCCATTGCGAACTGTGCAAGTAAGAAGTCAGTCAGCCATTCCCATTACTATTGCATGCAAGGCGTACACCAATACCATCATTGCATTCGAGCATTAGGCGCTGGGTTCAAGCTTCACGTAATGGCAAAGGGACTGCCTAGACCTGCTTCGGCATCCAAAGATAGGTCCTCAACCACTACTGAGGCCTGAAGCTGGACCTAAATAAACAATGGGTTCCTTCCAACTTGTGAGCTCCTTGTCATCATATACCTGTCCATTCGCCCGATACATTATTTCTTTGCACTGAAATGCCAAATGCCCCCTGGAACATTTTGGGTTCCAAAAGAAGTTGTGATTTCGCCAACGGTTTGCTGAGATGGATGGAGCCTTGGAGGGGTTTATAATGTGGTGACGGGTAGAATCATCTGTGTCGTTGCGTTCTGCATCGATCAAGCAGAAAGGCGCCAACGGTCGCCCCTTGTGCTCAAGAAGGATTGCGACACATGATGCCTATTCAGACGACGAAGTTCGTTAATCTAGGCAATGAAACGGAACATAAGCGTCACTTCTCCCAAGATCGAGGAATGAGAGTGCATTAGTTTCGGAGATTTCTTGCAAGTTGTAGGGGTTGAGATGTGAGTTTGAACTTTTCCGCAAACCGAACGATAAAAGTGCATTTGAAGTCCAGTCATCCTGGATTAAATTGAGGAAAACAGCCGATTGACCGAACAGCTTTTAGCATCTGAATAGTTGGCATCTTGAGACTTCGCTCAGTTTTCGGCGTAAATGTTCAACGAATCGGTAGTGAAGAATTCGTTCAATTCGACGGCGAGTTGTCCCTGAGGAATTTGACAGGATTCACTACATAAAACTGAAACAGACTATCGCGCAGTCGTAATTATGAGAAGCTAGCGCAGGGAGGCTGAAGGAACGGGAAGGTTGATGTCGTGCGTGTCCAGACTGAGAAAGGAAAGGAGGTAGAAAGGGGTGTGATCGTCCGCCTAAACCTTCGGCCAGCTTTTGAATCGCCGCCAGACCTCTTTCCACCCATTATTGCTTTATGTCTCTTCTTCATCCATCTTCGAGACACGAATACGAATGTTCCTTCGCGCCGTACGTCGACACTGTTAGCAAGTCAAGTTGTAGTTCGCATTCGCGAATGTATCGGTGAATTTATTCGGCTCGAATTGTCATTGCAAGATCCAGACAACGCCTGCAATTGTACATTCTCTTCGTTGGCTCGTATTCTCTTGGATTTCAGCGAGGTGCAGAACGGAAGGAGGGGTAGATGGTCATATTATGGAGAAAGCGTTGGACGAAAGGATGGGGCGCTTGTTTGAGAACAAAAGGAAAAGGTGTGTTTCTCCTTTTCATCCCTTCTTTTCCCCGAAATTCAACGCCAATTCTTGGCCAGGCTCATTCCTTTCCCTCTCCTTTCACGTCGCCACTCAAGACAAGGATCCTCTTCCAGCAATCCAGCTTTCCTGGGCACAGCACGACCGTGCAATTATCTGGGTGACAAGACGAGGAGTGGGTGGATCACTTTCGATGCAACTTCAACGTTCGACTTCCACCAATGCAAACTTTGGAACTTTGGATGCTCTTTGAGCTTCTGCCACATCGGACAGCCGCAGCACACTACTCCATCCTCGTCCATGGTCCGACAATATTTTCGGCGGCAAGATGTGGCGATTGACAATGAGGACCCTTCGGACCCTTCGATTTGAAGCAACGTCGACGTTCACTTCCCTCGCACTTGGAAGCCTCTAGGCAGTCTTTGTGTACTCTGCCTTCCTGGGGAGCGTATACAGTCTCGAAAAAACTACAACGCGCGTCCGTGGCTTGGAATTTTCCATGTGGCTTTTTCGTGTTCTGCTTGGATGATCGACCGGGGCGACAAAAAATGTTGCATTCTTTTGGGTATCGACCAGAAGACTACTACTTCTTTTTCCTGACAGTCTACGACGCGTTCTTATTTGTTAAGGTGACCGCGTTCCTTGTTGTTTCTTTTTCTAGGGATCTTCTTCGTGATTTGGTGTTATATCCTCGACGGTCCACCGCTTTGTCTGAGAAAAAGACATGAAAATTTGGCTTTGGAGGACTCTAGCTTTATCTCTGCTATTGTCTCCCTTTTGTTGGGCTCTGTGCAGAAGCTTCAAGCTGTTCTCGACGATATTCTCGTATGCACGCTCGCCCATACCAACGCCCCACGTATCGGAAACAATGGCCGAGCCCCCGGAAGGTGACTGTGACGACGCGTGTCACACACGATTTGGGCAACTATTTCGCAGACATAGTCGATGACGAGCAACACATTGCTTCGTGTTGCAGAAGAGGATGCATAAAAAGCAGGGGAAGATAGTCGCCCATGCTCAGAAAAAATCTGAAGCGAAATCTTGGTCTGGTTGTGGAGATATGTTGCCAGGAGTATTTATGTCACGACGCCGACACGGTCCCGGGTGCAGGCCCAAGCAAGTCCACGTCTGCGCTGCTTGAAGGCCAGATGAGCGAAATGGACGATGCGTTGTCTTTTGTGCTTCCTTTGTCAATTCATGTTTGTCGAAGGATGCTGGTTTTGAGCTTTGTTGCCTTTGGTTCCGCCAGTGGAGCTAATGCAGGAGCTTTGTTCGAAGAGCAGCAATGATGTTGTCCGGTGACTGACTTCTACTTTTCTATTCAAGATGATGCCTTAGGACTGCTACACCGGAAGCTCGTGACATTGTAGATGGCCAGCGTCAAGCAAGAGAGTTGAAGACCCAATCGTTAGGTCTCTGCAGACGTCTTCTGAAGAGTGCTTGTCTCTGAGGATGGGTAAAGAGCGGCCTAGCCCTACGTCTCGTTCTCGAAGGTGGTTGGTGCTGTCATATGATATCCGAAGGGATTATCTTCTATATCTTTTGCTGTGGCCCTCTTTTCGGATCCCTGGTCGTTGGAATCAACAAACTGAAGGCAAAGCAGCAGTCAAGGACGCACCAATATCAATATATCCGCCTCTTAACCTTTTTCCACTTTCCGAGGGTTCCTTTCTCCAACCAAAGGCACCACAAGAACGACTTTTCCACCATCCCGAAAACCCAGCCGGTGTATTCGCCACAAATGGGCAAATCCGTGGATCTGAGTCGTGATGCGTAACTCGAATTCGAATTCCTGTCAAATGGGTTGGCCGCGTCGGTGTTCGAATGATTACGGTATAAAAAGCACGATGCGCCGCTTTTTTCTCGTTCTTCCTCTTTCTTTTTCCTTTCCCCCCTTCTACCCTCTTCCTCCCTCCTCGGCTCTTTCTCTCTCTCTTTCTTGATGCCGATTTTTTCCTCCCTCCGCCACTTTCAACTAGCCAAAATACTTTTAACGCTACTTTTCATCATACCGCGTTTCCTCTTGCGGGCTCTCGACTCGCTTCTTCTCCTCGTTTTGCTGCTCGTAGCTTGGTACCAGCAAAAAGTGGGAAGGCTTTGTCGACCTCCTCCCGTTCTCAACTTCTCTGCCCTTTGGTGATCACGGCGCGACTTTCAATGTCCAGCACGAAAACGAAAAGGATTGCTTCGGTGAATCTTTTTTACCCCTCGAGGTCGCCTTCCCTCCATATCCCTTGGTCGAAGCCGACTCCGTTGTCGAATGTTCCTGTGCGTGTTTTCTTGTCGTTGTTCGTTCGTTTTCCCCCCTGTTCTGACTGTCTCGTGCAGAAAACCTCAAATTCGCGCGTTGAATCCACCCATAATGTTGAATGTGTACCACCCTCTGTACGTCCAAGTCGCGAATTTGGGGAATAGTTTCTGAATAACTCGCTATAGCCTTCTCCAAACAATGTTCGCCATTTCTTGATGTTTATACTGTGAGCTTCGTTGCGGTCTTGCTGGTGAGTTTTCTGTTCCTTGGTTTGGTTGAGGTTTCTTTGGTTTTGACTGATCTTTTTTCTCGTTGTTCCCTTCCCATCTTCGCAGCTGAAAATCGACCGCCTGCAATTAAAGTTCAATCTTTTTTCGTCGGTCAACAAAACTACTCTTCCGCCATGTACCATTTATTTTTCTGTTTTCGCACTCTTCTTATTCTCTTTAAACACGTCGACCTTCCTATCAAACATGGCCATCGGCACAATCCCCGTTGAAGCACACGTGTCTTGATTCTTGTATCATAGTTTTTTGCTTTCTTGTTGTCTTCTGGATTCTTGACGCACACGCATCTTCCTAGCTCTTCTACGATATAATTGCTTGATATTTCTAAAACGAAATTTAGTGTTAACGTACTATAGTTCAATTCACATTACCATCGTTGTAATTCCTCGAAAATCATGATGCTGGTGGCGTTTTTACTTTCTGCTGATATCGTCGTTCGATGTGGTCTTGCAAAGAAAAGAAAAAAATCAGCAATATATTTCTTGCAAATTTGTGTCACACTCTTGGAGTCTTGGGGCTTGAGGATGTCTTGAACTTGAGCTTGAAGCCTTGAAGCCTTGAAGCAGACGATTAATCACACAGCTTGAGGATTGCTTTTGTCTTCCAGTAATTTTCTTGAGATCGGACTTGTTGAGGGCTCTTGAAGCACACATCTTGGGGTTGAAACTTAAGCTTGAAGTCTTGACAGGTCTTGATCTTGATGCAAACTGAAGCTTGAAGCACGCTGGATGACTGATTCTGTCATAGTGTCAACGTTATCAATAATCATAATTCATGTATAAAAGGTTGTATGTGTAAAGGTTGTAGGGATACGAAGTGAGGGATAAGGAGGGTAAAAATGGGAAGAACGGTCGAAGATATCATCGATCCAGCTAAAAAGCCGAAAGTCGAAGCGGGAAAGGGAGGGAGGGGAATGTATGGACTGCCGGCTCTGTCCGCCCAGCGTGAAAGTAAAGGCTTGAGGGAGGAACGTGACGAATATCGAGCGCTAAGACATCCAAAGGAGGTGTTTGGTTTCAGCACTGCTATGGCACAGAACCAGCCTTGGGGAAGGTGTTTGCGGGCGATGGTCTGCAATTTGACTTGAGTGCGGTAAGGAAAGGGAGCGGTGGGAATTTGGAGTGGGTTATATGAGCGGGCGCTAGTCACGTGAAGTGACGATGCGCGTCGTGACTCGTAGCCGGGGCATCGAGAAATATGCCGATGTGCGCACTGCGTATTGGATGTTCGTCTTCTTCGTCTACCGTCTCAACATGTGGTCAGGCATTGGCATTGGCAGTCAACTCGGTCAGGCGTCAGCCGCGTCACTCTCGTTGTTTACGCTAGATGTGGGCTAGCCTCGAGGACATGAATAATCAATTAGATGGTTTCAGGAATAACGCCGCCGAACTCGGAGCTGCTATCATAGCGATCCTCGCACGTCAGGCTACACCTTACAGAACAGGTCTTACGCACGCAATCGACATCCATGGAGTCCAAATCTGCGAAGGGCAGAGTTAGAGGATTTGTCGATTCACTGCGAGTCAGTGACCTCAGACCCAGTTGGAGTCGTCGTTCTCTGTCTCGAGAGTCACAACAACTATCGCGATCGACATATTTACAATCTTCCAATCCGAATGCACGATCAAGCCACGACGAGTCGCAGTTTGGAACCGCCATTGAACAGAATCTGCCCCAGACGAATGTTAGCTTGCCTTGGAAGGCTATGCAGACGGCTCTCCGACTCCTCGAGAAGAATTCGGACGGATTTCCTCCTCTCAAGACAGCAGTTGGTGTCTTGGTTACCTGCCTGGACCTGACGCAGGTAACGAAGAATGGATTCTGTTTACTGCTACATATGCTAATGCATTGCAGGACGTTATTGGTAATCGTGAAGAGTACGACAAGTTGGTAGTTGACTTGAAGGACATGGCCAATTCTCTCGCACCTTATGTCGAGAAGCTACTGGAAAGAGATGATAGTGGCAGCGTTGCTCGAATTGTGCAGTAGGTAATCATTATTCTCTGGAGGGCATTTGTCTGATACTCCATAGGTCTATCGATGAGGAACTCGATCAAATCAAGGACAAACTCGGCCGTGGCAAGTTGAAGAGAGCAATAGAAGCATCCGAGGATAAGGACGATATTTTGAAACGGTATCGCAAAATCGATTCCCTTTTTCGACTTCTACTCGTAAGTACAGTTTTCAGATATTTTCTACTTTGCTAGGCTCAGAGTCTCATTAGAGCGACATTACTCTTCGTACACATGTTGAGATAGGAAAACTTCGCGAAGCGACAGATGTATGTTCTTCATATGTGACTTGAAGACCTTATATAGAGTGATTTTAACTTTTAGGAAACTCTCCTCAAAACACTCGAACCAGTACATGAAGCACGATACAACTCCGCATACTCAACAGCAGTGAAACGTGGAGGATGCACTGCTTCTACCCGTGAACAGATTCTTAAAGATCTTAGAGGCTGGGCCAATGATCCGACCAGCGCAAGGGTCTTTTGGATGAATGGGATGGCCGGCACAGGCAAAACGACGATCTTGTACACTTTTTGTCGGTGGCTCGAAGAGCATGAACAGTTGGGAGGCAATTTCTTTTGCAGCCGCACCTCCGGCTCCTGCCGCAACCTAAACAACATCGCTCCCAGCTTAGCCTATCAGTTGGCTCATTATTCCCCTACTTTTCGGTCTCAACTATGCACGATCCTTCAGGATAAGCAGAGTCCGCACACGCTCAACATAGGAGAACAATTCAAGTGGGTCATGCAGTTGCCATTGGAAAAGTCAAAGAATGCGATGCCAGACGGCGTCGTTATCGTTATCGATGCTCTAGACGAATGTGAAAATGCAGCGGCAACAACACATTTTCTCGAGACATTGCTAAAGCTCGCCAATCAACTACCAGTCAAATTCCTCATCGCCAGTCGACCCGAACCTATGATCATAGCTAAGATGCAATCACCTGCATTCACGACCTCGACCCTGTACTTGCATGACATAGAGCAATCGCTGGTTGAAGCTGACATCAAGAAGTACCTCGAGGAAGCCCTCAGTTCGATGTCTCCCGCCCCATCCGAAGCCATTCTCGACGAGCTCACGCGCCGATCGGGAAAGCTATTCATATATGCAGCTACGGTAGCTCGCTATGTTAATTCAGTGGGTAGCGAGCCAAGCTTGAGCAAGCGTCGCTTACAGGCAATTTTGGACATCTCTTCTCCCACATCCAGTGTACGCTATCGCGACATTGACGACTTGTATACAAAAATCCTTGATGCCGCATTGAATAAGGAGAAGTACGATGTCGAGGAACTGAAGAACCCTACTCTGATCATCAACACTGTCGTGTGCGCTATGGAACCATTGTCAACGAAATCGCTGTCAGTCCTCCTGGCTCTTGATCACCAAGAGGTCGAGGATACCTTATCGAGATTTCAATCGGTGTTGCATGTTCAAGAAGGAGAAACGCGTCTTGTTTCTGTACTGCACGCTTCGTTTCCCGATTTCTTGTTTGACAAGTCTCGGTCCCACCGTTTTCACTGCGACGCGGTTCAGCATAACGTGGAGTTGTCCAGTTTCTGCTTCGATGTCATGGACAAAGAATTACGCTTCAACATATGCGGTCTGGAAACCTCTTTTGTTTTTGATAGAGATGTACCAGACCTGCAGCAAAAAATCAAAAGAAATATATCTCGAGCCCTGTTGTACGCTTGCAAACACTGGGGGAATCACCTCCATGAAGGCGCCTTTAGCCAACTTAATCGTGCGAAATTGGTCCGCTTTCTAGACTCTCACCTTTTGTTTTGGATGGAAGTGCTTAATGTCAAGCGACTTAGAAACATAGGCCCGAGGCTATTAGACCATGCGTTGAGTTGGATGAAGGTGAGTTTTCTCCTCCAATCCAAGACCGATGCCTCACTGTAAGTTCAATTGTCAAGGGACAATCCGACTCTGAGTTAAAGGTTATCGAGCAGAAGTTGTATAGCGCCAGAGAATTCGTCGAAACCTTTTCGATGAATCCATGCAACAAGAGTACCCCGCACATCTACGTCTCGGCCCTACCCTTCTGGCCCAAGTCCAGTTTCGTTTACCAAAATTACTGGCCAAAGACTCAGGGATTGATCTGTATCGATGGTAGCTTGCTACGCGAAAAATGGAGCAGACCCATCGCAATCTGGCAGACAAATTCAAATATCTGCTCACTTGTATTCTCTCATGATGGCGCAAGCTTTGCCGTAGGATCATCCGACGGAAGTTTCTCTATTCGTGATGCCAACTCTGGTGAAATAATCGCTGGACCGCACAGAGTGCATGGACACTCGGTTGTTTCAATAGCGTCCTCCCCGGATAATACCAAATTTGCATCAGGATCACTTGACCACACAATTTGTATATGGGATGCTCGAACTGGGAACTTGATTGTTGGTCCCCTGCAAAGGCATACCGGGCAAGTCTACTCGGTTTCCTTTTCCTTGGATAGCACAAAGCTAGTATCGGGATCCCGAGATGGGACAATCATGGTGTGCGACTCTGTAACCGGCGATGTAATCAGTGGCCCTTTCCAAGCCACCGATCGAGTTGAAGCTGTTGCATTTGCACCTGATGGCTTCAAGGTTGTGTCGATATCTGCCGACTCTGCGATCAGCGTCCTGGATGGCAACACAGGCGAAATCTTGACTGGACCGTTCAAAACCATCGGGAATGACGCCGATCCTAGGCCAATTGCAGTATCTTCCGATCGAAGCAAAATTGCCATGGGGTATTGGTCCGGCGCCATAATTATCAAGGATACTTACACCGGTGCTATCGTCGAGAAGATTAGTAGAGTATCAACCGACGATAACGCAATCGCCTGTGCACTCATATTTTCGCACGATGACAAATACCTTATTTCAGGTGATTCGTGGGGAACCGTCAGAGTATGGGATGCTCAGACTGGTGCCAACCTTTTTGAACCCCTCCACAATAAGAACTTTGGTTCTGATGTCATCTATCTCGCCATTTCACCCGACGGAAGCAAGATCATGTCGGCGCATGAAAAAAATTCAACCATTGCCGTCTGGAACACAACAAATGATGCAGGCGCCGGGCAAAGGATCTCAAGAGTTAGTTTTTATGAGAAGTTGGCGTTCTCTCCTGACGGCCAGGTGGTGATTGCAGCTGGTTTACACGGTGGTCGCATCGCTCTCTTGGATGCGCAGACGGGCGAAGATATTATGCCCCCTCTACAAGTGCCTTCTGAACCTTTTTGTTCTATTGCTTTCTCGCTGGACACCTCTAAAATCGTGACAGGACATAGAGATGGAACAGTACGGCTTTGGGACACACGAGCAGGCGAAATTGGCGCAGCAGACGCGCGGCGATTCACTCTGCTATCCATCAGTGCATTGGCATACTCGCATGATGGTTCTAAAGTAGCGGTGGGGTCTGCCTCGGGCGGCACAATCACCATATGGGACATCCGGTCAGGCAAACATGGACAGCTAGCTCATTCGTGTGGTGTATATCCAGTCATTTTCTCTCCCGACGATTCCATCCTCGTATCGATAGGCCATATCGGTAAAATTGTCGTATGGAGTGTTGCTGAATCTAAAGTTATATGGGAGGTAATTGGCGAACTTGAAAATGCAAAAGTTGTCAACCCAGTAGCCTTCTCGCCGGACGGGACCACCATTGCTTGTGTATTGCAACGCAACGATTGGAAAATATCTCTGTGGAATATCACCACGAGGGAGATCACTCCTTTGCACTGCACACATCTTTATGTAGGAATGGTTGTATCAGTTGCATTTTTTCAAGATGGCAAAAAGATCTTATCCGGATCTTCCAATGGGGAAATACTTCTATGGGATGTAGACACTCGCAGCATCCTTGGTAACATCAACGTTGGACTTATTTCTTCTATGGTCATTTCACCTGATTGTAGCCGGCTTGCAACTTGTAATCGTGAAGGAATTATGCGGATATGGGAGGTAGAGGGCGCCGTTGCTGCGCAGGAGATGGTTGTGGAAGATATCAAGTCCGAGTTTGATAGCGAAGACCTGCATGATTCGACTTTCTATTCTCCGAAGTCAATGACACTGGCGATGTCAAGGATTGCGGAGTATCATGCAGACGGGTGGGTGGCAGTGGATGACAGGAATATGTTTTGGACCTCGCTCGACTTGCGCAAAAACTTGTGTCTTCCATATAACGGTCTGGTCATCAGTCCGCATGGAACTACACTGATGGATTACTCAAAGATGAGCCTCTGCATTGGGAAGAAGTGGGTTAATTGTTGGAAGATGGAGTAACTCATAACGTTTGTTGAATCAATGTTGGGTAGGGGCAACGCCTGCCAAATCAGTTTTTGTTTGGCTTTGTTTACTCTCCCTTAAGAGGATGCAAAGAAATGGAAAATCCAATTTCCGGCTTCAATAGTAGCCTAAACAGGCCATTTTAACTTCTATTCGTATGATAATTAGATTGGTCAGGAATCGTTCGGAGAAAATCTGCGGTTATGCAATCACAACACCACTTTACATGGCGTAACTCAGCCGGAAAAAATATTTGTGAGATTTCCTCCGAACAATTCCTGCGTATCGGAGAAATATGCATCTGTGCAAAAAATGGGAGTGCTAAGAAATGTTCTGAGACGGGAAATTGGTTTTCAAAAAATCAGCCTCAAAGACGCGCTGATTTGCTTACATAATCACTAAATTAACGCGTCTGAGACGCGTCCGCTCGATTTCTCGCGTCAATAATTTGCTTGCAGTGTCCTCTTTCACCCTCAAAACTACTCCGATTACTGCCAATCAGCTCATATGCACATCAAATGCCGCATACCTCAAAACAGGATCAAAAGCGCAAAACTACACACTACAAACAGCTACACAGTGCTGATGGTGCAAAAACTCCACTATAAAAACACCCAAAATAAAGTCCACAGCGGTGGAGGAGCTCAAAAGAACAGTAGGAAGGTACATACGATGTTTAATTACCTCTAGAAGTTGGAACTGCTGGTCATTCTGCCGAACAAGACATATTCATGTCGAGTGCAAGTTCTGACCTGATGTATGAATTTGATCATTATGGCCATCTGACATAGAATAAATTCGATCTAACTTTTGATTGTTATACCTATGTAACTATTACATGCATTAATATCCATGTTGTTCCTCAAATGTGCGTGAGGAAGTGAGAAAACATTTATTTAATACGATATGTCTGATGACGGAGGTCATTTCCCCGAAATTTGGTGGCTGTGCCATTAGTCATCCGACCAAATCCAATACCGGAGTTGCCCCTACCCAGAATCATTGTCGCTCTATTGCCAAGGAACTAACACATTTACGTATCAGGTGTAAGACCTAGTTCGCGTCCGGTGTAGTACCTACACCGTCGAATTGTTAGATCCTCCTTAACTCTATACATTGCCAGGAAACTCCATAGTAGTCTGCTTGTTAATGGTTGATATGATTTGGGGACGCAAACCAAGCCATTAAGCGCCCGGCGTCTATTGGGCCGCCTATTTGTCTCCGCATGAAGACGGTGTCAAGCACCTGATCATCAACTCTTTCCATGTTGTAGCTGGAAACTTCAATTTCTAGTGCACTAGTACACCTGACGATGAAGCTAATAGGTTTAATTCATGTTGTTTGGACAACAACCAACGTCAGCGGGCATGCTCGGCCAAGCACCGTCATAGACCTCAATATCACCCAGAAATTCGCGTCGTATATGGAGTATAGTATCAACCACCAGCAAACCGAGTTGCAATCCTTACAATCCCGGGAATCCCAGTAGAATCATAACACAGTAATAAACCCATTAACAGCCTTCCTATCCCGACAACCAACCAACTCAACTCGAGTCTCGCAGAAGAGTCACTATATATAATTTTGAAGTCAAGAAGAAGCCAAGACGAACAAAGTCCAAACTTTCTTTATCTTGTTGCATAGCGCCGGTAGTGCATACACGTGCGAAGTTATTACTGCGATCAGTTAGCCCAGTAACCGGGTTAATTACTCTAAAGCATTTCGCCTGGCATTGAGTACTCTCCTTGTCTAAGTTTCCTCTCCGACGCACGTCGGAACGTCACTCAACGTTAATCAAACCCCACCCTCCGACCAGGCCGACTGTACAGTCCCTGACATACCGTGTCTACCACAATGCCTACAAATGAAAGGAAGGCCCGACGACTGAGGAGAGGAGGGCGTGCTAAATAGATACGCATGACGAACTTGAGCTTCGCAGCGACGACTTGAACAACTTACCCCGCCTTTCATTTGCGGTGTCATAGGATTTTCGCACAAGAATATTGATCAGCGACTCAACGTACAGAGTACATCGGAGCGCATCAGCACATTGACATACGTACGATCAATGTGAGGTGGTATTGCTGAGACTACGAGCGCTCCGCGTCGGCGTTGCCCACGTGGAAAGGGATCTTGCTTTGTTCCCAGAGGAATAAATGAAAGCTGGTGGGATGTCGCAGATGAATCATGGCAGCAGAATCCTGCCCTCCAAATGGCATTGGGTACTCCGACCCGATGTATCGTTGTATTGCGAAACCCAATAGCTCGAAGCCTGATCATCAGAAGGATGAAGATTCACTGAAGAATCCCATGAAGATATGCAGCGACTGCGTGTCGAGGGGTTTTCATCTGCCCACAAGTGGAGCCCACATCTTATCTGCTCGTAAATAGTGTTGGGTACTCCAACCCGACGTATCTTCGAATCTCGAAACCATAACTCGAAGTTCGAAGCCTGATTATCAAAAAGGAAGTTCAACCATCATCCGAAAATGTGCAGCAGCGGCAGCAACAGCCTCTCGAAGGGGTATTCTCTGTACATTTTCAGAAAGCACGCATACAAAATCTAATAAATTACTCAGTCTTTCCCTTACTACCCGACTTCTTCGTGCCCTCTTTCACCTCTCCAGCCAGCCAAAGTGCAGAGAACAAGAAGAAAGCGACGCTTGTGCTGATGGCACCTGCATAGTAAGGCCAAGCAGCGGACAAGAACCGCGGATACTCGTCATGTCGTGGTGGGACGACAGGGACCGTTGTCGAACTTTGCAAGAAGGTCCATCTGTTAAACAAGAAGGCGAAGCAAGCATCAGAAATTTCCAGAAAGTAAAGGTCTAGGAGGATCAGATCACGAACCCTTGTCGCTTGTGGTCGATAACAAATTTAAATACTCCGTGTCGGTCTGGGGCACGGAAGGTAGTAGAGTATTTTCCTGGGTGACCTGATACTGGAGGTAACGCAGTGCGGATATGGGGATCAAGCATCGTGAAGGAAAGTTGGAGATCCTTGATCCCGGAGTATGGCTCCCAAGTATTCTTTACAGGGTTGAACTTCGAGATGTATGCGCTGTAGACCTGGGTGAATGTGTTCTATTAATAAACTTATACGCTGCGGAAGAGGGGGACGAATTTACGAGTTGATCGTTGTTGGTGTATAGTTCACGAGGCTCCGTTTCGTTAACACGATGATGCTCGATCTTGTCGATACGCAACACATTGTTCTCCTGGAAGGTCCAGGCAGCGATGTCGCGAGCGAATTGAGCATTACCGGACTTGACCCCGCTAACAGTGACAATTATGTTAGTTTGAAGCGGTAGCAGAAATGGTGAGTAGACAACTCACGGAGAGACCTCCTTCTGTGCAAGCTCATCACTGAACAAGTCAACTCCTCCCACCCAGGTTACTCGTGCGTTGTTTACTGTTTGGAAGCCGGTAACGACGCTGAGTTGGCTGCCGGCCCAAAGACCTTCACCACCCTTTTCCGCAGAGTCTGCCAACGCGTCTGCCGAGCCACCATCAACTTCTGAGGCAAAGCTCTCCGCGGGGGCGTGCAGGATAGGAACCAGAAGAGGGTTGTTGCCGAGCGCTTGAGGAACACCGGAGAACCAGACAGGTGCAAGGTTCTTGCTCAGAATGTGGGTTGCATCTTGCTTAGTAGGGGTGATAGGAATGAGAGAAGCTGGTTCGTCGCGTTTGGGGAAGTAGGAGACCAGAGGCGTGCCTGGAGGTGGTAGAACAAGCGAGAATTCAGGGGCCAAAGACGTCAATGGTGTTTGCTTCGTTGACAGGGCGAGGATTAAGTTGGTCTTGAGATTAAGGAGCTCAACAAAAGCTTGAGGGCTGAGATCTTTTGCGAAGTCTTAAATCACTGAGTTGAGCAGTTATAACTGAGATTCATTGCCAGTATACTTACTTTTGGTTTCCGAAGCGAGCACAACGACGTGCACGAACGCTGGCTCGTCATACTCAATGATAGCGGGCGCCTCGTCCTTGGGCGAACGGAAGGTCAATTCATATCCCTGGTCTTTAGGCTCCCGTTAACATAGTTCTCTTATATCACGGAAAGACTTGCCTCTCAGTCCGTCAAAGAATATAGAGAAATCATCTTGGCGTTTTGGTTCCACTACAACGAGTACCGAGTTTCCAGTGCTGGATTTTGCATATACAATATTAACGAGACCAACAGCAAGCAAAAGGAGCGTCTTTAAGGAGAACATGGGTCCCAAGACCTTTCCTGAGGGTATGTGAGATTTGTGATGAAGTTCCACGTCGCGCTGTAGCAAGCGACGCGCATTGTTTGTACGTGCTTTGCAAGGGCACCTATGACGGCAGACGGAGTGCCGCTGACATAACCCCGCGTCGGAGGATTTCGGCGAGCGGGTCGGCTGTCCCGCGCAAACTCCGATTACGGGCTAGTGGACTTTTTGACACGGAATTACAGCTGCTCGGGTTCGTTCATATACCTTTGCTCTACTTTTCCTTTATTTCTCTCTCTTTCGTTATAGACAATGGCCCAGGACGAACTTGAATACCTCAAATCCCTCGTTTCCCAGCTCAATGACAAGATTGCTGCTCTGGAGGCAAAGACGAAGGCGGCTGTGACTAGCACCAAGACGCCAGCCCAGCAGCTGAGGACTATTCTCATGGGACCTCCCGGTGCAGGTATATACGTCCTACATTGGAATGCGGAAACTCTCTCTGAGTCTATTTGCAGGCAAGGGTACACAGGCGCCTAAAATCCGTGACGAGTTCTGCGTATGTCATTTGGCGACTGGTGACATGTTGCGCGAGCAAGTTCAGCAGAAGACTCCTCTCGGAATCGAGGCCAAGAAGATCATGGATGCTGGAGGTCTCGTTTCGGATGATATTATGGTCGGAATGATTCAGGACCAGCTCAACAACAACAAGGAGTGCAAGAACGGGTGGGTACACTTTCGCGGGTTCGAATCTCGGGATGACACCACTATAGGCGTCAAAGTCTTGTGGTTCGGGACTTCCGCATGTTGTGCACAGTCGCATCTGTGGCGGCAGCGTGAACACTGTAGTTGCGCGGTCATTCTTTTTGTCATTTACGCGTCTTTCGGCTATAATTGATTTGGCACTAACGCGTCATATCTTTCTTCTTTTCCAGATTTGTCTTGGACGGCTTCCCTCGTACTGTCCCTCAAGCACAGAAGCTTGACGGCATGCTCGAAAAGCGCGGCGAGAAGCTCGATTCCGTTGTCCAGCTGTTGATCGACGACAACCTGCTCATCTCCCGCATTACTGGTCGTCTCATCCACGCGCCCAGCGGCCGTACATACCACAAGGAGTTCAGGTATGTTTTGCTGGTTAAAACTATCCAATCCACCTTTTAACATCAACATTTGCGGTTTAGCCCACCCAAGAAGCCTGGTGTTGACGATGTTACTGGCGAACCTCTCATCCAGAGGTCCGACGACAATGTCGAGACCCTTCGCAAGCGCCTTGCTTCCTTCCACGCCCAGACAGGACCCGTCGCCGAGTACTACAAGACCAAAGGTTTATGGCACGGTATTGACGCCGCACAGTCGCCTAAGATCGTCTGGGATAACTTGCGCGCCATCTTCGTCGCCAAAAAGTAACGGAGATTATTTTAGAGTCAATTTATTGGATTTGGAAACCTCCCTTCATTCCTAAGCAGGTTCTTTAGCCGTCGTTGACGATCGTGGAAGGTGCTAGAAGGTATCAAGACCTCACTGTCTGAAGTTTTGTCATGTCATCCGCGACGCGTAAACGCGTCGGCGTTTGGGGTTTCCCTCATGAATCATTGATTAATGGGTTCTTCCTCCGCGGTGTCGACTTCGGCGATGTCAAATTACTCATTCACCTTTCAGAAATCACGGGACGTGGCTAGGTAATGAGTCCAGTAAGCAAAACTTACTACTCATCACAGACAGCCTCCTTATTTACTCACTCTCGCAAGCCTCGGTCTGTCTTTGTAGCGGTATGAAGTGATACATGCCGCTACAAGAATATTATTCTCAGAACAGAGATCGCCAGCGGAAGTTCCAGTGAGTTTAAGTTATCATCGCCCGAAGGTCGTTCGAATACATATGCTGGTATACGTCGTATATGTCAACGGCAGGCCAGTCTGCTCGGTGCCGTTTGATGGTGCCAGATCAAGTGGCAACGTGTTTCATTCTAAAAGTTACGATTCCATCAAACGACGATCGTCTTTTGACAATGCGACCTTGTTGCATTTTAGGATCCCCCATCTCGATACGTGTCGAAGGAGATGACATTTGGTCTAGTGGTTTTTGGATGGTATAGCTTGGTTGACAAGGTTTCGTTTCAAGGTTTCTCTGCCTGCACTCGCTTAAACCTTCCACACTGGCATCAAAAGCTTATCAAGATTCCAATCCAATGCGTGACACTGCAAGCTCTGAATATGCGTAAGTACATGTCTTCCGGACCCAGGATTTCTCTGGGATTCGTCAACCCTCTAATCCGGGTGGTCATGTTACGTTCAGTTTATTTATAAGAGACCTATCATGTAAGGCAACCCGTAGGCCGAGGGATCAAAAGAACTCGAGTAAGTGCACAGTGCTTAAGGTCGTACCGAATTTAAACGGCTTCGTGGTTCCTGGGCTTAGGCGATGACCCAATTGTAAAGCACATTGCACGGATTCCAATTTTGCTGCTGCGCGTTTGTCGGCGTTTGCGGTTGCCCTTTTTCTTTTGGTTTCCCCCCATCCATGTTCTTTTTATTAGAAGCGAAGATTTGCTTGACGATTTCCTGATTTCAACCCCACCCCACATCCCTGAACCAGCCCTCACTATTATGCCTCGAAACTCAGAGACGACGGGTACACTCCGCCGCGGTTCTGCGTGTCTTTCCTGCAGGTGAGCGGCACTCTTCTTTCGATGGTATATGAATACGGGTTTACCAACCACTGTTCGTCTAGACGGCGTAAACTAGTGAGTCGAATATCCCCTCTTATTCGCCGGACGTGAACGTTGAACATGATCGGCAGAGATGTGATGGCGCGCGACCGATATGTCACCAGTGCAATACGATGAGAAGGGGCCACGAATGCAGCTACGACGACAGTGCACGGAAGAGTCGAACGCAGGCGCTACGAGAGAAGCTTTCTGCGCTAGAAGCCAAAGTACGGGAGCTGGAAAGTGGACCTGGGGCAACTCCATCATTGTCAGCAACCACTTCCTATGGATCTTCGACTACGGACGACGGACAGCCAGTCGCTTCGACGAGCCGCAGCGGTAGCAGCGAATTTTGGTTGCAAGATAGCCCTGAGGCTACTTTCCCGGACTTGGACTTTTCCCAGTCTCAGTCATGGTTTGCGTCGTACGAGTATGACTCGACGAACGATATGGGTTCGACATCGCAGTTAATGATGCCCATGTCGTTGATGATGCCACCGTACGATAACCAGCCGACTATTACACATCAAGCTTACACCGACTCTTCCGGAACACCTGTACGCGATGGGCCTGGGGATCGCTCAATCAATGAGCCGATTGTAACGTTGACTATCGAGATGCATAACCTACTGTGAGTAACACCATTTGTCATTCGTCGAAGTAAAAAACTTATCATGGGCGTATAGCATCCAGTCATTCATCGAGCATAGGAAACAATGCTGTTTCTATTCCAACACTAGTCGGTTCGACCGTTCCTCCTCTGCCACGATCTATCAGAACACGCCGCCGAATTCTGCATTAATGAGCGCAATCTATCTAATGGGGTGCTTCTTCGCACGAATACCTGGGTTAGAGAGCCAGTTGCTGGAACAAACCCAACACGAAGTGTCGCGGGCGTTACACAATCAAGAACAGCTTATGGACCTGGTTCAGGCTCTCTGTCTCCTCGCGCAGTACTTCTTCTTCAACCACCGAGCCATGGAAGGGAAATTGCATCTACAGCGGGCGAAGCTGATATCCATCGACTTTGGATTACACCAAATCACCCACTCCGACTTTCCGTTTGATCTGCAGTTCCCATTTGATTCTGCGACGTACAATTGGCAGGAGAAGAGTGCTATATTTTGGCAAGTTGTCATGGTGGAGAAGTTTTGGTCGTCAAGCAATGATTGCTGCGAGGCCATTCCGGACTTTGAAGCTTCTAATCGATATATTACGACACCGCTTCCGGTGTTAGAGGGAGCAGAGCTGGTATGTGCACCTTCCATGCGTTGTCGAACTCTCCATCGCTCATTATCATCATGATTTCTTCCTGTTACTTAGGAAGCAGTGATTGCAAACAGCCCTCTTTACGATATCTTTGAAGGCGAACACTTTTGTGCGTCTATGCTGTCCGTCACCGCCTTCAAGGTCATCGTATCCTCTGTCTTTGATCGTTCGTTACGCGTCAATAGTGAGTTTTGAATATTTTTGCAACTGGAGTTTCCTACCCGGCTTGTGGTTGACCGTGCCGCCCTGCCCCCCTTAGATACCTCCATGATGTCCAAAGATGCTACGACTTGGCTTTACCACCGTGCGACAGCGATGGCGTTGGAACGCCTTACCACGATTGTCCATCCATTTGCGTTTGGAGACCCTCTGCAACGGTCCTCCGCAGTGACACCACGCTTTGACACGGACTTGTACGCCGTGCACTCGTTGATTCTGGCTTCTACTATCCACCTCCACCTGGACAACGTTATGGACTTGAAAGTATCATGGGCTGCCAAGAAGATTGTCGAGCTCATCAACTATCTTGGTAGTGGTGACTACCAGTACTTAGATCCTATACTCTCTGTAAGTGCATTATCTCCTTTCCATCGAGTGGGAATGGAACACCGAATTTACCCATACGCTATATACAGATTTGCTGGGCCTCGGTAGTGGTCATATTTCGCCGTATGATCGACAACGCGAACGAGCGGGTGGCGGCGCACAACAGCGAGGCGGCATCCACTGCTTCATACACCATTGCCTTCCTTCGACATTGCGCCGACGTTCTGCTCTCTGCTCTACGAAACCTCAGCAAGACGATGCCCATAGCAGGTGTGTATTTGCGTTTCGTTTATGTTATCTGTCTCCTCGTTCTCTCTCTCTGGTCCACCGGCCTTCATCCATCCGGAGATTAATGCGCCCTTCTTTTCGTTCTATTTAGATAGTCTGTTGACAAGCCTGGAAATACCCCAAACACCATGCTATCCAGGACTGACGAAGACAATTCCGGTTACCAGCGTGTTTTAATGGATCATGGGATTCCATTTCCCTCCCTATCTTTCGCTATCTCTCTCAACTCCTCGGGCCTGGATCTCAACTTCTCAGCCTCAGTCGTCCTCCTCAATCCTGGATTTGCAAAATCCAACACGCAGCATTCGACGGCATTACGTCCACTTGCTTGTAATTCCCACGGATCATCCCTTCTGTTCTCATCACTTGATGAGTATAATCACTATACCGTACGGTCTGATACCCTTCGATATGGGGCTTCAAATCACGCCGCCATTCGTTCTGCATTTCTGCTACACACTATCCCATTTGGCTGGCCTTTACCTTACAACGCGCTTACTTATTTCGTCATATTCCGGACATCCATCTATTCTCGTTTCTCTCATCCACATGTATCACTGTATTGTCTCGTAAAAACGTGTATCATAGAGAACGATTATTGGGCTTTATCTCGGCTGTAGTAGTACTAGAAAAATACATCTATCGTAATAAAACACATTTCATCTAAACTTTATCGTCAAGGAGGTCTCGATAAAACAATCATTCCGGTTGAGGGGTGTGTGCAGAACCTAACTTTTTGCAGCCTCATGACACGCCCTCCACAAGGCTCAAGCCTATAGGGTGCCCTGTTTGAACGCCGTTATTCAATATATTTCTAGTTCTTCCGCGAATGTTCGATGTCTTATCTGCCGGACGGGCAACTCCAAAGCTCACTCATTCAGGTGAGTCGTAAATGATGGTTATAAAAAGCGCAGGTGCTTTTCGTCCCGGTTCCACCTGTGACCTTGCGAGCGCTCAGGGTTGTCCCTGGATGACAGTTGCCCGACACGGTATGTGAGAAGAGTTTACTTTAATTTTACCTCTTATTCAGCGGGTTCATTAACTCTGTATTTAGCACAGGCTGGCATGGCTAGTAGTTTGTTTGCCGCCGGTACAGTCGATTTAGATCTCGCGGCTTCCTTGACCTATCTGAGGCCGTCTGAAGTGTCTAGGATACTATAGGATACCTTCCACGGGATACTCCAGATTCTGGGTATCGCTTTCAACCAAGTAGACGATTTAAATATTATTGTGCCTTCGTCCATCTCGAAAAATGCCGCAGTTGGTGCTCCTTGAACAAAATAATATGTATCATTGATGGCCTTTCCTGGATCCGGTGAACATCGTGCAGGCGTACAGCGCAGAATCTATTGGAAGCGATAATGTGACCTCGGCGCAACTAAGGAGAATGTGGTGAATCAGACATTATCTATTACACACAATGGAGTGAGGGGATGGTAGAAGCAAACACAAAGGTTTGCCATCACCTAGGACTGCTCAGGTCCCTATCCTCCCAGATAAATCAATAAAATCCGAACTTTTTCATGTCGATCCCGATATTGAAGTGACTGCGGACAGATTGTAGCATGGGACACGCAAGGTCATTGATGATGGAAAATTATTGATTAGATGTTTGTTGCTTCGTCCTACGTAGTTTTTTCTACATACACGCATGCAACTGCACGCACTGATAATCCTACACCGATGTGATGCCAACACAAGAGGCGTGGCGTGCAGGCACATCTATGTACTTTCAGCTCCATTTTGGGGTTCACTATGAAGACACAAGAGACTTTATGGCGCCGTTGAGTCTGGCGAGATTTATTCGGTCCCTGGATGTCCGTCCACCTATCGGACATTCGCCTTCGAGAAACCCCAAAAATAACGGTCCAGACACTCTTCTTCAAGCAGTGAGCCTAGGTAGCGCGGATCTACAGATCCTGCTAAGGCGAGGTCGCAGTTCAAGTCTAGACCAGTGCATCATCCCAATTTCTGAACCCAATATCTATCGCATGGCCGTGAGATTTTCTGTCGAATTCGAGTAATGCGTACAGTGAGGCTGCTTCAACCTCTATCAACTCTCTAATCTATCAAATCACTACGCATCGTAATAATAATATATTTAGATGCAACCAAGCGCTGAGGTTGAAAAGGGCGCATTAATGCGGCATGCCCTTGGCAATTTCTGTCAGTGTCACACCAGGAAGATCGGGGATCATCTAGATTAGATAGTACATAGATTGGGCACACACGGAGGTGCCCCCGCCGGCTATCAAAAATGATCTGCACGCGTCTTGCGAATTGGAAAATGGGTTACTTTTTGAAATTGGGGAGTGAATCAGAATGGATCTTTTTGGGAGAGCGAAACGATAGTGACGGAGAGCGAAAAAAAATTGGGAAGGAAATTAGGAAGAAGAGGGTTCTGGAGTGGTTCTGGAGGCTGGTGAAAGCCCGTTGTCACTAGGGCTCACTGGGCGCGGTCACACGGGAACATGACTGGACCACGATGTATTGTCGAGAACCGGATGGATACAGGTATGGGCGTAAAACGTAGAGTAAAGAAAGAGAAAGGAAAACCGAGACAAGAAAAGGTGCGATCAAAGGATCACGTGAGAACCTAAGATAAGATAAATGTGCGTGTGGTAAGACTGGGGCGCCAGGCTTACAGCTGGAGTGTCAACCCTGTCTGACGGTCATCTTCGATTTGGTGTAAGCCTTTGAAGCCTGGGTTACCATAAAATATTGAGTCTGTGCGCACTTCTGAAGAAGAAGAAGAAGTTTTCAGAGGCTTGGAAGCTGGACGGCGAGATGCGCAAGTGGTGTGCGCCTGCGTGCAGTGTAATGATTTGATCGAACGAAAAGAAAACTTCAGGTTTACATTCAGGACCAAGCAAGACTTCAGGGGTATTATTGCTCGTACTGAGCCCTACTAAGTAGTACGCGTTTATTTTGTGATACAAATGAATCTAACGATGATGTGTCGGCTGTAGGTGCATGTTCTACGAATTTCCGCTTCCATCTTCCATGTCATTGACGATTTGTCCGGCCGATTAAATCATCATGTGCTCCATCGACGAGGATGCCTCTCACCAGCGTGTCCTGAGAAGGAAAGCTTGCTGGCAAGGCAGCATGGAGCAGACTCAATAGAAGAGTCAGCTAGTAGCCTCTAGTAGCACTAGCACCAGCAGGAATTAGCTTCCCCGCTTCCCCAAGGGCTATGGCATTGTTACCTGTACTGTACCTCTCTCTTAATGGAGGCAAATGGGACCGAAAGAAACCGACGGTGGGGCGGCGAGAGAGGGAGAATGTTGTCCCGCAATTACATCCGTGGGCTCTGCCCAAAAAGGATGGCGTAGCCGGAATTGTTCCGAACGGCTGGGTGTCGAGACTAGGATACTCCAGATATCTCCTCGAGACCATACTTACTTGAAGTGATGTGTCTATGATGTGTGGCGTAAATCTAATCACTCTTTCGACCCCGTTAGGCGCCGAGACTCAAGGAGCCACTACTACTTAGAAATGTGGCAAAGCCCACTTTGAATTCATGAAACAAATTTTACATCGCAACGACAGACAAAGTACAGTCGAGTACATTCCACCACGCTTCAGCCAGTGCAGCAGCCATAATCCTCCGTGAACAGTGGAATGTGTACACATGCTGAGGAACCGTAAATTAACTTCTCATACACTTCCTTCCATTTTGGTACAACCGCTCGCAAGTTGCTCTTCGCCGGGTCCATTTCTCGTCGTCTCATGAGAACGAACCTTGGAAGCTTCTTTTCAAGTTTCGTACGACGGTATGTAGCAGTAGGATTTCGTCCCAGGATTTTCGGGGATCCCAAGCTTCCTCTGCCGCGATACTTAGACTCATCAGTGAAGAGGGAAAATGACAAGTTGCTGACTGTAAATTGTTAATCCTTAACCAGACTATTTTTGGATGGCTCACTGTATCTAATTATATCGCCAATTGAGGGAAAGGCGAACGCGCCGGCCCCCGGGGTTGAACATAACACAGTCATGTGCGGAACTGCCTACTGCATATTGGTTGGTCAGTAAGCAAGATGTTGTCGAACGTATGTTACGAGCATTGGGTAGTACCTCTTACAAGCCATTCTCACAGCAACTTATTGTAATCTGGACTCTGAGCCTGCAGCCTGGAGGAATCAGGATAGCCTTCGGCATCTTCGTACCGATTCAAGAGAGGATCATGACTAACCGGTTATGAGTCCGATAGCGCTGATCCATAATTCCCTCACAAGCACACTGTGCGACTTACACGCCATGACGCCCAGTGTTAGCAAAACGGACCCTGAAGACAGCTGCCCGAGATCGACGTTCGTTTCTGTCAACCGGAGTGTGGCACCGTGTGGCATTAGTGCATTGGTGCTTACAATTCAATGTTCAATACATACCCAGCTATACAGAGATTTACGCTATCGCTATGCAATAGGTGGGTTCCATATAGCCAACAACCGGGTCCACGTCCTCCTGGGACTATATATGTAAGTACACTATACATAATACAGTTCTCGTTGCGCACAAGTCGGTACTGCGCTCCCACGCGTGTGTCACATCGGGTGCGTGTCAACCTTCGTCAGGTTAAGTTCTAGTGGCTCGAGGCACATCAATGTGGCGGCTGGCCTACTTGCAACTGAGACTCAATATGTGCTATGTGCGTGCGCCGTTTCGATCCCGCGAAGGTACTAGCTTTGAACTCTGAATTCAATAAGCTTAAGAATAAGACTCGGATGACACGGATTGAACGAGTCGGAAGTTGAGCGCTTGAGCTTTGAGCTGCGCAGGCTTGTGGCTGAAGCACGCAGGGTTTGGCGTTTCAAGCTTCAAGCCTTAATGCAATCCCGCGAGCAGCGATCCTGATCATGAATAGGAACCTTGACTTGAAATCCTCTGAACTCTAGGTACTACTTACTAGGGAGATGCATTATCCAAATTTTAACCGCAGTTCTATTTTCTCTTTCGGAGTTCATTGCCTTTGAACAGTACGATCGCTCTGTAGCTCAATAGCGTCGACAGTCGATTATGTAGTCCTCGCCACCGCTGACCGACCTCCCGTTCAATTTATATGGTACTCACTGGCATGATCAAGGGATCACCGACGATCAAACGAGAGATCGATGATCATACGTCGAAGGGTCCAAGCGGCCGTTGCATACGGTACAGTACCGTGTCGTATTGCTGGCATCCATATTCATATTCAGTGAGCCTGAACCGACTCAAGGCCCATGGTAGGGTGTGGCAGAAAAAGCCAGCTAAAACCACTCTCAAACCAAAACAAAGACTACCTACTCACGAGCGGTACAGCAAACCTTCATCGAGAGACCTTACTTCAGCCACAAACACACGCACACGCCTGAGTGGCGTAGGGCGCCGCCACTGCACCATGCTACCTGCGTAGATATATATATAAAGGATTATTCTATTTGGAAACCCCTGTTAACATTCATAGTCTGACAGTCGACTGAGGTGAAATAAATAAAACTCTGACTTTCAATGCCGCCTATGCCGCGCGTTCAACTTTTTCAACCCTCAACCAACCTCAACCCGCTCTTTCCAATACGAACGGTTGCGAGTTAGCACTCAGGGCGTTGGGCTACCGCATTGCACGTCCCTGGGGCGCAGTAGGATGCAACCCTACATAATGAAAAGGCCTGTTTGCCAAGTTGCAGCTTTTGTGCAGCTTCTTCAGAATGGCAGAAAAAAGTAGTAGGCTATATTATTATTTACTCGTTCTAAGCCTCATAGAAGTTTTCTGTATCGTCAGAGCCCAGTCCTGCTAGACCGAGTCGATGACGGTGCAGGAGACTTGAAGTCGGGGCGGCCAAATTATTCAGAAATGACTGCCGTAGCGGCAACTTCAATCTCAGAATGTCAATGCCGAGCGGCAAAATATGTATTCGTCTGAACATTCATACGAAAATCACCATTCATAGTTGAAACCTGGAGTTTCTCGAGAAATCGGGGTTTCCAAATAGAATAATCCATATATAAAGGTTAAACATTAATAACAAATAGTACGCCGCCGTTGCAGGTCACTGCCTGCCTAATAGGCGTGGATGCAGGATCGTACTCCTACTTACTGACTAAGCAAAGAAAACTTGGCTTGGGGAATACAAATGATCAGAAAGAATTAGAGTCTCAAGTTAAAGGGTCGCGCGTTTCAATTTGGCGTGGCCTGCCGCGACCTGCCGCGACCGAACCTTTACCTGTTACACCGCTGGCGCGGACACTTTTTTACGTCGTAAAAAGTGCTTAATAAATGTTTTCTATTTAGGTTACCTTTTTACGACCTCAAAAGGTGCCCAAAAAGATATCGGGCATACCATATATAGGAAGCCCGATATCTTTCTGGGCTACCTTTCTGAAACGCAAATAGAAAACATTTATCAAAGTGCCTTTTTACGACCGAAATAGGAATTCGCGCCAGCGGTGTTACCTGTGGCGTTCGAGATCACGTGTGAGTCAAGTTACAAAAGTTTCAACGCGACCGTGCTATTTTTGGAACTTCGCGCCTTGTCCACTGTCCAGCCACTGCCACCCATATTGTCGATGGCGGCGCGCGTGCGCGCGGGGTCGTAGGAGGTGCTGTCGCCAGATGGCGCGTAGGATAAAGTCAAGTCAAGGCAATGTGTTGAGTGCATGTTCAGGAGCGGCGAGTCTAGCTGACGTTGACTGGTCGGTGGCCCGGGGGAGGATCAAGAGATGGAGATGGAGATGCCAGACGCCAGCGGGAGACATGAGATTCTGGATTCTGGACGGCGCCCGGCAGGCTGCTCAGTATTTTATGTTAACGTTAACTCGTCCTCTGTGGACTTGAACAACATATATCACTCATTTATAGGACCCCGCTGCGCGGCACGAAAGCGATACAGGGTCTTGCATATGAGCCTGCACATCGAAATTCCTGAAATTGTTTGGTTGTGTTTGTACGTCACATCAGTCACAATCGTCCAAGCTCCGTTATCGCGTTTTTTAGCCCTTACCACAGTGCACACCATCGATAATCTATTGCAGTGCATCCACAGCCCATATGGCGGGCTTTCTCTTTGCAGGGGTGACGGAGATCCATTGCTATAGACACGCAATCGCGAGTAAAAGAGGTGGCGGGCCTTCCTTGCTCGTTCTAAGCTTGTTTTGCTCGATACTATGCAGGGAAACCGGAGCTCGGGAGTGAGAACTCGACAGGGTTTTGACAAAGGAAAGACTTACAAGAGTTTACAACGTGTCGCAAAACTGCTCTAGCAGACGTTTAGACGCTCAGGAGCATCCACTAGACTTCAGAAGTCGTGAGTTAGCCTTGCTGGGAGTTTTGTAATGTCACGCAGTAAACACGACCAAACAATTTCAAGAATTTCGATGTGCAGGCTCATATGCAAGACACTCAGTGGATGACTTCCCGTAGCCCAATCTGATGATTTGGTACGAGAAACATTCATAAAAATGCCCAATGCCGGGCTGCCGACCGTGCATGACGCGTTCCAGATTCATTCAAACTCCGAAATCTGGAGAGGGGTCCTGACCCCTTCCCAGATTTCTCCAGACGTTGTGAGACAACTTCGCCTTTGTTTTGGGAAACTCGTCTTCCCTTTTCGGAATCCAATAACATTCATGAACTATTAAGGAAGTTGCCTGAGGGGACTTTAGACGAGCTGCAAACGACATCGTGGTTATTTATCTTGGTGAACTCATCATGTTCTCGAAGGATCATCCTCGAGGAAACCAACGGGCATGTAAAGGACCTCAGTTTCGACGAGTTTCCTATCTTATCTTATCTTTGTCTGTGGATGCTCACATCAGACACCAGATCACCAAACCTTGTTGACCAAGTCACGGATTTGACGATTTGAAGCGTCAAAACGCGAACAAAGACGGTTGGTGCATTCAGATCATCAGATTGGGCTACGGGAAGTCATCCACTGTAAGAAGAATCTTGCTTGCAGCTTGCCTTCCCTGTCTTCGGGGACCGGCCACTGCTCTGACTCTGACTCTTCCCAGAATGGACCGATCTAAATGTAGGCGTTTCCGCCCCAACGAAACCTTAAACCTTAACCCAGAACGCTTCTGAGCGGCTAATTTTGGCCCTGGCCCTTTGCAATGATATGTCCATGATCACAACGACTTCCCAGGCAGCTTTGATACAACTATCAAGTTAAAATAGTACTGTACACCCCGGCAATACTGTATATCTCGGGGCGCCGGTAGGAGAGGTTGTGCGTGCTGTCATAGATGACATAGGATATGAGGTGAAGAGCTGGGAGTCTCACGTAGTCTCACGGCAGGTTGGGGGTTTCTAGATTGGTTGTCAAGACTTACGACTCGGACGTGTAGGATTCAGGATTTTTATCATGGCCGCTACCGGAACTGGACGAAGTTTGCGGGCATGGACACGGACTAATAGTAGTGGCCTCTAAGAGTACTAGGGAGGTGTCGAAGTTGGCACAGTGGATGTGCTAGATAAAGAGAAGCAACTTGTTAACGGCAGACGGGACGTAGCGGTTACAGCTCCTCCACAACTTCACAGTACATAGCAGAGAGCTGATGAACATCTTGCGTAGTCAGGGTCGAGTAAGCCGTTACTAGTAAGTAAGCATCAAGTGGCACCCAGTTTATAACTTCGGGCGGTACCTGTGCACACCTTCGACAAGTTCGAATTCTAATCCGAATTTGTTTCGTCTTTAAACGTTTGTTGTAGTGGTTACACATTTTATACTCATGAATTATGGGTGGGCTGACGCTTTTATGATGACAATGGTGCCTTCAGGGTGGGGTGCATAGAGCTTACGACGGTGCCTATTACATCGTAGCGGCGGCGGTGGCGGCACCTATACCGTTACTTATACCTTTTCCCCAGGCTTCTTCCCCGCGTTTATTTGGGGACCTTCAATTTTGTCTGTCTGATAATAGAGTCATTCATTTATACCTTCTTCTTCTTCTTCTGTTTGTTTGCTTGTTTTCCTTTCTATTCTAATGTCAGGTGGTTGAGCTTTAAGCTTTAAGGCCTTGAGCGCATGGTGGGTGATCCCCACGAAAGGAAGACTTTCACTTTTCAAACTTGCGTTGGGATGACGAAGATCACTCGAATTCCGAGTGGAAGTTACAGTGGATTCGTGAGCTTCACAGCAGGGATGAAATTTTTTTCTCGGAGTGTGAGCTCTTCTATGTAATAACATAGCGATTCGCTTACTTGCTCTCACCGGGGAAACATACCATGGGATTGACATTGAAAACGTGAGTTTCTGTGTATGATAATCATAATTCATTGTCATGGGACAACTTGTCAACTCCGCGGTATCTCGACTTCATGTACGGGTGGGAAAGAAAAACATATGGACGATGAAGGGAATATGCGCTCATCGATGCGTAAGGAAGTAGTACATATTCGTTCGTTCTTCTCGAGCCTTTGGAGTCGGATGTTTCGGGTACTTGAGTAATTGTGGGAAAGAATTAGGCGATAAGAGGAGGTTATCTCCCTTGGTCCATTGCGACCTTTATGTGATCGGATAAAAGGACCGAAGTTTCGAGATGGTTTGAACTTTGGGCGCATTGGATGAGGAGTCAGGACGGATAATTGTAACGGTGAGCAGGCTTTCGGAGTAGAAAATTCGACTGGTGGTAGTGAACATTCCTTGAAAATTTAAAATATGATGAGCTCCTATTCTCGCGCATGGATATGCGTTCGAGACGTGTTTATTTGCGAACCGAGTGAAATGAGAAGACAAGCATCATGATGGGGATTGCAGATATATCGTCGTTGCCATTTCACCCGGGGATGGGAACGCGCGTAAGTAGTCTATTTTATTTAAAACCTGTTAGTTGTGGGGCCATGACGCACACTCGTTTGCGGCCCAAATACGATGCGTTGTGTGTACCAGACACGCAGACGACCTGCAAAGCGGTATTGTTGCATTGACACTAGGGAGAATGAGTGAAGCGCCCGAGCTAGTGCAAGACTGGGATAAGGGACAAGGCGGGACGCGATCAGAAGTGCCCATATAAGGCGACATCATCGATGACCTCAAGAGTGGCTCCATGTCATCGATGATGTATTGCGCGAATTTTTTTGGCTCGATGGCGGGTATATTACGCTCAAGGCTCACACCATGATAAACAGACCCGAGAGACAATCGATAAGACTTGTATTCTGCTGGAAGTGCAAGGAAGGAGGGGGAAGAGTGGCGGGAAAAGAGAGGAGTTCCCAGCGCTTGAGCGAGGCCAGGAACAAAGAGCGAGGGTTGGTTTGCAGCGGCTTGGCGGGGGGCCCCGATTCGGGTGTGAGATTGAGTTTGAAAGACTTTCCGAATTAAGGAAGAGTTCCGATCACGTGCGGTGAGGGTTCATCGCAACAAGAGAGCGGTGAACATAAATAGTCTTGGCCGATGGATGGCCAGCCTTGTTAAATATTCGAACGCCCTCGGCCTGCTCGAGTTCTCGCCTTTCCAGTTTCCTATATCTACGCTCTTTCTTATCTTCCCCTTCCCCCGACGCGACGCTGCACGAGGAAACCGTCTTTATCGCAAGAGATAACAGGTATGTACATACGCCGTAAATGCGCACGGTGATGGTTTCTGAATTTTGTACCCTCTTCATTTTCTGGTGTGGCGCGATATCAGGTCCGAGAGCACTAGGCGACGAGTAACAGACTGGATACCCGTTTGGTAGCCTATCTGATATCCATGTAAGTGCATCATATTTTCTAAGACTTGGTCAGCCGCGTTTATAATAAGCCTCCACCCAGCAGATTTTCACTTTGCTTTCCCCCGTAGCCGTCCCTTTCAAAATTGTCTCTTAAATGATTGCCACTATGACCGTCCAGTCCCATAGGATGGCCCAAACACAGGACCATCGCATCTCTCTCAATGCAAACTCCGCTGGGTCTCCTCTTCCTGCCATTCCTCGTCGTATGTCCTCGAGCTCGTCGTCGAGGCCGAAGCTCGCACCCTCGCCTTCCATGCCTCTTCCCAACCGCAAGTCCTTGTCGTTCCCTAGTCCAGCCTGCGGCTCTACAACAACAACAACGACAACAACGATAACCACCCTCACCCCGCCCTCTCCTCCCCAAAATGACTCGGACTCGAGCTCGACGTCGAGCTCCAGCGGTTCCAGGCCTACCATCCGCACGAAACGCGTTCGCGGCGTACGGAATACCGCCGTGTGTCCACCGGAAATATCTACCCCCGTCCCAACGCTAGCCGCAGCGCCCACTGCTTCTGTCGCGTTTCCATCATCACGGAACGAGGCTACCGATAAGAACGATGGGAAACCCAACCCCCATATAGTCCCATCCCGACCATTGCTCTATACCCCGGGCATGTCTCTGAGGCTGAGCGATGCCTCCAAGCCACATAGGAACGTCTCAGAATCGCATATCCCAACCCCGCCAACTTCAGCAGAGTCGTCGTCGTCCCAGGGCATTTCACAGTCTGCATCCGCTATCTGCGAGACGTTCGGCGGCGGCGAGCCTAGATTCATTCGCAAAAAGTCTGGACAGCTCGTCAAGTCGTCTCTCAAATCCTCCAGGTCCGTCTCCCGGACGGGGCTCACGGTGTCCACATTTTCGCAGTCGAGCAAGAGCGAGCCGACGACGCCAACAAGCAAAGCGGTGCATTTCGACACGCAGCTGGAACATGTCAAATTATTCCTGGCCGAGCAGAAACCTTTGGCGGTCTCGCGCGATGGCAGCCCCACTGACGACACGAGCGGCACGGATAGCGATTTCCCTAGATTCATCTTTGGCGAAGAAGACAACAACAGTAATCTGAGACAGAAGAAGAAGCTAGTCATGCAGCTCGCGAACATGCCTGCGCGGATCAACCCCGATTCGGATGTGGCGCTCGAGGAGCTGGTGCTCGCACCGGACGGGACGAACATCCTAGGCAAAGTGCGCGTGAGGAACCTGGCGTATGCGAAGTGGGTCGCTGTGCGCTTCACGTTCGATTCCTGGCAGACGACGAGCGAGGTGACGGGGAAATACGTGGAGAGCGTCTCGCCGGAATTTGATAGGTTCGGGTTCTCGATCCGCTTGAATGATCTCCTGGCGCGCATTGAAGGCAAGACGTTGATCGTGGCGGTGAGGTTCTCGGTGGAGGGAAGGGAGATGTGGGATAATAATGGAGGGAGTAATTATGTGGCGACGTTTACGAAGGCCAAGGTGGTTGAGGAGGTTCCTGTGAGGACGATACCGACGATTAAAGCTACGACGTTCTCGGACGACGAGGCGAGTACGGACCTGGCGGATTTGAAGAGCAAATTGGAGAAGGTGGTGCAGAGTAAGGATAGGACGGGCCCTGCTTTCCTCGCTGCTGGCTCCTCCTCCTCGTCCTCCTTGTCGCCGTCGGGTTCGTCTGGGCGTAGGCTTTCGCCTGATCCTACATCTTCTTCGTCTTTCAGAGCTAGCACCTCGTTTGGGTCGAGGTATGACCTTGCAGCGTCTCTCAAGAATACGTGGAAACCGGAAGCCTCTCAGCCTTTACATACGAGGACGCATTCTTTCCCACTTTCTTCTCCTTCTCGGGGTACAGGTTCAGGGGCTGGAAGCTCGATTCCGTTCCCGCAACTCCATCGACAACAGCAACCACAATATCATCATCATCATCTTGGGTCACCGAGGGATATAGGAGAAGACGCGTTCGCGAACCTGCCTCGTCAGCCTGTGGATTATGAGAATGAGCATGGAAATTCGCCGTTCCATGTCCAGCAGCCGCAGCCGAGTAGGCCGGTGAGGAATCATCAGAGGGGGTATTTTGATTTGGCGATCACGACGAGTTCGTCCTCTCCGCCGCCGCCGGTTGGGTTTGGAGGGGCGTTGAGGAGAACGCCGCCTGGAACTCCGGGTGGTATTAGCGCCGGAGGTGGGGGTGTGTATAATGGAGGGGATGGGTGGGTGGCCTCCCCGCAGAGGTATAATTCGTTCCCGCCCATGGGCACCGCCGCGTCGTCTTCGCCGGCTTCGTCTGTGAGTGTTACGCCTACTTTGGGGGTGTATGGTGCTGCCGCTGCGGAGGGTTTCTCGTATGCGGCTGGGAGGATCGAGAATGCGGTTGGGAATGGAGGAGATGAAGGGGGGGATGGGAGTGCGCTGTCGACGCCGTCGATGGTTACGCCGGGGTCGTCGAGGGAGTCGACGCCTTCGCCTTTGGATGGGATGTTTGGGACTGGGAGCGATGTGGAGGGGGATGGGAGTTATAGGCATTTTTTGAACAAGTGAGTTTGGGTTTTGTAACTGTTTTTTTTATTTTTGGAGGATGGTTTATTGACTTGTGATTGAAATTGGTTAGGTTTTGTTTCTTCACTGGGCCTGGGTCCATCCCTCCTAACCAGCAGCCTCATGGAGCAGTTGGGATTGAGGGTGTACCGAGGACGCAGTCTGCTTCGGATGTGGAGGAGATTTTGTCTGGGCTTCGGTTTGGACCACCACCGTCAGCGCAGTCGCAGTTCAGTGGTGGTACCCACCTTGTGCATGAGCATGGGGTGGAGACGCCTGTGAGGTCGCCGAGCTTGGATGATTTGATGTTGAGCACGAGTAGGAGCGGGTCGTTGACGCCGACGGCGAGTGTGTCGAGGATGGGCTCGGTGGTTGCTTGAGCTATTCTTTGGTGCCCTCGTGTGTGGGCGAACGTCCCGCTGGTGGCCCTCTCCTCCCTTCCTCCTTCCTCCTTCCTCCTTCCTCTTTGGGCTGGTTACTGCCCGCCTTTCTCTCTTCTTTCCTTCATTGTGTCATATTTTTCTGCTGCATGGACATTATATGCGCCTGCTTTGAATTCTTGGTTCTGCGATTTATCCCTGGCATTTACGGATTTCTCTTCCTCTCGCCTGGCATTTTTCTCTTCTTCTTCATATTCATCGTCCTCCCCGCCTCGATCATCTTCTTTTCAATTTTTGAATTATTTATTTACTTCTGTTTCATTCTTTTCTTCTTTGCCTGTCTTTTCTCTTCCTCTGTCTTTTCATTGGCTCGTATCGCATCTTCCTCATCATCATCTTTTCTGTGTCTCTCTCCATCTCGGTCTTTCATCTCCAAAAGCATCTTTCGTCCTCCTCATCTCCTCATCCTCCTTATCCCCTATCTCTCTGTTTCCTTTTTTCTTTCCAGTTAAAGGCTCTCTCTCTCTATAAGTATCTTATATTGTACTATTATTTTTGGTTGGCTTCCGCTTCCTCTTTGGGTACCTCGACTTCCAATGCGGGTTGTCTCTCTCTTTGTTTGGCATGACTTGCGTGGAGGTCGAGTGGTTGATCGAATTTCTTTCTTTCTTTCTTTTTTGTGCGGTTTACATTCACAGCAGTTTTGAATGTTTCTTCCTTCTTCTGCCATCCTCCTCCTCCGCCTCCCTCTGCGTGTTTGCGGGTTTGCACAGACTACGACTCCTTCATGACCACGACCACGACCACGACTACTTCCGACGTTCCCTTCCTTCTTTCCATGATTCCATCACTCGAGTAGGCGGAGGATTTGGCTCGTATATAGTTTTTTTTTACATACACGTCTTTTTTGTTTGTTTGTAACGGTCTTATTTTGTCTTTACGTGCTCGTATGATTTATATTATTATGATAATTTACGGCTTTTTGAGATTTTGTTTGTGCTTGTGGTGTGAGAGATTTGAGGTTGGTTAGGCAGTTGGGAAGTTGTGGGTGTGATTTTCTTCGTCGTGTCGACCCTTTCGATTTCTGCCCCCAAAATAATATTTATACAAATTGTTTTGAAAAGAATCCATGACGAACACTCGATGTTATATGTAATAAAGTACGCGAAACTATGCCGAAGCATATTTTGAACGCGTGCGCTGGTATTGATGCAGGACCCATGAGCCTGGGACCAGTACACGGAGTATAACATACTAAAATTGATACGCCATGATGGACCTATATTCATCCACGGCGTAAATTTCATCCTCGCGAGGCGGAGCGGGAAAGAGACGGCGCAAGACACTCTCCCAGCCTGGAGTTCTATGATAATAACAATGCATGCGAGCGTATTCCCAGTATTCCGGATAGAATCCCGCTGCTTCACAATCGATAATGCCCGTTATAGTCGATCCATTGACGATGATGTTTTTTGGAAGAAGGTCGCCGTGTGCAAACCGAATGGCTGCGTTACGAGGGAACCGACTCATGAACGAATCGATGAATTCTGGGGCACAGAAAAGCTCGAGCATCCAGCGTATGTGGTCGTGGAATTCTCCGAAACTGGCAAATGTAGTCTTGGGCCTGACATAGTCTTTGAAGAAAAAGTTGTTGTATGGGCTTCCATGAACAGATCCCAGCCACTTGGGTTTGTATGTGGCCATTTGATGAAGGATGGTTTTGAGTTGCGCGGCGATGTGGTCATGTTGCATCGGTGTCATGTCATCAATAGTATCGGAGAGGGGGAGGCCAGGACACTGTTCCATGCAGATGTACCACACGGGAGTCTTCATATGCGCACTATATCGACGACCAGGACGTCGAGGAAGTGGTGGATGGTGTAAAACCCTGGGAACGGGAAGGGAAAGTCGATCACGAGCAAATTTCATGGCGAGGAGTTCCTCCACTTGACTGGCATAGCGGGAGCATTTGAGAATGACGCCTGGAACGGGATTGAGGATGAGAGGCTGCCGCATCTCCCCACGCACTATGACGATTTCCTCGGGTGATTTCCATGCTTCTTCAAATGATTTGGGTATCCAGGGAGGGGGTGAGGTCGCAATCGCTGACACGGCGAGAGTCATGAGGCATGGTATGTCTAACAATTTGCGGAACTGTCGACGTGGAAATGAATCACTTGCCTTGTGGTAGAACTTCGTAGAAGCATAATTTCTCGATCCACCGGCTACGAGTCACGACGCGCGTCGTCACCTCACGTGACCGACGCCAACCTATATAACCCATCCAAATTCCCACCGCTCCTCTTCTTTACCGCACTCATAGTCAAATTGCAGACCATCGCCCACAAACACCTTTCCAAAGGCTAGTTCTGTGCCATAGCAGTGCTGAAACCAAACCACCTCCTTGGATGTCTTAGCGCTCGACATTTCGTCACGTTCCTCCCTCAAGCCTGACTTTCACGCTGGGCGGACAGAGCCGGCAGTCCATACATTACCTCTCTCGCTTTCCCGCTTCGACTTTCGGCTTTTCAGCCGGATCGATGATATCTCCGACTGTTCTTCCCATTTTACCTTCCTTATCCTACACTTCGTACCCCTACAACCTTTACGCATATCACATTTTATACATGAATTATGATTATTGATAACGTTGACACTATGACAGAATCAGTCAATCCAGCGTGCTTCAAGCTTCAGTTTGCATCAAGATCAAGACCTGTCAAGACTCCAAGATCCAAGCTCAAGCTCAAGCTTTAGTTTCAATCGTATGCTTCAAGAGCCCTCAACAAGTCCAATCTCAAGAAAATTACTGGAAGACAAAAGCAATTCGCAAGCTGTGTGATTAACCGTCTCCGTCAAGGCTTCAAGCTCAAGTTCAAGACACCCTCAAGCCCCAAGACTCCAAGAGTGTGATATAAATTTGCGAGAAATATACGAGAGATATATTGCTGATTTCTTTTTCTTTGCAAGAGCAGAAAGTAAAAACGCCACCAGAAAACAATCATGATTTTTGAGGAATTACAGCGACGGTAATGTGAACTGAACTATAGTACATTAACACTAAATTTCGTTTTAGAAATATGAAGCAATTATAGATGCAATAATGAGATAATGGAAGACCTAGGAAGATACGTGTGCGTCAAGAATCCAGAAGACAATAAGAAAAGCAAAAAGAAAAACTATGATACAAGAATCAAGACACGCGTGCTTCAAGAGGTGGGGATGTGCCGATAGTCGATAAAGAGAATAGGAAGTGTGCGAAAACCGGAAAATATGGTACATGGTGGAAGAGTAGTTTGTTGGCCGACGAAAGAAGATTGAACTTTTATTGCAGGCGTCGATGTGCAGCTGCGAAAATGGGAAGGGAACAACGAGAAGAAAGATCAGTCAAAACCAAAGAAACCTCAACCAAAACAAGGAACGGAAAACTCACCAGCAAGACCGCAACGGAGCTCACAGTATAAACATCAAGAAATGGCGAACACTGCTCGGAGAAGGCTGCAGCGCGTTATTCAGAAACTTTTCCTCGAATTAACAACTTGGACGTACAGAGGGTGGTAAACATTCAACACTATGGGCGGATTCAACACGCGATTTTGAGATTTTCTGCACGAGACAGTCAGGACAGGGGGAAAACGAAAGAAAACGACAAGGAAACACGCACAGGAACATTCAACAACGGAGTCGGCTCCGACCAAGGGATATGGAGGGAAGGCGACCTCGAAGGGTACAAAAGATTCACCGAAGCAATCCTTTTCGTTTTCGTGCTGGACATTGAAGAAGTGCTGTAATCACCAGAGGGAAGAGAAGTTGATAACGGGAGGAGGTCGACAGAGCCTTCCCACTTTTTGCTGGTACCACACTACGAGCAGCAAAACGAGGAGAAGAAGCGAGTCGAGAGCCCGCAAGAGGAAACGCGGTACGATGAAAAGTAGTGTTAGAAGTATTTTGGCTAGTTGAAAGTGGCGGAGGGAGGGAAAAATCGGCATCAAGAAAGAGAGAAAGAGCCAAGAAGGGAGGAAGAGGGTGGAAGGGGGAAAAGAAAAAGAAAAAAAAAAGAAAAAGAAAGGAAGAACGAGAAAAAAAGCGGCGCATCGTGCTTTTTATACCGTAATCATTCGGACACCGACGGGGCCAACCCATTTGACAGGAATTCGAATTCGAGTTACGCATCACGGCTCAGATCCACGGATTTGCCCATTTGTGGCGAATACACCGGCTGGGTTTTCGGGATGGTGGAAAAGTCGTTCTTGTGGTGCCTTTGGTTGGAGAAAGGAACCCTCGGAAAGTGGAAAAAGGTTGAGAGGCGGATATATTGATGTTGGTGCGTCCTTGACTGCTGCTTTGCCTTCAGTTTGTTGATTCCAACGACCAGGGATCCGAAAAGAGGGCCACAGCAAAAGATATAGAAGATAATCCCTTCGGATATCATATGACAGCACCGACCACCTTCGAGAATGAGACGTAGGGCTAAACTGCTCTTTACCCATCCTCAGAGACAAGCACTCTTCAGAAGACGTCTGCAGGGACCTAACGATTGGGTCTTCAACTCTCTTGCTTCACGTTGTCCATCTACAACGTCATGAGCTTCTGGTGTAGCAATCCTAAGGCATCATCTTCTATAGAAACGTAGAAGTCAGTCACCGGACAACATCGTCGCTGCTCTTCGAACAAAGTTCCTGCGTTATCTCCACTGGGGAAACCAAATGCAACAAAGCTCAAAGCCAGCATCCTTCGACAACATGAATTGGCCAAGGAAGTACGAAAGACAACGCATCGTCCATTTCGCTCATCTGGCCTTCAAGCAGCGCAGACGTGAACTTGCCTTGCTTGGGCCTACATCGGGACCGAGTCGGTGCTGTGACAGAATGCTCCTGGAAACATATCTCGACAACCAGACCAATTTCGCGCTTCAAACTTTTTCTGAGCATGGGCGACTAGCTTCCCCTGCTTTTTATGCATCCTATTCTGCAACACGAAACAATGTGTCGCTCGTCGTCGACTATGTTTGCGAAATGGTTGCCTAAATCGTATGTGACACGCATCGTCACAGTCACCTTCTGGGGGCTCGGGCATTGGCGTCGATATGGGCGAGCGAGCATACGAGGATATCGTCGAGAACAACTTGAAGCTTCTGCACAGAGCAGAAAAGAGGAGACAATAGCAGAGATAAAGCTAGAGTCCTTGGCAACCAACTTTTTCTCAGACAAAGCGCCCGACAGTCGAGGATATAACACCAAATCATGAAGATCCCTAGAAAAAGAAACAACAAGGAACGCGGTCGCCTGATCAGAGACGAACGCGTCGTAGGCTGCCAGGAAGAAGAAGAAGTAGTCTTTTGGTCGAGATCCAAAATGATGCAACATTTTTGTCGCCCCGATCGACCCTCCAAGCAGACCACGAAAAAGCCACACAGAAAAATCCAAGACACGGACGCGCGTTGTGGTTTTTCGAGACTGTATACACTTCCCAGGAAGTCAGAGTACACAAAGACTGTCTAGAGGCTTCCAAGTGCGAAGGAAGCGGACGTCGACGTTGCTTCAAACCGAAGGGTCCTTATTGGAAATGGCCACATCTTGCCCCTTGCTGCCGAAAATAGTGTCAGACCATGGATGATGATGGAGTAGTGTGCTGCAGCTGTCTGATGTGGCAGAAGCTCAAAGAGCCTCCAAAGTTCGCTGGGGATTGGTGGAAGTCGAACACGGTTGAAGGTTGCATCGAGAGTGGTCCACCCATTCCTCGTCTTGTCACCCACGTAATTGTATGGTCGTGTCGTGCCGAGGAATGCTAGACCTGCTGGAAGAGGATCCTTGTCTTGAGTGGCGAAATGAAAGGAGAAGGAAAGGAATGAGCCTGGGCAGGAATTGGCGTTCAATTTCGGGGAAAAGAAGGGATGAAAAGGAGAAACATACCTTTTCCTTTTGTCCTCGGACAAGCACCCCATTCTTTTGTCCAACGCTTCGTTCGTAATATGGCCGTTTTAGCCCCTCCTTCCGTTCTACACCTCGCTGAATACAAGTGAATACGAGCCAACGACGAGAATGTGCAATTGCAGGCGTTGTCTGGATTTTGCAATGACAATTCGAGCCGAATAAATTCACCGCTACATTTGCGAATGCGCACTACAACTTGACTTGCTAACAGTGTCGACGTATGGTGCGAAGGAACATTCGTATTCGTGTCTCGAAGATGGAGGAAGAAGAGATACAAGACAATGGATGGAAACAGGTCTGGCGGTGATTCAAAAGCTGGCCGAAGGTTTAGGCGGACGATCACACCCCTTTCTACTCCTTTCCTTTCTCAGTTTCTGGACACGCAGTGCGCACGACATCAACCTTCCCGTTCCTTAGCCTCCTTGCGGCTAGCTTCTCATAATTACGACTGCGCAATAGTCTACTTTACTTTTATGTGGTGAATCCTGTCGAATTTCCTAAGGGACAATCCGGCCTCGAATTGAACGGATCCTTCAGTACCGATTTCTACGCCGAAACTGAGCGAAGCATCAAGATGACGACTACCCAGATATTCAGGTTCCAAGACCTGTTCGGTCGATCAGCTATTTTCCTCAATTTCGGGGAATCTAGGATGATTGAACTTCAAATCCACTTTCATCGTTTGGTTTACGGAGAAGCCTTAGGCACCCACTCGGCCTCGGCACAACCGCACTGGGTTGCTGCCTCCTTCAATAAATAAGCTGGCACAGTGCCTTCTTGACCTCCGAGTCGTACTCATCATCCAAAGCCCTCAAACCGACTCCGCCTTTATCTGAACCTATCTTCACGCTCTCAAAAAGCCGAGTCAATCATAGACTACGAGTCATATTCCACATAGTAAGTAATTTGAAGACTTCACTACAATGTCCTACTTGTCCAGTAACTTGTCATTGCTACTAACGAATTCCTAACAGAGAACGCAAAAGTGAGAACTCGAAGAGGTAAGTACAGTGGCACCCCGGCGAGGAGCGTTCAGCGACAGTTTTCTCCTCGGTCGTTGTACAATTGACAGATCCTTCGAATATCCCCGTTGGACAGTTTGTTGATACTGTGCGTCGGGACCTGGGCGCCGGGTGCTACAGCTACCAAAGTGTTCTTTCCGGGGAGGGCAAACGCATTGGCACGATATTGCATCACAGATGTTATGTCGTATGGGCCGGCGGAGTTGAAATCGTAAGCAACGGTGAAGTCAGCCTTCTGCTTACAGCAGCCCTTGGGGTACGACGTGCCACAGCAGTTTCCGCCTTGGGGCATATTGCTACACATGGGATTGAGGTTTTCGCACAGGAAATGCACCGTTTGTTCTCTGTCTGGTCGTTGATGTTCGTGTTTCAGACCTGAACAGATATATCGTATATCAGCAGGAGTCTTTACTTTCGAATATCGGAGGATAGATTGAAGGCATAAGTACCTAGGAGGTGTCCAATTTCGTGGAGAGCTTCAGCATAGTGGCATGTTCCTCTCTTAGTACCACCGACACATGCTTGCTGAAGGTTCATGTGGAGAGGCACCTTTTTATCGTATCCGATATGGGAATTGCATCCTCCACAAGGATTCGCGGTGATTGTGACCACACCGTCCATTCTATCAGCACTGTTTTGCAAGCGGTGGAACTTCACGTCAGGAACATTACGCGTCCATGTTTCCATGGCCTTAGTGACAAAGGGTTGGAGAAGATGTTCCGTATCCTCGTCTTTGTACTTGTAAACCACCATACCGCTCGGCCACGTCTCCGTACCGCGGAAAACAGAGAAGGCTCGACGCTCGAAGAAGTTTTGGTCTTCGTCTTCGAATTCACCGTTATAAGCATTCGCCATGAGGGCATCGACTGGGCCGTATATGATATCGCCGTCGATGACCGCTTCGTTGTCGGAATTGACCCAATAGGCCACTTCGCGAACGTAGCCGTACTCATCCTTGATGACTATGGTGTCGGTGGCCTCGTTCGCGTACATGGCACTGACATTGGCTGAAGCGCACGACATCGGGGAGATGACATATGCGAACGCGTTCGACGCGAGTCCCAACACAAAGGCTAACCCGAGACGCATCTGTTTGCTCAAATAAATTAGCTATAGCATCTGAAAAGCTATGTCGTAGAGCAGCACCTTGTGTTAATATCAAAAAAAGCTTGGTGAACACCTTGGACAAAATAATGTGAATGAATAGGTAGTACTAGCGACACTGGAGGAGCTGGCTTACCTTGGAGGAGATTATGAATGAGAACCGAGCTGTAGGATGAGCATAGTTCTTCCAGGCTTTTATCTTCCTCTGAAAAATCATTAGAATCCAATTTTACTACAGCTCTTAGATAGAGTTATGCCAGGAATTCGAGCAAGAGTTGAGTCAGGCTGCATGCAGGCTTTAGGCGCTCAGTGCAAGCTGCACGTAACCACGATCCGAGTGATTGCTTGATTACTAAACCATTTGAACTCTTTTTTTGTCTGTCTTTAGCGCCCTAGCGCCCTAGATGTATTGTAGATGAGCAAAGATGTTCATGGCTGCATACCTAGATAGCATTCCACTGAAGCTGAACATAGTTTTGGAATGTAGTCCCACGATCAGTATTGCCGTCAACATTGAAAGATTGATTTCCTTAATGCTGAGAGATATTATTTATTAATTATCATGGTCCACATCCACATCTGTGATCCAGAAAACCGAAGGTAGCCCACATCTCCGACCGCTGAGCAAAGAATTATACGGCCACCTTTAACTGTATTCTATAGCCCCAGAAAAGAGCACCCAGGTCTTGCATCTTGCTGCCCAGTTTATCCGAAATAGTGCCGCGGGGCCCTGGGATTTTTGTCCGGATTAGGATAATATGGGCGTCATGTCAAAAGGCACAATTCAACTGTTAAGTACCTTCCATCGTTTAGAAGGAGGTTCTCAGACAAAGCATCGGTAGCCAATAGGAAGAAGTTTGCCAAATGCATGGGCTTCCAGAATTTCTAGGTGCTCACAAGGCTCGCTGGAGCATAAGTAAGATTGTAGAGTAGTTCAAACCGGGCTCAGGGACTGAGGGAATCCACTTTCTCTACTGGCCCACTCCAAGAGGACGAGGACGGCGGCTGGAAAATCAAGAATTCTACAGATGCTATGATACATTTTTTTGGGAGCAGGATGAGCAGCTCGCTCACACCACTCGTCAGCTTGAACAATGCTTGAAGTAAGTATTATGTTTTCGTATCATTATGTGAAGGTAAACATTTGTCGAGAATACTAAGGAATGCGAAGTTATGCCTATGCATATTCTGAACACGTGCGGTGATATTGGTGGGACCCATGAGCCTGGGATCAGTATGTACGCCAAGTATAACGCCTAGAATTCATACTCCATGATGGTGCTATATTCACCCACGGCGCGAATTTCATCTTCGCGAGGCGGAGCGGGAAAGAGACGGCGCAAGACACTCTCCCAGCCAGGAGTTCTATGATAGTAACAATGCATGCGAGCGTATTCCCAGTATTCCGGATAGAATCCTGCTGTTTCCCAATCGATAATGCCCGTGATAGTCGATCCATTGACGATGATATTTTTCGGAAGAAGGTCGCCATGCGTAAACCGAATGGCAGCGTTACGAGGGAACCGACTCATGAACGACTCGATGAATTCTGGGGCACAGAAAAGCTCCAGTGTCCACCGTATGTGGTCATGAAAGTCTCTGACACTAGCAAATGTAGTCTTGGGCCTGACATAGTCCTTGAAGAAAAAGTCGTTGTATGGGCTTCCATGAACAGATCCCAGCCACTTGGGTTTGTATGTGGCCATTTGATGAAGGATGGTTTTGAGTTGCGCGGCGATGTGGTCATGTTGCGTCGGTGTCATGTCATCAATAGTATTGGAAAGGGGGACGCCCGGACACTGTTCCATGCAGATATACCACAAAGGAGTCTTCATACGCCCACCGTATCGACGACCAGGACGTCGGGGAAGTGGCGGATGGTGTAAAATCTTGGGGACAGGAAGCGAGAGACGACCACGCGCAAATTTCATTGCGAGGAGTTCCTCTACTTGACTGGCATAGCAGCTGCATTTGAGAATGACGCCTGGAACGGGATTGAGGATGAAAGGCTCCCAGATTCCTCCTCGGAATATGACAATTTCCTTGGGTGATTTCCATGCTTCTTCGAATGACTTGGGTATCCAGGGTGGTTTATGGTCGCAGTGGCGAGTCATACTGCGTAGTTTGTCTTGATAGCGAGTAGACGTCTGACACTGCCTGTGGTGAAAAGTTCAAATCCACGTGCAAATTAGGAGGATTCCGAAGCACTGGTACGAGATCGTAATCCTGAGAGAGTCTGGCACATCCCAGTGCGAGTCCGCTTTGAACGCAGAGAACTGTTTTTCTGTAGCCTAAATTATTGAACCAGTCATATTTCTCGTATTGGAGATGTGGGTGTGGGAGTGAAGTGAAAGAGTGGTACTGGGCGGTGCCGAGATAATTTGCCGTGTTTGGCAGGTCGATATTTTGGAAGCGTGTCATCTCAACATCACCGGGTACTTTTAGGACTTGACAGTGCCTACGGCGTTATTTGACTCGTTCCTTCTTCGTCTTGACGACACCCTCTTCCCTTGATGAACCCGAATTCGCCAGGGCGGGATTCGCTGGACTCGCAGATTGAGATGATTGATATTCATGAAGAGCAGGTGCCGTTGAAGAACCAGCAGAATGGACATGGAAATGGACATGCGAGACGCCAGGAGGAGCAGGAGCATGAGCGTGTGTTGGACGAGGAGGATGATGATGACGATCTGAGAAGGCAGGACGAGGATGAGGATGATAGTGGGAGTAGGGGACTGCTTAGTGGGAGTGTACGGAAAGCTTCGTTTGACGTATCACCTGCGAGGGTATGGCCGCAGGTGAAGAGCATAGTCGTGGAGGTACGTGCCACCTACTCGTCATCTTGTAGTGTTTTGCTGATGATTTAGTAGAGCGCTCCGACGCTGTTGATGACTACGGTGTCGTTGTTGTTTACGGGGAAACTGCTGGATAAAGTGTCGGTATGTCTTCGGGCATCTTTGCAGTTGATTCTGAAGCCAATTCCGAGGACTGGTAGCATTGGCGTGCTATGCGGGAAGTCGACCAGCTTATTATGATCATCCCCGTCGTTTTGAACCTCAACGGAAATCTGGAGATGAACCTCTCAGCTCGTTTAGGGACGGCTGCTAATGTGGGCGAATTGGATGACCCTAGCATTAGGCGTTCAATCATATTGGGCAGTTTGGCTCTTTTGCAAGTGCAGACTGTGTCGGTATCGTTCATTGCGGCATGTGTCGCTCTCTTGCTGGGACGGATCGTCCCCCGAAATTTACCCTCAGCTCCTGCCACTTCGTCATACAACTCGACAGCGACGGCCGTTAGAGAAGTTTTGACTTACTCTACAGATTATGTTACAAGAGAAGAGACGATGGGTCGGAAATCTGGGTTTCCTACGTGCGTCAATAACATTTGGTGCATCTTTAAATATGCTGAACGAGTTCTTCCAGTTTAATAATGGTGTCTTCTACTGCTATGACAGCGGCTGCTCTGTCAGGGATCGTTCTGGGCTCATTTATGTGCATGCTCGTCGTTCTATGTCGAAAGTATGACAGAGATCCGGATAATATAGCGCCTGCTATTGCCTCTTGCCTTGGTGATTTGGTCACCCTCCTCCTTGTTGGAACGGTCTCAACATTACTCATTCCATTTATCCGAACACCTATTCCCTTCATCGTCGCCGGGCTCGTGGTGTGCATCACCATCAGCTGCTTCATATACACATTGAAAAATCCACACGTTCGGCCACTCCTCAAAGAGGGCTGGTCTCCTTTATTTGGCGCAATGGCTATCAGCAGCGGGACGGGCATCGTGCTCGACATGTTCGTCAGCCGTTACGAAGGATTCGCAGTCCTAGCCGTTGTCATTTCGGGTCTTCCAGGCGCTGCTGGGTCTATCCTCGTCTCGAGATTATCCACGGCCTTACACGCTGCAAAACTAGCGTTGGAAAACACGCTTCCTTCTTACTCCACACCATCCAAACACCCGGAACCTAGTCCCCTATTATCCATGATCACACTTCTCATCATCACCCTACCCGTTGAAATTATCTTCCTCACGATCCTTAATGCCCTAGGATGGCTCAACTTACCATTCTTATTTGTTGTTTTCTCGATAATATTCTTCTGCTGTGCTGTGAGTTTTATTTCCCTTTTGTTTTTCTCTTGTGTGAATGTTTTGCTGACTTGAGATGATGCTTGAAGGTGTTTGCATCCCTCATCATTGCTCGCCTTCTCACGAATTTCCTCTGGTCCATAAATCGGGATCCGGACATGTATGCGTTGCCCATCCATTCCGCTTTGATGGACCTCATTGGCCAACTCCTGCTTGTGCTTTGTTTTGAGATCGTCTCTTCTCTTGGAGGCAAAGTGCGCGTGAGGAGCTAGCCTGTCCTTTGATCTCCCATACCCCTTTCCACGTTGTTCCTTCCTATTGAAATTCACACCGCAATATTTGTGGTTATAATTTGTACGCTTATACTAGAAATATGTTGATGATGAAGGACGTTTTTGTTGGATCACGACACACGCGTTTTTGCGCCCCTATATACCGTCATTTTGAGAGGATCCCAGTCATGTTCTTAGATTTATTTATTCTTTATCTTATTTGCTTCGGTTCTTTCAAACTTTCCCTCCCGAACGAGCGGATGAAGCTATCAAATCCAGAAAATCGACAGAAAATGCCTCATTAAATGAGAACAATGGTGACATAGAGTCACGTGCTGCGTTATGAGTTATCATGCGCGTGATCTTCAGGTGTTCGCACCTTGACCTTGACCTTGAATTACGCTCATATAGCGTTTCCGGAGAACTCGAACGCGGGCCAGATCTGTTGGCGCCTACCACCTCCGTGTATCCTCCAGCGTCGAGCAGCTTACCGACGTACACCCGCCAACACTATACCGAACGCGAATCTGGTCGTCGACCCCGCGTTAAAGTACCGACGACGACGCACGACATAACCGACATATCCGACCGACGATTGAAACTTGAACTTGACCCATGGCGCCGAAGCTCACTCCGTTTCAACCTCCTTATGCTATCACTTCGACGTTATTCAGAGGCCCACCGGACGGGGGTGGTGTGCCTGCGTACCAGGACCTGCAGGAGCTGTGTGTTCAACTGGCCAAGGCGAAGCAGGCGGCGCTCGACCGTGCGCAGAAGGCCGAGGAAGGTCTGAAGACGATCGACGAGTCGTATCGGAGGCTGAGCGAGAAGGAGAAGGGAAAGTTCAAGGCTGTGGAGAAGATCAAGCGGGAACGGGATTGTGAGTCGTTTGTGTTTTTGTGGGTTTGTTTTGCTCACGGGTTTTGCATGTACCCTTTTTTCTTTTATTGGTGGTGTTTTTGTGTGGCATCTGTGTTTATATTGGTGTCTCGACGACTTGGATGCTTATGTGGAATGACTCGTGCTTGTGGCATTATTTCTATGGTCCTTTGTGTGGCGTGTAATCTTGGATCTGCCACCGGACTATTGGGACTACAGTTACACCTTTACCTGACGGCGACGATTCTCGTTCCTCAAGCGCATATCCAAGCGGTTCGAAACCCAGAAACAATCTACATACTAGCAATGGTCTCGCCAGTTCCTCTGCACGGTCTTCGGTTGATCCTCGTCGTTCGTGAGTGTGAACCTTCGATGTTCAGTGATTGTGTTGACCCGGAACGACCAGAGCGGTTGAAGACCTAAAAAAAAAGAAGAAGAAACGGAAAAGAGAAGGCGGAGACAGCGATGTTGAGCTAGGTAGCCACTGCCATTTCTTATCTATTATTGGACGGGAAGAGCTAATTGATCTTGCACAAAGAATTTCAACGACCTCGAAAAATGTCCCCTGCTGTTATCCCTACCTCGAGCCATCCACTCCCACAGAAACTACCTAAACCTTCCATTCCTCTTCCCGTAACGAATACCAAGGTATTGATGATCATATATGCATGACTTGTTAACACGATTTGCTAACCTTAAACATTTCAAAAATAGACGACCTCAGGCCCCGACTTTTCTGTTCCTGCATCACAGCAGCTATTACCGCCTCGACCACCTATACCCCCACCACCTATACCCGGGCCTAGCAAGCCCGTTGAAGTCACGGAAGACTTCAGCAAAGCCAAACAGCCTGCACAAATCCTCGTATCCACTTTCTATACCAGCGTCGAGCCGTATCTTCGTAATATCAAGGAAGAAGATGTTGGGTTTTTAGAATACACCGCTGATGAAGTCGAACCGTTCGTTATGCCGAAGCTGGGTCGGCATTATCTCGAGGTGTGGGAGGACCAGGATCAAGGGCTCTTGCCACCGCAGCCTATCCTGCTGGAGCCGCAAATTGCGCCTTCGAGTTATTTTGAAGCGCCCACACCGAAATGGGACCCTTCGACGCTGTCGGATCCTGATCTGGCCGGGGAGGAGAAGGGACATGGGCCGTTAACGGAGAGGGTGATCAGTGCTTTGCTGCCGATACAGGATTCTTCTGCTTGGAGAGGTGTGAAGGCTGCGGAGGATGCTATGGAAGGACGGCCTGGAGGCAGCGGCGCTGCTGCTGCTCGGCGTGAGAGGTTGAATGTGACGGACCTTGAGGCGAGGATACGGGATACCATGAGATATCATGGGTTGTTGAATACTCCTGTGAGTTTAGTCGAACTCCTTTTATTGGATCTGAAGTGACCAATGATGTTTTTTTTTCTGTATTAGCCTAATTACCTGGACAAGGTGGACGATCCTATCGCCACTGCTCTTCGAGAAGCACAGCGAGAGTTGCGACACGTGGTGGCGACCAACAAGGCGCGGAAAGCGCGTCTGGCAGCCATCGCTAGGGATAGGCTTGGTTATCAGGAATACCTGGAGCTGCGCGATTCCATAGACAAGAACATCACGACTCTGTATACGAAGCTGCAGAAGAAGGACACGCCGAAGCTGAGCAAGAAGAAGAAGAAGCCTTTGCAGGGCGCGGCTGCTGCAGCTGCCGCTGCGGCGGCGGCGAACGCAGCGAGGAATGGGAGCGTCGCGCCAGAGGATGGGAACGGGAACACCCCGATATCAGCCCTCGCGCCGTGTCCTGCTGCGCTCGGCTTGTTGCCGGACGAGGACAACCATCTGTCGGTGAACGAGCAGCTGAAGCAACTTGTAGAGACGCGGAGGCAGTGGGTGGACACTGTGGGTATGATATTCGAGCAGAAGGAGAGGGAGAATCCGGGAAGGATATATGGTCTGCCGAAGGAGAGCGTGTATAAGGGTGTGGAGGAGGAGGTGAATGAGGTTGTGAAGGCGGTTTGGGAGAGGGAGAGGGAGGTGCCGAACCATTCGGCGTTGAGTGGGGTGGCAGGGGGTGGTTCGAATTCGAATCAGCCGCAGGTTAATGGGATTTTGAGGAATGGTGGTAAAGGACATGCTGGTGGACTGAGTAATGGCAGTCTGAAAGGCAAGGAGAAGGCTAGAGGGGATGCTATGGATATTGGATGACTGTTCTTCCTCCTTGCTTCGCTGCTGCTTTTTTCTCTTCACCTGGATTCTTTTCTTCCTCCTTCTGTTGGGCGCTTTCTTGCCGTCCTATTCTTTTATTCTGTTAAAAATTCTCTGTACGTCGAATTGTTTATTTTATTTTATGCTTTCGCTACGCCACACTTGTTCTTTTCTACTTTTTCTTTTCTTTTCTTTTTTCTCATTCTTCTTTTTAGTCGATGTTCAAGTATACTCTTTTTCACATCCATGCTAGCTGTCTCTTTATTTGCTGCTCTGTATTTTTCCTTTTCCTTTTCTGTTTCGCAATTTCATTTGGCGTGGAAGATGGTTTCTGCATACCCCTACCTGTCTGTCTGTGTGCATCAAATGGTACTATCACAACGCTCGCTCTGGATCGAAAGAATAAGTTGCCAGGAAGGTCTATCATATATTCATGATGACCTTGCAAGAGAACGCCTTGACTAGGACTCGTATCCGTCCAACGAAAGAGTAGATATAGCGATTTGGAATTATACTTTGAGGGAACATCGTGTCTAAGCAACCTTGGTTTTCTTCGACTTTTTAGCAGGCGTTTCAGCAACGTCCGCCACCTCGCCCTTGCGTTTCTTCCCTTTTGACTTTTTGGCATCTGCCGGTTCTTCTGTTTCTTCAACAACAGTTGCAGCCGCAGCAGACTTTTTGGATTTCTTCTTGGGTGAAGGTTGGGCGAGCTCCGCCTCTGCGTCCGCGTCTACGTCTACGTCCACATCCATTGCGTTACTGGCGGTGGTGGTGGGTGCAGGTTTAATGTTCGCTCCGAAAGGCACGTAGCGGTGTTTGAGGACTTCAGGGGGGTACACGGGCCGCGGTGGGTTTTTGAGCTGCGAGGCGCCGACGGCGGTTTCGGAGGAGGGTGTTACGGGGGGTACGGAGATTATTAGGTGTCGGGAGATGTGTTTGGGTGCTATAGATCATAGAAGCAGAAACGAAAAAGTAAGTAAGATAAGAGGGGGATTAGCAGGGAAGAAAGAAAGAGAGGGGGAGGGCTAGGCACCTGGGTATAGTTTTCCCTTTTTGCTCGTCCTTGGTAAGAGGCATGTTAGGTTTTTTATCTCTTCGCCACCGATTATGGGTGCGGTGCTGTTGTTGTTGTCCTCGTCGTCGTTATTGTCGTTGTCGTCTCCGACGGACCAGATATCGTATGATGTGTGTTTCCTCTTCACATTCCCCACGAGCGCGCTTTTAGAGGATGAGGAAGGGACGTCGATCTTGATGTTTTCCAGGTATTTCGGTTTCACCTAAAATCAGAGAAGAGAGGGAAATTATACTAGTGTAAGACTTGTGTGTTGTGTATTTGACGAGCAGGCAGAGCATGGACCAAAGGACTGACACTATCAGGGACGCGTATCAACCACAGCTCCAGGTTCTCGTCGTTGTTTATCCTGTCCCAATCGAAATCTCCCGCGTCTACGTCTTCTTTGCCTAGAAGGACAGCACCAGGTGGAGGCGCGTACGCCCAGTTCAGGTCTTCGCCTTCATTTTTAGCGTCTCCAGCCGCTGCTGCTGCTGATGTGGAAGCTTTGTCCTTCTTTTTCTTGTCTTTGGACATGCTGGTGCTTGAAGCAGTAGTGGACTTTTTCTTCTTCTTCTTGTCTGGGAGTACTTGCAGAGGCGGAGAGGAGGAACGAGAGGAGCTAGGTGAGGAGGATCTTGAGGACATGGTTTAGGAATGAATCAGGCCCTATAGATTGGTGGTATATAGAGTATGGCTATGATTCAAAGGTACTCTTGCGACGGAGGCACACAGCTGACAGAAACAGAAACTCGCTTGCAAGATTTTCGGTGGCACGTGATCAATTGCCTTGTACGGATGAAAAGCCCCTATTCCGGCTCTCATTCAGCAAAAGACATGTTACAAAAGTATACAGTACACTAAACCGCGGCAGGCTTCTTGCCAGAGGCAACAAACAAGATGGACTCCATGCCCATAATCTTGACGCGGGAGAAATGGTCCAAAGCGAACGTTGTCAACCCTGCACCTTCGAAGGCGTCCTTCAGTCCCTCTTCGGAAAGTCCATGGCGGTGAGGGACGATGTGGTCAAACACCTTGCCTGGAATAACGGCCTTCTCTTCCTGCTTCAGCATGTCCGTGATGAGCAAGACACCACCTGGCTTCAAGAAGAAGGCAAGCAACTTGGTCATCTTGTTGATGTCCTCGAAGTGGTGGTAGGAGGCGGTGCACTGCGTAAGCACCGTCAAAAAACAATTTGCAAGAGATAAGATAGAAATAAGTACCGTTATGACGTCAAACTTCGTTCCGTCGAGCTCGCCTTCTTCTCCCTTGAGCTCGACAGCGATGCCTCGCATCTTCTCGGAGGATATGCCCTGCTTGGAGGCCCAGTCGTTGAAGACGGCGATAGCACGATCGCTAATGTCAACGCCAATAATTTGCTTGGAGTGGGGGACAAGTTCTCGAGCTACCAAGCCTGAAAGAGGAAGATATGGATATATTAGCTAGCTGCGCGGGTTCACAAGCTGTATGATGTCTGGCTTACCAGCATTGCTTGCAAAATCAAGCACGACGGTGGTATCCTTATCGAAAGGATAGCGTTTGATTATCTCCTCTGCGGACCTGTAAAGTACACTGTTATTAGAAAGAAACTTTATAAACCAAATAAGCCTTGCCTTTTCGCGAGCAAGAGCCATCGAGGATCGTCATGGTTGTGATCCGCTACTTTATTGAAATGCTTCTTGTTTTCTTCGACATAGTCCACAGCGGCATCCGAGGCTCCGTGGCCATGATGAGCGTGGCTATGACCAGCCGAATGCTCGTGATGAACTTCGGTGGGTGTATAGTCAACTTTGGGCTTGAGAGCAGGATCATCGAAATCGAGAAACGGAAGTTGAACAGTTTGTGCGGCAGACATTGTTGTTATTTATGGGAGAGATAACGAAGATGTTTGTGAGGCTTCTTGCTGTTGAAGGCAACTGAGAAATAAGTCGATGGTGTTGACTACATTGCAGAATTGTCCATCCTTTTATACGCATTTCCTGTGAAACAAAGCGCAGAGTTGTAGATGTGGACGTGACCTTGACAAGTAGACTTACTAATCCTATCTACAGTTTTAGACCATGGTAGGACGATTGCCGCACAGACACTGCGCTGTTCAATGCCAGTGTTGCCCGACGGTGTTGAATGATGACTCAGAATATCTTGGAAAAGGGAGTTTCAGTAGAAGGTCGTAGCTGGACCAGGACTGGTGGGGTTCTCAGAACTGGGAGGGTCCTCATAACATTGCCCAAATGTTGCCGTTGCGAAACTTCAAAGTGTGAAGAATTGAACAGAGTTGAACGCGGTGTTGTTGTCGTGACCGCGCAGGTACCCATTTTGCTCTCACTGCTCGCGATTTATTTTGGAAGTAATAGACGTGTTTCGCATTCGCATAGATAAAGCGAGCCTCTGTAAATAGTAGAGTTTGTGGTGGAACCCGCATTGATTGGGCTCTCAACGCGGTCCTGGGTTGGTTTCATAGCGCCATAAGCTCGTAGCGAGCAACCAACGAAACGATTCCCTAAATCCCTGATGAGCCTGGCAGACTATTTCTTGAACGTCTGGAAGGCTTCAAATTCGTAGAATCGGACCACTGAGAATTCATTTAAGCAGCACCGGAAATCTTTTTTGAGGGTCAGATACTGAGATGTTAGGGTTGGAGGTGAACGTTCAACGCACTGAGATGTTGACAAGCGGCTCAACGAAGACGGAACTTGCAGCGGCGCCTCAAAGAGTTTGAAGTCCGACCAGTTACGCTTTTCGCCGTTCGGACTCTATGCTTCGTTCCTTTACCCATGTGCCTCTACACCTCTCTACACACTCTTTTGATGCTTATTATGCGGTTGTCGGGACCGCATCCCGCTATGCTACTCAATTCGAACTAGACAGTTTTCCACGACTGGTCACATCCGACCCACTTGCACAAGGAAACTCCCGAGAAGGTTTTCAATTGACCGGGACACATGTAGTTGTGGGGTATGTTATGCGCATACTTGGACAGGCACTTCTTTCCAGGGCATGTCTGGAGCTTTCATTAATTTCTACTCTTCCATACTTCCTGGAATCTGCTGTGGTTCATCCGAAATTCTGAATGCTCAGGCTGTTCAGAATTGAATCAGCCCATACAACTTGGGGAGCTGTCCCGAATGCGATGGACACTCTTTGAATCCTCACCGGGCCGTTTAATCTGCTGCACTCCGATATCGCTCCAGTTTCTGCCTCCTGACTTACTCTCTCTCCCCTTTTCAAGCCTTTTCACGTCAATTTCACGCATGCAGGAAGGAGTTTCTCGTATGTGCCAAGAAAGCCAAGCGTCTGAACGGGCTTTCTATCCTATCTATAATTAGCACTCATCGTCTACTCGACAGAACTTTTCATTCAATTCCTTGAGGCATGTGAAGGAGGAGGTCCTAAGAGGCCGTTTGGTCCGATGGGCTTGTTTTCATTTTCTTCCCTTTTCGAGGTCTGCCTACTTGGCAAAAGCAATAATTGCCCCTCTTAGATCTCTTGGATGGTACGAATTTGCTAGGCAGGCTCTCGAGGACCTACTAGAAGAAGAAATTCAGATATAAGCCTCCGACCCGGAGTCGGTTCCTCGTCCTGACATAGCCAGCGGATCTTTTGGATGTCCTCGATGGTAACAAAAATAACAGCGAAGTTCAGCCGCCCGGACGACAGAGCAAGCGCTGTCCCACCTCTTCATTGCATTCTTTATGTGCTTTCTTTGGTTGTCACTAGAGCTGTTGGATCCCTCATGACCATGCCTAACAAGAAAATTCGGAAGATCTTTGACAGATGGGCTGGCTTTGCGAACAAGATAAAAGGCGGTGGAAGAGACTGGGTAGTGTAGTAGCGGTTTTCATTCCTAATACTTCGCCATCTAGCTCGGTTGAAAAATGTCCAGGTTCCTCTCTTTCGTAACACTTGCTGTCTTCGCCCAGCAGGCTGCCGCAGTTGCTGTGTGGGGTCAATGTAAGCTGTATGTTTTCTTTGGCCTTGCTTAGATTCTTATTCTATTCTATACAGGCGGTGGTCAAGGCTGGACCGGAGGCGTAAGTTTTGTCTTTTTCTGTGAATAAACCTTTTCATGTATGGACCAACTCGCTATTAGACTACTTGTAAGTCTGTCGACTATGTTGGCTGTCTTCTCTTCTAACGATTGGCGATTCTATCATCATATAGGTGACTCCGGAAGCGTTTGCACATACCAGAACCCATTCTACTCCCAGTGAGCTTACTTATCATTATCATCACGCTGGCTTGCCCGTGAAGGATGACTGATAAAGAACGGAATAGATGCATTCCAGGAACAGCTTCTCAACCTGCCACCACGGTTCCGTCCACGAGCTCTCCTGCACCTACTGGCGGATCAGGCTCTGGAAGTGGCTTGAACGGAAAGTTCAAGAGCCACGGAAGGGTCTTCTGGGTGAGCAATATCTAATAGTTGGGGTTTTGGGGCTGCGATATTGACGGTTTGTACGCTGAAATTTAGGGTACTTGTGCTGACTCCAACACTTTGAACATCGGACAAATTGCTACTATCATCAAGTCTGATTTCGGTGGACTCACACCCGTATGTTATTCGCGTCCTTCTGTGGATCCATATGTTGTACTTACTAGTCCCTGGTTTTTTTGGCGGGTAGGAAAACTCCATGAAGGTAAACTACAAAACATGGGTCAAGTATGAAAAAGCTGATCTCTTTTCTTGACTATAGTGGGATGCTACCGAGAGTCAGTTTCGCTCCTAAATATGAAAAAGTCGCTGTCCTTATGACCTACCCATCCTTTAGACACGCAGGGCGTTTTCACTTTCTCTGGATCCGATGCACTCGTCAACTGGGCTGTATCCAACGGAAAGATGATTCGTGGACATAACTTCAGTAAGTCTTCCTTGGAAGTGTGGTTTCGACTAATTTTAAATTGTCGCTGCAGTCTGGCACACTCAGATCCCGTCCTGGGTAACTTCTATCAATAACAAGGCCACGCTGCAATCCGTTATGCAGAAGCACATTTCGACTCTTGGTGGTCGCTATGCTGGAAAGATCTATGGTGTGTTGAATAAATAGTATTTATTGGAAATCCGTCTGACCTATGATTTTGTCTTCAGCTGTAAGATGACGAATTATAGAATATCTGAAATAAAGACTGACCCAGTGTCGTGTGATTTAGTGGGATGTTTGCAAGTAAGTCATCGCTAGTAGTTGACCAGGTCGCACACCGAACCGAATGCTTATTGGAACTGATAGTGAAATCCTCAACGAAGACGGTTCTCTCCGTTCCAGCGTCTGGTCTAACGTATTCGGCGAAGTAAATCGATTTCTTCTTATTTGAATCTCTAGTACTCACCTTCAACTTTTCAGTCTTTCGTTGCCCTAGCCTTCGGCTATGCTCGCCAGGCGGACCCACATGCCAAGTTCGTCGATTTTACTTTGCCTCGAGACTAGTTTGACTGACGGCCGCATTATTCTTTCTATGCAGGCTCTACATTAACGACTACAACCTCGACTCTAACAACGCCAAGACGCAAGGAATGGTCGCGCTCGTCAAGCGAGTGAACTCTGGCGGCAACATCATCGATGGTATCGGTACACAAATGCATCTCGGTGTAAGCCATTATCGTCTCCTTCACCCATAATCGACTTGTTTTTTGAACTAAAAAAACACATTTAGGCCGGAGGTGCTGGAGGTGCCAGCGCCGCGCTGACCGCGCTCGCCAGTACCGGGCTCGACGTTGCCATCACCGAGCTCGACATCGCCGGTGCATCGTCGAACGACTACACGACCGTCGTCAAGGCCTGCCTGGCCCAACCCAAGTGTGTCACGCTCACCACCTGGGGTGTTTCTGACGCGGTAAGTTGTTTCTCTTTCTCTGGTTTCCTGTGGGATGTTCAGACTTACTTATGAATCATGATGTATGTGCAGAACTCGTGGCGCTCGAGCACTAACCCGCTCCTCTGGGATAACAACTACAAGCCCAAGGCTGCTTACACTGCTGTCCTCAATGCTATGTGAAATACTAGGGAAAGTCCTCATAAAGTCGGCCGTCTTAGTTATTTCCAATTTCTCTGTGCGATACGTAAAACTATTTAAGGAACCCGACGAATACACGTTTTTCTTATCTTTTGTCTTTTGCTTTCGGTGTGTTTTCGTTAGCGGACGCGGTTCAGCTAGCCCCTATCTTTCCTTTAATTAGCGCGACGCGCTCACGTGCTTGCGTGTAATTCGCGTTTTGATTCCCACGCGAGCCCATTCAGGCTCAAGCAAGACTAAGTATTGCTCTTACTTCTCACTCCTTAGCACACATAACCACTTCAAAGGCTACTTACTAGGCAAACATTGGTCACCATCCACCGAATCCCTTGCAAATCCCAAAGAATGGTTGAAGTCCTCAAAGTTAAGAACTGCCCAACATGCTACCGCGACATCAAATGGGACGACCTCCTCTTCTACATGTGCGGTACGATTGCCATGCCTATATCTCAGGACACACATATCTTAATATCTCCGTACGAACTTCTCAGGACACCGCGTCTGCTCGGACTGTTATCCAGACCTGCCACATAACAAGCGATGTCCGATGTGTAACCTAGACAGACCTGGAGATGTGCCGCGAAGGATATTTCTGACTCTGGACGACTTCTATGTCGATGACGACAGAGAGGAGAAGAGGAATACTGTCGTGGACGGACTAAGAAAGATCGACGAGGCCACGCCGATGATCAGTGTCGAGAAGGCTCTAGGGAAGATCAAGAGGGCGCAGAGGAAGGATAATGAGGATCCTGAGACGAAAGTGTGTTTTTTTAGGTCCCTTCTAAGATTATATGACGCTGACTCTGTATCTTACAGGAGAAGCTACTACGAGCAATTCAAGACCTCGAGCAGAAGTTCGTGCCGACTTTCAAGCAATTCTCGGAACTTCAAGAGCGGATCGCGTCTCTAGAACACGAAAACGCACAGCTGCAGTCATCCAAGATGAAATACAAGAAGAGAATATCCGAGATGGATGCTACGCTCCGAAGCGAGACGGAACAGACGGAACGGCAGCGACAGAGAGCCGAAACGTATCGAACTACGGTCAAACAAAAAGATGCGGAGCTTGAGGTGCTTAAGCAAGCACAGGAAGAAAAGGATAAACAGGTGATTGTTATTATTTCTATGTCTTTGATGTCAATTGGCTGAATTGTTGCTAGATACACCTTTTAAAGACAAAGCTTAAAGTGCTAGGAAAGAATCAGAAACGTCAAGCACAGATGACCACTGACGCGGATACTTCGCTCCAGATTGAATTACCAACGTTGACGTTGGATGATGGACACGAGAGAATGTCTAAGAGATTACATGACCTGAACAGCGAACTTCGACCGCATCGTACAAAACGGCAGAAGCAAAGCAGTAACGACCAAAGTTAAAGAACAAGAAAAAGCTATTGTGAAATTATCATCATATTGATACAATACTGTAAGTAAACGTCATATTTTCTGCGTTAAGAAGTTATTGACGACATGATAGCCATGAATATGTTGACTCAAAGCAAGTTTACCATGGCATAGAAAATGCTGCGAGTCGACTCCCTCAAAGTCAGGTACCCAACGTGGCCCTTTCCAATATTCGTAAATATCACTGGACCGGTGAAATGTTCCTCTTCCGGCCTCCATAAACTATAGCGGGTTTTGTCAAAGTAAGCCAGGTCCTTTGGCTGCGGCACTTTGATGCAATGATTTGCCAGGGACACCTCACTCGGAAGCTTGGCCGACAACTTAGCCACGAGTGAATTCTGAGGATTCGGATGGGCATTCATGGAGTAGATAGGGGCAGATATATGCCAATCGAGCCCCCAGTGTTCGCTGAAGAAGCGCTGGAACTGTACTCGATTGATATCCTTGAAAAAATTCAACGAAAAGACGACGGTACCCCCATTTTCGGCATATGCCACTAGTCTGTGAAGCAGATACGCGCATTTATCCTCCAAGATGTATCCGCAGGGCACCAGGACGCCGACGAGCTCGGGTGATGAGAGCAATTCTATAAAGCGAGCATTCGACAGTCCACATACGAGTTCAACCTTTTGTCTTGCGTCTTCGAAGAAGGAAGTAACGGTTCTATCAAACTTGGCGATGCTGGCAGCAAACTTGTCGAGCGGATCGGGTGACAAGACTATGAGGAACTTCTGAGAATCCGGGACGAGTCTGCCAGGCTTGTCGATGAGGAGACCAAACATGGCAAGGATGATTGGAGAGAGGTATGGCTCCGCGTTGACATCCCCGATGAAGCCCAGCCTCCCTTTCCCAACTTTTGCGTGGAGAATGGGCGAGTCTTCTCTGGCATATTCTTCAGTGGATTTGTACAGAACCTCTTCTGGACGGGAGTGAGAGACGAAGACAGCTTTCATGGTCATCTTCTCCTGCAATTTTTTTGTCTTTGCATTGATCTTGGCGACTGGATGTTCACAATTGAGTTGTAGCTCGCATCGAGTGTACGCAGACATTTCCCAGGGGAGGTCAAACCTCTTGAACACCCTTGTGATTTCTGGGAATTGCGAAAGAGAGGGGAAGACTCCTCCTAGAACGACGAGTCCGCCATTTTTGGCGTACTCTATGACCTTGACCAAGACAGGCGAGTTGGCAGCCTCTGTGATGCCTTCGTCCGCGACAAAAACGCCTTTGATGTTTGGAAGCGCGAGGTACTCCAATGCCCTACCAACAGTGGTCGCGAATTCGACCTCGACTCGTTTCTTCAGAGCAGAGACCTGCTCTCCATATATACGTTCGAACATTTCGCGGTTGGACAAGGTTAGGATAAGAACGAAATCCGCGCAGCGAGTGGGTAATGTGCCTGGTTCTCCTTTTGTAGAGGAAGTGCTGGCTACGGGTTGTGTGGCTTTGTGCTTTCCTTTATCTTTTGCTGCGACAGAGGTAGGAAAGTCAGATTCGCTGACATCACCAGCAGACTCGGGTGCATTGGAGGCGTCGAGTACACCTAGCATAGCCAATACAGTGCTCGTCGAAGCTTCTTCTCCATTTACATCTCCCAAGAAGCTCAAGAGTCCCTTTCCGACACGGGCACATACTGCGGGAGACTCGCTTTTGTCTGTGATCGCAACCGGTGCGAAAACCATTGATTGGAGACGTGCATCAGGGGTGGGCACGTAAATGGCATGTTGGGGTTGGATATTACTGATATGCACGGCCTTCATGCTGTACGATCTTTTGAGCGATGGATTTCGTTGAACTACTTCGTTTTCAGGGTTCAGCTGGAATGTCGTTCGGTGGTACGAGCCAAATTTCCAGTCGAGCCCCCATGTCTCGTGCATAAAGCTATCGAACCGATCCGGGTTGATGAAGTTGCTGAAGTTGCCACCTATAGCAAGAGACCCTCCGTCTCTGACATATTTAACGAGTTTGTCGAGGATGGGTCGGAACACATCGTCCAAGACGCCCGGGTCTGCTAAAAGCACGCCTGCTAAATCCGGGGAGTCTAAATGCTGCAACGCCTTTTGCACAGCTTCGGCGGGTTGATAGATGTTAACGATTTTGGCTTTGGATTTGAGAGTACTGAGCAGATGTGTGTGGATTTTGACGAATAGGTCTGCCTCCTCGAATGCAATAACCAGTACGAAGAGATTCTTCAAAGTTTCTGCTGCTGCCTGTTTGGCTTCGAGTTTTTTATTGACAGCATGGTGAAGGCTATTGAGATGTGCGATGACTGCTTCGCGGAACTCTGCCCCCGCGCAGCTGCGAGCTTTGGGATGCTTGCGAATATATTTATGTAGGCCTTCATATCCCGATAGGGTGCCGTCTGATTGCATATCTTTTTGAAATTTCTTTGCAGCCCGTAGCTTTTCTTCGTCCTTCCACCACCCATTTTCTGGTAAGTATGTTTTATCATGCGAATATATGCATTTTGCATCGCCGAATTTACAATCTCCGAGCAGGAAGTCGATGCAGACGTTCTTTCCTCTATAAAACAAGACATGGTTAAAACAGCAAATCGTTCAGTGGAACAAAAGTGACGGACATATCATCCCGCACGCTCTTATAATCTGGAGCGTGTGAGTAAAGGCAGGACTCCCCTCGTACACACCCGTCGTGATTGTAAAAACGACATGGAACGTTATTGCCGATGTGTACACTGTCTTCCGTATCCGAATCTTCGAAAAGTTCCCAAGCTTCTGCGTCTGCACTTGGGTACGGTGGCCGATCTTCCTTAGCGTTCTCCTTGCCTTTGCCAGAGTCCGCTAAATTGCGGACGGTTTGTAACTCCTTCGATATATCTTCTGAATTTTGGTTATTCGCAAGATGCTGCAAGTCTATAAAGGTGTTAGACATCATACGTTGTAGGGATCAATTGAGAAGGCTCGCCTTTCAGTGCTGCCTTATAATATTGCAATCCTTTCAGCGCCATAGCTTTTCGATAACGAGCCTTGACCATTTGTGGGTCGAATTCAAGAGCAGTAACGGAGGCCCATAAAGCTTCTTCATACCTGGCAGATTTACTTTCTCGGTCGTTTGGACGAAGAACGTTGTCTGACCTACTCACAGTTCCAAGTTGAGGTAGGCTGCAGCCAGGTTTGACAACAGCACAGGCCTTGGCCCGAACATGTTTATTGCAACGACATAGCAGTCGGCAGCTTCAATATTACTCCCATTCTTGTAATATTCGTTGCCCTGGACAAGATTCCACGCTTCAACACAAAACATCTAGGACTCAAGAAGACTTGATTTACCTCACGTTTCATCACGCTAAACTCTGCTTCCTTCACTGAGGCGCGACTTTCCCTGGTTGCGCGACGAGTCTCGACAGCTTGAGCATTTGACGAGCTAGCCATGTTTTGGAGTGGTAAGTGTGTGATGGGTGTCGAAGGCAAGGTTAAACAGGAATGCGCGTACAAAGGGGGTTCAACCTTGGCGCGCCTTTTCTGCGCTGATCAGCAATCTTATCTTACGTGCTGGTGAGAGGGCCACTGCTTCGCATGGCAGTCACGAGACCTTTGAAAAGGCAATTTTTGCAGTCATCTCAGAGCGCCGTCCATTGAGCTTCGAGTCATAGCTTTCGAACAAATTGATAAAATGTATATTCACAGATGAATTAGCCAGCTGGTGCTTAATTGGAGTCGCCTTGTAGATTAGGAAGTACTTTCATCGACAATTCATCGACCTGCGCTTAGTTGGCGCTTAGGACAAGAATTCATTCATACCAAATGCAGATCGTGAGGAATATCCCCCGTTTAAGCTTAGATATACCATCTCTTGTTTGCGTCTGATACCATTCTGGCGCCAGCACCAGGCCGCCAGAATGCTAAATTAAAATGACAAGCATGTTCAAGCAGCTGCGAAATTATATGCGAACCTCAAAAATACAATATAACATCGCACTGTACAGAGATTAAAGGCACCAGCATCAGTCAGTTGAAGCGTATTGTATGCAAGATAATTCTGAATCGAGGAAGGGGCCTACTGTGCTGGTACCTTGCTGGTACCCGTACCGTGAGTCGTGACCACTAACGGTATGATATGGTTGCTCGATTTCGTGGTTCTGGCTATAAGTAGTACGTACTACGAGGAACAAGCACAGGACCATGAACTCGGTTCTTGCAAGGATAGGCGAATAGCTCTGGCTCTCCTTCACAGCAACAACATACGCAGCTTAACGACGAAATCGAAGTTCAACGTTCAACGACGTCGACAATCTTGAATCTTATCGAAAACGTCGGTCACGTGTTACCGGTAACAGCATTTACCGGAAATTACCAAGCTCAACCAAACAAACCGGGTAATACTTTGGCTGGAGAAACAGGATCCATTTTTCAGTGTAAGACGAGACCTTATTACATAAGGTCTCGTAATCTTGCCGACTCAGACTCATAGCGGTTCATGCAAGCTTAACAACCTTCCCGTTCAACGTCGACGGTCTCCTGTAGTAGTAGGCCGCGATGGATGTCAGGCTGGCCTGGATGTGCGCTTGGCGATGACTTGAAACCATTTCTCTGAATATCCAAGCCAGAAAGGAGACTCACGACATCGTAGCTCGTTCCTTCACCACTGCACACCAGTTTCCATGATATGCCATTACTTGGCCAACCTCCCATTCGTTTAAATCTTGGGTAAGAATGCTACACTATCAAATTTTTACTTGTGCGCTATAAATTTCTGAATGCATTTCTAGAGCTACTCTAATAGGAGCTTTCGTCAACACGATTCTGTATACTTTCGAGCTAGCGGCAGCATGGCACTACTTCCATACAGAAAGAGGAAAAAAGGACCGCACAGTGATCAGAGGCATTGTCATGCTCAATCTTCTTGTTGATGCTGTCGGGAGCTTCGCTGTGTGTGCGAACGCGTTTACAGTGAGTGGTTTCAGATCGTCCGTCAAAACGTCGCATTTTGATTAGTTTCGCGCAAAACAGTTCCTCGTCATATACCTGGGTAAGGGCTATGTGCTTGTCGTATATTCGCCATTAATTTTTCGCAGACGATGACAACCGGACGTCTAGGTCACACTGGACTTTGACTGCCTACGTAGTGACGAATTCTATATCGGCTTTTGTTGTTCAAGGGTTCATGGTGTACAGATACTGGAGATTGTGAGTGACACCCTCACACCTTCTCCTGCCTTCAAGCCTATAATCTGCGTAGGTCTCGGAATTATTTCATATTTCTTCCTATCAACCTCTTAATGCTTTTCAGCGTCAGTGCACTCGCCTCGCACCGTCGCATCTTTGGCTGAATCGAATCCAAGTTTGGCGCTTCTATGTGGCTCATCGTCTCTTCCAGTCGGCGGCAACGAAGAATTGAACGTTATGATGATCTTCAAGTCGTAATGTCTCTACCATTACTTCGTAGTTATACCGCGATCTCTGACTGTTATCTTCAGAATCGCATTGGCGGGAACAGCATTCACTGATATCTGCATCAACGTCGCTCTTACTTGGAAACTACGCATGTCATCGACTTATAGCAGTGGCACTCGCCAGTCAGTACTATGCAACCCAGCTCATGTTGATGCGAAACTCATCGCCTGTTTGTAGCCTTGTCGATCGTATAGTAACATACGCAATTGTGACGGGATGCACTACCTCTATTTTCGCTCTTTCAGTCCTGATAAGCTACCTCATATATCCTCCATCAGCAAGTATGTTCGCTCCTTGTCGCTAAACTGTTCTTGACTCATGATTGATATCAGTCTCGACGGGCATCGCGTTCAGCTTAGGACGCGTTTATACCTTGACCATGATTTTCACCTTAATCAGCCGCGACAAGCTATCCAAGGACCCGGTGTATCATATAGCAATAGACACAGAATGGGCGGACTCAGCGACTCGTGCCGATAGTAAGCAAATGTTAAAATAAATTTTGCGATATATGGTATATTTACTACTTATCCAAGTAGCCCCACCTCTGTCAAACCCCTCGACTATTCAAGGAAGCATGCAGTTCGCTAACCCGCCACTCACTAAGGTACCGCTTATTATCTTTTCTTCTAATTTACTACGAAAGACTGATTATCTGAAGAGGCAGAGTACTTTCGGCTCGACTCGCTTTCGTTCTGTATCCGCGCCACCTCCCAGAATATTTTACAACCTCGACGACGAAAGTGTATATGAATCTGCAGTATCGACGCTAACGCAGTTGAGCCACTTGTCGCGAGAGGAAGTTGTTGGAAAGGCCGACAACTTAAACAATGTCTGAGAAATTCCCATCCTTAGTTCTTGTCCAGCTTTCTTGCTTTAACGAGATTTAATGTAGTGCTAAACAATCTCGATCTCCTGACGTTTGGGACGCGAGTAAGAAGTTCTCCGATGCCATTATGCAGTAGACTTCCACTAATGGTCGCTTGTCGATACTTGGGTGGTATCATATAATTATAAATCGAGTAATCATTATTTCCAGGCCTTTCATACTTCAACGTTCAATCGCGCAAAAAAGGGACCTCATAGAAGATCATAATCTAATCTAATCTTGCCGAATCGTGATCATAGGCCACGATTCGGCTCAAGCAGCCAGGCTCTCCTGTCGTGCATTTACAAGCTCCTGACGTTGACCATCTCCCTATTAGCCTGTAGTACGATGGAGGTCAGGCTGGCCTGGGCGTTTACGCGGTGCTCACAAATGCGAAACCTCTGCTCTGGAGCTGTTCAACACTGAAAGGGGGACGCGATATCGTAGCTCGTTCCTTTACCACTTTACGTTCGTTTTCCATGATATGCCATTACTCGGGAAACCTCCCATTCGTTTAGACCTTGGGTGAGATTTGTCTCGTTAATGAGTCCAGTATCTAGATGCAAGGATTTCTGAACACATCATCATTCAGAGCGACGCTAATAGGAGCTTTTGTGAACACGGCTCTCTTTACTTTCGAGCTAGCGGCGGCTTGGTACTATTTCCATACGGAAAGAGGGAAAAAGGACCGCAAAGTAATCAGAAGCATTGTAATGCTCAATCTTGTTGTCGATGCTGTCGGGAGCTTCGCAGTATGTGCGAACGCATTTACAGTGAGTGGTATCAATTGGTGTACTCATTTCAAAGATTCTGACGTAAAACCCCAAGTTCCTTGTAATATACCTGGGTGAGGCATAATGCATAAATGGTCGTTTCACAAGTGCTACTGATCCTTCTCGGAAGATGACACCCGGGCTTCTGGATCCCATTGGACTGTGGAATTATATGTTTTGACAAACTCCATATCTGCGTTTGTTGTTCAAGGCTTCATGGTGTACAGATACGAGAGATTGTGAGTACTACCTCGCGCACAAATTTCCTCTGCTTTTAAATTCTATATTTCCCTTTCTTAGGTCCCGAAATTACTTCGTAGTCCTGCCCATCAATCTCTTGATGCTTTTTGACGTCAGTCTTCAACTAGTATCGCCTCGTATTTTATTCTGACCTAATCCAACTCCAGTTCGGTGCCTCCATCTGGCTTATCGTCACCGCTAGGGGGCATCAACGGAGCATTGAACGTTATGCTGATCTTCGAGTCGTAATGTTCCTATCATTACTTATGATTTTTGCATGCCACGGTATCTAACGTACAACGTTCAGAATTGTGTTGGCAGAAGCAGCTTTCACGGATATATGCATTAATGCTGCTCTCATTTGGAAGCTACGCATGTCTTCAACGAATAACATGGGTACTCGCCAGTCAGTACTGTGCAACCCAGCTCATGTTTACGGCACACTCATCCCTTGTTTTTTAGCCTTGTCGACCGTATTGTAACATACACAATTGTGACTGGATGCACCACCTCTATTTTCGCGCTTTCAGTCCTTATAGCATATCTCATATACCCCCCATCAACGAGTATGTTCTCTCCTTGTCGCTAAATTGTTCTTGACTGATATATTTCGTACAAGTCTCAGCAGCCTTTGCATTCAATCTAGGACGCGTTTACACTTTGACCATGATTTTTACTTTAATCAGTCGCGACAAGCTCTCCAGGGATCCAGTGTTTCACGTAGCAATAGAGACAGAATGGGGGGACTCAGCTACTCGTGCCAATAGTAAGTAAAGTTCAAACGTATTCGTGGTGGATTTACTGACTCTTTATCCCACAGGCCCGCCTTTGTCAACCCCTTCGACCATTCAAGGAGGCATGCAGTTTGCTAGACCGCCGCTCCATGGGGTATTGCTCATGTACTTTTTATTTTTACGAAAAGACTGATTCTATGAAACCCGCAGAGTCCTTGTGCCTCGTCTCGGTTGCGGTCTGTTTCTGCGCCCCCTCCAAGGATATCTTACGACCTTGACGACGCAAGTGTATATGAATCAGCGGTATCGACTCTAACGCAGCTGAGCCACTCATCTCAAAAAGAAGTTGCTGCAGAGAACAACTCAAGTGGTGTCTAATTCTGAGAGGACCGTGCCCTTAGAAATTTGGTCCAGCTTCCTTACTCCTCGGAGTGCTCAATGGGCCCAAAAGTGCTAAAGGATGACGTCCAAGTATGAGTTTATACTGCGTAGTAACAAATTATATGATCTAATTTCTATCTCCAGATGCTCGGAGGACGATGTATCTTGACAGCTTGACGATTGGACGGGGTTGAATTTCTCTATAGGGAGCAGAGGTAGTATGCATGTAATGGATATGGAAATCGGAGAGGCTCAGGTTGAACGCGCAGATTACCCACCAATTCTTATCTTATCTTATCTTATCAGCCGCGTTCGGCTTATACATCATGCTGTGTAGAACTTAGTAAGTTCTAGAATCTACATAGCATGATCTTCAACTTACACCGCTGGCGCCGACCTATTTTTCCGAGGGAAAAACGCCCCGAATAAAATGTCTTGTGTAACTGGGGCCGGAAGTCCAGGGTTATATTCAGGAAAAACAAGTCGGGCATACCAATTTTGGCAAGCCCGAGGGGAAATGATATGTCTTTCCAAGAGGAAAACGCCCCAAATTAAATACGACGTTTATTTTGCGGCATTTATCCCTAGGAAACATAGGGCGCCAGCGGTGTTAGTATGTACAAACTCAACTTTAACGTTAAGCATTAACGTTTTAACCATTAACCGTCTCCTGTATGGTAGCAGGGTGGAGATCAGGCTGGCCTAGACGTTCATGCGCTTCTCAAAATGTGAAACCTCTGCTCAGGAATGGTCCAAGACAGAAAGGAGGCATATCGTAGCTCGTTCCTTTACCATTGGACGTTCGTTTTCCATGACATGCCATTACTCGGACAAGCTCCCATTCGTTTAGATCTTGGGTGAGACTGCCGTTTTAATGACACGAATGTTTGGCTGGAAGATCTTCTGAATGCATCATACAGAGCGGCGCTAATAGGAGCATTTGTGAACACCGTCCTCTTTACCATCGAGCTAGCAGCGGCATGGCACTACTTCCGTACAAAAAGAGCGAAAAGGGACCGCAAATTGATCAGGCGCATTGTAGTGTTCAACCTTCTTGTTGATACGGTCGGGAGCTTCGCTGTGTGCGCGAATGCATTTACAGTGAGTGGTTTCAGCTCGTTACCCCAGACGTCGTATTTTGATCAGTTTCGCGCAAAACCAAGTTCCTTGTTATATACCTGAGTGAGCCTTCAAGCTTCAAGCCTCAATGGTTGTCGCATATATGTTGCTGATTCTTCTCAGACGATGACATCCGGGTGTCTACGTCCCACTGGACTCAGAATATAAATGTTGTGACCAACTCCATCTCCGCGTTTGTTGTTCAAGGCTTCATGGTGTATAGATATTGGAGATTGTGAGTAACACCTTACGCATTTTCCCTGCTTTTATAATGTTATAATCCTGCTTAGGTCTCGAAATTACTACGTAGTTTTGCCTATCAATCTCTTAATGCTTTTCAGCGTCAGTGTTCAACTAGTTCCGCTTCGGATCATGCTTTGACTGAATCAAATTCTAGTTTAGTGCCTCCATCTGGCTTATCGTCAATGCCAGTCGGTAGGGGTAAGGCCGCGAGTGAAAGACATAAATAGGGACCATGCATGTCACGGTTTTGCGTACCATGCATTGCGTGAACCTGCACACCGTGCATATCATATTTCCATATCTGGTAGGGCAGACTGTAGTATTATTCAGTGTAGTATGTTGGCTGTAGGGTAGTAGTACTAGTACACTGAGCCACATTCCATGAAGTAAATCGTACTCATTCCTTAGATTAACTATAATGTAGCCAGTGTTTAATCCTCAACAGATTTTGTCTTAATGTTTCGCGTTGAATAGAAGAGGCGGCGAGAATAATTGGGCTTCCCACTGCACAGTGTCACCTGCACCGGAGTTGTCGAAAGGCGGGCCGTCCACCTTGTTCTCATATACAAGCATAGGCGCGGCAGGCTGTAGTCATTACTGATGCGCGCTTGTGTAAATGGAGTAGCAGAATCTTGTACGTATATACAAGCGCTTCGCCTCGGTTTTGAAACCATGTATGGCTGTACAAGCCTACCATGTGATCTGCATGGATTGACGAGCCCACCTCCGCGCCTCATTGCCTCGTATATTCGTACAAGCTCAGGCTTAATAGCCACGGTGATTTTTATTACATCATTAGTGGGCGCTTAGCATGGCTTGTTTGAGCGCACAAGCCCGCCTATGCGCCTTGTACGTCCATACGACCTAGTCCGTGTGAATGCTGACCTCGTATCCAGGTACAAGGCTGTTCTTCATGTCTCGGTACCTGGTATATCCATACGAGGTAAATCGTGTGTATGCGCATCTAGTACCGGTGTACAAAGTCGCCCTCCCTACCTCGGTACCTTGTATTCCAATACAAGCTGATCGTGTTCCTCCGGATCTTGTATTCCAATACAAGCCGATCGTGTTCCTCCGGATCTTGTATCGGTATACAAGGCTCCTCTCCTCATCTCCGCACCTTGTATGTCCATACAACCTAGTCCGTGTGAATGCTAACCTCGTATCCAGGTACAAGGCTGTCCTCCCTGCCTCGGTCCCTGGTATATCCATACGAGGTAGATCGCGTGGATGTGTATCTAGTATTGGTGTACTAGGTCACCCGAGTCCCCTGAGCCGGCTTTGCATCTTGTATGTCAATACAAACTGGTTGTAATGAGCACGATCTTGTACCAATATACGAGGCTCCTCTCCCCGCTTCCGTGCCTTGTACGTCCATACAACCTACTCCCTGTGAGTGCCAACCTCGTATCCAGGTACAAGGCTGTCCTCCATGTCTCGGTACCTGGTATATCCATACGAGGTAAATCGTGTGTATGCGCATCTAGTACCGGTGTACAAAGTCGCCCTCCCTACCTCGGTACCTTGTATTCCAATACAAGCCGATCGAGTTCCTCCGGATCTTGTATCGGTATACAAGGCTCCTCTCCCCATCTCCGCACTTTGTATGTCCATACGACCTCGTCCGTGTGAATACTGACCGTGTATTCAGGTACAAGGCTGTCATCCCGGCCTCGGTACCTGGTATATCTATGCGAGATAAATCATGTGTATTCGCATCTAGTACTGGTGTACAAGGTCGCCCTCCCTACCTCGGTACCTTGTATTCCAATACAAGCTGATCGTGTTCCTCCGGATCTTGTATTCCAATACAAGCCGATCGCGTTCCTCCGGATCTTGTATCGGGATACGAGGTTAGCATTCACACGGACTAGGTCGTATGGACGTACAAGGTGCGGAGATGGGGAGAGGAGCCTTGTATCCAGGTACAAGGCTGTCCTCCCCACCTTGGTACCTCGTACACCAATACAAGGTTCCGTGGAATATCCTCCACGGCTTCGTAGCTTGTACATCGATACAACCTGATCATGATGGGCATGATCTTGTATCGGTGTACAAGGTTCTGCTCCCCGCCTCCGCACCTTATACATCTATACAAACTGATCGCGGTAGGCACGATCTTGTATCAATATACGAGCCTCCTCTCCCCGCTTCCGCGCCTTGTACGTCCATACAACCTATTCCGTGTGAATGCCAACCTCGTATCCAAGTACAAGGTTGTCCTCCCCGGCTCCGTATCTTGTACGTCAAAACAACCTGATCATAATGGACATGATCGTACACCAATAAAACTGATCGCTTCTGCGGTATCTTGTATTAGTGTACAAATTTGTCATCCCTGCATTGGTGTCTTGTATATCCATACAAGAGGAGGTAGTGTGGGCGTCAATCTAGTATTGAAGTACAAGATCCCCTTCCCGCCTCGGCAGCCTATATACAACCTAGGCGTGTGAATGCCGACCTCATACAAGGTTGTTCCCCATGCCCCGGTACCTTGTATGCCCAGACAAGGGTAGATCGTGTGAGCGTCAATCTTGTCAATCTCGTATTGGAGTACAAGGCTCCCCTCCCCACTGCCCCGGTACATTGATTGCCTAGACAAGCTCCCACGGTTTACCCGGCTTGGATACACATACAAGACTCTTCTCACCACCTCGCTAGCTTGTATATCCATGCAAGTCGAGACGTACACCACTATAGGTAACTTGTATGCCTCTACAAGTATATCTCTATAGCTTTTTATCCCATCACGCTCGCTTGTCTTTAGTACATCCGACGCATAAAATTGAACGTTGTACATATGTACAACGTATGGTTAGAATTTACTAGTGCTTGTACCCTTTTGTACAAACACAACAGCCTGATAGTGCCCACACGTGGCTCTGAACTGAAATGAGTCGATACAAGTTTGACTCAGTTAACCAATTCTCTCTCCAATTTTCACCATCCTTCGTCTCTCAAGCTTTCTCTCTTCCAGTACTCATGAGTAAGAAACTTGCATTAAAGGCAAAGAACTCTCATACCGGACATCCAGCCCCTTCCTCACCCCCTACCGAAGGTCCAAGGAAAAGAAACCGCTCCAAGAAATACAAAGATGGACTCACAAAACAACAGCGTTATGTGCAGCGGTGAGAAGTTGTTCATTTTATTTCCCTTTACACCCTACTGAGATGACACACAGTAACCGGGAAAGAGTCAACATGGCAAATAATGAAAGGAGGCGCAGAAAGAGGTTGTGAGTAAACTCAGAAGTTGTTTATTACGGACACTGATATATAGTAGCAGAAGCCTGCCAACTTTAGTGACAGAGATAACTGGTTCGCATTCTAAGTCTCAAAAGTGGGATACTCCATGTCTCACAGCCTTTCAGAACCATTGGAAACCTCCCCCTTGCCCATCCCAGATCCAATAGGCGCGGAAGTCCCCACAACTTCACTCATTAGCTTGCCAACTCTAGCAATGAAGAAGGCGTTGACTGATGCTGGTCAATTTGCATTCCTAGCCAACGATGATTGCCGAGTATTCGACCACGAATGGAACATGGAGTCGGGCTGGATAGGGAGTTATAAGTTCCCTGGATCAAGATTTCATCAGGCATACATCCGCTGGATAGACGAGAGCGAACGGCACTCCAAGAAACTGCGCAATGTTCTCAAGCTTGTTCTCCCTGGCTCTTCCTTTTGGGAACGTGTTCTTGACACGTTAGAAGAGCTCAGTGCCGTATGCGCTGCGCTTAGAAGAAATCTGGATTTCTTTCCAGATGCCGTCCTTGAGTGGGAGGCGCCCATTGGGTACGGTCTTCCGCCCTCATCGGACAATGGAATGAGTGATTCGGAGTAATTCAAGGGTGCTTTTAGTATATCAATTCATTTTTTTGTCTGTATCGTGTGATATTGAATTCCTGGCTCCATGTGTATCCAAATAGTATGAGGGTAAAGAGCTCATATAATAGTACGAGACAGGTCCCATTCCCTAGTCCTCCATCCTCTGCATCATATTGTGCCATTTATCATACTCAACGTTTTGCAATGGACATAGACTCCACCAAGTGGTTGGAACGATGTGCGCTTCTTCCATTTTCAAATATTTATTTATATCTCAATATTCTCTAGGGGAGTGCCTACAAACACAGTGGGAGGCTGAGCTCGCTGCCGCAGAGAGCGTCTGGCGCGAAAAATACTGCAGAAATGCAAAGGCTGACAAAGGTGACCTTCTCCAAGCTCGATCTCTCATTGAAATCATAAGGTTTCTAACTTGACATCACAGCATTGAAAGAAGCTGCACGCTCACGTCGTGACGAGGCAAAGAGCATGGTGCAGAAGCTGAAAAAATGCCACGAAGGGTCTGAATTGCCGCCATCTCCGTCCTCCGAGTCTATTGGTTCTGTCATTCAAGCCTCCGATGAACCCCCCCACCCTCCTCTAAGTCCTGAGCAGGTTGGGAGCAACGCCCCTTTGGGCAGCGAATACAAGGAACCCACTGCCTCACAGATGCATGACGACGATGCAGAAGGCGAGATAGACGAAGATCACGTCCAGAACGTGGGTCAGCCCACACAGCACATTGATATCAATATGCAGCCTGAGCACCAGTGAGTCTTTATCTTGATCGAATCTTATCCTAAGCTTACTCGTAACATAGACAATATAATGGTCTGCAGCCGAGCCAACCGGTCCCCTTGCCGTCGCTGCTCGGTTCAGTTAATGCGCCAGCGCTTGACGATAATTCAATGGATGTCGACTTCACACCAGGTCTCTGGACGGATCCAGTTGAGCCCTCTGTGGATTGGTAAGTCTAAGTGATTTCAATCTGCAGTACAGTTGTAACACTTCCAATACTTTAGGACCGTAGCTCAGATACTAAATCACGAATATAAATACATTCCCTACGACCGTGATACCGACAGACTGGGGATTCCTGATCAGCAAGACGACGAGACAAGCAGCGTCTATGAGGCCCGTCAGGAGCTTGGATGGTGCTCAGAGGAAGTGCGAGTAGCGTCTACCCATAGACACTGGATTCAGAAGGCATTGACAGCCCTGCACGGTGTGTCATCCCCCAGCGCGGAGCTTAAGAGAGTCCAGCTTCAAGTCAAGGATGTTGAGATGCATCGCATCATCAAAGCTCTCGAAGCAAAGCATGATTTGGCACGTACTGCCTTCTTCAAGATGACGGCAAGAAACCTTCCGAAACTTCGGGAGCTCCGAGAGGAGTTACTTGAGAAGCTTGCACACTGCATCCCATCATCGCTTTTTCGCATTCAGCAGGACCTCCAGCATGTGAACGCTGAGATTGCGTTGAGGGAGTCCCGGGAAGCTCGGAGTGCAAATTCAAACAAGTGCGCATTCGAGGCCACTCGAAACATTCAAAAACGGACCTCACTTATTGGTACGCCACCCCAAGTACTAGACACCATATATTCACTGAGTCTAACTGTGTATCAGATAAAGCCTATGACCTTCTTGACACCTATATGAAGGCTGTGAAAGGAGGAAAACCGGATGATATTAAGAAGGCCTTGGATGCTTTCGATCAGACAACTCTCCGATGCGCGCGCGAGGTTCAACGCTTCTGCCCAGAGATTGTGTGTGTAGATGAGGACTTGACTTTGAGGGTATTGATGTCTGGGATCACCGCTGATACCCGGACAACCAAGTGCCTCTTCCACCATTCTCGTCGGGGAAAGAAGTATCTTGATACCGAAGGCGAGTTTCACGGATGTGTGGAGCTACCAGAGGCTTCTCCCGCTGCAAAGGACCACCTGGACTGTGGCTGTCCGAAGGATCGAGCCATATGGGACTTTATCATGTTCAAGCTCTGCGTCGCTTCCTCCACCAACCCATCCCTGAAACACATCAAATACAACATGCCAAAGGATCGCATCCTCAACCCGGCACGGCGCGGTTTTGTCTTCTCGTTCATGGAGGCGGCAGGTGTTAAGTTGGATCTACAAGAATGGTATCAGACAGGGAAGTTTTTGATGATATTCCCTGTCCAAGATGTGGTTGAGGATATACACGAACGGGCATTGAAATTTAGGGCTAGCGTAAACTAACGAGATACATTTGTGTGTACTGGTCTGGACTCTGATCAAAATTAGTGTGCTTAGCCTGTTTATGTCCGTGGTACACCGCATGGGAACAATTCAGCGCTTTGGTATGATTAACAGGTGCTAAATTTGAACATTGGATCACATTAATGGCATACTACGTAGTGCTAATTATCAGCGAGCGTTTGATCTGTATCATATGCCGCCTCGGCATCACTCTCCACTTCGTTGCCCTCGAGCTCCCCATCAGAATCCATCGCTTGTTGTGCAATAGGTGGGTCTGGGATGTTTGCATACCAACCAATCTCTGGGTCTTCATCATTTTGATATAAATCAGATAACCTAGGAAGTCCAGGTCCCATCGTCAGCAATCTGTGTTCCGTATCAGGTGGGGCTAAACGCTCTCGCAATGGTCGGGCAGGGATTTGGCCCACAGGGATGATACAGTGTAACTCTAGCGACAGCTCACGCAAGCCGGTGCAGTTTTCCACTGACTGGTTCTCAGGGTCCATGTTGGTCCGTAGGATCAAGAACGAAATGTGGGCTGGGATGTAGTAAGAGCGATACTGCTCGAGTACACCAAAGCGCCCAATGTGAAATAGAAAGTATTTGGTTCTCCGAAAAGGGAAGTCCAGGAACTTCCAGAGCTCTGGGCATTGCTTGAGTGCGAGGTTGTTGTTGAAGATGTGAAGTGATATAACGACTGGTAAGCTTGCGCCGTCCGGAGAGCCCTGCATTACTTCAATCAGTATCAAGTATATATAGAACAGTAATGGTGAACAAAAGTACCGGATACCATGTGTACACATAGGTGTGGAGTAGCCTCGGGGGCACATTAGAGGCGAAATCATCCGGGCGCTGCTTGAACAATCAACGCCAGTTGTACCCAACTTCATATGAAGGGGCTGCTGGGTATTCCACAGAGTTGAGAGAGTGCACGTAGAATGAGGAGAGTAGGCGCTCTGCGAGACCTATCTCTAGATCGTCTCTCAAAGTGGGTGGGTGAACTAGAATCCCTGCCAATTGCTTTCTCAACTGTTCTCGTATGACATATCTCCTTTCATCATTGTCTCCTTGTATGGGAAAGGTCGGTTTCTGGCATCAGGGGGGGAGGGCCTCTTTTATTCCCCTTTCTCCTAAGTTGATAGTAAGAATGTATTGTATATTCGTAATCTTTACTTCACGTGAGTAGAAACTTGCTTATCGAGCCTGGTACTACCACAATCGGAGGTATTGATCTGGCATTAACATGAGGTAACCTATTGCATCTAATTACACACAGAAGCGGGTAGGTACTGCAACATCGCACATAGACATGTGTTCATGAGCACGCCGAACATTAGAATCCAGGTTCTCACACTGATGCTCTTCTAGCTTCGCCGCACGCAGTATATAGATCTCGCCTGTGCAAGACAAATACTGAGAGTTGGGATCGAATGGTTGCCAGAGACGACGGTGAAATGGATTGTACCGTAAGAATTGGGGAAGTGCGCCGCCAAGGAGGTGAACCAGCTGTCTGTCATCCTCCATTCGCCAATGATGCTGATACGAGCGTGCCAGCCACTCCTTGGGTAAAATCTTCACACTTGTAGGAAGTGCAGATGCTGGCACCTGCTTATGTGAGGGAAAGTCAGAGAAGGCATCATCAGAAAACCACCTCAAACAATGGACGAACCGTAGTCGTATATATGATCAGTTCTATTGAGGGCCGCCCCATGCAAACACGATTCTCACAGAGGGGATTTCCGCAGATATCAACTTTACTTCTCTGTCGAAGTGCAGATTGCCTGGTTGAGGGTAACCGTCGACGATGTGGGGATGTAGAGGAAGAGGATATTGTGGGGCGTCTTCGACATTGACGGACAGGAGCAGAGGAGGGGGGGATAGCCTTTGAGATATGTCGAGGAGACCTGCGAGGGTAACGGCGCTCCAGAAACCGAGGGGAACGACGGGGGATTTTTGCCATGTCTCACAATATCGTGCTTTCCTAATTTTTATACCTTTAAAATCAATATTACTTTGATGATCTTCGGCTGAGATACCGATTTAATCAATTGGGAACATGAGAAAAACCAATCTACCTATACTAGGCAAAGGCTTTTTAGGGCCGATCACTGGTCAACTCACTGAGGGGGAGGATCGGGTGGGTAAGGTGTGAAGGTTACCGCGTGCTATGGATTTTGTAGACAGAACATTATCCGGTTGATCAGAAAGGAATAGCCGCAAAGGGATCTGCCAGGCAACGAACACTGCTGCCACAGAAGTGTCGTACAAGCTTCCAAAGTGAGCCATTGGAGGAGCGAGCGGCAAAGATGGCAGTGTCAGTCGAGTAAATGTGCAGGTCACTACAAGAAAGTACTTGTAGGCAATTCAATAATAGATATATGATAGTGCTCCTCTTCATTGAAGGTGCCGTATATAGACACAGACTGAACCTCAGGTTGTCCAGTGGCATGCCTAGACACGATCATAACGTGTACAATATCGAAAAGAAACAAACTATGCAAGTGTATATACACATAATTCTAGTATATTTCTCTTCAAGTCACCCAGAACAACGGGCATAAATTTTTCTTGTCTCTCTGAATACAATCAATACACGAATAGCAGAATCTACATGCACATTCTCTTTACCGCTGTAATTGTGATTAATATAGTTTCTTTGAGGTACTTGAGGGTAGCTTGCCAGAGAGCATTCTCGAGCAAATAAGCAGTTCGGCAAAGGTTCTATTAACCGTTACTCAGACTAAGTTGTCGACTATGATTCCGCTCATTTCAATATTCGGGTCCCCAGATATCTCAACTTTACCTTGGAAAATGTGTACACTGGTACATAAGCGTATTACTCAGACTTATTATATGTCCATGATAGTGCTAATCTCTGTGCAGTGGGTCATTCAGGACTCATGTTGCGACCTTTAAACATTCCAATGTGACCTTTAACGAGCATGCTGTGACCTTTATGCGACCTTTAAGCGCGCTGACATCTGCTGTGACCTTTAATGATGCGACCTTTAAGCCGGCTGACATTACCCCCTTAAGGATCACCTTGCGAATGGAAAGAGATCATAGAAAGATATTGAGGGTCACATGGTACATACTTCATACGCTACATAACTGGACGCTTACTACTGATAATACTTGCCTCCTCCACACTCCACAAGTTAGCTCTATGGCACGAAGTAGGCGTCATTCTAGGTCTCCAAGTCGACGAATTAGCCTCCAGGGCTTAATTGACCGGCAGCGATCACCCAATCGTCGAATCAGCTTGAATACTGGAGTAAACGATGACGAAAACTCTCAAATTGTAACACCACGAAGAAAAAAACGTAAAGCGACTACTAGGACACCTCGTCGGAGAGCACCTGAACCGAATGCAAGGCCTATCCACAGCAGCGGCGGGGAGGAGTCCCATGACTACTACAACCTCAGCTCACTTGCCGATGAGCCGGATCACTGGGACGGTGCACCGGTACCTAAGCCCCTATCAAATATGGGTGACCAACAGCCCAACACTGAGATTTACAAGCAGGACAACAGTGGCTACACATCATATGATTATTTTGTTGAGGCAGTCTTCGCAGAAGAGTGTTCCATCTACCAGCTATCACATAGTCTCTTTATTTTGAACGGATGGAATCACAAAGCGAATACTTCAACAGTGCGTGTTTAATTTCATTCCATTGATAGTCTTCTAATCACATTGAATGTCCTGCTTGGTGCGAATTCGAATTCTTAGCTTGACTGGTACCATCTTCATAGAATGCTTGTGGGAAATGAGGCTGTGGCTGTTTGCATGTGTCCACAAGGACGGAATAGTCGAGAGGGGAGATGCTTTCACGTCGATTTTATGGCAGAATACGGTCTGGAGAAATTTCCCCTTGAAAGTGAAAGTTCTGGAACACAAAGTACGTCACATTAGCCCAGTGTCATCCCACATTATTTAACACTTTTCCCCTATGCCAAGTTGCCGATGACGAGCCGATCTTAGTGACCCGGTACCAAGATTTGGAAGAGGGCATCTACAGCAATTTATTCTCTGTGCCTGCTCCGCGGCTTCCCACCATCAAGAATCGAGCTACTGTCGAGTTTATAGGCAACGACGAAGGCATTGGGTCGTGGAAATGTAGCAAGGACCCTAACACGGATTCCTGTTATCATATTTCCAGTGCCAAGCACTCTCTACAGAAGCACCTTCAAGCTGACATCGATGCCCGTGACATATCCTTGGACCAAAATGCTGAGCCAGATTACCACGGTAAACAACTTTTTATTTCGACTAGCAACATAGTATCTAGCTAATTCATACCATGATACAGAGCCACCTCCGCAACGCCGAGTCAAGGATATCAAAAATGAATCAGTTTCTTATTTAAGCATCCCCCCTCCCATATGGGCCCGAATCTCTAGCGATCCGACGCCGCCGGTCATTACACCACTGCGCGCTCCCCCCGAGTGTATTCCCATAGGCATGAACACAGCTTCATGTGCTTGTAGGACTACCGACAGAGTCACGCACAATCCTTTCCTTGATTTTGAGGAAAGGCAGTGCATGATATATGGTCTGAACGAGGCTTGGATTTCAACAATCGAGGTCCAAAGATGTCCTGCATGCAAGGTTCGCTTCATAGGTCCAGATTGTCGAGAAATTGGTCTGTTCAACTGGAACAACCGCATCCTTTTCACGCATCATATCCTGGACGAGTACACGAGTGCCTTCACATCATCCGAAACCCCTTTCGTTGCCTGGGTATCTGTGGTGGCACGGCGTTATGAGAGCTATAACCCTAATGGACATCCTTTTGTAAGCGAGAAGATATTTCGTGCGGCTTGGTTCTCCTATGCTCGTCTTCTTCAACTGGATGGGGATACACAATGCATGGAGTGCGGGCCTTCTCCTGAAGCTATAATCTTTGACGGGGTGTCTCTGGCTTTCAATCGGAAGAATGTTCTCGATTCGCTTCGACCTCCAACTACCATACATCCGAACTCATCAATACGGGACGATGTAGTGAGGGCCAAGAAACTGCAGTTAATCCCGGACGCCTCTTTGCGGAAGTTGATCCGGAAAATTATTGTTGGTCCATCTTTGAACCCAGCCGATGTTACCTTGGCGCAGACATCTGTATCAAGAACAATTGAGCAGCTTTACGGAGATGATGAAGATTCTGAGGAGTCTGGCGCTTCTGAAGACGAGGAAACTAGGCAGAGGAATAGCACACGTCGGAAAGCTGCTGAGACACAGAAACTCAAATGCCTTTTGGAACGGTTCAAAAGTATTCCCGAAGCTGTGGAGAAGTTACGTGGAATCAATACTTGTCTAGGAAACATCTTCGAGGCATCATTCGGGACAACCGCAGTGATGGACAACCGCTCAGTTCCATCTGTCTACACCAAGCTTTTCATCCAGGTAGATCTCATTAATTCAAGTTTGATTTCGAGGTTACCACTAATTATTTTTCTTTATCTTACAGATAAGCGCCGAAGAAACTGCTCTCCAGATGATGACATTCCCAGCTTTAAAGAAGCTTCTTGATTTTATTCGGCAGCCGTCCTGGTCCGCGGCATCCGAGCTTATCCTCATTCCTGCGCTCTACAATGTCCTGAAGTACGAGTACACTCACAGCATCAATCGCACCATACACGACGACTTGATAGGCCTTTGCAAGTGGCTTTATACCCGTGGAGAAACGGTGAGGCAATCCCTCAACGTCCATACTACCGAGCCAGCAGCGCCTGATGCTGATCACGACGTCGGCTCCTGGCAAAAGGTATCCGATTTGTATCATCTCATTTCATCAACCCTAAGCTCCCGTTTAGACAGGTACCTACTATGCAATGCCGCAAATTCGACATCGCCCTCAATATCCTCGCTTGAAGGAAGACAAGCTAAGGGATACGGGACAGGAAATCAAAGCAGGGTGCAGAAAGTTCTATTCGAGATATAGCCCGAAGAAACTCACGGGTGGAATCATGGTTGCTTGGTGCACGCATAGCATCAGCTATGGGTTTCACTGTCTCCCTATTGCGGAGGGAAGGAACGATGTCTTCTCCGCGCTCTATACACGATGGCCGAAAGCACCGGCTATCATTGTTTACGACTTCGCCTGCGCGCTGCAGCCATACTGCATGCTTCGAGAACCGGGTTTTTTTCAAGATACTCTGTTCGTGATTGATGCATTCCATGCACCTGACCACACCAAGTGCTGCCCTTCCTCATTCCTTACCACGTACTGCGAAACCGACCCACGACTCCTACGCCTAAATTCTAGCGCCGGAGAGTGTGGTAATGGGGGGCTCTCTAGGATACGAAAATCGGTCAGCTATATGGGACAGGATAGAGCAATTACGTATGTAAGGGTATTTTTGGCAATATGGAACAGGCTAAGGATCCGTAGCTTCGCCAAGAGGCAATGACCATGCTGGATAGTAGGTAGACAGATAAATACATTTATTTTTCCATCACCATGTAGCATAGGTATCAAAATTAGCACTGTCCCGTTGTGGAGATTATTGCTCGTATGAATATACTAGATTAAGCATGTGCCATGGAGTCAATATGTGCTTGTATTTCTGTACATGCCAAGCAAAGTCCTCTTTTGGAAATTAGTGCTCGTACGGATATACAAGATCAGCTATGACTTTGATATATGCTTGTATTCTTGTACGAGCAGTAGACACTTGTACTCCTGTACACGGCAAGCCAAAAGAAATAAATATGGGACCCGGATCACCGTTTTCAACTTCCTGTCTCTTTCTTCCTATAACATGCCTTCTTCTGCTTCAAAAGCACGAAGGAGCACGCGCATTCGCGCGCCTCCCTCCAGCCCGTCAAGACCTAGGATGTGCCGCCGATGTGCAGATAATCCACCCATGTCTGAGTGCATTCACTCAGCTGCTGGACGCGAGTTCTTGCGACTTCGTGCAGAGGTTTGTAGGTTACGAGAATGTGTGTCACCTTATAACTGACATTGGAATCAATCATGAACCTGCAGCTCGAGGCCCAGGACTCAGAGATCCCCAAGACGCCAGGTCGAAGATGCAGAACCTGTCCAGGAAGACCGTTGCTTAAACAGTGCAACCATACAAAGTCAGGGAAAGTGTTCCTCCTCCAGGCACAGATTGAAGCAGTATGTGATTCTCAGCGTGACTCACTCTCACTAACTAACTGATAAGTTCCTTAGCAAATTACGGATACACTAAGCTCACAAGCGGGTCAGAGCTTTGAGGGAGCTGCCTCAGAGGAATTGCAACAAGAGGATGACACCAACTCTGTTACTGGTCCCCCTCTCACGCCTCCTCGTCCGTCAACGATCACTCCTCGGCTTCATCCCTCTCTTCCCGAACCTTTTCCAACCGCACAGGCAGATAATGAAGGAAGAGAGGACTCGTCAGCCTTTCAGACCCCAACTGCCCCCAGTGTTCAAGTTATTGATAATTCAATGGTATGAGCTACACTTTACATGAATACTCTGTCCTTACCAAATTTTCTTGCTCCAGATCGACCCTAACCTACTATCGCTCGATCATTCTAGTACCACACCTACCAATAACGTGGTTTCGGGGCTACCCACTCGTTCCTTCCGGCACTGGACCTCTGGAGAAAAGAGACCGTATAAACGAGCGAGCAAGGGCAACACAAAGCATGGCGTCGTTAAGGGGTGTATGAGAGGTGCATCTGAGCACGGTATGAAACCCTCAATATGGGACTCGGACATAATTTCGTAGCTGACTCTTTGATTTTTAGAGGTGGTTCGTCGACACGTGCGACCTGCTCCAATTGAAGAGACAGCAAAGGCCAGCCGGCGATTCTTAGACAATTTCGATAGAATTGTTGAAAGGTGCGACGATCTTGCGGCTAAGACGGGCTGCTGGCTGTTCATCGGCGCTCAACACCCCGGCGCCGTTGGTTCATCATTGCATTACTCCTCACCACGTCTTGTACGTGACGGAAGACAGGTCCTGGAGGACATTGTAAATGACTTCGACGACCTTATGTCAGACCTCGTCGCTGCACGCCGTGTTGAGGCCCTTCAGCTGCGCAATCAGCTCAGGCAGACGGTTAAGGAGAAGGAGACTCTGGAGGATAGGCTCAAGACCATGGAGGCTCGTATGGGTAACCTAACCCAGACTCTAGACATTTATGCTCGTAGGCTCGGTTTGCCCGGTGTGGACTCAGAGTGAATATATATATATACTTTTTTTGCACTCTTGCACTGTGTCTCAAAACTTGTGTGTCTGAACCCTGTAACTTAAATTGGACCATGTGTTACCACTGCCAGATTCTTTTACTAAGAAAGCTCGGATGGCTTAGTGGTGACAATTATGAAAGCTGTGAATTAACGCTGGATGGTCGCGCCGCGAGGCTATTGGTTCTAATCCCGGTCAGTGTGTGTATATTATCCTTTTCAAATAATCGAATATGTTATTCTTTTCATATTTTTTGGTGTATTCGCAGTGGTGCCTGGAATCTAAACGTTTTGTCATCCAGTAGCATGCTATAATCATTCAACCGAAGGCTTTCTTAATGTTCTTACGCGACGGCTCCTGCGGGTCGGAGTTTGAATTGTGTGAAGTCAGTACATTAAGAGAAAGCCGTTGTTCTCTAGTTATCATTTTAAGATATCAATGCCAAAACAATTTTGCAGAGGTTCAATACATCAATACAATATGCTTCCTAACTATAAGGGCATGATAGAGAAGAGGGACAGTTTGCGCGGCATGCGAAGAGGCAGAACTGCCGCCGGAGTCTGAAACCGGCTGTCTCACGGAGTCGTGGGTATTAGGCTTATTTCTACTCTCACAAGCGCCGGAGGTTTGATTTTTTTGGCTAAGCCTCATCTTTAGAGATTAGTAATGCTGCATAGAAAATTTCTTATAATACTTGTAGGTTCTGCAGGCTGGGCGAATAGATTGAGGTCGAACGCGAGCATTCAGCGCGCGTGTCGGCGTTTGAAACTGTCTGTCCTACAGAGTCGTGGGTATTAGGCTTATTTCTACTCTCACAAGCGCCGGGGGTATGATTTTTTTTGCTAGGCCTCATCTTTAGGGACTAGTAATGCCGCATAAAAAATTTCTTATAATACTTGTAGGTTCTGTAGGCTGGGCGAATAGATTGAGGTCGAAAGCGAATGTTACAAAGTCAGTGCTGACTAAGCGCATTGCCACCTCCGGCAGACAGGCAGATTACTTACTGCACAGTTCACGGGATATTAGAATGATGTAAACATCGACTCTCAGTGTAGCAATTACATGATTAACATATTTTGGTATGTACACTACATATGAAAAGTATTTTCGTACGCCCAATTCCAGTACTAAGTCAATAAGCCTTGATAAAAATCATAGAATAACGGCTACAGCCTACTGTTAGGTCAATTGCAGTGTGTCAGTGACACCCCGGGTTTCTACTACAGCTTTGCGAAGTTCAACCTGCAGAATTCCATTCTGTCGAGACTTGAAAACGATGGGCTGCGTCGAAACCTGAGATGGACTGGACCAAAATGAGAGAAGTGTGATGCGAAAGAGCAGCCAACTCGCGTGGGAACTTGGAAAAAGGGCTCGTCCAAAACGAGAAAGCGAGTCACTTGACGTGAAAGAGCAGCCATTGCGCGTGAGAACTTGGGAAAAGGGCTCGTCCATTATGCCGAATAGTGTGAAGCTGTCGAGGTTGTCGCCGAACATGTTCGGCAGTGATGGCCGCCTAATGCTTGGCTACTGGGACCTTTGATACTGCATCTTTTATTTTATGATGGCATATTTAGGGTACGAGAGTAGTTTTTGTATGTAGTGTACATACCAAAATATGTTAATCATGTAATTGCTACACTGAGAGTCGATGTTTACATCATTCTAATATCCCGTGAACTGTGCAGTAAGTAATCTGCCTGTCTGCCGGAGGTGGCAATGCGCTTAGTCAGCACTGACTTTGAAACATTCGCATTCGACCTCAATCTATTCGCCCAGCCTACAGAACCTACAAGTATTATAAGAAATTTTTTATGCGGCATTACTAGTCCCTAAAGATGAGGCCTAGCAAAAAAAATCATACCCCCGGCGCTTGTGAGAGTAGAAATAAGCCTAATACCCACGACTCTGTAGGACAGACAGTTTCAAACTCCGACGCGCGCTCTACAGACCGGCCTTGTTCGACCTGAAGCAAGCCGCGCAAACTGTCCCTCTGCTATAACTTATCCTGGTCTTTTAGAAACATGTAGTATTTATGTATTTCCATTCTACAAAATTGTTTTCATGCTGATATCTTAAAAAGACATCGAAGAACGAAGACCTCCAACATAATTTAATTTCAAACTCCGTCCATGGACAGTACCATAGGCGGCCATCACTGCCGAACATGTTCGGCGACAATCTCGGCAGCTTCACAGTCCGGGTTTCCATAGAATACCAACATCTTTGAGCTCCTGGGGAGCGATGATCAGACTGGAGTACTACATAAGTCGACTACAACGAGTTGATTTTGATTAATGATATGATTTGATATCACCCTACTAGTTTTGATCACAGAGCACATGCCGCCGGGAGAGCAAGGTGTATCCGCCTCCTTGTACAAGGATACAAGGTCATGGCATCCGGCATCAGATCTGCAGTTGATCCAGAGGCTGGTTCATTGTTTCCTTTATTTTATGCTTTCGAAACGAGCATTCTCTCTAGCATGTACATTTCGAACACCAATGGGACCTCAGGGCTGTAGCTTCGTATATTCCTTTTTTAATGTGTATATATACACATTTTCATTCCCCAGGTGCTTGCCTACGCTTCTTTTTCCAAGGATACAAAGGCAAGCCCATTCCTTCGAATCACTTACACTTACACCTGCTCAAGCCGCGCGTGTGAATAGATTGAAAAGCATATTTATTAAGGATTATATCTACCCTACGCTAGCGCTAGCGGCTGCCAGTGCCTACCACTGACCTTAGCTTAGCCTTCTTGATATGGAAATACCGTATGCACGGTGTTCAAATCCACGTAATGCATGGTGTACAACGCCGTGACATGCACGGTACGTTATAATGTTATATAGGTTAAGGCGTTATTCGAGTCGGTATGAACGAGACACTGAACGTTATAACGAATTTCGAGTCGTAATGTCTATCATTATTTTTCCTTTTTTTCATGCCACGATCTCTGATGTAGAACCTTCAGAATTGCATTGACAGGAATAGCTTTCACGGACATTTGCATCAACATTGCTCTCATTTGGAAGCTACACATGTCTTCAACTTATATCAGCGGTACTCGCCAGTTAGTACTGTGCAACATAGCTCGTGCTGGTGCCGAACTCATTCCTTCATTTCAGCCTTGTCAATCGAATAGTAACTTACGCAATTGTGACGGGATGCACCACCTCTATTTTCGCTCTTTCAGTCCTCATAACTTATCTCATATACCCTCCATCAGGAAGTATGTTTTTTTTTTCGTTTTCTTTAAATGATTGTTCTTGACTCATATATCTCTATTAGTCTCGACAGCCGTTGGGTTCAGTTTAGGACGCGTTTACACCTTGACCATGATTTTCACTTTAATCAGCCGCGACAGGCTAGCCAAGGACCCTGTGTATCATATAGTAATAGAAACTGAATGGGCGGATTCAACGACTCGTGCCAATAGTAAGCACCGTTAAAACGTATTTATTGGTATATGGGCTGATTATCCGGCAGCACCGCCTCTGTCGACACCCTCCACTATTCAAGGAGATATGGAGTTTGCTAGGCCGTCGTTCCACGAGGTACCTCTTATTTATTCTGTATTTTGATTAATCGCGGAAAAACTAACTTTCTGAAGAGGGTGAGCACTTTTGGTTCAACTCGCTTTCGGTCTGTCTCCGCGCCACCTCCGAGGTCATTTTACGACGTCGACGACATAAGCGTATATGAATCCGCGGTATCGGCACTGAGGCAGTTGAGCCACTCATCGCAAAGACTTGAAGAAGTTGCTGGGAAGGACAACTCCAATTATGTATGACAGCCGCATTCTTGGCTTCCTTACTTCGCGGAGGAAGTACCCAAGTAATAGGCGCCAAAGTGCTCAAGAATCACGTCGAATTAATGATGATATGATGCAATGTAGTAGACAAACTTTCTTAACATCTAATCTAATCTCAATCTCTTGACATTCGGACGGGAACAGAAGATTGTTTATTTCAAGACTCCGACGTCATTCTGCAGTAGTGAATTCTTGGGTGGTACCATACACCATAGAGTAAACATTATTCGTCCTATTTGCATTGTAAAGCTGATGCCCAGGCAATGATTGGGTAAACTACCTAAAGATTTTAAAGTCACCGACGGTCGTCACTGAGCCGGAATCAATACTTTACTTCTACCACCACCATCACGCTAAACTTGCTATCGCAAGTCTATTTCATTACGAATGAGCACAGACGTCGTCCTAACGATCGCAGGCTCGGACTCAAGCGGAGGTGCAGGAATCCAGGTATGTCAGTGCAGCAACTACGCTCTAGTCAAAGCTCTGGCCCCGTCGTATACTGAAACGTCTGTGGGTCTTTCACGTAGGCCGACTTGAAGACATTTGCTGCGCACGGGTGTTATGGAGCTAGTGTTATCACGGCGCTCACTGCACAAAACACTCTCGGTGTGCAAGGGGTACATGCGTGTCCGCCAGACTTTGTGCGACAACAGGTACGTCCGTGAAAACTACTCGGCTTCCTAGATGACATCTGAATCTCAAATGAACCTATAGCTAGACTCGGTCCTGGACGATTTACAAGTCCGCGCGATAAAGACTGGCATGCTCTGCGATGCTGCGACGGCCAAGACCGTTGTCGATAACTTGACCCGACGAACTTCGTCAGGCAGTCTACCCCCTATTATCTGCGACCCCGTCTGCGTGTCCACGTCTGGACACACCCTTCTAAAAGAAGATGCAGTAGAGACATTGATCACAGGCCTCTTCCCCATCTCGGCACTGATCACTCCCAACAAGTCAGAAGCTGAGCTTCTCGCGTCCCGCATGGGGTCCGGCTGTGAAACGAAGATAGACGACTTAGAATCCATGCTGGAAGTCGCCAAAATTCTCATCAAGTCAGGGTGCAAAGCCGTCCTTCTTAAAGGCGGCCACCTATCCACCACCCTGCACGATGTTCAGTCTATCTCAGCCAAATTCCCCGATGCGAGGGTTATCAAGCAAGGCATATTAGGCGAAAACATGGAAATCCTACTAGCTGGCTGTGCTGCCCCAATCCAGGCAGAAACCAAAGTCGTCTTCGATCTGCTTTACCAAAGCACAGGGCAGACTACCCTCCTCGTCCGGCCGCGCATAGAATCATCAAGTACACATGGGACCGGGTGCACGCTCAGCTCGGCGGTTGCATGCGAGTTGGCAAAGGGTGCTAAATCTTGTATGTCTCGTTTTCTATCTTTACTTTCTTATCAAATTCTCTTGGTTTTTGCTGGGATTTATGTTAAAGCTGTTGAACCTGACATAGAGGTTAATCTTTGCGTGCAGTGGAAGACGCGGTCGCCAGTGCTGCGATGTATACGCACCTTGGGATTTTGGCTGCAACGGCTATAGGCCAGGGATACGGCCCACTTAACCATCTTCATAGCATACAGCCGTCGTTAATATATCCGTACGTCCTTTTCCCTTGGCTGAACTCTGTCCTCATACTGACCCGTACGTATTTGCCTTGACAGTCGCAGCCTAACCAACCCCTATCCCTTCACGACACTACTCATTCAAAGCGCCAGTGAAACCTGGAGACAATACGTCGAGCACGATTTCGTCAAGCAGTTGGGAAGAGGGACACTGGACCGGGCAAATTTTATCCATTTCATAAAGTATGCTATCAACTTGCAGGGTCCTAGATGCTGAACCCACTGACACTCTCCCTCGTTCTTCGTAGACAGGACTATTTATACCTGAAATATTACGCTCGCGCATACGGGTGAGCATGTGTCATCCATCAAACGCCGCCGCTTTCCTGACCAAAATAAAGCCTTCTAGCAGCTAAATCCACATCGTTCAACACCATCCGCAGCGCAACAGACACCATTTACAATGTGCTGCATGAAATAGGGCAGCACAAGACGTACTGTTCCACATTTGGGATCAGCGAGGCCGAGCTGGAGGACACCCCGGAAGCGTCGGCTACTACGGCGTACGGCGCGTATTTGATGGATACTGGTCTGCAAGGCAAGCTTTTTCTCGTGAAGGCGGATTCCTAAATTGCGTGGCTGATGTGTTGGATGGAACAGGAGACTCTACGAAGCTGGTTATGGCGCTGATGGCATGTCTGCTGGGCTATGGCGAGGTAGGCCTGTGGTTGAAGAAACAGAGCTCGATGAAGGACACATGGGTCGTCCTAGAGGGCAATCCGTACAAACATTGGGTAGAGGAATACGCTGGAGAGATGTATCAGGGTGCCGTCCGGATAGGTTTAGGTCGGTTGAACAGATTCTTCGGCTAGCCCTTCCTTCGCTGATATTCGTGTATGATCAGAAACCATGGAGTCTCTTGCAGTCTCCGAATCTCCGTCCGAGGCGAAGTTGGAGGAGTGGAAGAAAGTTTGGAAGAGATGTACGATGCTGGAAAAGAGTTTTTGGGACATGGCGATGGATCTGAAAGATTAAGATATGTCGATGTCGTGTATTGGTCCCAGTGGATGTGGCCTTTTGTAAATAAATTATCTGGAAGAATTCCGTCCTTGCTTTTCCAAATATGTTGGTTTATGTCGGTTGTGGACGAGACGGCGATGGAGGAGGAATGAACTTCTTTTCCTCAGTCTCCTCTTCCATGGTAATTTCGATTTTAGGCGGCGATTCTTTGACTTCAGTGAACACGATAGCTTTGCGTTTCTTGGAGTTTACGACCCTCGCGCTTGGGCATAGACCTTTGACGGAAAGTTCACAGACATCACATCGTGGGCTGACAGGGACACATATCACCTTTACCAGGAGACAATTAGTTTAATCAACTGAGCTGCTGAATGATAGACTTACCTGGCCAAAGCCCACTAACATATGGTTTATATCACCATATAGTTCTTTTGGTAACCACGATTGCAAGTTAAGCCTGGACCGAAAAGAAGAGTCGAGGAGCTCAGCTATGCGTAGAATTAAAATGTGTGATGCATTCAGAACCTACCTTGTTTGTTCTGGTGTCTTTGTAGGGGGCTTATGCCATCCTAATAGATTGGTTATTCTGTGTACGTGAACGTCTACGCCGATCCCGTCGTTCCTGTAAGCATCAACAGACGCAGAACATATTCAAATCCGCGTGTATAGTCAATGAAGGAAGGTATACGCACTGGTTCCAGGCAATCTGAAGGGCCAGAAACGCCATCTTTGGACCAACACCTGGCAGGGAACACAGCTTGTCCGCGGTGTCAGGCACGTCAGAGTCGAATTCGTCGCGGAGCTTTATGGCTGCTTGTTTGAGGTATCTGTTTTTCGATGGAGATAAGTTTCGAGTCGATGGTAGGAACACGGTCATGGAAAGTCTACTCACGTCGTCTTCTTGCTCCAGAACCCAACTTTCGCAATTGCCTTCTGAATGACAGCGTCGTCTGCTGCTATCATGCCTTCAATGGTGATGCTGCCGCCCAGGGCAGCACGGAGGTTGTCCACTGCTGCATTGGTGATCTCGTCTTTAGTCTGCGACGAAAGCATAAGGGAGACGAGGGTCGCATATCGACGGTTCTGGTTTGTCATTCGACATGGTCAGGCCTATGCGAAGCCAAAAAGTGTTGTAAGACTCACTTTCGGATCTTTCTCCGCCACCTGCGCTTGCTGGCACCCCATCGTGTCGACTGGAGCAACGAAGCGCGTTCTCATTTCTTTTATGGCGCTGTATGTCTCTCTCCAGTTTGGCGGTTCCGGGTGGGGAATGGCAAGTGCTTGAGGCACGGCTTTGGGTTTCTTGGGTGAGGCCACGTCCGCTTTCTTTCGCTTCCTGGGGGTAGGTGTAGCGGTGGAAGAGGTTGATGCCTCTGCTTTGACGGCGCTCGTTTGCAATGTATATAGCTGTTTTTCTTCTTTCTTCGGTGTCTTCCTCGGTGTCCGTGTCTTTGGGACGTACTTCAGGTCCTCCAAGTCTGGAATGTGGCTATCAGTTTCGGTTTTTACTTCCACTTTGACGCGTTTCGAGCGTCTAGGTGAGGAGGAAGAGTCGGGTAGAGCCTGGTCTTCTAACTCGGCAGCTTCAAAGAGGGTAACTTGAGGATTAAAAGCGCTAACGCGAGATGTAAGGCGAGTGGTTCGTCGAGTGGTATCAAGACTAGAAGTTGTCCGTATAGAAGAGGATGGCATGGCAAGTGGGTAGTTCCTGAAGTACAGAAGATTCCTTGGTGATAGAGCGCGAATGATGATTGTGTTGGGCGCCAATGTGGTGGTTATGAGTTGAGCAGCAATTTGTCACGTTAGGAGTGTTTGGTACAATTTGGCGCCCGCAACGACAGTAGTACCTAATCATAGTCTACAGCAGCTAATAAAACTAGAACAACCCAATCATCTTCCTCACAGCACTCATGGTCCGCTGTGACCTCTCCTTCGCTTTCTCTGCCCCTTCACGCGCGACGCGAGCCAAGTACTCCTGGTCATTCCTCAGCCTTTCAAATTCACCTCGAGGACCCTTTAACATCTCTTCCAAAGCAGCAGAGACATCCTTCTTCAAGTCCCCATGACCTTTCCCTTCGTACCTCTGAGCAGCAACTTGCGGTTCGACGCCTTCACATGCAGCCAAGATGGACAGTAGGTTCGAAGTTCCCGGTCGATTTTCTGGATCGTATGTCACGCCTTGTATTGAGTCGGTTACTGCGCCACGAATTTTTCGGTCGATTTGGGAAGCGGTGTCAGTGAGCATGATGCGTGATGAGACGTCGGGGGATGATTTGGACATTTTGGAGGATGGATCTTTTAGTGAAAGGACACGTTTTGTCGGGGCTGTAGAAATATGAGCCCATGCATATTGTTGATTCGAATGAATTTACGCACTAATTAATTGTGATGGCAAGGGAAAGAACCTCTTGCGAGGATCAAAGGTGCGGTTGAAAGTGTCTGCAAGGTCTCGGCTAAGCTCGAGGTGTTGTGTTTGGTCCTCTCCCACAGGAACATGGGTTGCCCTGCAATGTTTTAAAGTATTGTCACTTGAGTTTGTATAAAGACGCATACCTGTACGCGAGGATATCTGCTGCTTGAAGTATAGGATATGTAAATAGACCTGCATTCAGCATAGATTCATCCACCTCTGATTCGTCGTTCGCGTTCCGTTTGGCTGCTAATCTAGACTTCAAACTTATTCATGACTTTGAAACTGCTGCGATAGATGGTCGACAGCTCACCTTCCAGGTGGTCATTCTGTTTAGTTTGCCAATAGGAGTTAGGCAGCTTAATATCCAAGAAAGCTCGACGTGACATTGATTCTAAGGCTCTGAATGAGAAGCATGTCCAAGATTGAAGCCCGCAGAACTCACGTCTTCCTGGTAGAATACTACTGACTTGCTAGGGTCGATTCCGAAAGCGAGAAGGGTCGCAAGCATGTCTCTTCGTGAAGCAGAGAGCTCTTTTGGATTCTGGGGCAGGGTCAAGGCATGCCATCCAACAATAGTAAAAATAACGTCGTCGTTCGGAAGTGCTTCATTCTGCAGCTTGACCCAATTGGAGATTGCACCCAAGTAATTTCCTAACTGGCCATGAGAGTTTAGAAGCGTTAATCGACGTTTTAGAGTAACTCACGTGTAAAATACCAGTAGGTTGAATTCCAGAGAATATAACGCGTCCTGGAATATCCTTCTTCTCAGCAACTGCTGCGAGAGTAGAAGAACAGCGGCGCAGGCACCGTTGCCCCCTGACCAGGGAAAACATTATACGACGTTTCTAGAAAGGCTTAGAAACTGTAGTAGGGCTGCTAAATGGAAAGTCATACATGCCAGGAGAGCGAAAATGATGAAGGACGAGAAGAGTCAAGGGGGTCAAGCCGGTCAAGCCTATTTTTGGATTTCTGAAATTGTTTCTTTGTGACATACCACGTGACATTAAGGGACGCGAGTCGCGACGCGTCTTTTCGACGTTTTTGGCTCTTGACTCTTTGTTGAAGTTCTTTGCGCGACCTCTCATCTCCTGGCGTTGCTTAATTTGTGGATCTAGGCGGAAGAAAGGACTGAGCTGCGACCCAAGCCTCTGGTTGGTAGATACGAACGCACACAGCACCCAAGTCGCTCTACCGTCGGATACGAACGGCGTCTCCTGACTCGTCCTGGTCCTGAAGCTTGAAGGCTCTTATTCTGTGATTCGGAGGCTCACTGTCGCTGCCGGGCACCTGTACACTCGGCTATACTAGTTACTAGTTGGACGGCTAATGATTCTTCCCCAACCAGTGCAATGTAATCATTTAATCTTATTCCAGAAAATGTGCTTTATCGTGGTTTATACTTTGATTACACAGAGCTTGAGGCGACTTTACCAAATTCATGGCAGATTTACATCTTTTAGATCTATATTGAGCTGTAATGGGAGTTTATTATCAGAACATAAACGTCGACGCAACTTGGGTAGAGGTTTACCTTCAAGTTGCGCTAACTTCTAAGTAACTCAAATTCCGGGGCTGAAGAATGGGCAAAATATATCATTTTCCGCCCTGGCCTTGCATCTGAAGGACACGACATTGGTGCCGGTGTTGACATTGGTGCATTGACCATTGCCGTCATTGATGTCGAGACCAACTTCAGCTCCGGAGCAGTTGCCATCCTCTTCGTAATAATACAAGCAGTAATGTCCCGCCGGTGCAGTGACCTTTTATCAATGCAAGTTCATCGTTAGTACTTACAATGCCTTGAAGAAATGATTCGACGTCTTGGCCAGATGAAAGTATACCTTAAGGGAGTGGCGATTGCCAAAGGTGTGGCAGTCTCCGTTGTATGAGACGTCTCTGCCTTCGTCAAGGTCGCAAAAGCTACCACTGAAGGCTATGACATCGCACTTTACGACGCTGGTCAAGGCAAAAACGACGGCGAGTTTAAAGAAGGTGAGTTGCATGTTGTTGTCTGCTTATGAGCAGGAGTAATGAGGTCGACAGAGTCTGCAGTCAGAAAGATGAAAGCCCCTCTATTTATGCGATTTTTTTTCGTTCTTGCTGGATCTTTCTGGTGCCTGCTCATTGCCTGGAGTCACTCCAGATCCCATGATACCAGAAGTCATATATCGTACACAGTCCACAAGGTCAGAGCAGCCAATGTTAAGATAGGCGTCAGTACAATCCGACACCCTTATGTAAGCGCTTATGTAAGCGCCAAGACCGGCCAAATGTGGCCAACCCGAAGAAAAAAAAATTATAATGAGTGGAGTCCAGAGCAAGAGCAGCATATATCTACACCTTCCAGTAATGTGCTGCACTCAGAACCTTGAAAATAGTTGCAAAAGTAGAAATAAAGACATTTTTGTACGTTTACAGTACCATTGAAGAATTATCACACCCGAAAGATCACGTGCTACACCACGTGATGCTTATATAAGCGGACAAAACTAGGCCATGTTGAAAACCGAAAATCTCCCAAAAGGGATTTAAATAGTCTCGGCCACTCCATCCTCTTTAGGACACTGTCCCAATTCGGACAGGTGCCCTTTAGAGTCTGGGAGCGTTCCAACGGATTAGCCGGGGGTGTGCGTTCGTGAATTTCTCGGCGAATTGGGACAGTGTCCTAAAGAGGATGGAGTGGCCGAGACTAGGATTTAAACACTTTCTGGATAGAAAGGATTTTGTTTAGAAAATTATTGCTACTGCTCATCCTATACATAAATTTTCCACAAAAAAAAACCTGAGAAGGCTTGGAATGCATCCTATCTATGCATCCCAGGTCTTAGAATACATTATTGGGACGTTGTGGAAGAGGAGAAGCCGTTTCCATGAACTCGTATTTTTGTGCTTACATAAGGGGTGTCGGATTGTACTGACGCCTATCTTATCTTTGACAGACATACTATCACTGCTGGCGCCGATTCCTATTAATTCCGCTAATATTCATTAACTGAAATGATTCATATCGGATGTTGGCTATTATGTGCCCGAATATCTTGAAAAAGTGACATATTAGTGAGTTTTCCTCTATCAAGCTAACTAATACGGTGAAAACTGACAGAAATCATATCAAGTGACCAATATTTGGGCGACTAATAGTGGTCAGCGCCAGCAGTGTATGCCTCAATACCCGTCCAGACCTGTTCACTGGGAAGATCAGGAATAAAGTCTAGGTTTCATTCCAATTGCAATTCATCACAAGGGGTGTGTATTTTCAAGATGCTTATCCTGCTTCGTGATATCTCGTGTACAATCGAAGCTGACCAGTGTGCGAGTCCATTTTGCTGATTCTCAGAACGATATCCGCAGATTTTGGCTCTTGTTTTCGAACAAGTAGTAGCGCAAGTTTGATATCGTTCGAAAAACAGCAGCGTACTTGCGCCAAAAAGTCTTGACATTTATCAACCTCAACATTCAAAGCTCCTCGCTACTGAAAAAAACATGCTCCATCTTCAGATGTTATCAACTTGAACACATGGCCGGCATCGCATGTCCTGTGGTCCTGTCATAACGACCTCTGTGCCATCGAATGTGCTCGCCGCTCCGACTCTTTAACAATAATGAAGGACTCATGGCACGGGTAACCCGCGGGTATCTCGGCGGCTACCCCGCCAGAACGGTTAAACTGTTTTCAAAAAGCATACCCAAGAGGCTGTAGTTCAGTAGACTGCTAAAACATTGAACATTTGTGAGACGTGGAATCTCTTCCTGCAGGGCGTTTAAATAATCGAAGCCTGGAGGACGGCCAAACAAACAAAAGCATACTAATTCGCGCACTTCTAAATCTGTAACAAACATGTTTTTCTCCCAACGCCTCAGATCAGGTTGTCCATAAGACACCTGCGCACTTAGTGGACAAGGATATGGTTGACGACACTTTGCTCGAGTATGAGCTTCCAGCCGCAGGTTATGATTTCCAGGACGTGACCGAACTTTTCCAGGAGGCCAGTTCTGGTACGTACACTTTTAGATTTGTGAGCAAGTAGTGAGCTAACCCCCTTTCAAGAGATGGAGCCTGATAATGTGCTCTTCATGGAGAACTTTACTTTGCAAGAGGCCATGAGTGCGCTCGAGGTATGCGTTCATAACGATTGAACGCCCGACACTAAACTCATGAAGATGAGATGCACAGATCGGCGAACCTCGTTTAGACACGGGACTTATCGTCCAAGAACAAATACGCCCTCCTTTCCAACCCCTCACGCCGTTACTTCCAGAGGAATTGTGTTGGATACTAGATAGGGCAGCGGCGTACGAGGTACGTCTACTACGTCAGCTATATATAGAAAACAAAAGATTCACCTTTTACAGAGTCAATTTCATGCAGGAAACTTTCTGGCGCATACCGTTCACACTTTTCTCTACGTCCACCATCTGCCTTACTTTGATTCCGACATCCTCGTCGACCAAACCGCCTCCCAAAAGGATCCCGCCAGGCCACGCGAACTAATAACTATCGTTCTACGCCCCGCTGTACAAGCCTTGCTGAAATGCTGCGATTTTGCATGGAGGGAGCTAGCTCGGGGTGGTGCTTATGATGTTTGGTTCAATAATTGTCACGACAAAAGCATAGACTCACGTTTGGCAGACAGAAGACTGGCAAAGCGATAAATCTGAAGTATCACTCCTGGAAGGCATGCCCGTTCATTTTATCCTGATGAAGTTGGACGATGGGATGCAGTGGCTTGAACAATCGTCAGGTAAGTGATGTGTATTCCTCTTTGACAGGCTTTGATTGTATCTTCTCAGTACCAAAACGATGGAAAGATGCCCTTAAAGCAAGACTCCTCCTGCGAAAAGTCATCCCTTTCCTGTACTTTATCGCTTTTCCAATCTCATTTTCCATGTTAGACCCTCCTCCAAATAATGAGCACCGATCCAGTACAAAACCGTCTTGAATTTCAGACCCTCGTCTTCCTAGCCAAAGACGCTCTCCGCTCCGTTCAAGCAACTCCACCACCGACAGAGTGCCTACCCGATTCTCCAGCCCAACTCGCCTTTGATCCTTATATTGGAAGAAGGTTACAGATGGCGGTTCCGATCCGTATCATCACACCACCTTCCTTTGAAGAAACATGCGCCTTCTTTGAACACTTTCTGAATGGGCTGTATGAGGTGGGGGTGCTCGAGACTATGGATCAGATTACTAGTTGGGAGATAGTAGGGAATCTGCGCGCATGCGTACCTGGATCTGGAATACATGTTCCGTACATCAGGTCGCTTACTCAGGTAAGTGTTTCTCGAGCACAAGGAGGATCCAAATCTTAATTAATCTCTTTGTCCAGACGACGTTCTTTGGCGGTGTCTTGATCCTGAACCGGCATTCTCTGGAGTGGATGCTCGACAGATTTTTTGTCGAGAGCGTAGGCGTCGATTACGAAATCATCAAAGCAGCGGTAAATTCAAGATATGAAGGATCGGAGACAGGGTCGCCTTTTAGGAAGGTCGAGCGGAGCCTGTATAAGGTGCGGTTTCCTTATGGTTCTCGTGAATCCAAACTGAGCAAGTATTAGTTGATAACACCACATATAAGGGCGCTTTGGAATAACCCACCAAGACGGCGGAGATTCTTCATGAAGTCCCTAGTCGAGTGGCACACCTTGTACGACGCTCTTACGCTCATACGAGACGACTTGGCTGTAGAGGTGATTCTCGTCTTAACCCTTTGTAATTGTAATAAAGTCTCATTGCTTGCCCCGTAGGATTTATACCAAGGGCACTTCCTCGACATTTTCCCCAATATTGCGCTTCTCTGGCGTCTTTCTATCATCCGCGAGATTGTGCTTTCGGGTTTCCAGTTGGAGCTGTACAAAAATGAAGAAAAGACTTTCGCGTATTGGTACACTGCGACGGTCATCAGCACGCATCTGGATTGTTTGGATGGATTTTTGCTTGCCGTTGTGGATGAAGGTGAACTTCCACCATATTGAATGACATGTGGGTAGATTGTCTGATTGTTTATTTTTTGCAGAGTCGGATGTATATCCCGAGATGGTCTTCCAAGTCCAGTTCCTGACGGCTTTACAATCTCTATGCGAAGCCCTCTTCATCGTGCGTCTGTTTATTTCACTGCTCTCTTTGCATCTTTCTTAATCACCCCTTTCTATCTTTCGGTTTGACAATGCACTAAAAGACCACTATGCCACTAATGTCACTCGATTGGGAGCGCGTCAAACTAGACTTTTTTCGCCGGTACAAATGGGCATTCAGAGAGGAATATGATGATTATCACACGCCGGTCGTTGCCCAGCCCGATATGAGCAAGTTCCTACGGACGTGCGCACAGATTTTGCAGGTGAATTTCTCTCTTAACGTGCATTTCTTTCTTTCCGTGTCTGATGATCTATGTGTGATACACTTCGACAGGACGGCAAACCTGCGCCGGGGCATATGGTTGACTTGGCGCGTTTGATATTGAAGGACTTGCTTGAGTCTAGAAACGTTGGAAGTTGGGCGGGTCCGTGGAGTGGTGACCGGAGGAAGGTGTGTAAACTTATCTTCCCGATGCATTGTCCTCTATCTTAATTATGTTTTCATTTTCATGAAGATGATCCAAAACTTGGTTGATGTCTGTGATAACTTGTCGGCAGGGTTACCCAAGACAGCTGATGAGCTGGATGCGTTTGATGCTCGTGTCCAGCTGAAGTGGGATCCTAGTGTGCATCCGTGGTTTCCTTCTGTTGTTGGTAGATCTGTGTCATAGCTGTAGGTCATACTACTGTAGTTTATGATAGCTTTAGGTCGTGCTTTGTGGTTTATATAAGTAGCTCTTGAAGAGCATTAATATAATGTGGATAATTTTCTATCTCCCTCTGCTTCGGGGCTCTCTCTTTGTTTTCGCTTTTGCCGTACCGAATATCACTCTTCCAGAAAAGTTTCTACGAGCGTAGGGTACATAGATTATGGTACAAGAAAATGCTCGACGAGTCAACACTGCGTCAGATGCATAGACACGTTTATTATCCCCACGAGACAAGCTAGTTGCGTCAACTTCAGGAACATGTTTTCCTGGTCTTGCTGGGACCAAAGTTTTTTTTCCCTCGCAAGGCAGAATGAGCATGCCATGTACTGCATTATCGAGCTCATGTCATATGGTCCCCTCCTTCAGGCTGGCAAGCGACGATATGCAGAAAAGCTTTGACGCCACACATGCCAAGAAACTGTTGACATGCCAGAATCAGGGATTATTACATCTCACTACTTGGTGAAAACGATCAGCACTGGATATAAAAGGACTAGGATAGCAAAATTAAACGAGGCTGACAAAAAACGTGCGTATCCCGGGTTTCAAGCATGTCAAAACTGCGGGTCCAGACAGACAAGTTATAGACATGCGCAAGGCTAAGCATGCTTAGCTACCATGGGACATGATATTCTCAGTCGAGTTTTTTGGGGTCGTCAAGCCGTGAGTAGCAGTTACTTCTGCCGTTCAGAGTCGTTGTCGCACTTCAACTCTTATGTAGTGATCCGAAGGCATATCTTTTGGCTTGCCACCACCTTGTCTTTGCCTCCCTCAAGCTGCGTACTTGTTGCGTCCCACATTGGCGATTTACGCGGTGCAGCTAAGCAAGGCATGCGTACGATTTACATACGTAGGCCAGATGAGCCGGACGAGCAACTTGATGAAGATACTTACTCTGGCTGGGAAACCTGGACTCTGGGGTCAGGGCCAAGTCAGAAGGCGGCGAGTTTGACATCGTCGTTGACTCTTTCATAGAGCTTGCTGAAATATTGAGGATATCACAGCTCTAGCTGGAATTGCGGTGAATTGTTCTTCCTGACAGCCGCTGTTGACAGCAGTTAAGCCTCAGTCACACGTTTTATCATTAGAACCGTCTTTTATTGTGGTGGCGCTCAGTATGATTCATTTCCTTCTTGCCTTCTGACTGAGTCAATTATAGCACCCGAACAGGTGGATAGCTCATGAGGCCTTGAGGACCCTCATTTCGTCACAATTTCGCAGCCTAAAAGGCATTAGGACCTGAAGGCTGATCGATGGAGTGTCAGTGTCCTTGTCTGTCCCCACCGCCCTCGGCATACTGGACACTATAAAGCTACAAGCCTTTGCTGATTCGGACACCCACAATATCTGACTGATACACGGACATACAACACATCTGCAATACTTATGGGCTCTCTATTACGACGCCTAGGTATAGGACGGAAGAAACAGCAGACTGGACCCCACGACGCGAAATTCAAATGGAGATTCATCGATGCAAACGCTTTCATACATAACGGGACCTTGAAACTCGTGGAAGTCGCAGATTTCCGAACCCTCGACTTCGTAGCAATATCCTACACTTGGTCCAAAAACATGCTGGAATGGCGCAAATGGATTCTCTCCTTAGGTCCCAATCAGAAAGCCAACCGAGTTCCGTCTAACCACCCAGCCTCAGAGGATATGAAGCAATTCCACCTGTTCTTCACCGTTGTTTCTTTTATCGTCTCCGTCCAAGGCCGATCGCTCTTCTGGATGGACGTTCTCTCCATTGACCAGGATTCCCAAGCAGAAAAGGAATTCTTCGTCCCCAAGATGGGTTCACTATACTCGTGCCCGAAAAAAGTAACCGTGATTATGTAATACGGCCACCATCAATCCCGTCTGGGAGGAGAACGATGACTTCGTTTTAACATGTAAAACAGTAGCAAATAATAATTTCTTTTGTGTAACAGAAGAATAATAATGGTCTTCTATGTACATGTAAAATTTGAAGTGTGTGTGGTCCATATTTGCCTCGGAATTGCTGCAACTTTATTTGGCATGTGCTGAAGTATGTCTTTGAATGTCCCGGGCATCTAGCTCGTCCCAGGCAACATAGACAACTGATCAAAATACACCAGGAGACGTAGCGGGATCTATTTTACAGTCGATAATTTTTTCTTGGTTTTCTGAGCAGGTTGAGTACGGAAAAAATCAGAATAATTCCGTGGATGGTCAATGATGGTGAGGACTTGGGATCTTTCAAACCATTTCTTCGCTCTTCTACTGGTAGGAGAGGGGGTATTGTCCTACTAAAATTGAATACAGACATGCGTATTCCTCATCTCAATGTGAAAACACATTAACTCTGTACCAAAACACTTGATCACAGCATTGTTTAGTATTCATTCCACTTTCCAGAGCCATCATGTTTTATTATTCACTGAATTTCTCCACCAAGCCAGCTCAGGAAAGCTCAAAAGAATTATCAGGTATAGAATAGACCCTGCTACATCTTCTGGTACTTTTTGATTAATTGTTTATGCTGCCTAGGACGAGCTAGATGCCCGGGACATTCAAAGACATACTTCAGCACATGCCAAATAAAGTTGCAGCAATTCCGAGGCAAATATGGACCACACACACTTCAAATTTTACATGTACATAGAAGACCATTATTATTCTTCTGTTACACAAAAGAAATTATTATTTGCTACTGTTTTACATGTTAAAACGAAGTCATCGTTCTCCTCCCAGACGGGATTGATGGTGGCCGTATTACATAATCACGGTTACTTTTTTCGGGCACGAGTACGCAGGCGCGTCTGTAACCCACGCATACTTGACCGGGTCAGCTATGATCGCCATGTCGTCCCCAGAGCTCCATTTCCCAGTCTGGGAAACCCGCGCATGGACGTTACAGGAGTTCATCCTATCCAAGGACGTCATCTTCTGCTACTGCTTCACCGGCGACGCTATGCGGGACGTCAACCTACTCAAGGAGAACGGTTCATCTTCCCGCTTACCATCCCCAACTACCGAGCTCCGCACTCCCACTCTCGATCGCTACAGATCATCTAGCACCGCAGACAAAAGCACCTTCGTACTGGAAATCGGAGCCAAGAAAGTAACGTGTACCTTCGAAAGGGAATACATGGGTCTGTCGTTGAGCTCGTATTTGAAAAACGACATGTTCGGACCTGCCATGAATCAAGTTATAGGGCGGAGCACCATAAACAAAATGCTCTTGGGAATGAGGCACGAACCATCCAAAACGAAGGTTATCACGACATCTGTGATGCTCCTTTCTGGAAGAAAATCTACCGTACCAGAAGATATGATGTATTCCGTCCTCGGTCTTCTGGAGTTGGGCGATTTCAAAGTGAGCTATGATGTCGGATTCGAAGAAGCGAGGATGCGAGTATTTGAAGCTCTGAAGCCAGACAACCTAGCCGCCGTACTGGGTACGGACTGGGGCTGTCATCAGGAAACGGCAAACAAAAACAACGATTCTGCTCTTCCGAGGATAATTGGATCCGAGCCAACCATCGGGATTGTGCGGAACGTAACGACCAGCTCTGCGATATACACAAGAAGCCAAGGGACGCGCATAACGTCCAGAAAGGAGACGTTCAGGCTGTGGAAAGACCTGGCCAGGACACAATCCAGAAGCACAGCCGTTGTTAGGGCCACGCTAGGCAGCCAGTCGTCCAGGTTGATGGTCATGTTTTGTGCGTCTGTGTCTGACACACCGGCATATGCGACCATCCCTACGTCTGCTATCCCAGAGGAGGACATTCGCCCGGTCGTGTTATCTGGCGAGTCAAGGCTTTCCGATGAGGAGTATTTCCATAAAGACACAAAATACGACAAGGTGGTCCAACTCGTAGAGTTGGGTGTGTGCTTTCACCATGCATTGTTTCCCGATCCAGGAGACGAAAAATATTCGAAACACACTGCACTGTTGACTTTGGAATGCGAAGAACCAGCAACATCCGTGGTCTCTTCTGGTTGTTTGGTAAACAGGGGAACGGTTCTCATTTTGGATGCTTCTGCTCTTTCTTCTCCGGTTACAGTACATACTGTCTTGTAATCGTTCAAATTACATGATGATGCATTTACAGCAGCCCGCTCCGTCTTGAATTTGTCCCGCGCCAGGTTTACTCTCTTTCTGGTCGTTAACCTCTCCTCCGAGTTCTGTAGGCCCTTTCTCCGACCCTCCTGCAATACTTCCTCCAAGAACGTGATGTGGCACAGGTGCATTTCCGTCATCGCCGTCGTCACCTCCATAGTGTTCATCTCGGAATTTGCCCTCTGGCTGCTTCGTGAACATCCACCAGCCGGCAACTGGCTCAACCATATCCTTCGCACCGCCGGCCTCACTGGAGCTAACACGCATCCCTACAGCCCCGGCGACCATCATACATTTGTATTCAGTGCCGTCGTCGTCTAAGAGGACGTCAACTTCGGAGTAACCTGAAGGTACGTCTTGCGAGTCGATGAAATGGTATTGGACGCCATCGAGCTTTAGGTATACTTGTTCTGCCCCGTCCCCAATAAAATGACGGATTCTAGGAGGTAAAAGAGTAATTTCGGTGTAAGTCGCAGAAAAATCGGCGATTGGTAGAGATCTCGCGTCCGGCAATTCCTTCACGTCCTAAATAAACACATAGTTAACCTGTGAATTATTTATTTTTCTAGCAGATACACCGACCTTTTTGATAGGATTGCCCAACCATTTCCCTTCGTCGTCAAACACGCAGAACGCCGTAATCCAACCTGACAAGTACCTGGGTCCGCTGCCTCCACCCGAATAGTGCGCGACCTTCTGCCAGAAGTCGAGATTCTCTTCACTGTCGGGGGCATCAAATGCCCTGACAAACCGAACAATGATTGGGTGGAGAAGATGGTACCAAGCGATGGCATGCAACCCATATTCCTTCAACTTATCCAACCGAACAAGAATCTTCTCCCAATCCGCTTTCTCCCCAGCGAGGGTGACACGAGGAATACCGCATAAGAGCTGGATTTTGTATGTGAAATATTTCTTCATCGTTGCCATCATGACAATAGAGCATACGGTCGTGTCGTTCACAGTGGTTGTGCTGAAGTCCGGGAGGACCCATGCACGCAGAGTCGGGTCAACAACGTTTTCCTCGATTTTTTCCGTCATCTTGCTTGCTAGTTCCTCGTAGTCGACGTTCCGGCGGTCTCCTTTCACTGTAAGCTCTTTCTTCCCCTTGTGGCGCACGAACTGCGACCGCAGGGTTTCGCTATTTGCATTGATGAATGAGCCGAATTGGACGAGGATAGCGAGCCACACATCGTCGGGGCGGATGACCAGCACTCTATGTTGGTTATAGGCGTGTAGGACAGTGTCCACGAAGCCATTACTCTGTGGGATGATGTCGAACTCCTTGTTCCAGGACTCATTTTCGAGGTTGTCGAATGATGACTGGAGGATTTCGTCGGACTGCCTGTACTGCTGGTAACACGCATTTTGGAGGATTCGTGCAGCTATACCGCCGTCGGTGTTCGATGATGGTCCTGAGGAGCTATTTGGATCAAAAGGTTTAGGAGCATGTTTAGCAGGGGAGAAGGTTACGGGCATGATATGGACGCAGTTCAGGTACAGAAAGGTATGGAACGGTTAATCGATGCAGCAGTGACACTGCATGAGACTCGCACGACTCCACGCTCCAAGTCATTGCATATTTATGTCAACATTGAACCACACCGTATACACGTGCTGGTTGTGCTATTCGGCTTCAGATTGTAGTATTATTACTTCGAGTCACTAGAAGCCTATGATTAATTGAACGAGGAGAACGACGTAAAATAGAATCCGACTTACGATGCGTTCCGATCCATGGCTATACTGGACAGCGATGTTCCAATTCTTCGTCTCTTCTTCAATTTATCTTTTAAGCGATGACAACTGCATCCTCACAATAGCGCCTGCGTGTGTCTCGAGCTTTCAGTCGCCAGCCTTGCTGATCGACATTGGCTAAGTGACCATTCCGTCGCTAGTAAGGGTGTTGGAACCGGAAGTGCAGCTGCGTTTCACTCCTGCTGCCTAGCCCATGTAGATGTACCGGTAGCTACATCGACTTTGCAGATGTTGAGACGGGGGAAATCGATGACATGGGTCGTTGCGTTCCTGCCAAAAATACGGGTGTTGATATCTTTGAACACTGTTAGGATGACGATGAAGTCCCTGATGCAGGATGACAGGATGGCTTCCACCGACTTTTCTATCAGCGCAACCTAGGTATGGCGGGGTAATTATTTCGTTGCGAAGGAAGTAAATGCCTGGAGAAATAGTAGACTTGGAAATCCACTTCCAGCTGCGATTCATATGAGAAAAAGATGATAAAAAAATTGAACAACCTCAGGACATACCAGGTTCCGGTTACCACCATCTAGATACCTTGGAGGTCCCAGACAGGGTGAGCGTGCGCTGCACGACGCGATTGAAGCGTACTTCATGCAAGGCCATCTTTCCCGGAGGGACCACTTGGTGTACTAACATCCTTTTTTAAGCTGTAGGCTCGTGTCTTTTTCTCCTTCAAGTTTGCCATTTGTCAACATTCCGTTCATGCAGTAAAGGTCGACGTCCTTGAATGGGCCTCGCACGATGACGAGTTCACAGGGTGATGGCTGGGTGCCACCAACTTCCACTCTGGCCACGGTACACGGTTTATCGAGTTGCATGACAGTGATGCTGTCGGGGATGACTTCGGGTAATATCAACACAGATGTGCGACCCGAACACCACCTTTGATTGTTAATTGTATGAGAAAGGTAACTATGAGGTTGAAATTTTGAGGACGTACGAAGACTCCGTCGTCTGAAGGCCTCTGACAGTGAGCAAAACCCTGTGGAACGCCATCTCATTCGCTTTCGTCGCATTCCTATCCTGAAAGCCATCGTGCATCTCACACTAGCCTCTTTAGCAGCACGCCATTCCCAACCAAAGCCAACATATAAGATTGTGCTCAAGTTTCTGCCCAAACACCTCCGCGTTCCCGCATCGTTTCTTCATGTGCGTATTAGTCTCCAATGAAGTTGGGTTCACATCTCGTTCGCCTCCAAACCAAATGCTATGCGGGCACCTTCACGCATCAAGGCATCCAAGGTCGATTGTAAAATGGAAAGTGTAAGGGGAAACCAAAGGACAGTGCCGAGCTGTGCTCAGTGTGCAGAGATGTCAAGACTCAAGAATAGAAAGGAACCGAAATGGTAGTATTTCTTTTCCCACGCCTTTCGAGCCAAACCAGCGAATTCGACAATTGGTGCACTTGGTCTCTGTCCAATATGAAAAGCGCCTTGGAAGACGGGCTCGTTTGCTTCAAAAAAATCAATGTGCTAAATAGATCCAGGATTGGATGATACGAGTATGTCTGTCTATTTGATCAATCAGTTAATCTACTATTTGGTATAAGAACCAGCAAATGCAACTATCTTATTATCCCCCCAGTCAAATGGATCGCATACATTTGGAAACCAAAACTCGTATATGGGTGCTTCTCCAATGTGTAGTACAAATGTGGATGGCCGCGAAGCTTATCCGAAACATAGCGCAGATAATTCTGACGGGTCAAGCCATTCATCCTCCTCCGCTTGGTGTTAAGTCCATTGAACTTCAGTTGTCAGTAGTATTTCAAAATCGAAATCACTGCGTACTCGTTAACTTTCCGTTTACAGGTTTTGCCAAAATATATGCGTAACAATAATCTCTTTATTTCTTGCAGATCCCGACTATTATTTATCCCTCTACTAGAGAGAGTACATGTCCTCCTCCTCCTCCTCCTCCTCCTCCTATGTTAAATTGAAGTCGGACGTGTTGACTTTGCTGAGCCGCTGCATTCCAGCTTCACGCCTCCGTGGAAGACATTATTAGTCAAAAAGACGATTTCTCCTCCCCAATCTCGTCTTCTTAAGTTTTGGTCAGCACACCTTACCATGTCTCCAGTTTGGACTGATAGCGTTCATCTTTGAGCCACGCTTCTTTACCCAGTGTCTCCAGCCGGACGCCAGCAGAAAAACACATCTTCCTATGCCAGTCTCATAGATAAGAAACAAACCACTCGCCACTGGCGAGGAAGAACTGTTTGAACAATCGTTATCCGTGAGGCCTTTACAAGATAGAGCCTTTCAATCGCCGTATCGTCCATGTGAAGTGTAAGCTTCTAGCTGCATGTCAGAAAGACAATCTGACCAATTGAGTGTCGCGAATCTGTTCAAGTAGTAGTCGAGGGTATCGCTGTTCATACGCCGAAGCACTTACTGAACGAGTCCTATGGCGTACTGGTGACTGCAGCGTTGAATTGAACGGCTGCCGGCGCCTATAATTCTGCCGGCGCGTCGGAACGGCAACCAACTTGAATTTGAAATCCATGTGCGCGGTTGTAGCTGCCACGCCGACTTGAACTCCAATCCTCCTCAATCGGATTCTTGTCCTATCACAGCGACACGAAAGCGCCAATCTGACTCATGAGACTAACGAGGGACACCAAGGGCCATCTTCAGCAACCCCATCTAAGAAACACAGTCAATTGACCTGTGAATTGATGCACGGTAATGAGATTCAATTTATAGTTGCGTGAACACCTCCTTTACTCATTTCTTTTGAAACGAACCGCAAGAATTAGTGAATAGGAACGCTCAATCACCGACACTGAACGGCAGTTATTATAAGAGTGTTCACGCAATGTGGCGTTCTGGCTTTAGGCATCTATTTCTCACCCGAAATGGGTGGAATGGGTGGAATGGCTGATAGCACAGCATAGGACGGTGGACCTGCCAAATCTGGTTCCTTCCGTCCCGCTCCAAGCCCAGAATGACCTTGCATTCCCCGCGTTTTAGCTAGGTTCATAAGGTTGGCCTGTTCGTGTCCTAAAGATATATAACTAACTTACCATTGTCATTGACGCGGTTGCCCTCCTTTGAATCACTCTCACTTCTTCCTCGGTGAAATCATCACCTGATACAACGCTGGCGGAGTGGTTAGATTGGATCTTGAGCCGGGGGACGCTCCATCGCAGTACCGTAAACCGGCAGACCATAAAACGGGACAAGGATACGAACAGCAAGCCGAACAGCCCATTCACCGTTGAGAGGGACATCTTCAGGCTCAAGAATACTCCAGACGCAAAGCCCAAGCCTTCCCCGCATTCCCCCGCCTCCGATCATACCAAGAGGAGCTCCGCTATGCCATCTGACTTGTCCACAACCAATGAACAATCGTAAGTAAGACTCCAGTATATATACCCCCACCCTTTCCTCTTCGTCCTTTCCGATCTCCTCTTCACCATGGCTGAGTCTCTAACCAAATTTGCCTCCAGCAAACCGTCGAATCGGACCTTAGCATACCAGCATAAGCTTCCTAAACTCCCAATACCATCACTCGAAGATACCTGCAAACGATACCTGAGGGCATTGGAGGCACTACAAGATGAGAAGGAGCACGAAATTACCAAGGCTGCTGTAAAGGAGTTTTTGGAGACGGATGGACCCAAGTTGCATGAGATGTTGAAGGAATATGCTCAGGACAGATCAAGGTGCGCGACTTTTTTTGTTAACCTTACCAGCATATCTGACTCTGGATTCCAGTTACATCGAAGAATTCTGGTACTGATCTTCTCAATGAGCCCAGGATAACGTGCTAATGGATCTTTGTAGGTACGAATCATACCTCTCGCACAGCGATCCCGTTGTCCTGGCCCTCAACCCATTCTTCGTCCTCGAGTACGTCCAAACGACTATGTAGTGGGCGTCACTGACCTCGAGGTAGAAACGACCCCACACCGGACCGAGGAGGCCAGTTACCGCGGGCATCGTCCCTCATTGTCTCGTCATTGGGCTTTATCCATGATCTGCGCGCGGGCATTCTGGAGCCAGACACTGTACGAGGCACACCTTTGGACATGGATCAATACTCGAGATTATTCGGTACCTCAAGAATCCCCACAGACGTATGTTTGCTTTATATGGCGTCCCTTGAAGTTATTCTTATACACGATCTTTGAACGCAGCGCGGTTGCAGAATGGAAGTTCACTCCGAAGCCAGACATATAGTCGTTCTTCGAAGAGGTCAATTTTGTACGTCATCGGCTCTATCTTTGTCTCCTTTCGTTTCTGGTTCTTCTTTCTTTAATTTTGTTGATCGATCGCGTTGATCGTCGTTTGACTGAGAAGAGAAGGCAAGAGACTAATTCATCCGACATTCTAGACTGGTTCGATGTTCTAGACGAAGACAACTTGCCTGTGCTTACAGAGCGCGAGGTCCTTCGGAATCTGCAAGCTATCGTAAACGATGCTGATAAGACAGATATTTCTCAAGTGCGTTCTTGCTCTCTCTTTGTGAGTGTCGCTTACTGACTGAATTGAATAGGTAGCGAGAGGCGCAATTGGTGTTTTATCCACCGAGAACCGAAAGGTCTGGTCCGGATTGCGAGAAATGCTCGCCCAGGACAAACACAATAAGTCATGCTTGGATATTGTGGATAATGCGCTCTTCATTGTCTGCCTCGACGACACCGCTCCAGAGAATCTTGCAGATTTGTGCAGCAACTTCCTTTGTGGAACTTACAATTTGAAAGATGGCGAGCAGGTTGGCACATGTACGAATCGGTGGTACGATAAGGTAAAAAAGATCTCTTTTGCTTTTTTGTCTTCCATGCTGACCTGATTTATGGTTAGCTCCAAATCATTGTTTGTGCAGATGGAGCTGCAGGTATCAACTTCGAACATACCGGCGTTGATGGACATACTGTGCTGAGGTTAGTCCCCAAGATCCATAACTCCCAAGTGAAGGTTATTTACTTTGAAATCAGATTCGCTGCGGACATTTTCACCGAGGGACTTATGCTTCTCGCACGTTCAATTAATCCTTCCGCACCCACACTCTTCCATGCTCCACTTTCCCCACACGCTAAAGCGTACAGGCCTCCCAGAGGACAGCAGAGTGAGTTTTGTGTTTGATGTCCGTTGGACTTTGTGGCTGAGCGTCTTTCTTAGAGCCACCATCGCCGATTGAGAAGATCGATACCACGCCAAAGAAGCTGGAATGGCACCTTACACCCAGCCTCCGCGCCGGTGTCCGATTTGCAGAGACCAGGATCAGCGACTTGATTTGCCAAAACGACGTCCAGGCATTGGAATTCAAGGGATATGGGAAGAACTTCATTACCAGCCATGGATTCAGTCCCGACGCATATGTTCAAATGGCATTCCAGGCTGCTTACTTTGGACTGTACGGAAGAGTGGAATGCACATATGAGCCTGCGATGACGAAGGCATACTTGCATGGGCGGACAGAGGCTATCAGGACTGTTCAACCTGAGAGCGTGAATTTCACGAAGGTGAGCCATTTTCCCACGTTTTGTTTGATTTATGTACTAAATTCGTTACCTAGACTTTCTACTCGGAAGCCTCAATTTCTGACAAGGTTGCGGCACTGAGGAAAGCTTGTGAGAACCATGTGAAGTTGACCAGGGATTGCAGTCAAGGACAAGGACAGGATAGGTGTGCCGACTTCCTGATTGAATCGTCATATCAGTTGAATAAGGTCTGACTCCTTCGGACAGGCATTTATACGCTCTTTACTGCCTCGTCCAACGCCAGTTGCAGAACAAGGCAGAGCATCCGAACGGGATCACTTCGCATGCACCCTCTCCCCCTCCCTCTCACAAGATTTCCAAGATGCCCACCATCTTCAGTGATCATGGCTGGGCCACTTTGGGAACGAGCATCCTGTCCACATCCAATTGTGGAAATCCTGCTCTCAGATTGTTTGGCTTCGGACCTGTCGCTGCAGATGGTTATGGTATTGGGTATATCATCAAAGAGGATGGGATCTCGGTGTAAGTTACTCTTCTCGGGCTCTTTGTTTGCTTTTAGGCTCATATAATCCCTTTATGCAGCTGCGCTTCATCCAAACACCTTCAAACGCGGAGATTCCTCGATACGCTACAAGGGTACCTATTGGACATGCAAAGGCTCCTTATCCAACTGCACAGATCAGCCAATCAGCGCCCGGCGCCGTTTGTCGACCATTTAGGCATCCTCCGCGATTCGAAGACAGGCCGGCCGATCCATGGTGCTACGTCGGACTCGGGATCTTCAGATGAAGAGGAGGTTGTGGCAATGCGTACGTTTTATACTTTTTTGGCGCTGTGAGACATGTCGTGCTGATGAACTCGCTGATTTCTTTAGCCGGTTACTCGTTCTTCGACAGCGGAGAAGTTGCCCTGTTAGGAAGGAAGAAGAAATCGCCGTTTTCTGATATCGGTACGCATATATCTCATGGTGTCACGATGAACACTTTCTCAAGTTTTTCTTTTCATCATTGAAGGCAAAGTTATACCCTTAGCGGAGTATTGATTCAAGGGAGCAAGAGGAAAGTTCGTCGAATCAATGGACCTGATGTTTTTTTGGATTACATATCTTTGATCTTCTGTGCTGCTGTCTTGCAAATTTGTTACAAATATCCGTTTTTTTTCCCTTCATGTTCAAGTTGTATACCTAGGTGTTGTAAACTTCCAAGTTGTATATTAAGTACTCTACTCAATTCAAGAACTCTGCAAGCTTCGAAGTCAAGGCTATCAAAGCGCAAGGAATTGGTTTGTATGGTCGTATTTGTGCTTTTCTTTTCCGCTCTGGACTCAGCGTCCTCTCTCGTCTTTCCGCTACACTGCTTGGACTATGATACTTACTTCAAGTATATTGGTCTGTCCGAGTCACCCGTTTCTAGAACCTTACTATTATTTCAACCTACTCCAACTTTGTGATATCATGCGGTTGATGTCCTGATTGTGATTAACTCTTCACTAGTACCTCGATCTCGTGGACCAGGCATTTAGGCATATCTAAATAACCTCTGGCCTAATGCTCTCATGTTCCTGCTAGCTCTCTGCTTGCGACTCATACATTGGGCTCGGTGTTTCCTGTGTGCTCCTTCCCATCCGAGCTGGCCAATTTGCTGTTCGTGGTTGAGCTGGGACTCTAGGATGAGATCTCAATTCCGGAGACCCTCTGTTGACTAATTTCGTCCATTAGGCAGATCGAGTTGCGTTTTAGTACCGAATAACCCTTCCTCTGCTCGAAGTCCTAAAGGCCTGTCCTTCAGAGCGAGGCGGCGTTATCTATAGTCTGTTACAGTTCGTGTCAGGCCTATCGGCATCCACGGAACACACACCGGACACATTCTCATGAATGGATCACAATCCATCATCTCAGGACTTCCATTACTTTTCATCCCAGCGCTGTTCCTGATCCTTTCTCTTCTCATCATGATTCTGTCTACTCCACTTCTAGATATAAGTATCGAGCCTCAGGTGATTATTCATGCTTTGCCATTCACCCCTCCCTTCTGTATGATTCATCTTCGACAGTGCTGACCTTTTCCGATGGCCTCAGACCTGGCTAGCATCTTCGATACACAAGCAGCTCATCGTTCGTCACCTCGTCCCCTTGCCGTTATCTTACAAAAACCTCACATTACAAGCAGTGTCAGCATCTACTGTCATACTCTTTGACCACTGTAAGCAAATGCCACTGCGATTTGCTCAACTGTATCATCCATCTCACCACCATCAAGTAATAACGTTGGATGACGAAGTGAGTGCTCATCTGTTGGTCCAAATAGATGAGCACTAACGCGCGAAATGTGCAGGTGCATCTTATTTGGGTGAGTCGTTACTGGCACTCGTCGCAGAGAAACGTGATAAATGATGGCGCAGCAAGGCTCTCTATCGCCAGGAAAGCTGCTCTTCATATCCGTGAGATAGATATGATCAAAATGAAGGTTTCGTATTCACACCCCCTCCGTTGCAGAATCGGTACTACGTCTTAGCTTTGATCATGTGAGAATTCTACTTTAACAAGTCTTTTCGAGCGTATTTATAGGTGATCTGACTATTTCTGTAGGTTCGACTTGTATGGTTGGTAGCGGAGTGTTCGATGCATCTCTCCATCATCGTTGGCTGATCTTTTCTGTGCTTTCTTTAGCGACATTATCACCCGCTGTCACGGATTCGGTGAGTTGTGAAATGCGAAATTCATATCCGGAATTACAACTCACCGTGATGTAAAGCTGCAAGTATCTCTTTAGGATCCCAGAGGCGAATGCAAGGACTGACTCCTGAATCCCTTCTCTTCGTAACAGATGTGAGTGAACTGCCGGTTTGTGGCAGCGGAAGAGGAACTGATGTTTATGCTATCTAGGTTTCCGATTCTATGTTTGGCAGGGTTGGTCGGGTATCGCCGTTAGTCTGACGGCTCAAGGTATGCATATTAGCCTGCGCGTCGACTTCGGTTTGAGTAAGTTACTCATTTCTTCGTTCCGAAGCCATCCTTTTACTGCGGATCTGCGCGTTATATTCCTACAACCGCATCGTTATCGCTCTTTCGATATTCATGCTTGTCGTGGCCTTTTCGATACCAGCATGGGTGTTAATTACTGGGTTGTCCCGTTTCGGTGGTGCGTATGACAGGTTACATGAGGGTAGTGGGTAATCTGATATGAGTCACAGCGATAGCTACATCTGTTAAGGGTGTAAATGGCCGCTATTGCGAGGCTAACCTATCACATCCCTTCTTCGCGCTTTGGATCCCGAGTTTGACTGTAGAATCCATTCTCATGCTAATGGCTGTTGGCCGGGGAATATACATTCGACGATCACTCAGCCCTTTCAAGATCCATCGAACAGCGCAGCACATAGTCGACATTCTTATTCACGACTCTGTGTTATATTTTGTAGCGTAAGCATTCCTACCTCTTCCACTGCGAGTAATATAGCTGACAGACGTACTATGAACAGCATAGCGGGAGCATATATCTTATGTATCATAACATGGCATTACGGTACTGTATGTACAATATCCCCTGCTGCGTTCAGCGCTTGATTTGGGTATTTTCAAGGTCCGAATGCTGCAGATCCCCGTTGGATTCTCGGTGGCCCTTCCATGCGTCATGTCCAACCGCCTCCTTCTAAATATGCATAAAATGAGGACGCCCCCTGAGGAGGGACACTCTCTAACTCTAACAGGGAATCCAACCTCACCGTCCTTCAACTTTGGTGTATCTCAGCAACCGCAAGATGCAGTGGAGCGAGTGGGAACCCGGTCAAATATCTATTGAGATTTTAGAATCCTCTGTAGCAGGTAGAATATCTCTTAACTGGCTGCTTATGAGGCCGTTCCCTGTCGTTGTATGAAATCAAACTCGAATTGGTGAGAGCAATTTTTGTGCCCTAAGAGTAGGTTTCTAACGACATCGGATAGCTAAAAAATACATTATTTATAGTCATGGTATATAGGCGTACTCGAGTTCGAGAGGCGTCTTTGAACTTTTTTGTGCACAGCAATAAGCTATATTCTTGCATCTACCAGATTGCTCCTGACTTGCATGGCACATTAATATATTGGAAATACAACATGAGTTGGCGACGAGAGGCACTTTAGAGACAGTGTCACCAAGTTGAGCACTGCTAGTGGATGCTGTGCGCCATCAAGTACAACCCAATAAGCCGCCTGCCAGCGCCAAGCAGCCTGAGTAATGCGCGGACGCGGATGGCACACGGTTCACGCGCGTCGCGTTGAACGTTCGCGAATACCGCCCGTAGCCAAAGGTCATGTGCATTGTGCGGGCCCAATTCTTTGTTCGTGACGCCCATGATGGTGTTCTGTCAGTGTGTCAATCAGCCATTTCCAAGCAGTCGAGCATCCACGTCTACTCCGGATCGTGAGGTGTATTGCTATACCCTTGCCAAAAGTCCAGAGATATAGCCTCTTTCAACACACAGCAACAGCGCAAGATGTGAGTCAACAGTTTGTAATACTATGTACAGTCACCAGCACTAACCCATTGTATAAAGGGACTATCGTTCGATGCACCGTGAGCTTCACGAACAACCAGTCCGCCCTCCAATGAGGTCAGCTACATTCAACACCGCGACGAGCGCCGTCGATCCTTTAGTGAATAACCCATCCATAGGCTCAGCGCTGCAAGTGCTAGAGTCGCTTGCGGACATCGGGAGGGCGGTACCATTCATCGCGCCCGCATTCGTTCTTCTCAAAATAATCATCGACTTGGAGAGACGCGCTCAAGACGTGGATCTCAAATGTACGGACCTCCTGGAACGCATCACCTTCATGCTCAGTCACCTCCCCGCATTGCAGAAGATCGAAATCATGCCGTCGACGCGACAGGTCATTGAGCGCGTAAATGATGCATTGAAGGAATCTGCTTCGCTCATCGCTGCATACCGGAAACAAGGTCGAATCGTGCGCCGGCTTGCCATCGGTAATAGGGAGAAATTCACAATCTGTGCCAACACTATCAACGACTGCTGTCGTGACCTGCTCATGAGCCTGCAGATCCACCAAACTGTCAAACTCGATATTCTAACGCGCGACGTGCCTATTGACGACGAAGATAAGGCCGCGAAAACTTTTGTGGAGAAGCATGGAGGGAGTGTGGAGGCCGTAATGCACGACCGGGAGTTAGTTAAGGAGTTTGCCCAGCAGCAACACATGGTTATGGACGACTCGGTCATGGAGCAATTGAACGCTAGCATCACGGATTCAATGAAGCAAAACCAAACACGGCTCGAAGGGATTTTACGCGACAACGTCAATACAGCTATCGCGGATGGATTGAAGAACATGGCCATGGAATTGAATGCTTTGGAAGCTGAACAAAAGTTCAAATGTGTCCAATGCGATAAGGATTTCACGAACTACACCAATGGGCCAAAAGCGTGTTCCTTTCATCGTGCAGAGTACGATTCATGGTCCAAATCTTATCCTTGCTGCAGCACATCTCACCCATGTCAATTTAACGCTCATCGATCCAAGCACCATTGTGATTACCCATACGGTACCTTCTTCCCTCGTGTATGGGCTATTACCGCTTACGTCGACACGAAAACCGAGTGGGCGGCAGTAGAGGACACCAATCTTGAAACTGATCAAGTGCAAAAAGCTTCAGTCAGTCAACTTCTTCGATGGGTCTCTCGTGGCGGTCGTGTCGAGGAAAATACCCTGCTCGTTACGGTGGGCAGGGTGTGGTATAGCCAACCGTACTACTTCAACACTTTCACGGCCAATGATATGGAGGAGATTTCAAAGTCGGTACGATTGTCACGGCGGACGTTGATCTTTAGGACCTCGTCAGACGAAAACGAGTATGCCATGGCAGAGTGGATCCTTTCCGTCTCAGGGAAGATTACCGGGATACGATTAACCGCGAAGAGTGCGACTTCTGTAAATCCTTGGGTCCGTGTATGCCCCATCGACTTAAAGACTTGCACCAAATCGGGGGATATCTTAACTCTCTCCGAAGGAGGTTTTCGATCTTATATCCCCGACTCCCCATATTTTCTTCCCGAGACTGTTACGATTGGACCGATACTTAAGGATACTCAGACTCGGCCAGCGCGTCAATTCAAGACACGGTCTTCACCTTCACTCCGCGTTATTCTCAAATCAATGTCAGACCCACCATTAGAAGCCAACATCAAAGGCGCGAGTACACATTGCGACTACTTTTTCGGCAAAGTATCCGTATTCAATAACAACGCAGCTGGTTCATTGAATCCGGTTACCATTGCTTCTGTGTCAGCTTCCTATCGAATGGTAGGCGAACGAGATTACACCCCGGTGAAAGAATGCGTCGTTCTTGAGGGTCTTGACGCGCCTGTAACGATTGAACCTCGTCAGTCCTGGTTGCTCAATCTCCGGATAACCGTTCTGAGGAGTGAAGAAGACGTAAAGTTGGAAATGGGATGGCATCACAGAGCCGTTGTCTCTCGACATCGCCCAATTCGTATCAAGCTCGTCGTTGAGGATATTGAAGGAGAACAGTGCTCTCTCGTGCTGGAACACGTGTACAAACCATATGCATTCGAGAAACGGAAAGACAAAGACCTCGGATTCTTCTGTTTCGACAACCCCCAAACGTGTTCACGCTATAGTCTCCGGGTAGAACCTGCTGACAGGGAGGAAGACGTTGTCAAAATAAATGGAACGGAGATTACGGTCAAGAGGCTGGTAAAAACGGTGTACCAAGCTCTTAAGACAGGGAAAACTGAAATCGATCTCGAAATTGGGCGGGAACAATTGGGCGGCGAGTGGGAGTGGGCTGCTTATGCACTAGTGGACATTTCTTGCCTTCGAGTGTATGCGTTCAAAATCGTCATGCAGGAAGGGAAGACCGTCCCAGTGAAACGTCTGGGTTGTATAGGTTATGTTTTGTGCCCGAATTACGGCGAAGTGCTGAACAAGACGCGCCCTATCAGTTATGCCACGGAGGAGGTGGGATTACCAGCTATGGAGCCGTACGTGATGCCGCTATATCCACAGGACGATACGGTGGACGATTTCAAGCCTCCTGTACCCCCGAAACCGATGACACCTATTGTAGAGGCGCCACCCTCTTTTCCTTCTACTTCGTCGAGTAACGCAACTCAAATCCCAGCGGAATTGACTGCGAGGCTGACATCGATAGATACGAACCTTGCAAGGATAGCTGATGCGTTGGAGAGATTGGTTGGTGTTTTGCCTGGTGCATTGCCACCTAATGGTTTCTCGCATTGATGACATTGCGCGGGGAGTCAAGCGTCGGCGTTTTGAGGACATTCTATCTATTTATTGCAAATGTACGATTGAAACCAAGATCATCGAACGTATTCATATGAAGATGCGGAGGATGTTAGCTTTGTGTAAGCTTCGAACTCATTACCTTTAGCTTGCATCTTTCATCATGCCCTATAGGAGTCTGAGAGACGTGAGAGTCTAAACGGCCATTTTTAAACTCGTCGTATCACACGCCTTTCCAACTTGAAGTCATCATGAAGTTGTCTATTGCTGTGACAAATGAATCATTGAACGTCGACTTTCGCCTAATCTCGAATGCCTGGAAACGGGACAACAATCAAGTACGCAGAGCTTAGTATCAAACGCTACAGCCATCCCTATCCCGCTATTCCTTCGAGTCATCGAACGAGCAAGCATTTGCTGTATAATGCAATTCTAGTCTAATCATGTCGATGTGCTGTTGGTCTCCCAGAGCATCAGCCAGCGCCGTCATGCTAGTCTCCTTTCACATCGCAGAAGCTTTCACTTCAGACACCAACCAACTTCAAGCTTCAGCAGCCCCATCCTTTGAACTCGTTACAGGCGTTAAATTTAGCCATGCACCAGGCTGCCTATCAAAAGAGTTGGACAGGACTGAAATCAGCATCATCGAAGGATCATTCACTCCATGGGAATAAAGAGCAAAAATGATTACTCTTTTTTGCCAATTTTTACGATGACATTTAAAAGGTGCCCTCGAAGAAGAAGCACTGTTAAATTTCTCGATGACGCCTGCGTCACCCACAATGGCTGGTAACATGTATGTGATTCCTTTATTTGCAATTTTCACCTCCCACTGATGGATATGTTTAACTACTAGAGAACAAACAAGCTCCAATGCCAATTCACAAGAGACGGACAAAGCGTCTAACAAAACGACACTCGTCAGCAAAGGGATGAAAATCGTCCACCCGCTGGTAAACAGCTCCTGCATAGATGCAGCTATCGATATTCTCGAAGCCTTCGTAGATTTTGGGAAGGCCATGCCCTTCATCGCACCTGCTTTCGTATTGCTGAAGGTCATCATCGACGTAGAGAAACGTGCACAGGATGCCGATGCGAAATGCAACGACCTCGTGGAGCGCATCACGTTTATGCTCGGACTCGTGCCTTCGCTGCAGAAAATAGAGATCAAGCCCGCGTTAAAGCAGATCATAGACCGCATTAATGGCTCTATGAAGGATGCTGCCGCACTCATCGCCGCGTACCGAAAGCAAAGCCGTGTCGCTCGTCGCCTCAGCTTTTCCAATCGCGAAAAGTTCACAAGTTGTGCCGAAACCATCAACGAATGTTGCCATGACTTGCTGATAAGTCTTCAAATACACCAATCACTTCAGCTGGATATCCTCACTCGTGAAGTGCCGACTGACGACGAAGACAAGGCTGCAAAGGAGTTTGTGGAAGAGCATGGCGGAGACGTGCAGGCTATCATGCATGATCGGGAACTAGTAAAAGAATTTGCTAGTCGACATGATTTGGCAATGGACGACACTGTGATGGAGCAACTCAACACTGGCATAAACGATGCCGTCAAACGAAATCATACGAAACTGGAAATTATCCTTCGTGCCAATGTCAGCGCAGCCATCGTCAATGGCCTGAAAGATCTTGCTTTGGAAATGAACGCTATGGATTCGGAGCAAAAATTCAAATGTGTGCAATGCGACAAGGAATTCACGAACCATTCGAATGGACCCAAATCCTGCTCGTACCACCGTGCAGAGTACGACACGTATTCGCGACATTACCCTTGCTGCACCACGTCGCATCCTTGTCAATTCGGCATCCACAGAACGCAACACCACTGCGATTATCCTTATTCGAATTTCTTCGCCCATGCGAGGGAAGTAACGAAGTATTTGGACACCAGGAGTGAATGGGCCAAAGTGGAAGATATTAACCTTGAAACCGACGATTTCCAATTCGCGTCTGTCAGCCAGCTCCTGCGGTGGTTTTCCCGAGGCACTCCTCTCGAGGAAAATACTATGCTCATCATGGTCGGAAGGTTATGGTACGGGAACAGGTATTACTTCAACACTTTCACGGCCAAAGAACTTGAAGATCTATCCCGCTCTCTGCATATCTCCGGAAGAACACTAATATTTCGAACTTCGGATGACGAAAACGATTATTCCTCGGCTGAATGGATTCTTTCACCCGCTGGTGCAATTACTGGTGTTAAAATCACTGCAAAAACGCCCACTTCTGATGCACCTTGTGTTCGGGTGTGTCCTATCGACATGAAGACGTGTACGAAGGCGGGCGACGTCCAGGCAGTATCAGAAGGAGGTTTTCCTTCATATCTTCCAGCCTCGCCTTATATCCTGCCAAGTGGCGTCATGTTTGGGCCTACCCTCAAAGACATCCAGTCTCGTCATGTTCGGACAGATTTCAAGACGAAAACCACGCCTTCTCTTCCATTCATTTTGAAGACCTCTTCAAGTCCTCCACTAATGCCGAACGCGACTTTCACCACATTTTCCGGGAAAATAAGCGTTTATAATGACAGCGCGCCGGAATCGTCGAATGCAGCTACCATAACATCTGTGACGGCTTTCTATCGCGTGGTCGGCGATTCAGAATACTTACCTGTCAGTGATTGTATTGTCATCGGCGGGCTCGAGGCACCTGTCACTGTCGAGCCCAGGAAATCGTGGTTGCTCAACTTCCGCGTGGCTATTCCCCAGGTGGAAAGGCATAACCTCGATGCAAGCTGGTGGGATCGTGAATTCCAATGCAGACATCGGCCTATCCGCATCAAGATCGTTGTAAAAGACGTCAAAGACGAAGAATGTTCACTCGTTCTCGAGCACGTCTTCAAGCCTGACAGTTTTCCAAAGCGTGACGAGGCCGACATCGCGTTCTTCACTCTCGACAACCCACAAGCCTTTCGACGGTACAGCATCAGCGTGAAACGCGGGACTGACGACGACAACGTTGTCCAAATCGCGAGCCAATACACTAGCGTGAAAAGATTGCAAAAAGCAGTTTACGAAGCTTTGAAGACCGGCAAAACGGAGATCCCACTCTTCCTTGCTCAAGAGTTCCCAACGATGTGGGAATGGAACTCGTGGGCGTTAGTGGACGTGTCTTGTCGTCGGGTGTACGCCATAAAGGTTATGCTGAAAGAGGGAAAACATGTTAGGAACCCACGAATAGGTTGCATTGGTTATGTTCTGTGTCCAGAATATGGCCCAGCTATTGCGGAGAAACGAGAGATTAAGTATGCCGAAGAACTCGTTAAATTGGCGCCAATGCAGCCCTGCATTCTGCCTGTGTATCCTCAAGACGACGATTATGACGACTACCGGCCGACACCCGTCCCTCCAGAGACCACCGCTAGCACAGAAGCATCTGGATCTACCGTGGTTGGTAACGGCAAAGCTAAACCAGATGTCACAGTAGCGGATATACAGGCCAGATTTGATTCTATTGAGGCACGTCTTGAACATATCACAATCACTTTGGACAAACTCGTGCGGATGGGCACCTTTCTATTTGTTATCATAGTTATACGCTTTTTATTTTGAGTGAATGCATAAAAACTCACGCAATGTATTGTCTAAGATGAAATCTGTGGATAAAGAGCGCCAACACAGTCTCATAACGAAGTGGGTAAGAATATACACATACAATTGCAACGTGAATATGAAAACAACATGCATGAAATCGAATGATAAGGTAGGAAAGAAAAGAGCAACTAAGCTTGCCTTCTCTTCTTCCGTGGACCACCAAAGTCGTCGTCCTCCTCGACGCCTTCCATATCCTCGTCTTGGCCTGCTTTCAAACCCTTCATCTTTCTTGTCTGGAGCTTGTCGAGATCTTGCTTTCCAACATGCACCCGTCCTCTCAAATCGCCCATCTCGTCGATTTCTTGGTTCTTCTTCTTCTTTCCGAGTCCCTTTTCGATGTCTGTCTTCTTGAGCTTGGGTCGCTTCATTGCCAGTTTGAGAATTTCGGGGTCGGCGGCTTGATGCCTTCGGAGGGTTAAATCAAGGGAAGGTCCCATAGGTACTAGTTCGACGCGAGGTATACGAGTTCCGGAAGAGAGGAGTTTAATGGTATATGTCCTGATGTGGACTTTTGGGAAGTTAGAGGTGTCTTCTTGGCCTGATTTAGGACGTTGAGCATAGGCAATCGCGGTTGCGTTGTTCAAGGCGTCGGGCGTGGGACCACATGTTACGCTAATAACATGCTCGATACCAGGCAGACATATTGACTCGATCTGTTCGCCGTTGAAGAAGTCTAAGAGCATGGATTTCAATTGCACGAAACGGGGATGGGTGTCAAAGAGTTCGGACGCAAAATGCATCAGTGGCTTGTGCCCGGGGGTTGACTTTGGTGTCTGAAAAGCCGTTGAGAATGGGTAGGATGAGATATATCTGTCCGAAAACCCACTTTAAATTCAGCCATTCCTTTCCAGCTTTCAACACCAACTTCCGCCATGTCCAGAACTTTATTATCGAACATTCGGACAAATGTCAAGCCATGGGGTCTCTTCTTAGTGGTTTGGCCGAAGATAAACATGGAAGCGTCGTTCTTTTGCGACCAGAACTCTAGTGAAGCAACAGAGGTCGATGCAGCGTCGAAAGGATGGATAGCGTTCTTCTTGTTGAACGCGATGGCGTGAGGACGTTTCAGAGCCATCTGGAACAGGTTCAGAAGCTGGAAAAGTGAGGAATAGCCTAGTAAAGCTCACCAACTCTCGCATGACATTGTTCAAGACTTCGCCAGTATGTGTACCCTTAACAAAGATAGCAGTCCGAGGATCTTCAATTTCCTTGGGCTGGCGAGCATCGAGCGCTCGCTTTGAGCGCGCATTTTTGGGTTTGCTGTTGGAATATAGAGTCAGTGGTTATGGTATACAGAGGTTCCAAGAAATGCTTACATTGTGCGAAGCATAGTGTAGGTTCAGGGATAAATGGATTTCAATTAATTGCAGCGAAAAAAGTAGTTCACGAACGTGATTGGCTAGATGGGGAAGCTTCAGACAAACCATGGCAAACAAAGACAAGAGAAAGACGGTACTGGTATAATTATACTTCTTAACTTCATTCAACTTGCCCCTTCCGACTCAATACTCTCAAGCCCTTTCTTGGAAGTGCCGATTATAAATTCATTAACTTAGAGGTTAGCTCTACGCCCTCGCACTCATTTGTCAAAATTTTGCTTACTGAAGAGTGCCTGACAGTAATATTTTCGGGTCAATTCCTTGCAAGGATGGAGACTCAGATAGCGCCAAGAGCAGTTGTTGGAAACGACGCTGAGGCCGCGAAAGCGCTCAGTATAGCTCATTCGAAAAGAAGCAAGCTTGAGGAGGAACGTGCAGCTTTACTTTCTACTCTTGAAGAAACTGAAGCAAAATTAGTCGAAGCCCAAGCCGAATTCGGTGCCATTTATAACAAGTCGTCGAAATTGCTGAAGCTTCCGCCCGAGGTCACTTGCATGATCTTTCACTGGGCCTCTGGTTATCCCAGAAGATACAAGGACGCGCTTAAAGAACTGCCCGAAGTCCCTTTATTGCTGCCCGAAGTTGTTATATCCCATGTTTGTCGTTACTGGAGGGCAGTCTCCATCTCTTATCCTCGCCTCTGGACGTCCTTCTCCTACGCAGGAGCATGCAACGACCGTGTTCCTGTTGATCGGTTCAAGGCGTATCTGGAAAGGTCTGCGACTCTTGACTTGGAGTTATGGCTAGACTTCTTACTCTTTTTGCCTGGAGTCGACACCAAGTCGCAGAACCTTACGATGTTGGAAATGGCGGTTGCTCACGCCCAACGATGGAAACGCGTCACTTTACTTCTAGATTCAGATTCCAAGCTCCTTGATGAAGTAACTTCTCGAACACACGCGCTGTCCGTCCCAAAACTGGAGCACCTTATGCTTTGTGCAGAAGGCGAAACGGCCAAAGTATCCCGCAGAAATCGAACACCATTTGTCGACGAAGTGACTACCACAATCCTTACAGGTGGAGCACCCAATTTGAAGTCCCTGCGTCTCGATGGTGCAGCCTACATCGCATGCACTCCTCCTTTATGCAACCTCACAGCCCTCCGCATAGAAGCCCTCATCGTGGATCCGTCAAAAGCGTACACATGGCAGGCATTCCTTACCATTTTACAACTACCTTTGCTAGAGCATCTTTCTATTATCGGGGCTGTCTTCGAAACGCCAAACCTCCCATTGCTGGATGTAATCGAAATGAACCAACTCAGAAGTTTGCGCTTCAGCGAACACGACGCGATGTGCCTTGTTCTATCGTGCATTCGGGCACCGCTGCTCGATACGCTTACCATGCAAAGCGTTTTTCTGCCTGAAGAGTTCAATTCCCCGCCTATGCAGGTGACAGGGTCGTACTTCTTTCCTTCACTTATTAGACTCAACCTCCTCGACGTCTCGGCCTTGTCGTTGGCGGCGGCATGGTCTCTTATCAAGTTGACGAAAACGGCAAAGGATGTTCTGTTGTCGCACGACGACAGTGACGAAAATTTCCTCATTCAAGCCTCTTCGATTCACTCCGATGACAAGTTTTGGCCTAAGCTAGAAACGATCATCTTGAATATGGACGTGGAGCTAGAAATCAATCGTATATGCCATCTGTTCAGCGCGCATCTTGGGCCCCTCCGGTCGTCGAGAACCAAGCCTTTTCTCTATCTTCCCGAAAGCATAGAGAAAGCCTGGCGGGAAAACTTCGAGCAGGGTTATACCACACTTCGCCGTCTGTGCACTATCAAGTCGATACCTCAAGCTCCGACTCCTGAGGACTTTTGGCCTCCATTCGAGGAGCGGTCAAATTATGAATTTTGGGAAAATGACAATCCTTTTGTCGTTGAGCTCGTCACCATTTGAAAGGCAGGTATCTAGTGATAGCAATTACTTCGAATCTACTCTTAGCTACACAGCTCCCTCGTCTCAAGTTTTGATCTCCTTCTTTCTATGGGTGCTATCTAAATACCACTTCTGATTCTACGTGCTGATTCTACTTGTACTCTATTCTATAGATAATATACTTGACTTTGGCCATACATCCTAACTATCGATGATTGGCTCGTTTTGGAGGCTTCAGACAATCAACGATAAATAAAGATTCCAAAGGATCTGAGTGGCGCTTCAGCTTAGCTTCAACTTTCACGCGTTCAACGCGTTCCAAGCTCGTCGCATTAAGGTTCCATCTAAAGTTATTGCTCTGAAGTCCGCTCTGGAACCTGAACAGTTGCCGGTAGAGGCCAGCTAGGTTGGATATTATGATTACTCGGACAAAAAAAACATTGGTTACTGAAAATGCTTGACAGCATCCTTACACAAGATGAAGACGAGCGCGTCGCTCGGAAAAAACCTTGATGTGTCGGCCATAACACTCGAGGATTTGCGCTTGCAAAAAGAAAAGCTCGAAGAAGAACGCGCGGTTTTACTTTCTAGACTTGAAGAAACCGAAACAAAAATAATAACAGTTCAAGCCGAATATGGCGCCGTTTACAACAAAAGCACCAAATTGCTCAAGCTTCCGCCAGAGGTTACCTGCATGATTTTTACTTGTGCCGCAGCCGGTTATTCAAGAGAACGCAAGAAGTGGGGCGAAAAGGCGCGTTCTGGAGCCGTACCACTACTGCCTGAGGTGGTTGTATCCCATGTTTGCCGTTATTGGAGGGCAGTCTCTCTCTCTTATCCTCGCCTATGGACATCCTTCCGCTACAATGGCGCATGTCATGAACTCTCTTCTGTTGACAGGTTCAAAGCGTATCTGGAGAGGTCCGCGAACCTTGACTTGGAGTTGTGGCTAGACTTCTCGCTAGTCATTATGGAAGAGGACCGTGCAATAAACCTTAGCATGTTGCAACTGGCCGTTGCGCATGCCCAACGATGGAATCGCGTCACTCTGATGCTAGATCCCGAATCCAAGATTCTCCCCGAAATAACTCATCGACTGAAGGCCCTGCACGTCCCAAATCTGGAGCATTTCACGCTTTGTTCAGAAGGTGACGGGATCGACTTAGGCAGAAGAAATTCAAACCGTGCGCCATTAGTCGACCTCAAGACCACGATCTTCAAAAGCGGAGCGCCTAGGTTGAGCTCAGTACATCTCGATGGTGCAACCTACATCAAATGCAGTCCTCCTATGGCCAACATAACGACCCTTCGCATAGAACCGGATGTGGTGGCGGTTCCTCGACAAGTATACAACGGGAAAGCAATCCTCTCCGTCTTACGACTACCTTTGCTCGAACACTTATCGCTTGTTGGAGGTCTATTCGAGCTGCAAGACATCTCCTCGTTACGTACAATCGAGATGAACAAACTCAAAAGTTTACGCATCAGCGACCACGACGAAATGTGCCGCCTTCTAGCGTACATCCGCGCACCGCTGCTAGACATGCTTACCGTCCAAAGTGTTTGTCTGCCTGCGGAGTTTGGTACTTTGACCTCGTTCGGGCGCGAGCCATACTTCTTTCCTTCGCTCAATAAGCTCAACGTTCTCGACGTTTCGGTCACTACATCTTTAGGCGCGGAGTTTCTCATTTCCTTGACGCAAACCGCCAAAGAAATAATGTTTGCGCAAGACGATTACGAAGACAGCATCCTTCTCCTAATCCCTGAAATTGACTCGGATTACCCATTCTGGCCCAAGCTAGAACAGCTTTCCGTAAACATGGACGTGGAAGATGAAATGGATTCAATACTCCACTTAGTCAGCATGGATGGACGTCCGCAGACGAAGCTCACCCTCTTCGTTCCGAGCTCAATCAAGAAAACCTGGAAGAGCACGGAGCAGGACTATGGCATGCTTGCCCGTCTGTGCAATATCAAAGTACTTCAACCAAAAGGCTTCGGCGCAAGCACTTGGCCTCCCTCCCAGGACCAATCGAGTTATCAATTTTGGTGGGAGCAGGACGACCCTTTTGAAATTGACGAAATTTAAACAGACAATCATTTCTTGAGATCCCTCACCCCCTCGGGTCTCAGAAGACACAAAGCGACGTACGCTCTGGTCAGGCCCGACTACCTCCTTCTTGGACTTTGTTAGCAACCATCTTGTTACCTTTTTCCTTTTCGTCGACTCATAGGACGCATGAACGTCCAATACCATAGTTCAGCCTTAATTATATACCCTTACAAATTTTCCTCCGACATTGTCATGCTCTGCTTGGATAATTACAAGCATCGAAGTTCCTTCTTGCTTCTCCAAAAAATATTTTGCTCACTCGTCTCAAGGGAGTCGAATACCCCGGGTCAAATACAACCGTGATCTTCATTCTTCTATGAGCACCAACTGGATATCACTTTTTCCTCTGCATGCCCATTTTATGTATACCGTATCGTAACAAATAATATCATCTTGCCCCTTAATGCTCGATGACAGTTGGTTCTAACTTTGGAGACTCCTGACAATCAACGTCAAACAAAAACCCATTCCGGAACTCCTGTTAACAACCTGTTAAGGTTCTAAATTTACTGCTCACAATCTTGAATCGACTCAGAAAGTTCCCTCTGCGATATAAACAACTACACTTTAGAGGCTGATCAGGTCAGATCTACAATTACTTGATTCAAGTCTTTGGCAAGTTACTGAAAGCTCGTAATATTGACAGCATCCTTACAAGATGGAGACGAACGCGTCGCTCGGAAAAAACCTTGATGTTTCGGCTAAAACACTGGAGAAGTTGCTCTCGAAAAGAGCAAAGCTCGAAGAAGTACGCGCGGCTTTGCTCTCCAGTCTTGAAGAAACCGAAACAGAAATAAAGGAAGTTGAAGCCGAATATGGCGCCGTTTACAACAAGGCATCCAAAGCGCTGAAGCTTCCGCCAGAGGTTACTTGCATGATTTTTGATTATGCCGCCTCTGTTTATGCAAATGAAGACAAGAAGGAGGGTGCAAAAACGCGACATAGGGCTACACGCCTGCTGCCCGAGGTTGTGGTATCCCATGTTTGTCGTTACTGGAGGGCAGTCTCCCTCTCTTATCCTCGTCTATGGACGTCCTTCCGCTACGATGGCGCACTCAATGAAGCTCTTCCCGCTGACCGGTTCAAGGCGTATCTGGAGAGGTCCACGAATCTCGACTTAGAGCTGTGGCTAGACTTTTCACTAGTCATGCCGGACGATCATGATCATGCAATAAACGTTAGCATGTTGCGACTAGCCGTTGTGTATGCCCCACGATGGAAGCGCGTCACTATGATGCTAGATCAAGAGTCCCAAATTCTCGATGAAATAGCCCATCAACTGAAGGCGTTATGCGTTCCAAAGCTAGAGCATTTCACGCTTTGTTCAGACGACGGTATCGAGTCGACCCGCAGGATTCGTGCGTCGTTAGTCGCCGGGGAGACCACAATCCTCAAAGGTGGAGCGCCTAACTTACAATCACTACATCTCGATGGCGCAACCTACATCGAATGTAGTCCACCTATGACCAACCTCACGGCTCTTCGCATAGAGGCGGATGCAGGGGTCCGGCGACACGCTTACAACATAGAGGCATTCCTCACCATCTTACAACTACCCTCGCTTGAACATCTGTCGTTTGTTGGAAATATATTCGACCTACACGACCTCTCCTTCTTGGATACAATCGAGATGAACAAACTTAAAAGTTTACGATTTAGCGACGACGACGCAATGTGTCTCGTTCTAACGTTCATCCGCGCACCACTGCTAGATATGCTTACTGTGCAAGGCGTTTGGGTGCCTGTGGAGTTCGGTCCCTTGTCTTCGCTCATGCGCGAGTCATACTTCTTTCCTTCACTCAGTAGGCTCAACCTTCTTGACGTCTCGTCCACTGCCTTGACCCACGTAAGGTCTCTGATTTCCTTGACACAAACCGCCAAAGAAATTATGTTCGCGGACAATGACAGCGCAGACAGTATGCTATTCCTAATTCCTGAATTATCTTCCGATACCCCATTTTGGCCCAAGCTAGAAAAGCTCTTTGTAAACATGGAACTGGAAGAAGAAATCGATCCAATTTGCCATCTACTCAGCATTCATCCACGTTCACGGTCAACGGAGAAGAAGCCCACTGTCTTCATTCCGAGCAAAATTATTGAAATCTGTAAGGACAGGAACGAGGAGGACTATCACACGCTTATCAGTTTGTGCAATATCAAAGTGCTACAACCAAAAGGCTTCGGCGCAAGCACTTGGCCTCCATCCCAGGACCGGTCGAGCTATCAACTTTGGGAAGAGGAGGACCCTTTTGACATCGACGAAATTTAAAAAGACGAATATTATTTTGGAATTCTTCACCCCCTCGTGTCTCAGAGGACGCAAAGCGACGCACACTTTGGTCAGGCCCGACCAGGCCACCTTCTTTTTGGACTTTGTTAGCAACCATCTTGTTACCCTTTTTGTCGATCGGAAGCATGCGCATCCAATACCATAGTTCAACATATTAATATGCCCTTACCAAATTTTCTCGTTGCCCTGCTCTCCTTGAATAATTCAAATTCTTAACCTTTCACAAACCGAATTCATAGAATTAGAAAACAACAGAAATCACAAATATCGAAGTCCTTTCTTTCTTCTCCGAAAAATAGATTTCAATCTTCCTTCCTGATTACCGACCAACCGATCCACCCAGTACGTCCCCCGATCTCAGCGCCAACCTGCAGCGTGTGCCCCATACTTTCGTTGAATTGCTCTAGAATTGCTCCAGATATCACCGCGGCCGCCACAGGTGCCCACGAAGACGCGATGCATTTCAGTGGACCATGGCCAAAGACCAATCCTAGAGCTGCGGATTGCTCCTCCTCGCGACCTGCGAACTCTTGACACCTCGAAGGATCGAAAGTGTCCGAATCCGAGCCCCATATTTCGTGACATCGGAGTATTTTCTGGATGTCGGCTGATTTCTTCCTGAAGATCCACCCTGGTCGTGCTAACCATTTCCGAAAAAATTCCGGACACCACGACCTGCACCTCACTCTGCCGATGTGCTTGGAAGGAGGGTGCAGTCGCATTGCTTCAGAAACGATGGCCTGCACTGATACTGTTTCCCCTGGCATCATGGATGCTCGTGCGAAGCGCCGCTCTGATGGGTATGCACTGAAATGTTGAAAAGATTCCTTGTAGTCTGTCCTAGCGAACGAATACGCGACTGTGGTTGCGACTACCCTCCAGAGCGTTTCCCAAGCAGGGACGACAAAATTCAGCGGGTCTGGAAAGAGATTTTTGTTGATAACGATCCTTCGTAGGGCGGCTTGGAGTGCTGGGAGGAGGTCAGGTGGAATCGGATCAGATTTCTTGGATAAAGACCATAACGTCGTAATATGGTTGGCAATAAGGGTGATGTCGTCGTACGAAAGAGCTTCCACTGGGTTTTCAACCTGCAATATTTCGAGCAGCACCACGACCAGCGTTATATTCTGGATAAAGCGGTCGAAAGGAATTTCAATACTGGGATCTTGCTCAAGCTGCCATCGGACGGCATCAAAGGTAGTGCTCTGGAAACTTTGCCAGCCTCTTCCTTTGACGTTGTTGAGCAGATGACGGGCTTGTCTGACGAATTGTTCGTGGACCGCGACCTCGCTGCTGACAAATGTGTTGGAAATGTTAAGCGCCCGAATGAGTCTTTTATTTGAATCGGCGCGTTCTTGCAGAAGGATAGCTATCATGCCTGGAGCCCTTGGAGGGTCAAGGACATTTTTGATGTCGCGTAGTAGTCGAGAATAATTATGAGGTGGTTCGCTGTAGCATATGCTTCTGAATATCTTCAGAAGCCATAGCAGCGAGGAGGGAGAAAAGAGGCACAATGTAGAAAGAACAAAAGGCACTAAAATGGTAGGAAGGAGCTGCATGACTGTCCTCCGCTGTGAAATGGGGGTCAATGAGATGATTCCCCTCGTATAAATATGTGCGGGTAGACGAGCGAGAAAAATAGCCAACTAGTACGCTCTGCTGCCTGAAGTCGACAGAAGGCATAGAAGGAAAGCCTAAAGATCATAAGGTATAGGTTCTTTGACATTTCCGCAGTGTCGCACCATAGCTTTGAGCTCTGTGGGCGAGTCCATATCGAATATTCATGGCTACGTCTAATTCCATGACAGTCGTATGACCTGATCAATTGATAGGCGCCCAGGCCTCATGACCAAAGATATGGTGAAATACTGCACCCATGGTGGTATCAGGCTCGTAATTGGCATAATTCTGCGCAAGAACCATGATTCTATGAATTGAAGGTTTTGTTGGACGTAAGGTTTCGGAAGAGACGGAATACGCCACCCTCTGCGACTTCCATGGAAATTCTACCAAGAATATAGCACCATTGTATGGCAACAAGGCATATGGGAGCATATAGGTATCCATGAGAATAGGTAACTGATGAAAGGTGGATAATGTGTAGATGTCTGGCGCTCAAGAACCTCGTCATTGGGTTTTCTTCCTTCCGACGAGGAGCTGCGACAGCTGCAAGGTGTGGTGTTACCCATCCGAAAAGGGCCACCGCTTGGCTTTCATGGGAAGCTTTAAACTTTTTGTGTTGCGCAGTGGTTGCGACATTGAGCATTGAAGAGTTTTGAGAGGGGGAAATAGTGTGTTGCTCAAGACCGCATTAAAGCAATCGAGAAAGTGCTTCAGGCGAGGTCGGGTATTCGGAGACACCTTGTTAGCCAGTATAATCGTATGCCTATTCACAGTAAAATTTTATACGGTGATAATTGTACAATGAAAAGCAGTGGTCAGCAGTGGTTAGGATCACTGGTTACTCAGAACGAACGTTTCGACGCGGCGCGGTTAGCGTGTTCTGTCATGTGATGGGTTGTCCCTTATGAAGTCATGGCAATGCAATGGACTCAATCTCATCTCCTTTACCTCCACCACCTACAATTAATATTAATGCCCTTTCAGTTCTTGAACAATTGAATACTATCCGTAACTCAATATGCAAGCGCAAGATAAGATCGATCCCCAGTCAAAAGGCCGGAATAATGAGCAAAGGAGGCGGCCACTCTCGTCCAAGCAGGAAAGAAAGTTAATGGACTACTTGGACGAGAACTTCTTGGAACTTACCCGCAACTTCAAGAAAAGGTGAGTAACTCTCTATATGCTGATAAATGATGCTCATTCACCCGAGTTAGATCAGAGTCAACTTCCAGTTTGAAGACCCTGACCGCGTACCTTGAAGCGGCCAGGAAGCTTCTTGGAATCATCCTTCAGATACCCCCGCTCGACCCCTCTGCAGGTCTTCGTATCGCGTATCTCCTTCGACTTACTGGAGAGGTTCTAGGATCTATTCCTGGCTATTCTATCGGCAACTCACAATCGGTTCCGTCTGTTCAAGAAACTCTGCAAGAACTAGCCGATTTCCTAGATGACCTCGATCAATCTTGGCTTGCCGTCCTCCAAGGACAGGTCTGGGATCCTGAAATGGCAGAAGGTGTCGACCTCGTCCTCCCCATAGATGACATATCCCGAACTCCCCTTCCATTGAAGTCCACACCGCCTAGTCAAACAGAGATAGCACGCCTACGAAGTCTGCTCTTCGCCGGGGAATCATCGCTAGAAGAATGGTTGACCAACCAAAATGCACAGCCCGGAGAGAACACCGCCGATAAGGATGATTTGGGCGATGTGACGCGCATGCTCGAGAGGATGGGTCTGCTCGAAGAATTTGACTCCTTGTTCGCTAGGACGCTCGATTACTTGGGCGATTTCTCCGGCAAGGTATCCCAAAGCATCGTAAATCCGGATGAAGAAGCGTTGATGGAGTAAAATCGAGGACACAATATCGCCGACTTTTGTCAGCTACATATGCTGGGGGCCATTTACAACGTCGCGCCGCCTTCTGTCATCCGAATCAACGCAGAAAAGAACACGAGTTCGAATCTACCTGCCTCCGGTTTCGGTTTCGATCCACTAGTCCTACCCGGGCAGTCTGGGGCTCCGGGACACTGGCCACTTCATCAACTTGACGGCAGTCGTCCATGGATGGGGCGATTCATACCGACTTCATACAATGCGCTTTTCCTCCGGTGGATTGATTATGGGAATGTGCAGATAACGCTCCATCGGCGGCTAACGCATAACACGGCTATGCCATTTGGTCATGAAGCTGCTTTCTTCTCGGCAAGTAAACAATCAACTCCATGGACATCGCAGAAGTAAAAATAGCATAATGTATTGGAAGCGCCCATGGCAGACATAAAAACCGTGCTTTTGGGAGGTACAAGTCGGTAGGCGAATGCTGATTGTAACGGTTAGTATGTGGTAGCGTTGTTATAAGTGAACTTCAAGGCAAGGCAATATGCCACGGAACACATATATCGAGCGAACAGGTACACTGTCGAGTGACTAGCTCAGATCATTACTGGACTTGCTCCCACCACAACAAAAGATTATTTGCCGTTCTCGACGACGGAACGATGCAAAAGCAAAAGGTATGCCCCCTGCAAGGCTCGAACTTGCGACCTCAGGATTGTATGATCTGGATGATCACTCATATCGGAATATGAGACCTGCGCTCTAGCCAACTGAGCCAAGGAGGCGTATGACTGTGGTTCGGCAAGCGGCTCCCTGGCCCGGGCGGCAACGGGCGCCTACTGGCCACCTGCTCTAGACCTGCTCAGTGCTCCCATCATCCAGGCACGTTGCTGTCGCTGGTCATCAACATCACTATCTTACTTCCATCCCTGCAGGCAACTTTTACGGAGTTTGTGGTCAAGAACAAACGAGACAAACCTACATACGACAGTCGGCACTGCTTGCACTGCTTTGCAAGGCAAAATGATTGTTGATGCCATAAGATCGAGATGTACGCGGCACTATAATTATGATGACGGGCAGGAGCAAGCACGGAGCGCCCAGCGTCGAGAATATGCATTACTCGACTTCAGTAAAACCGGGCAAAACGGTACCAGTTTAACTACGGCGTAACTGCATGAGCGCGAATGAGCGCTCGTCGGAGGTGTCAATATTGCATTTCATTACACTTAATTAATGCACTCGCGTCTGGAAGGAAATCCGAAATAATCGACAACGAGCAAGCCGCCGCCCGCGCCCAACCTTGAACCCACGCATACAGTGAATACAGCCAAAAGGATGCCGAAAATGTATGTACATATTACGACGCAGGCCATGGTTGACCGGCGTCATACGTACCATGACGGATTATCATATACTAATTTTGGGCTTGGCCAAATGGCCACAGTAGCGGCTATCATGATTTCGGTTCACTGTGTTCTCTTTGTTACTCCGCGTTCGATGGAAGGGGAGACAAAGAGCTGTTAGCAGAAGAGAATTGCCCGACGAGAAAATGGGAGCCTGCATGGCAGGCTGAATAACATCGCACAGTGAGTAGCCTCGCGTAAGGAGTATGATTCGTGTGTCTCTATCGTCCAGAACCTAGGAAACTGATTCCGATCTCTTCTAGGTAGGACATTTTAAACCGTCGTCGCAACTCAAGCCAAGCAGTGTCGACCGTCGTTCTGTCTACAGTCTCAGGAGTCAGAATGTGCGAATCTTGTGGTTGGTGCTCTATTGCTAGTTATATTGCAACAGGAAAGCACATCGCTCAGCGCAGAAACGTGGTCCAATACACGGGAACGGCGAGCACGGACTCCGAAAAAAAGGCCACGTAGGAGCCCGCCTAAATTTGAAACTCGTACTCGCTTAGGGAGGCTTAGCAACGAAACCCGTGCTAGAATGTGATTTGGAATGATAAATCCACCCTTCAGATGCCGCTTGCATGAGCCCAGCACGCTTCAGCAAAAAGATTGAAGCTCCTCAACAGCTCCAACTCTTCACTGTTGCGAACAAACTTCTACGATTTTTTACAGCGATTGAACCGCGTACAACGGAACTCGGCAATGAAGAACAGGGAAAGAGGGCCAGGTGTAAATCAAAAGAAGAAAATGGTGCGACATCATATTGTGATTCCATCTTGTCAAGGCATAGCCTTGCCCCGTTTGCCTGAAACCAGGAGACATCGGTGATGCCCGCGAGGCCATTCCTTAGCGTATATAAACCTGGCCCCTCGCGACTAAAATTCCCCAGCCCGGTGCTTCATTACATCAAGTGAGTACCCTCAGTTCCTGGTCGACAATGTTCGTAGTGCTGAACATATGTCTCTTTCTTCAGTCTTAGGCTGGTCCTTTGATTCCTCTCACGAACCAACGAAAACTTCAACACTTGGTGCGTCCCCCTTTCCGTTGCTTTTCGCTTGCCTCCTGCTGACCTCGATGCGATGTTCAGTTTTTTAACACTTCAACCCCCACCCACCTTTTATAATCAATATGCAGCTCACCGCCAAATTCGTTGTTCTCGCTTCTGCCCTTGCCACCACTGTTCTTGCTCTCCCCGTTGATACCAATCTCGCTGCCCGTGACTTTGAAACTGAAGTCGAGGTCCGAGAAGTTCAAGAGGATGTCACTGTCGCCGCCCGCTCATTCCCCTCCTTGTCTCTCGACACCCGAAGCTTCTTCGGTGCCGAGGACGACCTCGAGGCTCGTGAAGTGACCGCGGTATGTGTTTTTTCAAGTTATGATTTGATTACCCCATACTCATGATATATTTCAGGCTACCCCGGTAACTCCTGTTACCCCTGCTACTCCCGCTACCCCAGTTACACCGGCAACTCCTGCCACTCCTAACTCTGCGGCTACCACGTCGACTCCTTCGACTCCCACTAGCGCGACTAGCACGACACACAGAGACGCCAAATCTGACCTCCGCCACAAGAAGTTCCTAAAGGCTCTCCGTGACCCCAAGAACCCCCACCACAAGGAGGCTTTGGCCAGCTACCGCCAACGCAAGGCTCTCCGCCTCGCCTTGGCCGACGAGAAGAACCCCCTGCACGCCACCGCCGTCAAGGACGCTGCCTACAGGAAGGCTCTTGCTGACCCCAAGGACCCTAACCACGCCAAAGCCCTCAAGAAGCACGAACACAAGAAAGCGTTGAAGGCCGCTCTCAAGGACAAGGCCAACCCCCTGCACAAAGAGGCTCTGCGCAAGCACAACTTCAAGCAGGCCTTGCTCGACGAGAAGTCGCCCAAGCACAAAGCTGCTCTCGAGGCCCACTCCAAGAAGGTCGCTCTCAAGAAGGCTGCCCAGGACGTCAACGACCCCCACCACAAGTCCGCCCTGAAGCAGCTTAAGCACAAGCAGGCGAAGAAGGCTGAACACGTCGCCGCTGCTAAGAAGTACCTCCAGAAACACGGCAAACACTCCACTTCTGCGAAGCACTCTTCCGAGAGGAAGAACGGCAAGCACGCCGAGCACAAGGCTGTCCTCGAAGAGGCAGTCCACAAGCACGGCAAGCACTCCTCCCAGAAGAGCCTCAAGGCGAAGAAGCACCCCAAGCACTCTGCGAAGCACACCGCTGAGCACAAGGCTTTCCTTGAGGAGCAGCTCGAGAAGAACGGCGGCCACAAATTGACGAAGGCTCAGCGCAAGGCCATCGAGCGCGAGCACGCCCACAAGAAATTCGCCGAGCACAAGAAGGAGCAGGAAGCTAAGGAGCACGCTACCGCCACGTCCACCACGTCGTCTGCCCCCGCTGCTACTTCTTCTGTGGCCGCTTAAGTAATTTGTCGTAGCGCTTTCTTTTAGTTTACTGTATGTTGGGAAGTAATAAAAACAATGGTTTTCTCGTGATTTTCTGGTGTGAACTTGTTAGCTGGCTTTGTAGTTGTGAAGTGAATGGATATGCTAGTGCGCCTCGTTACGAATATGATTTCGTCTAGTATGCTCTGATATGTAGCCACTATGGGCTGCGGTGATCATTCCTCTTGACTGACTCCGACTGATGCGTAATTTGGCCTTCGTGATCTCTTTATCTCTTCCAGTGTTGACCGCTCAATGGACATTCCAGTTACGCAAGCCTTAGGCCCCCAAGTCGGAGGACACGCAGGCGTATTAACCACCGAAGATGGGTCGTTACTCATCAAGCCTGCATTGCCTCAAGAGTTGGAGTTCTACTACGCTCTGCGACAGGACCCTGCCCTCGACGATTTACGGTCATTCACTCCGACGTTCCTAGGCACACTCAAACTGGAGGGCAAGGTAGAATCTTCTGATGCAGATTTAACAAGCGGTGCCGGTATCGAGCACGTTGATGCTGAAGGAAAAGATATGTTTAGCGTTCACCTTGTTTCTTCCTTACTTCGATCCTGATATGCCTTTCTTGGGTGTTTACAGTCCATCGTCCTGGAAAATCTATCGTATCCTTTCCTGAAGCCGAACATTCTCGACATCAAGCTAGGGACGGTGCTTTACGATGACAGTGCCTCGCCAGAGAAAGTAGCCCGCATGGAAAAGACAGCGAAAGAAACGACGTCTCTCGAGACAGGCGTGCGATTAACTGGCTTCCAAGTTCGTCGATATTCTTTCTACCAATTCCATTCTAAATGTTCTTATACATATAATCTCTATTCTTATAAATAGGTTTACGACAATATCACTGGATTGCCTGTCAATACGCCTAAAAGCTACGGGAAATCTATCAAGGCGCACGAGCTCGGAGAGGGCATTGCGAAGTTCTTCCCTGTCGGCTCGCCCGCTGCGGCCTCGAGTGACTCGACGGAAGCACCAGCATCGTCGTCCGGTCTTCCCCTTGAGAGCTTGCTCCCTATCTTGCAAACGATCCGCGAGGAGATTGCAGAGATCAAGCAGGTCTTTAGTTCTCTCGAACTGCGCATGGTCGGCGGCAGCTTGCTCATCATCTACGAGGCGGACTGGAAGAGGGCCGAAGACAGCATCGAGAAATACTTGCTCGGCGATTCTGAAGATGAGGAAGAGAAGGACAACGATAAAGCCGATAAGGAAGACGAGGAGGAGGTCGCGGAGGATGATGAGGACGAGGATTCAGAAGATACCGATCCTGCCACTACCATCGGCCCACCTTTCGTCGTCAAACTCATCGACTTTGCCCATACCAAGTTTGTGCCAGGACAGGGCCCAGACGAAGGCGTTATTCTTGGCTTGGATACAGTTCTCAGACTATTGGACGCCAGACTAAAGGAAATCACGCCTCCTTGATCTTTGGTGCACATATCCGAACTTTACTATGAACTTTGAAGGATGATACCCACTTCCTACTCCATATCACTATCTCTCTGTAACAGAGCCTCGTGTATTAACGGCGGTTGCGAAATATCTATATCAATGAAAGAACCTGGATCGACCAAAATGACATTGACGATAACATATTAATATCGAAAAGGCTAAATCATCGATTGTGCATGTCTTTCATAGAAAGGAACCTCTGGCATTCTGATGCTCGCAAGTGCTGGTGCGTACATACAGCGGGAAAGACGTGTGTATGACATTCACAGAGAAGGAAATGCTACTAAATGAAGGGCTACGAGAAGCTTGTATGAAAGCACATGTCAGGAGCGGAAAATCCATCAGAAACTTCCTTCACAGCCATAAGGTTCCAGGGAAATGGTCCCCTTCATTTAAATCTGTCGAGATGATGAACTGTTTCGAGTGGATTGAATTGAGCGCTACCCTACCCTCTTCGTGTTGGTGCCTGCTCGATAGGGCGGCGCGGCGAGCTAGAACTTATTTTGCAATTGTCGGTTTCTGGCATGGACAGATCGAACATAAACCTGCCCAATGCCGACATCATCTCGCTATGCGCTCCCATATGCATCGCGTATCTGTCGGTGTCCAGGAATGTTCAAGTAAAAATCAGATCTGCGCTCTTTTTCTCTGAATTCCAAATTCCCACTCACCAGCCTATTCCTTCTCTTCCCAGGCGACTCCATCATGCTCGGGTGTTTCCAGAATGCCGCTCTCTCCTCGATTCGTGGTCTGACACCAGGGATATATAAAGGCAGAGGAGGGGCCTAGCTCCAGCTCCCTTCGTCGGGCCAAGGCGGGCGTCTTTGAACCTTCCTTCCTCGAGCATCGAGCGTTTCCCCCTTCCTCTCTTCTCCTTCATTTCTTGAATTCTGTTCTTTTCTCTGTTTCGTTTTCCTTTCGTTCTCGCTCGCCATACACGCTTTTTAGATCCTTCACGCTGGACGTTTTTCTCTTCGCAAAAAAAAACGTCAGACTGAGGCACACAGGCACAAGCAGTCGGGCACGGGCAGAAAAAATGACCATCCCACGAGCACCCTTTCCTTCTTTCGCTTTGGCTCTGTCACGCCAGGATCCAGCGCAGCCAACAGTCGCGCAAGCGACACCTCGCGATGATACGGCTCCTGTCGTTGACTTCATGGTACTTCTTTCTTTCTTCCTTTCCTTTTTCTCTCTTCTTCGTTTCCGCCATCCGAGACCCTTCCGAAAAGCTACTCTGCATGCGCATGCGTGATTGGATGAACGGATGAAGGAATGAATGATGTATAGACGACGACTGACTGACTTACTCCTTCCTTGACATGCGTCGCCCCTTTTTTTACGTTGCCATTTGTTGTTGTGAACAACCAGAGGACATACGACTCGAGGATGTCCTATTCCTGGAACACCGTACGTTCGTTCTCTCCTTTCGCATAGTAGTTTCGCCGCCACTCTGCATCGCGATTCGTATCCTGATTTAACCTTCGATCACAGGCAACACGAGATGCATCAGAGGAAGACAAATCTGATACAGAAACCGTGTTCGAGGTGCACCACGACGAGCCTCGCGATTCGGACACGAAAGAAACTGAAGCAGACGATGACGACGTCGAGATCGGAAGCAGAAGAAGGACGTATAGACCTGCTTGGCTGGTGAGTAAGAGAAAACCGATATCAGAAGCGCGTTGTATCACTCACGTTCTCTGAGCCTTGGCTCGGTAATTTTACGATTCATATAGGGAAACGTGTCGTCGGCTTTAGTCCTTCTCATGCGTTGCTCAGGCTGCGGCTCCGGGAAAACCAAGGCTAAAACAAATAGGAAGGGTTTGCAGGGAGAAACAAGGAGAAACTGTGCAAGTCATAGAAGCAGCAGATAATTTAATATCGCATAGACCGTCAGGCTGTTGTAAACCTCTTCACATAATCTACCCGCTTGCCGGTGCAGTCATGTAAAAGCCGAAATCGTTGAGAGAACGGGCAAGAAACGATAACAGAGGATATTATGATTGCACAGGGTAAATGACATGAAAAACTATGATACGTACACACAGCAAAGAGGATGGGGTTAATGATCGTAAGATATCGCGCTGGCAGGGCCAGGAAATTTCAGGATTTCACAAGAGATGGCTTGTTAGTCTGTATCCATGTATCGAGCATCTTCCAAAAGTGAGCAACAACCGACTTGTCGACGTGCCGTCTGTGGGGGTCGATCTGTGCATGAAGGCTAATTGAGTACAACAATCGTCAGAGAACAATGAATGAACGAACCTTCAACTCTGTGACGTTCCAGTCCTTAATTTTGGGGTTCGGAGGGTCGTTTGACCATGCCACATAAACACCTTTCACTGCATGCCACAAGTACGTCAGAAACAGGATCAAGGAAGATATGGCTCGATAATTACCGTTATGGAACAGTTGCCGAGGTTCGTTCCACTTGTACGGGCGGAATTGCCAGGCTTGACCGGTGGTCATGACACAGACAACACGCTCCCAAGCATCCGCTCCAAACTTCGCAAGAGCTTCCACGCTATCCACGACATAATATGTGGACTTGATGACCGTCTCTTTTCCGCTCGTGTCGATCGTTGTACGTTTTCGATAGATGGGAATGAGATCTTCGGGTTTCAGATTACCTTCTGCAGTAGCTCGAGCACGAGCTTCCTGAGAGGGTTCGAACCTGTAAGAAGTTAGTGGAGGTGTCTATACATGTACACGCTCACGTACACGGAATCTTCGAGAAATCTTTTGACGTTGTGCATGGTGATGAGAGCGGTGGGTGAGGATGAAATCATGATGATGGGTTGGTTGTGACCTGTACAGAATGTTTATTAGGTAGCTGCACTACGGGGTTTGACAAATAAAAGACGTACGGGCTTTGCGCGCGAGCATTTTGGGATCTAATTCATGGGACATGAGCGGATAAGTGAGAAAGCATGAAACAAGGGCATACCTGCTGCAGGAGCGGCAGGAATAGCGGTTGTACCAGACTTGCTCATCTCCTTTATCTTCTTTAATCTTTCAGCGTAGATCATGCGAACAGCATTGAAGTTCTGTGCAAGAGATAAGCTCATATAACCTAACGATGGAAGACGACCGCACATTCGGTTTTGTGCCTCGCAGGACAGTTGTGCGATCCCTGAGCTCTACTTCATTCTGCCTGATCTTCTTCACTACTTCCAAGTCTTGAGAGTCCGGTACATATCTCCGTTTCGCAGGTGTCGTGGTCGACGTCTCTCCCAACCGTGCGCGCGGTGTCGCAGAAGGCGCCTGCCCCGTCGTCGTTCTTGGTGGTGTGCCAGGAGGCGTTGTTGAGTCAGCTAATGGACTGTTAAGCAATGCATGTATTGAATTTCAGATTTAACATACAATCAAGAGGTGCTATCCGGCCATTATCCCCTGCTCTGCCTTCTAGCCAGTCCACGACATGTTTGCGCTCTGTGACACTGACGAAACCGACTGCCAACCCTAGCTCTCTGGCCTGCTTCATGTATTCCGCGCCATTGGCTTGTCGTAGTAGCCAGGCAACATATAGGGCGTCTAGGGAGTAGGAATCGGAAGAGCTTCCTGCCTTTCGATAACGGGTTCGGCTGGATTTTGGATATGGTTTCCCGTCAATAACAAGTTCGGTCGCGTCGGCTAGTGATTGGCAAGGACCAGATTTATTGGAGTAAGTAGGTTTACTTTGAGATTTAATGGCTCTCTGAAGTGCCAGCAAAGGGTCCGCGTCTGCGCTCATGGTGGTCGTTGCCCGGTTGTAAGCGCTGAGCAGCGCGCACCTGACGCTGTAGAGCAATTACGTCGGAGTTTGAAAGAGTATAGCTTGTTTCCGTCAAGCCTTGATATCTCTTTTTCCTGAACGCTCACTGCCAGTTGGATCTTGGACATCTTTGGCTCAGAGAATCGAAATGTCTTCAAAGTTTCAATAATCTCTCCTCGAGCCCCATTCGAGACACTACCGTTCGCGCATTTTCTATGCCAAGCACCTGTACCAGTGCCACTCTTTGGATTCCTAATGCATGAAAACTCGTAGCAGCATGACGACCAAGTTGAACAGGGTGAACGTCGAATTTGCATCAGTTAAACCCGTCGTCAATGAAGCACCGGAGTTTCTCAGCACTCGTCCGTACTTTGAGCACTGCCATTCCGTCCGATTCTGTCAGTTCATGTTTGTCACTCCAATTTGCTTAGGCACGATAATCTGCTGGAATAGGGCATGTACCTGCATACACCTTTCTGGACCGCACGCCGCTGAGCACCGAGTGGTGATAATTCTATAAACGATGACAATGACATATATTTCCGAGGTTTCCTATCACAAAGGCATACGGGCGCGAATGTCAAGACCCAACGTGACTTGAAGGACTAAAAATGCTGAGTGAAATGACGTGTAAAACTAAAAACTTGAGGTGATTAATCGAACTTTCTTGAGCGTATACTTCCATCATTCTTCACTAGCAGTAGGCCTAGACATCGGCCTTGCTGAACAGGAAATTAACAGAAGGCGTTGCAACAAGAATCCTAATCCAAGAACCCGAGATGTCCAACAAAATCGAGATTTAATTTAGGTGGGCAGGTACTCTCCTCTTTAGGTATCAAGGGTGGAATCATCTGAATACATAAAGCATGCATACTATCAATGGTCAGAGCACTTCAGAGGTATATATACCATTGACATCTGGCAACGATCGTTCAAACGTTCATGCTCGATATGCTGCCCACAGGTGTGTTATCTGTCCTCCATTCGAAATCTCTCTTATGTTTTTTCCTACCCTTAAAGCCATGCGCGTGCGTGACGCTAGTCTCCATTTAGGTTGCGCCTTACGCGATGAAGAAGTCCGCATCTGTGCGATGCTTGCCATTGTACGGAGAAAACTCAATGAACTCTCGCCAATAGCTATGCTTCCACCAGAAATACTGGAAGAAGTATTCCATATATGCGTGTCCTGGCTCTACGACTCCCAAAAACCCAAGCATCGCCTGGCTTGGACGCAAGTCTGTTGCTCATGGCGGCGCATCTCGTTGGAGTCCAGCAGACTCTGGAGACGGATCGACCTCTGCGAGCCCCGTTTTGCGGACGAGTTTCTTGTCCGCTCACGACAGGCGCCTCTATCAGTTGTATGCGCATCGCCGCTCAAAACTAACACCCCAGTTAACCTCGCGCTTCACGCAAATCGCCTCCGCACGATCGACGTCTTCCTCTATCCCGAAGTTGTGACAAGCTTTTTCTCTTCCGTAGGCCCAACCCTATGCAACTTGACCAACCTGTCCCTCAAAGTTCCGCCTCTCTCCCCTACCGTTTACCTTCCTTTCTCCATACCACTTCTCCGATACCTTAATCTTGATGGCGTCGCCGTACCATGGGATGACTGCCGAAACCTTACGCATCTATCTTTGCGTAGCCTATCACCTGAGCTCTGCCCTTCCATTAAACAGGTACATGACATATGTTCTAGGTCCCCCAACCTCGAGCACATCAGGCTAGAAGGTCTCGTTCCTTCCTGTCTTGAAGTAGCTTCCAAGCCACCCGTCAGCCTCGTGAACCTGAAAGAGGTAATAATTTCAGGAGACCAACACTTAGTTTCGACCCTCCTTTCCGGCCTAGCATTAGGACCTGCCGCGCGAATACGCCTCTTTACATCACTCACGGAGAGCCTCCACAGTCTATTTCCACAGGGCAGACCATGGGTGCCTTGCGACGCTAATACCGTACGCACTATCTCGCTCTCCCGAAACGGCGCCCAGGTGTTCAAGACAGGAACGCAAGCCTGGAGCAGGAGCGAAGAACCCAATCAACTGCTCTTCAGCCTTAGCTCTGCTGTTTCCGTAAAGACCCACATCAGCGGCTCTCTCTCGCATCTCTTCGACCTATCGAACGTCACGAAGCTTGAGCTGAACACTGGCTTTTTATATGACGTCCCCGTTGACGCTCTGAAAAGTCTCTTGGACAATCTTCCCAATCTCGAAACCATTTGCACGGCTTTCAATGACCTGGAGGGTTTATTCGCCGTCTTACGAGCGGTAGACCCATCGTCGGGACGAGTTTATGCACCCAAGCTCAAAAATCTGTCATTCAGCAAGCCTTCCGATTTGTGGTTCCACTTCAAAGACAGGTGGCTGGCCGCCCTCGTCGACGTAGCTCGCTTCCGCCACCTTTCCTCTCATCCCATTCACACTGTCGAGTTTCTCAGGTGTCAAGGAATCTCCGAGGTTTCTATCGCAGAGCTCCAGGACATCGTCCCTCATACCATTGTAACGTTAAAATCAGCCACGAACAGCGGCTTTTGACTTTTGAAAGATCGCCATAAAAAGTACGATGTATGTCTTACTAGCTTGCAGAATGTTCTATCAAAATGTTTGAACAAGAGTCTTTTAGCTTGCGTAAATGTCAAGTGTAATGAGCGTCTTGTACACCGAACCTTACGGACCTGCCCTATCGATCGAGATTCGAAAAGAAAAAGAACGCCGCATTACGCAAATTCCACGGAGTCTAGATACATCCAACCAACAATCGACCCACACCGCGACCCCTGAGGAAGGAGAAGGAGAATACGAGTCACCCTCGAGGGCGAACATTCACAGAACCACCACTAGACTTTTCGTGTCCCTCATGAAAAGTCCGAAACCAACGCGCGATTCAAGCCAAAGGGACGGGACTTCCCATCACCCACGCTTCGCACAATCCGAACGTAGTCCTAGCTGTTGGCGTGGCGGCTCTTTGATGGATTCTCGAATCTCTCGAGTCTTTATTAATTAGTTGCCGTGCTCGGAGTCAGAGCGGGAATTGAATTGGATGATGTACTTACCCCTCCTTCGATGGTTGACTCTGCCGTCCGAGAGTTACGGGATCCGAGGGAGGAGGAAAGAAGTTCGTTCAAGTTGTCCCCTTGATCCCCTTGGTCGCATGGCTGGCGGATTTGGCAAATGCAGGGCTATCCTGGATATTCTGTATTCTAGCTGGTACATATAGCGTAGCGTGGCGTTTAGTGAGGTCTGCTTCTTTCAATGGTTTCATTGTATTGTATTTGGTAACATAGGTGCTGTTGACGCGAGGATGAGCTTGTCGCTGAGGACTCGCAGGCTCCAATGTGATTCTCCGTATACAGTCAAAGATGCTCGATAGAGCGTGAAACGCAGGCTGGAAATCAGAGTTAATATCCGCGCAGAGAAATTGCGAATCAACAGGACTTACGTGCGCAGTTAATTGTTCCTTGCTTGATTAAATGTTTTTCTATGGGTACGGGCAATCCGGCGTTGAGTTATTGAGGAGAATTCCAGGTCCACTAGTACTATGATGACGCAGAGAAGCACTTAGGTGTTCGAGGGTAGGAGAAAGCGGGGAGAAAGGAATTATGACATTGCTGTGGAGATGGTATATTAGGAATGTTTGTATCTTGATAATACGAAAACTGTAAGAAAGGCCTGAAAAAGTGGATCAATTAAGGTATCATATACTGTACTGCGTGGGTGTCGTTATGAATTTCAAGTAAGAAGGAGAGCAAGAACGAAAGTAAGTCCATGGGCCTTGCATCATGAATTAGAAATGCCGTGTTGATAAAATAGAATAAGAAGAGAACGAAAAAAGCAGGGCGGAAAGAATCTGAGGAAGGATAATAAAGAGCCAAGGATGTCATCTTCGCCCCGCTTTACGTGCTGCCCTTTCTTCCGCCTGGCGGGCTCGTTGTCCGGATTGAGTTATAGCCTTGACCCATTCTAAACCAACAAATGCGAAATTAGTTATACACCAAATTGTTCTCCAGACCCGTCGAAAATGAGACTCACGATGACTGTCTCTCTGAGATGTAGCGCGTAAAGATATCGAATCGCCACCTCGAGGATAAGCCTGAGATATCATAAAAGTCGTATCGTCTAAAAGTGGCACAGACAATACCATGAGCAACGTACGCCAAGCACAGAGGGAGGAAAGAGCTAGGATCTATCTCACCTCTTGACCCGAATTTCACTTGAGCATGTGCGAGAGGGATAGGCTGATAGAACAACAAAGGGTCAGTCGGAACCGATGGAAGAAGTAGTAAAGCCGCATGGGAGCTCATACCATTCTATATAGATTCTTCATAGACTCATCCACAAGGACCAAAATATCACTGCACAAGAACCCGTGCAGCTTCTTCCCACTTTTCGTCTTGAAGAGTGGGCCTTGCTTAACCAGTCTCCGAGGACCCATGAATCTCGTTGGGGCGGTCAAGTCGAGTCGTCTGCGTTCCGCGTGAGCCTCTGACCCTCAAACGGAAGAAAGAAATAAAGCAGCGTACCCCTGCCCAATCCATAAATTCTTGGAAATCTCTTTGAGCGTCTCGTGCCCCTCTTGGTCCCTAATCGTCTCGTTGATATGATCCAGCAGCTTCTCTGCCATATCTATCGCCGACTGTATGCCCTCGTATTCTTTGCCGACTTCTGTATAATTCAAAATCTGCTTGATGAGAAGAGGGTATCGAGTAATTCGTTGCACTACGGAAATGCAGTTGGAGAAGTCGTCAATATATAGAAAATGTGCGAGGGAAGTTTGATCAGGCCGAACTCACTGGGAGCCAGGAGGTAACTCGACAGGTCCAGGTTGCGCACTTCAGGATTATCATCTCGAAGATGCTATGTCGGCCATGCATATTCAGGATAACATACAGAGACATCAGATTACCAGAATACTTACCTGCAGATGAGAAGCCAACTCAGGGTTCGAGTCTCTTAACGACTTGAGTACTTTGATAGCTGTCGACTGATTGACGCAGTATTCCTATAAACGACAACGCACAAAGAGTCAGAAAATTGTTTGCAGAATCAAGCTTTTAAGCACTTACCATGTACACACCCATGTTAGGTATATGAGTCAGCAAGATATCCGCGATCTTGTCGATGTACAATCTACAGTCCTTTTGTCGCTCTTCTAAAGAACTAACGAACGCCTTTTCCCAGTGAAAATGATTTTACCATCTAAAAGCAGAAAAGACCAAACAAGGGCATACCGTATTCGTGAGTAGGATATCTTCAATGTTCGCAAAGACCACCGTTATCTCCTTCGTAGATAAAAGAGGGAGCATGCTCGAGTAGAAAACTTCCACGATGAGCTGGAGGTCCCGAACATACGCGACTTCTGTGTTGATCAGTTCAAAGATAGCCTAGTTATTGAATATCCTTAAGGTCAAACTTCGTTAATTTGAATAAGGAAAAACACACATACCTCTTGTCTCTTCCTCTCTCCAGGCGGAATACCATCAAGCGCATCTTTATCTACCAAACTCGCCCATGACTGCAACAAAAACAAAAGCGTCAGCAAAGCCTTACAACAGGAAATTTCAGAAAGAACAATCACCATTCCAAATGCAGGACTATTCGGCCTCGACGGCCCATCCTGCGTCGTCGACGCCTGGCTATTCGAAGAGATCATAATCGGCGCAGAGATATTCAAAGAAGCCGCTGTCCTCCTTTCTCCTTCCGTCGACCTACTACTACTACCCGTCAAGAAACTCAACAAATGCGAATACCTCCCTGACTCATGGCCTCCTTGACCTTGACTGGGCGACAGCGAAGAGATGGTCGTCGCAGGCGATAGCGGCGTCATAGCGGAGGAGGACGAAGCAGCAGCAGCAGAATCCGTTGAGACAGTCGAAAGCCTGTTCAAGTTCGCCCGATTGTTTTTGAACGACTCGTACCGCGCAAATGCATCGTCCAAACGTGCTTCATGAGAGATCTGCTGGTCTGCAATATCGAGTATCCCGCTGTGGTTGCCGCCCTCGTTATTTGTGTCGTTTGATCCATGTTCCAATTCAGGTGGCACAGGAGGGAGATCTTTGTGAACAGATGATGGCGTCCTTTTGGGCGCAGCGGGAGCTGGTCGACGCCGCTTGACGCTCTTCGCTCTCGCAGGCGGAGGCCCGACGTCCTTGTGCACGATAAGTCCAGCCGCTTCGAGGACAAGCTGCCTCTCGCGTTCCCTAGCCTCTCTATCCTTCTCCTTGCTAGCTGCTGTCCTCGATTCTTCATCTTCCTGGACCTCATCATCATCACTCTCATCAAACGACAGATAATCTGAATCCGAATCTTCCGAAGAAGAGTCATCAGCGTCATCATCATCATGCAATGTACCCACATCTGTGGGAGAGTCAGCATCTTTTTCGCGAGCAGTGAGAAGATTTTCAGGAGCTGCCATATGATGGTGATTCGCAATTGAGTCGCGTCGCGGCTGTGAAATCGCATCGTCTGTCATAAAAATAGAATGCATGAAAAAGAAAAAGAAAAGAAAGAGATACAACACGACGGGAGGGTAATATGATTTCGGATATATTTGGATTTCCACGGTAGTAATTTGAGTTATTCGAGGAGGAGGATGTGTGTGTGTGTACATGTAAAAATAGAGCAGAAAAGGAAAGAACTTTAGCCTAATACCCATCGCACAGGTAAACAGAGAAAACTCAAGAGGAGATGAACGACCACTAACCCTCGACGACCTCCAAATACGCAGCAGGAACGATGAACACCATGCCGCTTTGCTCCGCCTTCCACCATTCCTCCTCCGAGGTGTCGACAATCGACAGCACATCGCCTTCGGTGAAAGGAAGTTCGTCCGCGTTTTGGCTCTGATACGAGTAGACGGCTTTTGCTTTCCCTAGATAAAAAGTAACGATGAATAAAAGATCTGAAAAAGGAAATGCAATTGAACATACTGGGCTTAACAACCTCGACATAAGTCTTAGGGAACAGGCCTGATTTCCCAGTACTGAGAGCTTTGCCATACCACCACTCTCCGCCGCTCTTCGAGGGGTTAGCCTCAATAATGAGGTTCTCCGCAAACGCTATGTATGCCACATTAAAACAACATTCTTCTTTTATTCATCAATGAAAAACTCACATAAATCATCAGGCCCTTCACCCTCAAACGCATACAAAGACCTCACTCTATGTTCTACAAAACCCAGAACCATCAGAAATCCGCATATTCAATACGAATAATTCTTTTTGAACTCACGAGTAGACTTATCAATATCCGCCATCAAGTCATTGCTCGGCTCAGGCGCAGCCTCATTCACCATAATCTGAGGAATCGGAGCAGGCTGGGGCGACTCGGTCAACGGCTCTTCCTCATCCGCCTCCGTCATCGAAGGAAGCTTGCTCACTTCCTCATGAGCAGGAGGAACACCCGCATCAGCCGCACGGTCCGCAAACCACCCTACAGACTGCCTATTCGAAGAGGACGAAAAGCTATTCTCTTCATGACTCATAGGCATCGTCTCGGGCGCAGGTGGTGGTGGCGAAGGGGCACGAGGCGGAGGTGGCGGCGACGCAGCCCGAGGAGCAGCGTTTATATGAGCAGGAGGCGCAACGTCGCCGAGAACCCTTCCAGACACAGGAGGAGCACTCTTATCCACGGTCTTCGTTGGCCGGAGCTTCATTCCTCCTTGAATAGAGCGCATCAACGCATTGGTATCAGGAGGTCCACTTGGTGTTATCGCTACCGGCGCACTAGGTGCAGCGGGAGGGGCTGGCGGTGGGGGAGGCGGCGGCGTTGCTCCAGTCGGCGCAGGGGACGATGGAGAAGACGCCTGTCCCGCACTCGCTGCTGCGGAAGTAGGCCTGGGAAGCATACCACCGAAAAGCTGCTGTGCAATATTAGCCCGTGCCGTTCTCGAGGTGACCATCTCGTCATCGCTGCTATCGTCAGAGTCTTCTTTTTCCTTGACGTCGTCCCAGTCATCCTCTGGGTAGGAAGAGGCTGTGTTATATGTAGGCTTAGGAGCAGGACTCTTGGATGGTGGAGGAACCGAAGGAGTGCGTGCAGGCGGAGGAGTAGCAGCAGCAATATTTGCCCAAGGATTCGTACTGCCGTTTCCATTCGCAGTGGGAGGAGTGGAAGGTGAAGCAGCCGCGTCTTTGTTGATAAGACGACTAAATGGATTGTTCGGCTTCTCCGCAGGAGACGAGAAAGCAGGTGGCTTAACAGGCGTAGTCGCAGCAGGCGTTTGAGCTTGAGCAGGGGCCGGTGGTGCTGGAGGAGCCGGAGGAGGAGGAGCCGGTGCAGCAGGCGGAGGAGTAGGCGGTTTAGCCGCCCTTGCCTTGAGCGCTTCGATCCTAGCCAAACGCTCTTGTTCATACTTGGCAGCAGCCTCTTCTTCCTCCTTCTCCAACTGTCTCATCCTCGCTAAACGTTCCTCCCTCTTCTTCCGTAACGCTTCTTCCTGAGCTCGAAGTGCTTCTTCTTCCGGATCAACCTCAGGTTGTGCAGGAGTTGGAGGCGCGGGCGGTGCCACAGGAGCAGCCTTGGGAGGCGGAGGCGCAACAGCACGAGGCTTAGGCGGTGGAGGCGCAGGGCCGCGTCTCTGAGGCGGCGGAGGAGCAGCCTTCGGAGTAGGAGCAGGTTTAGGCACTGGCGTAGGCGCAGGAGGAGGCGCAGTGCTCGTCGGCGTTGGCGTAGGAGTAGCCTTATCCTCTTGCAGAGCCTTTTCCTGCGCAAGCCTCTCCTTCCTCGCTCTCTCCCTTTCCTCTGCTTGCTTCTCAGCAAGCTTCGCCTTCTCTTCAGCCTCCTTCTTTTCTTGTTGAAGTCTGTCTTCTACACTCGTATCCAGCGTCGGGCTAGAAGCTGGTGCAGTAACTCCCAAAGCAGCCATACGCGACTGGATGAGACGCTGAGCTTGGGCTTTCGCAAAGGCAGCACGCTCTTCCTTCGTCATATTCTTTAAAGATGGCGGAGGAGTATCGCGAGGAGTCGCCGGTGCAGCCCTTGCAGCAGAAGCTGGAGCTGCTGGGGGAGGTGGAGGAGGAGACCTAGCCCTGACGGGACTGCGAGGACGTTCATAGTCCCTATTATCACGTCCATCACGAGAAGGAGAACGCGTTCTGCGGTACGAGTCTCTGTCGTCGCGATCGTAAGCTCCTCGCGAGTAAGGCCTGTCGCGGTCGTCATTCCTAGAGGAAAGTCTATCACGATCATCCCCTCTGGAGTACGGCCTGTCACGATCGTCGTTTCTTGAATAAGGCCTGTCGCGATCCTCGTTCCTGGAATAAGGTCTGTCGCGGTCCTCGTTCCTAGAATACGGCCTGTCGCGATCATATTCACTTCGGTCATAACGTCCAAAGCGCTCATTGGCTCTGTCTCGATCACGTGCCCACTGTCTCTTCTCCTTTTCTTTCCTCTCATCGCGAGCTTTGATCTTCCTCTCGACTTCCGGGATACGCTCGTGCATCAGGGAGAGAAGTTCGCGTTCCAGACGACGTCTTTCTTCTTCTCTCGCAGCTGTCCTTGGTCGTCGCTCGATGTAATCCAAATCATCGCGAACTCTCTTCACGGCATACTTCAGGTCGTCCATCTCTTGATCGAGCTCCTCGTCTTCTTTAGTCCTCTTAGCACTCTCCTCGGCTGTACGATCCAGCATTTTAGCAGTGTTTTCGAGTTGTCGCTTCATATCAGATAAATCCGCAGTTGTATCGTCATCGTCGCGCGACCGAACCGCAGAACGCACAACATGTCGGTTAGAAGGCTTGTAAATTCCACCTCCGAGGTCAGAATCCGAGTGCTTGTAGTTCGACGCATCTCGATTGCTATTACTCGAGGATGGCGAGGACCGATTGAATGAATGTTGGTTAGCCGGTCCTGTACGAGTATCATTTTTGAGCAACTCCTTCACCCTGTCCACGGTGCTATCCAAATCCACTGCAGATGGTGGTACCAATTCAGCAGGCAGCTGATCGGGAATGGGCATGCCATTCAGCCCTAAGAAGAGACGCGAATGAATGATAAGAATCGAGTCCAACTTTCGAGACAACGAGGCTTACTTCGGTAAATCAGACCCATCGCAACATGGAACTCGGCAAGGTTAAGTTTACCGCGATCGTTCATGTCAGCAAGAGTCCTAAGAGAAGGTTTAACATCGATTGAAGATGATTGACGAAATGAGCATACCAGATACGGGCTAAATCGTCCTTTGGCAGGCCGCTAGCTCCAAAGACCTCGAGAGCAGTACTTCCAGTGATAGAGCCTGTTCCTTGGGCATCCCATGAGCGGAAGATCCTATCGTAGTTTTTCTTCTCCGCCTTGGTAAGAGCCCAGGATATTTGCTGAGTGGTAGACCCGCGTTGAGTTTGATTATATTGCTGAACTGATTGGACAAGGTTCTGATTTGGCTGCTGCTGCGGGAGCTGGGGCATGCCGCCTGCATTGTAGGGTGCAGACGTGTTGACGGGCATGAACGTTTGAGACATCATCTGTAACCTAGGGTCGACAAAGCCAGTCATCTGAGGGACCAACGGTCCTTGAGCCCTCCCAGCAAAACCCGTGGGTTGGGGCACGAGCCCACCACCTCCGAACCCGGGTGACGCGCTGAGGAGCCGATTCGGTTGTTGCTGTGGGGGTGGGAGGTTCAGGAACGAGGGCTGCTGGTTTTGCTGTTGGAACTGCGTAGGAATGGGAGGGACAGGCGGGACAGGAGGAGGCGCAGGGCGAGACTGCTGCTGCTGCTGGAAATTACCACCCGGAAACCCTGTCGCCTGGGGCTGCAGAAAGCCAGAACCTCCTGGAAAACCTGTTTGCTGAGGCTGCTGGAAAGTGGGCGGACGCTGTCCTTGAAACCCAGTGGGCTGTGGAAGTAAACCGCCAGCATTAGGACCACTCAAGCCTCCTAATCCTCCCTGCTGGAACTGCGGTGCTTGCTGTTGGAACTGCGGGTTCTGTTGTTGAAATTGAGGGTTTTGTTGCTGGAATTGAGGATTTTGCTGGAACTGTTGATTAGGTCCAGGAAAGCCTGTCTGCATGGGATATTGGAATCCCTGCTGGCCCTGGCCCCATTGCGCCATCGTCGTCTATGTGGTTCGAGATAGAGATGCGACTGATTTCGGCGGTGACCAACCCCTTACTGTAAGGGTTTACGTAATATTTTGACGTCAGTTTAAAATTCGGAATGGCGCGCTCGTCTTTCTGCCACACCTCTTTGCACAAACCTTCGAGATGCCCTGCAAAGAACTGTAATGACACGTCTTTCTAGAGCTACAAGCGACGCCAAAAATATTATCTTCCTTCCCATACTCGTATACTACCGCCGGATCGTCGCATCGATTGTTAAGTGTGTTAAGGTCATAGCACAGAAAAGCAGGCCCCAAAGTACATCTTCTTGTGAGAGCCCTTTTGTTCTGTGGTACGGTATATGGGCGCTGCTGTGCTTCTATGTTTGCACCGTACGCTATCTTGCTACTGCGTGAATGCTCGACTCAACCCTGAAAAACATTGGTCAAGGAAGGAAACTGGGTGATGCTAGAAAGGGCATTACTTTGACCTTATGGAACCTCTGGCGACCTCCAAGCTGTAATCTTCTCCTGCGGTCATTCTTCATTGTTGTTCTCTCTCACCTTGCGTGGTTGCCTGAACATCGAGTGTCCGGCGCCTTTGCGCTTTGAACTGTTCGTGATCTAGTTCACTGGTCACTACTGCAGTGTCCAGTCCGCATTGCTCGGAGGCAATCTACCAACTGGGACCTTCAAACGCCACATATAGTGAAATGACAGGGTGCATATCGTCATACCTACACGGGCACACTCGCCGCCTTTCCCTGATCTTGTGCCCTGACGTGGTTCCTCTGGCATGCGAGTCCTGACTCTCCTATCTCGCTTTTGACTTCTTTGATATATGTACAGAGTGGCTCTTTTTTTGTTTATTGCAATGTACGCACAACATCAATTTCCTTATGGGAGGAACCTACCCAATATATTTCACTCTACTTTGGAAGAAGTGCATCAAGATGTTGTCGAGTAGGGTGGTTTGCACCCGCACGCACTCATAATAATGTACTATGGTAATTCCAATACCTACAACACTGCAAGGTTGACAACATTTTGCTAGAAGCGTCATGCGGACTTTCTTGCAAGGAATCCGAGAAGTGTTCTATATGTTTAAAAGAAGAGAAGGCTGCAGTTCCTCGGGTTCTTATCCTCCTCTTGCCGTCGGTGCTGCTTGGCAGTGTAATATACATAAGGCTTGAACATAATTTTTCAAATGCTCTTGCCATAAAATGGATACTTGCGCTCGATGTTATGCCAGTGGACACACAAGTCCAATTGTGATTCAGTTGACGGGTCGCGACGCGTCTCCCTTTCTACTCACGTCCCCTGTAGCCTTGTTTTCGACGCCTTTGAAGACATATATTACACTCCTATATTCCATGCCATATTGTCAAATTTATTTAATATCCGCCTTGTTTCCTGAGAGCACTCAGCACCCCTAATTACCCTCCTATTTTCCTCTCGTCACGGGTCCTCGGCCACCGAGGTTGACGACATCACCGGCTGTAAAGTCGCCGAGCCGATTATGAGCTATATTACCCCGGCCGTATAAGATATTCACTTTCCCCGCTTTTCAATTTACCTCGCACATTCATATCCTATCTCCCTCTCTCCCTCTCCCTTCACTCACCATGTCTTCTGGTACGTAGAACCCGAACATCTCTCCCTCTCCACCCTGAATGAAAGCTTAACCTCCCTCGTGACTTGCAGATCTCCGCCTCGAGTCTCTCTTCAAGGTTACTGGCAAGATTGGTGAGGCAACAACTTCCCGAAGCCATACAGTAGCATTTATGCTCAACGCTGATCTCTTTCCTTCGCTGCCGCGTTTCACTCACATCAAGTTCTCGTCACGGGAGGAGGCTCGGGTATTGGCAAGATGATTGCGACCGGCTTCGCGCAGAACGGCGCGAAGGTGTACATCGCTGCCCGGAAGGAGTCTCAGCTCAAAGAAGTGCGTCAGGCATCACTCTCATCCTTCCTCCCGAGAGCTTAACCCCCCTCTTCCTGCTTCTCTTCGTCGCCGTCACATTCTCAGGCCGTCGCTGATATCAACAAAGTCGCAACTGGCCCAAAGGCAGATTATATCGTCGCTAATGTCGGGGTACGTGTGTGCACGCACGCGCTTCAATAGCGGTGGTGTTCGGCCACTCTATCTGCGGTTCGTTTTATGCTCATCATTATTCGTATCCGGCTAGTCGAAAGCAGGCTGCAACGCGCTCATTGCAGAGTTCCGCAAACGCGAGAACAAACTGCACGTTCTCGTCAACAACTCTGGCATCACATGGGGTGGACCCTTCCTCGACTTCCCAGAGGAGAAAGGATGGGATAATGTGTTCAACGTCAACGTAAAGAGCATCTTCTACAGTTAGTACCCATTGCGAATAACGGAGCTTCTCAACCTTTATTAACCACCGAAATATAGTGACCGCCGGGTATGCAACTCCCTTTCGAACAAACGAATGTCGATTTTGACTCGTCGTTTCTATCTAAACACAGACTCTCAGACCTGCTCATCAAAGACTCAACAAACCTTGACCCAGGTCGCGTCATCAACATCTCTTCCACCGCTTCCGTAGAACCCAAGAGCGAAGGCGCGCTCAGCCAGGAAGGCAATGGAACATGGAGTTGTGCGTTTCCATCCCCTCTATTGATTGTTCTCAGCACCTTATAAATCTCTTGAACCTACAGATCAACCTAGCAAAGCAGCCGGTTAGTCACCCCACCACTCGCCAACGAAACCTACTTGCTAACGAGGATTCATTCACCAGTGAACCACCTCACATCCCAACTCTCTCTCAAACTTCTCCCTAGCCACGTCACGTACGTTTCTTTCACACTCTTTTCCTCACTATACTGACACATTCCTTCCTCTCACCCTGTAAAGCGTGAACGCCATCTGCCCTGGGTAAGCCCCCCACCCCACTCCATACATCAACACCTAGCCTAACCTTCCCTATCCCTTTTCCAGTCTCTTCCCCAGCAAAATGACCGCATACGGACTCAAAACAGCAGGCGAAGAAGCGTTCAAAGCCGGGCAGCCAACTGGTAAGGTGTACCTTCCTTTTCCCCCTAATCACAATACACTCATCAAAACTCTTCCTCTTCTTCCCTTCCCGCCCTATTCCATCCCTCGCTTTCTACAAACGCCAATTGCACATACAGGCCGCTTCGGAGCACCCTCAGACATCGCAGGACTCGCCCTCTTCCTCGCCTCGCCCGCCTCATCGCACATCACAGGTGTACACATCCTCCTCGACGGCGGCGCCCGGTTCAACAGCCACGGCATCGCGCCCGCCGTCAAGCTTTAAGATAGTAGCAAGTGATAGGTTCGCAAGCCTCCAACCAACAGGAATACCTACATACTCCCCTTCTTTTTCCCTCCCCACTTCGGAATTCGGAAAAAGTGTACATATCTAACGCGGTGCATGATCTTGTATTGCTCAATATATCCCAATTTTCTTCTACTTTGGAAAACCAATTTCTTTCCTTTTCCAATATTGAACAAGTCGTTGACTATGCGCTTATGGTCCAAGGCGTTATACAACAGTGTGATGATATTCATTAAAAAGTCGAACGACACATATCTAGCCTAGGTATATAGTCTGTTCGTGGGCGGTAATTGCTGGGTGCTCTACATGGACGATAATAAAAGTATACAAGAAATAAGAAACTGCGAAAGGCTGTCCGTCTAGCTGAAAGAGAGAGTAAAGAAGCTGTACTTTTATATGGAGTCGAAGCTAGCGACTCAGCCGATTATCCGATATGCAGAAAAGAAGACTCTTGGGAGAGGACCAGCCTCAAAGGATGCCTATATGTGTGCGATGTGTGCGATCAATTTTTTTTATCCAAAAACCAGGAAGAAAGATGCTGAGGATCCAGATACGAGAGCTGCTGCGAATTTTAAGGCGAGATTCAAAAGAGGGTGGAATGGGCCAGCCCGTTTCCGTCTGTGCGTCTATGTGTTTTTCTAAAGAGCCAAAAGAGAGATATGCAGATCCACAAGAATTTGAAGAAAGAGGCGTTTCCTTCCGCGAAAGCCGATTTGAATCCAAGAAAATGCAAAATTGAAGTCCCAAGCAAGAAAGAAAACCGAGAAATTTGTGTCGTCCAACTAGCGCTTTCCATAATGTTCAGCAACAGCCAAATTCTCTCCGCCTTCAAAGACCTTCTTCGCAGCAGCGTCCACAGTCACACAAGGTGACACCGGAGTACCAGGCGACACAGAAACGTTCCAGAGAGAGGAGCCGAGACCCAAAATCCCGCTTCCAGGGGTGCTCAAGTGGCTGGAAGCAGGACTACCAGTAGAGCTGGAACTGCTGGACGATATCATAGACCCAAGGGCCCGATTCAAGTGGCGTGCGTTTATAGGCGTCTTTACCAGAGGGTTGGGCGTGGTATGTCCAGAACCAGTAGGCGTACCCACAGTACTAGGTCCACTGTTAAGGGTAGGAGACGACGTTCCGGAAGCGACAGATGCAGCTACGAGCGATTTCCACTTAGTTTCGCTGAACTTGGTAGAATGGTCCAGGATGGATTTGTACACTTCCTGGTTAAACCCGACGCATTGAAGACCGACGCAAGCAACCTTGAGAGCGCCACAAGCATAAAGCTGAGAGGTCTCGTAGGTGTTCTGCGGAGAAGAATTCTTCCTTCCAGCGATGGTTTCTTTCACGATGGCGCTCGTAGTCTGGGCCAACCATGAGTCTCGTGCAGTCCATCCGAGCAAGTGACATACCTCATTGGAAAGCTGCATCCATTCTTTAGTCGACAGATAATCGAGTCTGAAAGCTTTGTAGGAACCAGCATAATACCATACACCTTCTTTGTTGTAGAAGCACTCTAACGAGAAATGGTTATGGCATAGCGATATAATAAACCATTTTTCATCACATACCTGTAGGTTTACTCATGCGTCCGATAACGTCAATTTGTGCCCACCGGTGAGCCGTGGCAATCCTTGGATTGGTGCTACATTTGAAAGCTGGGACATACATATACCCATGCTCCTCGCGATCAGGACACCAAAGAGTGGTGACGTTGTGGAGGATCCTGTAATTGGCCAGCCTAATTCATAATGATGAGTGATCATGAGCGTGCGTTGCAAAGCAGGCGACGAACGAATTTCTGAGAACCTATGGTTGCGTTGAGTAATTGTGCGTATAGAAAGAAAAGAACTTACAGCAGGGGCACCTGCGAGGAATTCGTGTAGCGAAAAAGGTGGTGGTATAACGATGGCACTCAACGTGGCATCAGGAGGGTTATCAGGAAGAGGAATGTCCATGAGAGCGGCGTTCCTAGCATTAACCAAGTCAACGGGGTTATCGCTATCTGGCGGCATATACTAAGATGGGTTTGTTAGAGAGGTAAAAAGGATTCCGTCATGGAAAATTACCTTGTACTCTGGATCATTAGGAGTGAGCAGTTTGGCTGGAGGCGCGTGCTTTTCAACTGCCTGAGGCGCTACATTTGCTGGCTTAAGATGGCACGCATGTAAGCGATAGATATGCATATTCAGATAGAGCAGCGACAGAGCACCTTCTGTTCCTCATAATAGGGAGGCGGATCGCTCAATTTCGCAGGCAAGGATGGCCGTACTTGCGATTGCTGCTGTTGACGTAGTTGACTGATTATTTGTTCCTGAGTAGATATATGCGCCTTCAAACTTTCGATTTCGCCCTTATCAAGCGATATCGTGTAAACCGCCGACTCGTCGCCATTCCTGTCCTGCAGTAATGCCTTTATGTAGTCGTTCTTCTGACGGACGGAAGCATAGGCGTCAGAGAGCCGTTGAAGGGCGGCATCGCGCGCGTTTGATATCTCAACAACGCGAAGTCGCTCAATTTGCAGCTCAAGAGCGAGCTCTGCCAGCCTAAACGGATTCTAAGTTTCTATGAGTTTCCATCGTTTGGGGATATCATGTAAGGGTGAAGAAAATTCACCGCATTCTTGAGCACGTCAAGCTCTTTCTTCAAGAAAGCAATCTCGTCAGATGAGTTGGGAGTATAATCCTCATTGAGCGACGCCAGAAAGTTGTACTGCTTTTCTTCTGGGTTTCCTTGACTTGTCGCCGACATTGTGGAAGTCTAATTCCAAGTTTGGCTGTGCATGGTGTTGTGGACTTGTGCGACACGCGGGGGTATTATAGCGGAGACTGAATATCATTTGTCTGCAATACACATAATTGCACAAGGTATGAGATTTCCATCTGCCTCCTTGGCTCAGTTGGCTAGAGCGCAGGTCTCATATCCCCATATGAGTGATCTTGCTGATCATACAATCCTGAGGTCGCAAGTTCGAGCCTTGCAGGGGGCATTCGTTTTGAATCTTTTTTATGTTTCACTGAACTTTGAAGTTTCGAACTCGGGACCGCATCACTAACTTGTTTACACCCATGCAACAGTTTGTTAAACGACGTATTGGGCACTCTAATGTACTAAAAATTCAATGTCTAAAGAATGGTCTATTGAGAGTCCACCGAAATTGGCTTATCGGAAAAAGATTGACTATGGATTGTATGCATAGATAAATCACTAGCAGAAAAGAATGAAGGGTCTGTATGGACGACCGTCAATGTAAGGCGAGTACCAGAAGGTTGCCCAGAAGACGAAGGTCCAGATAGGTCGGAAGAGAAACCGGACGGTCTCGCAGATGTCGATGTCTCGTCAGTGTAGTCAGTGATATCTGGGGAACCGTGCTTGGTTGAAAGGTAATTTTCTGTTGCACAAGGCGGCGGCGGCGGCTGCTCCACAGGCCTCGGAGGTGTAGCGACAACATGTCGTTGTGGAAGGATGGGCGCTTTCGTTCTGAAATGTCGATAGAGAGAAGTTACGATTACGAGGCTGTTGCAAGCCATGATTGAAGTGATACTCTGAATCAACAGGAAACGAGAAACTTCCTTAGCCAATATCGCATCGGGTTGACGGTCGGAGATTACTCACCAGAGCGTGAGTCGCGACACGAAGCACGAAGCATGGGTCTGGCAAGTAGACTGCTACATTCACTATACCGACGACAAGGCTCGCGGCAGCCGTGAGGCCATTAGCCGCGAAACCGATTTTTATGGCGATTTGACTCTTCCTATCAAGCTTTGGCAATCGCCACAGTGCCCACAAGGGGACACCGACAAGCAGCAAATCTGAAGTCACGTCCACTGAAATCCTTGAATGTCAACTTTCAATTAGAGCGGGACGGTGTACTCACCTCCCGTAAATACGGAGTAGATAACGACGCCGGCGTTGCATTGGTAGGGGGCTGTCTTGGACCAGACCCGGTAAGAAATCGCACACTCGGCTATGGAAACCGCTTCGACTGCGATTCCGCCAGCCAGAATGACATAAATTAATATCCAGGTAGCGTAGTAAAACCGCGTTTTCTTGGGTAAAACCCGTGTAATTGACAAGCCGAGGCTTATGCGTGTTGCCCTGGAATAATAAGAGGATGAGTGAAGTCTCTGGAATAGGAACCAGGGGATAAACGAAACACACCACAGCAATACCGTCCATACAGTATGGACGAACCAAGAGCTGACTATGGAAAACATGATTCTTTCATGGCTTGGCGGGAGATCGGCTGTGTTTAAACGAAGCTTCCAAGGTCAGTATCGCCAGTGTATCAGTGTTTCGATAACGCCAATATTGCATACCCGTAAACTCCTCTTTCGGGAACCAAAGAGTGGGGAAGAAGAGTATGTTTAGCACGAGAGCAAAGGCGGCGACATAATCATCGTAGTCAATCTGGCCAGTCTGATGCCTTCTGTAAAGGCGAAAGATCCCCGTAGCCACTGCGGTGCAATGTAAAAGCGTCAGCACGACTAAGAAATCAAATTCGTCAGATTCTGATTATAAAGAGTTTAGTGGGAAGAGGGAACACATACCTTGCACAGCAAGAACGTCGCCTTGCATAGTTATCGCAACGTTGTGCGCATGTGGTGGAAGGGGGTGCTGTTCATTATATAGAGGGCTATTTATTTGAAACCCTCCAGGAGTGTGCGTCCGGAAACGGCGTAGCTCTGTGAATAACACGGTGACTATCTCGTCAATGACGGTGCCAGGGTCTAGATATGATCAGAGATTGTAGACGAAGGTCTTCCTATGGGAAAAAAGGCGGCGGAGATGTCGAGTTAGAACTGAATGAGTGCTGCTTGTGCCCTGGGATTTCCTGGTACCCAGTCCTGATCCGGTGTGTTCTAAATCCTTTTCTTCGACTGCTTCTGTTACAAATTATTTCATATGTTTGCGTTGGACACATCTGCCACTATCCTTTATTGAAAGGCCACCTGTTTGGGCCTGGTTCATCAAATTGTAGCACGTTAGCGGTCAGTCTATTATGACATATGCCATTGGAGAAAGATAAATCAGAAGATATAATACAGATAGTGGACTGAAGAGTGTAAATGTCAAGTTGGAATAACGTCAAAATAACGTACGAGCGCACGGATTTGTGTATTTTCTCCCGTCTGACAGCGACCCTGCACTGATTTTCGACGGCCTTTATTAGTCCTTTTTGAACTGCTGCCGACTGCTGCTTTGACTCTATTCATTTTTCCAACAATAGCTGAGAGTTTATAAACACGACTATGTATAGCCATTGCCAGGATGGCAAGCCTTGTGAGGTTTTGTCCCATCAAGCTTCATGGTCCGTCCTAGCACAAGCGTTGATTTTGCTATAGCGCTTATCACAAGGCGCACCTTCATTTCCAAATCTTAGCAAGGAAATCCAGGCACTATGGGTCGTTACAAGAGACTAGGAACACAAGGCATACATCATGGAAGTAGTGTGTATAGGATTAGCGCCGCCACTAATCGGGCTTGTACCTGTCATCAATTCGAGATTTGGCGGATAAGCCTTTCTTAGCCTTATCTACCTACTTAGAAGTGCCAAGCGAACACACGAAATGACCTTAGGTTGGTCTAATACCTTTCTTCCTACCACAAGCCATCGATACTGATCATGGATCTCCTCAAAAACCTACAGAATATTCGCTTGGATGACGATAAGGGCAATCATCACAATGATAATGGCCATACATCCCAGTCGACCGCGTCGTCTGGAACCCATAGCACCGCGAGCTCACTCTTCAACAAGATTGGAGATGCCTTGAACAATAACGACCGCCACTCTTCGCAAGGGTCCATTCCCGTACCATCACCAACACAAACCCCTCACAAAGAAGAGAACCTGTTTTCAAAGCTCGGGGACGCTCTTTCTGGGAAGCAAACTCCTCCACCCCCCACTGTTGCTACCCCTGCTCAGCACAAAGAAGACAACCTCCTATCCAAACTCGGCGACGCGCTTTCGGGAAGGAAAACACCACCTCCTGCGCCTGTAGCAGCTCCTCGGAAGGAGGAGAACATCTTCCACAAGATTGGTGATGCCATCTCAGGGAATCAAACCCCTGCTCAACCAGCACCTACACCTCAGAAGCAAGGCTTCGTTGGTCAGCTGGCTGAGGTGGTTACTGGAAAGCCGCAACAGAAGCCCCCTGCAAAGCCCGCTGGGCTCATGGACAAGATCAATTCGACTTTTGGCGGAGGCTCCAAAGCAGAAGCTGGAGAAGATCGATTGGATAAAGGTGAGGAATTACTTGCTCTAGGAATATATTTCAAGGTTAACGTTAATGCCTGAATAGCGATCGATATGTTCCAAGAGCATGTTCTCAAGCAAGGTCCTCAGGATAACGAATCTGCTTTGGAGCAGGCGAAGGATAAGCAGATCGCTGACGCTATTCGCAAGGCGACTGGCATGGAGAAGAAAGATAGAAAGTGATCTCCTTCTGCTTGTCTCGATCCACCTCAGCAATTTTTCCCCAACAAGCTACCGTACCTATCCAGTAAACGTGTAATATAGCATACAAACAGCAGTCTATGACCATGTACATTCAAATTATCGCAAGTGTATCAGGTTTATTTGATTCATATTCTTGAAGTTGACTTCGGTGCTTGTACGCCACCTTCGTTCAATACCACCATCATGTCGATTCCTCATCAACTCAACCACGACGCCAGCGGCTACGTTGCCGTTACCTTTTCGCCTGCTTCTTCCTTTATCTCATCTCCTGCGTCCCTGGTCGACAGCTTTCCCGGATTGAAGTATCATGGCAAAGTCGGCCAGCTCGATGACGTACATCTGTACAGCATGGAGAAACAACATTGGTTACAAGCTCGAAACAATGTGCTAGGTGGCCTGGAGAATCACAGCGACATCTTGCATGTGGAAGAGCAGACACCGAGGCAGAGGGGTAAAAGGGGTGGCGACGAGCTGTGAGATGGCCTTGAAGGACCTCTTTATGTATAAACAATCCAGTAAACGGTGAGCAGCACTTTGTTTTTGTACCTAATGGATCCTGACTTCCTGTAGTGTATAACTAGTTTCTCAAGTTTGCTTTGTATCATGATCGACCGATAAAACGAAAGACGGTGCCTTTTGAAATACGACTGGTCCTACACGCTAGCGTTATGAGAAGACAGCCTGAGAAGAATTTCTTTCGAAGCAGTTCATATCATCAAAATTCTAGTCAGTCTTTACTCTTTGGAAATGTGGTAAGAAAAGTTTAATTGCAATGACTTTTCTAGAACTTCAATCTATGTGTAGCCTCAGCCAAACGTTCACCGTCGCCTCGCCCCCATTGCCACGATTGCCGCCATGGGTATAGCAGGTTCAAGCGGCTAAGCTCAATTGCGCACAGTTTTCATTGTCGGCTACAGTCATCCCCCGGCCAATGGTACACCCCCGGCCAATGGGACAATTTGATTTTCCGGCTTCAAAACTCCTTAAATCACTTCGGACTTTTTGTATTTACTAAGGCTATTACCTTATGTATCTTCTCCCAGGAAATCAGCATTATCGAGTGCCACAGTTAATTGCAAAATGCAAAAAAGTAGTCAGAATTTGGCGTAATTAGTCGGTTTACATTATCGAGCCTTACATTTCTCTACTTTATACTTACAGAATGTAAATAGTGAATTCTAATGTAGCTTATATGTGCGCCATCAGACCAAAAACTACCGGGAACCCAAAGAAAAAGATAAAGAGATCAAGAAGGGAGGAAATGATAAGAGAGGGGCAGTCACATCACGCAGTTACCATTTCGAGGGAATGGATGAAGACTGAGATCAGTATCCATCAACGCTGATTGATCGTTGATTAGTCGTGCGAAACACATCAGTGTGACTGTCCCATTGGCAGGGTTTTGTGATGATAAGACACTTCTTGGGTAATTTACAGATTTCTTCGTCGTACTGAAAGACTTTTGCCCGAAAACATTATAAACATATAGTTTAGACGTCCATACATAGAAATATGTCCCCCGATCAAGTCACACTTCAAGTATGAATTAATCCGGCCGGCTACAAAATTTCGCGTACCATTGGCCGGGGGATGACTGTATGCATGTACCAAGCATGTACAGAGACGAGAGTAAGGCTTTCTTAGTCGTTATACTGACAAGAGATGAGTTGACAGGAAGTCAAACGGTCGCCTCCATATCATCTGAGACAAATCATGTTCAACTCTTTGGATCATGTTTGCGGTCTGTATAACTCCATGTTGCTTGTCCTTGACTAGCTTGACTCGAGACGCTTTTGCTTGGGTCGTCTCATAAAGCATACATCCATCGAAGCTCGTTCCATCTCATCAGTGTCATACTCGTATCAGACGCGATGCCACTTGTAAGTACTCGTACTTACGGTCTCTGCTTCGACTTCCGACTCTTATTGTTAAATTATCTCACTCAGACAGGTGCGACTTTCGTACCGCGGTTCAACAGGGACGCCGTCTCCCGCAATATTGAATTTCTCACCACACACCACGATGTTCTCGCCATGGGTGTTAAACATTTTCAGACTTATCAATCACTGGTCACCAAGGTCAAAGATACTTTGGATGCTCTTCTACCTAGCGCGGACCTGTCGGCTGAGCTGACGGCGCTTTGTACTGCGCCGCTTCGGGAATGGGAGGAAGAACTTTCTTTGGCTAGTCCACATACAATCCACTACATGGAAATTCATATGCGCCACATAAAGAATAAAATTCATGCCAACGAGCACACTCTGAGACTTTCCCTGAACCGGTTGGGGATCGAAGAAGTACCGCAACATATAACCAACCGTGTCCTCCGTATTCTAGGAAAGACGAAAAGGGTGCATGTATTCCTTCCGCCTGCAGCTGCGTTTTATTCGCCAGGTAAGGACCAGGCCTTACTCTCCCCTAAATTATTCCAAATTGACCATAGTTATTCGTCTAGACAAACCACCAGCCACCCCTCCAGATTATCCCGAAGAAATCGAGAATATCACGATGAGCGAAGACTGAATCTTATCCTAGCTTCGTCGACGGTGGCATATGCGCTTACCTTCTGGAGTGGGGACAAATCTTAAAGCTTGTTAAACGCCCCAATGAGGCGTTGAATCAACCAACGAATTCGTATCCATGTCCTTCTTATATGTGCCTGCTACTTATAATCGTGAAATGTTTTCTGCACCGTCCGTATGTATTAGCGCGTATTCAGTAAGCTGATCATGACTCTGAGATGCGATGCCTAATGTGACTGACGTAGATACCTAGACTCCTAGAGGACCGCTTGTTGTCAATGGCATCCTCGACCGCACATCGCAAACGCGTCATCAGTTTGACATTGGATCAATCTCCTGTATTTAAGTCGTTTTGAATGGGATGCTATCTCAGCCTCACGTCACTGCTTCTCAAGTTCAACCACCCCTGATGTACTCGGTTTTGGTATATACAGTCATCCACCAGCCGGTGTTACACACTAGCCGGTGGTACACCCCGAGCAAGATTGGCCTCTAGCACACGCAAAAACTGACATGAAAATATAATTCCTTCAGCATAATGTAGAGTAGACTCTGGTGCATAAATCTATACAGACTATTTACGGAGTAAGTGGCATCTTAGTTGGAGGAAATGCTTCCATATGTAATTTGCGGCTTGTTACATGCATTACGTCATTATGATGGCCTGCACTCGTCCATCCGCGTTCCAAAAGCAAGTATTCCCAAAGCACAGCTGCAAAAAACGAAGATTTTCTTTTAGGAAATAGCTTAGGTGGTTGCTCATAGACACAAAGAGAGCTCTCCAGCAGCGAAGACGACGACAACAGTTCTGTAAACAGGCAGCTTGGACCGGGGTGTAACACTGAGCCATGAAACCCCAATTTGATAATTTCCTTCTTTTTTGCCTGCCAGCATCGCATTTCTTTCTTTCTTTACATGTTTCTTGCTCTATTACATCCCTATAAATACTGTGCATATGTACATCTATTTTTTTTATCTCCAAGTCACGTTCTTCAATGTCAAATTCCGAAATGAGTTTTGGTGTCACACTGAGTGATGGATGGCTGTATGTACTACATATCCTACGGCAGTTGAGGCATTCAGACCACCCATTTCGTTCCAATAGATGTCCGTGCTTAGTACCATGGAAACCCTCCAGACAGACGACCTCGAGACGGCATCAATCCTCCACAGTCTCAGGCTTCGCAAACAGTTTGCATGTGAGTCCTTCAACTTATGTTGCATACAGAAAAACGCCATAAATAACAACCGTCTTTCATAAAGTGGCCATGTTGTCTGTCCTCCTATACGAATATGCTGTCACTTGTAAAGACGAATATCGACATATTTGGAGGTAGCCTTTGAACCACTGTATATGGCCTATATCTAGAAGCTAAAACAATAGGTACGTACTCTCAGGAAGCCGTTCAATGCCGTGCTCGGCGTTTATCTGTTCTCGCGGTATTTGGCGCTGACTGCTCAAGTGTACGTCCTGCATACGTTTTTTGCCTGCCAACAAACTGAAATAACTTGGCTTGACCAAGGATTAACACCTTCCTCGTTGTAGCGGGCCCCCTATCCCAACCGGTCACGTCTGATCGGACGTGTCCCATATGGTTTGCGTTTCAGGTAGCGTCGACATCGTCGTTGCTTATGGCGCTGGACATCATCCTGGTGCTAAGAAGTGAGTGCTTTTTTTTTTTTTTTTTTTTTTGTGAAAGTCGGATTTTAAAGCCACTCGCAGTATACGCCCTTTATCTTAGGAGCATCAGAGTCGGACTCTTTCTGGGTTTCCTTATCCTCGCAAAACTGCTTACAACCATAATACTCGGCCCTATGATGGTGTTTGAAATTCGATACAATTCGATATGCGAGGCGCTACATACGCATCCTACTTTTATGTATCTTGGGTACGCCGATATGACTTATTTTCATGTCGTTGATTAGACGATGACGCAGAATTGCAGCGCCATAGGAGGGGTACTACATATATCATTGGCGATCCTGACCGCAGCGAAGTGGAACCTTGCGAAGATGGGAATACCAGTGGCAAAGCTCGTCGCTAGGGACGGAGCATATACGCTCGCATTCATATTCGGTACGACGAGATTGCATGATCAGACGTTTAGTAAGTTATGAAGTATCTGACTCCTTTTTTCTGCAGTACTACTAGCGCTTTTATTTCCTTACAACCACAACATGACGTCCCATCAAGCAAAGCCTGAAATAACGTTCATGTGCCCTATCACATTGATCTCTATTGCGGTGCGCATCCCTGTATTCCCCTAGGTACTAGATTTTGACCTGTGATTCTCAATTACAGACGTGCCGTATAATCATGAACATGCGAACCCTTGATTTCCAGGAAGAAACAAGGGAACCTTCGGCAGGTATACACTCGGCGGGGGAGGTTGATATGATTTATCTAGAGCAGTTGAATGTAACGGATAGAAGCAATGTTATATCGTGATGGGCTTAGGAATATGCTTCCAAGTTGACTACACTTTCCTAGCAGGGACAGTGCCAAAGGCAGGCTCTAGCAAAGGCTACAGGGAGCAATTAACGTCGCAAGGTGAAATGGGCCGTCCAGTGTTCGATGTACAGTGACGCTAGGGGCTAACTTGAAGTTTCAGTAATCGACGGTCGTTCCTTCGTGCACAAAATGGTTTAAGTGTAATCACACAGGAGCTTAGGAAAGTATAAAAAGCAATGAACCGGTTTACCCATACGCTCACAAAATCAGCTCTACATCCCTTCACAAAGTCTCCATGACGATACAAACTCACATTGAATGGAACTTCAATGTCAATATTTTCCATCTTCATAACAAGTCCCGAACGTATAATCGTTCCAACTTGGAGCTTCTTGATGTTTGTCGATACCAAAATCTCTGAGAGCATGCCTGTGAAAAATCTTCCACGGAAAAGCATGCAGAGTATCGTTATGAGATCAATATGTCGTTTCCGATTGCTGTCAGTATGAGTCTTTTTACAACTTATAACTTCGATCTAGCCTCAGCCATATGCCTACCACGCTCCAGGATAGGTTTAATCGATGATGCATAAGCACTCGTTACCTCTCCATCAGTGTTCAGAGGTTCCTCTTGAGCCCTCTTCCACAAGTTCTCATAGACCTTTCCATCGTATACGCCCAATGCGCTGTCGAGGTCCCAATCCGTGAATCCAAATGCGTCGGATAGACCAATTGCCTCCGGGAGGAGAGAAACACAAGTCTGCTTGATGTAAAGACGGAGGGGATGTGTAGGGTCTTGACGAATCGGTCTTGCTGAGGCGGAACCACCATTTAGAAGATTGAACGAGAGCAAGTCAGTCAGGGCGTTTTCCACAGTTGTAAGGAGGTACTAAGAACAAACGAAACAATGTCAATCAGACTGAGAATCAAGTTAAGAAAAATGGGCCACATACCAGGAGGAAAAGTCGTCCAACAACGTCCTTGCTCTTCTCGTCCATGCTAACCGCCTTGTTATCGCTCAAGCTGGCTATCATATCTCCAACCCTCGCAGCAACGAATGCCTCTGTAACAGCCTTCGAAATGCGCTGGTTCGTGCTCGCGTCTACACTCTCGTTAGGGTCGCTCGCCTTTGCCCCACTGAGCAGTGTCTGAGCATGGGCTTGAACGAGGAATGCAGCTCGCAGCTCTAGAAGATGGATCGAAGTTGCTGGGCTAGACCAGTCATAACCTCTTTGTTGTGCCTTGGATGCTGGGCAACCGCCTCCTGTTTGATGAGAGACCAGATGACGCAAGTAGAACGACGACGGAGACAGAGACTGCACATTCTTCGCGCTGTTGCCACTAAACAGGGCTCGATACGATTTGAGGGCAGCGCGAACGACTTGTTGGTCTAGCACAAAGTTATCGCCTTCATATCTAAACAATTAAGGCAAAGGAAAGTAGTTAGCACAGATCCAGAGAAAGAATGGATAAGTCAATGCATACGTGACGCTGGGCAAATAATCCGCATAAAGCCTTCCTACACCTGCAAAAGCACTATATCCATGCCCTCCCATAGAGCGACGCGCCGTTTCAAGATCTTGGACGCCACAGCTGCTGACATAGACTTTCAGTCCGCTGGTGGTAGCGTGCATTTCAGCGAGGAGAGAAGTATCTCCCTGCTTCAAGCGGCTGGCCATAGTGTCGAACGCCGTAGTCTGATTACCTCATATCAGTGTTGTTGTCTCCAAGAGCTGATAAATTCAAGACTGACCAAAGTCCGTCCTAGTTGGATGAACATGTACGCTCGCGACAAAATAGGCAGCAGACGATAGTACACAGAAGGGTACGAGATGATTTGTTTTTCGATTCCATCCGGCCCAATTTCGCCTTGCCTGCGGACAGTCGCGTACCGGAGAGCGATAGTTGCACCTGAAGGAAAAGGACAATGAATATAAAAAGCATAACGCGTTAAAGGAAGAGAAAACCTTTAGCAATTAACCAACCGCCTCCGGTGACCATGCTTTTCGGGATTCAAGTCAGTAAACAACCATGAAGAAAGACGAAATTGCGCTTTGGACCCACTTTGCGCGAATATAAAGCATCTATGTCAATCCGAATCAGCCTCTAAGATAAAGCAAAGTCATAGCAGGCTTTACTCACACCACCGTAACTCAATTTCGCGTGAGGAGGCTGCACATATTTCCCGTCTTCTGTGACCTGCGCGAATCCAGAAAGCATGTTCTCTTTAGGTATACGAACGTGATTAAATCGAGCAAATCCATTGTCGGTTGGCGCAAAGCCAGCCATTGCCTTGGGGCCTAAATCATGCAACATTTGAGATGATGGAATATACGTGAAAGCATAACGGAGAACATACCGATATCCCCAATAGTTATGTTTGGAAGAACCTTATGATCCTCTGACCAAAGTAAGTAAAGAGAGAGGCGGAAGGAAGCAATTCAGACTTACCCAAAGACCTTAACTGTATGAAGAATAGATGCGGTCCCATATCCTTTTCACCCAGAATCAGCTTCGCCTGCACAACACCATGTGTTGCCGTCTTTCCAAGAGCACCTATCCACCATTTGCTGCTCGTGAGTGTAGGCGAATGAATCTCAAATTCTTGTGTTTCTGGTATGAACGTAGCCGTGGTCTCAAGTCTTGCGACGTTGGTTCCATGTCCCAATTCCGTTTGCATGTAACATCCGAAAATGGCACGAGTCTGTATGAGATGACCATATTTCTTCACAAGAGTCGGGCCTGCTTGGAGCATGAACACTGGTTGGAAAGCTACAGGTTGAAGTTAGATTACAATTCCTTAAGGGAAATGAGCTGGTATTGCTTACCGACGTTGTGTAAGCTGATGGAAAGCTGTTCGTCAAGGATGGCGAGGGCAACCTTTGTTTCCTGTTCACTCCAGTTATGAATATTCTGCAGCTCGTATATCCGATTCGTCAACGCCAGACCGCGTTCGAACTTCTCAGTTCGGCTCATGAAGTCCCTACAAAACGGTATGTTATTAACTCGTAAAAGTGTGCTATTGATGCTCCTACCTCTTTGACTTGTCAAATACAGGGTCTTTCTCTAGGATGTCCACAATCCTCGAACGTGCCAGCCATTCATCACGACCATCTTATAAGGAGTCAGGCGCCGCATTTTCCAGGTCCATAATGACTTGAACTCACGATACAAGAAGTCCCTCACACTCTCTAGAGAGATGGTCGACGCGCCTCTGGCTTTGGCCATGTCGATAGCCGTCTGTTCGTTCACATCGTGCTTTGGGCTGGTCATTGAGAAGAAGGTGATTTCAATAAGAATGCTAGAAGTAAAAGGGGCATCTTCAAGGTTCCCCACCCCCGCATTATAATGGCACTGAACTAACTCGTGAGCGTGAGTGCCAAGGTCATGGCCGCCGACAGAAGTCGGTTCGGAAGCAATTATGAGCCGGGGACCGGTTCACCGCTCACGACTCTAAACTGCACGGTGAACTAGCATCACCAGACCACTGGCCAGAGTCCAGGCAAGGAACAATATTCTTTCTCTGCAAAATTATAGACATAACGCATAAGGAATTACAATTGATGATAAAGTGATATTAATATGATACATTAAAGCTAAACTTCGTCCTGGGAAAAGCGACCATAGATGCATGTGTGAAGATAGAAGATGCGTGTGCGGCAAGAATCCAGAAAACATCAAGAAAGCGAAGAGAAGGTAACAAGAAAACTACGATAGAAGAACAAGATCGAGAAATGCGTGCTTCAAGAAATTATAGCAAGGAGAAGAACGAAGAATAGGAAGAATGCCAGCAACGAAACGCAAGGCGGCAAGAAAAGTTGTGCGACAGTCAGATGTAATTATAGTTGAGAGCGGACAAGGCTTCAGCTCTGCGTAGTGGGGAAGAAAAGAAAATGGATGGTCAAGACTACGAAACTTGACAACAAAAGGAACAGTAGACACACCTCGAAGAGTCGACCCCAACAGCAGTTCACGATATAAACGCCATAACATGGTCATTGTTGTTCGGGGAAGTCTGCAGAGCGTTTTTCAGCAAGTTCTCACCAAATGAACGCGTCGAAGAAACTCGTACAGAAGATAGTACAGGTTTTGTGTTGATGGTGCAATCCTGGTGGATGATTAGTGTTTTCTGGATTGAGGCGCAACAGAAATGGTAGTACTACAACAAGAAGAACAAACTTACAGAGAAAACCAACAACACAGCCAGTGCCGACCAAGAACGTGCAAAGAAGACAACCTCAACGAATACGAAAGGTTCGCAATCATAGTCATTTTCATGCCGTGTGTTGAAGAAGGCGCTCCATTTACTGGAAGGAAGAAAAGAAGAGCATGTTCGGAAGTCGACATAGCCGTACGTCTCTTTCTTGAAGCGTGCGGACGGCTTCCGCGAAAGCCTGCAAGGAAGAGGAATATGATGAGGAAGAGAATTTTGGCTAGCTGAGCGGAGGGAAACGTTGGAAAAAAGGTGGGTACTGAGAGAAAAGTTGGGGCAAGGAGGGGGAAGAAATGGGGAAGAATACAAAAAACGAGCAAGCTTGCTTTTATACCGTAATCATTCGGAAAACGACGCGGCGACCCTTTTTGACAGGAATTCGAGCTATGCAATTGCGCATCACGGTCAGAACCACATACTTCAACTTGCCCATTTTGAGGCGATTACGACGGGGTGTTTTTCAGGGGAGGTGGGAAGTGGATAGGATGTTTCTGGCTTGGCTGAAGTAGGGGTCCAGGGGAGCTGGGAGAGCTCGATAAGCAGGCATCTTGATATGGGTGCGTCCTCCACATAACTTCCTTTTAGCTGTTGATTCCAACGCCAGAAAACAGATGCAGACCAAAACCAACAGCATGAAATATTCGTTCGCCCTGGAAAGGAGAAAGTGGCTTGGTACTTTCCGAAATTCAATGCGTGTAACCCCTCTCGAGTCTTCGTCGACATTGGACAACCGTATTCCACAGAACAATTCGCCTGTCTGACGTTCAGCCTTCCACTATGTCGATGCGGGTCATAAAGGAACGGGCCAGGAGATACTGCAGCAATGTGCATGGTATTACTAGCACTGGGAGAAGCTCGCCAGAGAACTCTGCTGAACCATCCTGCCCACAGAAGACTCGGTCCTTGAACTCACGAGCCGCTGTACCAAAAAGGCAGCCTGCACGAATAAATGCATTCGCCAAGGCTACAATTGCGGACAATCGCAGCGCCTTCTGGATTCCATGACCTCCAAATTGCGTTGTAGAGGGCCCGCTGGGGGCATACACCTTGGACCGCGACGGCGGCGTGACATAAATACTCCTTGCAACATATCTCTCCACCCATAAAACGAATGCGCCTCAGAATTTTTCTGAGTCTGCACCACTATCTTCCCCCGCTTTCTATCAACTGCTTTCGGCATTAGAAAGCATTGTGTTGCTGATCATCGACTATCTTTGCGGGATGGTCGCTCCCGCCATTTGTGACGCGCGCCGTCACAGTCACCCGTCGGGAGTCAGGTATGGGTATTGGCGAGGAAGCTTTGCAAGTTATCGTCGAGGGCTGCCTTTGAGCAGAGCCCAACAGAAGGGCAAAAATATCAGCGGTGTAGTTGTGTCCTCTTGACATCATAGTTTCAAATCGTTCTCCCAGGCAACAGGGTACTGGAGGGATATAGCGCCAAAACCAAGCCAAAACATGAAGGTCGCAGAATCCGTGTGATGGCACAAGCAGCGAAAAACGCGTTCGAAATCGTCAAGACAAAGATAAAACGCAGGGTCGCCTTGTGGTGAAGACCTAGAAGCGCGTATGTTTTTCTGTTAATTTTTTTCGCCATTATTGTCCATCCAAGAACGACGCGAAAAGCCACAAATTTATCCCAAGACACAGACATGCTCTGGAGTCATGCAAGGATCGCGTACATTTCCCTGAAGACCAGAGTGTCCAGTGGACATCTAGCATCATCCAGGAGTGGTGGAAGTTCAATCGTTAATCTCGCCCCAATGGTGAAATGTCCTCGCGTCCCCGTTCTCCCGCCTTTTGCTATTGAGGATAGTGCCTGGCCTTCGGATGTTAATGGAGCAGTTGGATTGCTATCCAGGAATGTCGAACACTGAAATCGACCGAAGAATCGAAGGTCCCCATCCGAATTATCCGGCATGTGTTTTTGAAGAAGTTGCCTATTGGTGGAAGGTCGAAGGTGTCCTTCCGTTCGGCGAACAATTCGAGGTCAGAGCACCAACACGAAGAAAAGGAAAACGGATGAATCCAAGATGAATCTGGCGAGAACTGGCATCGGAATTCGAGACATGGAAGGGACGAAGACGACAAACACATCTTTCGCATCCAAAAGACACACTCTTTCATCCAACTCTCCTCAATGATCCTACTTGTGCTATGCTCATTGTCCTCTCCTTTCCTCGCGCGTTCCGTTGAATGCGAATCGGTCCAACCAAACGCGTCGACGAAACGGTTATTTCAAAATCCGGGGCGAAAACAAAGTTGAGGAGGCATTTGCGATTGCGAGTAACGATGGGGCTTGCCAACGACGTCAATGTAGGGTGGAAAAGCACATTTCTTATTCAAGTGTTGACGGTAGAGGAAGAAGAGGGGCAATGAGTGGGGACTCGGTGAACTTGGCCAGAGGGAAGTGAAACAAGCGCACACCCTCCCTCCTTCCTGAACCGGACATTCACACCCCTTGGACACATAACAACGTCAACTCTTCTTTCTGGCACTTTCGCCTCCCTGCATTGCTCCAGCTTCCCACAATATGTACGAATCCGCGGGCAAGAATGTTTCAGTTTCAAGCTCTCAGGGATACTTCGCCCTCAACAGTCGACACCAACGCGTTAAATCGCGTCAAACTGAGCGAAGATGACGGCTATCCGGAAACCCACAGTCTGAAATTCGTCCAATCCTTATTACTCAAATAGCACTGCCCGACGTCATTGAACTTCCAATTTCAACGTTCAGCGTTCAGCGTTCTCCCATTCTCGGAGAAATCTGGATGATATGGCCTTAGCTTGTACAATCAATAGCCAAACGATACGAGTAGTAATGTATCACACTTACAGTACATATCCTAATTCCATAAAAGTGCTTTGGAAAATTGGATGTCATTCAAGCATCTGCGATGCTCCATATTAAGTCGTTGAGGCTCCCCGATTGACCTCATATCTCTCCTTCCGTGCCGTCTTCTTCATCATCCAATCCGGAAGCCACGTACTCCGCATTTAGGTTGACGCTCTTGTCAGCTATCCCAAACGATGTTTTGGCCCAAGACAAAACAGCCCGGTCGGCACACCAAAAAGGTTTCAACTGGAAGACGCCCTCGACCCTTCTTTCATCTGGATAATCACTGAAAAGAGAATCGACATTAAGTAGAGTCTTATGGTCGGTGCTACCTTTCGGGATGACGCGGTAAACTTGGCTTGAGCAGCCATAAAAGAAAAGAGAATAGCGTGGGTGCGTGGGGTGAGTCCTATATGCCGTGTTGGTGCGTCTAGGCCTTTTGTTCGAAAGATTGAGATTTGGCAAGGCTTCAACTATGGATGGCTGTCGAGGTTGATGGGTCTGTACAGGCATTGAATCCGTAGTAGGATCGTCAAGATGCTTCATAATGAAGCGAGGTATGCTGGGTTTCACATCCTTGCCGGTGTATACTCCGAGTTCCATTACGAGGGATATGTACGGCCGGGAACGATGTTCTTCAGGCGTTCCGATCTGGTCATCATCTTCGTCGACGAATAATTTCGAGGACCCATGTGGATCTCGGGTAGAATCCGGAGGAGGAAAATAAGGAACCGACTCCTGTGAGATTACGACTTTTGCTTTATTGCTGGCTTGGGACCTCGACTCAAATCGAACGAGAATGGCGGACATGTTACTTTCGCTGATTTGTTTGTCCTTATGGAGTAGGATGGGAATGTGCACGTCTATACCCTCCTGGCTACTCGAACCAATCATTGCCATTCCTCGCGTCATTGCAAGCCAGGCCATAGAAGAAGTCAGGACGAAGTCGTCGGCACCACGGACGAAGTGCGTAAAGCGGACCCAACTGTCTTTGAATGCCTCTTCCAACTGCACTCCACTTGCATCGTTAGCATTGCTCGTTTCTCCCCGTCTGCGCTTGCCTAAATCTGTGCTGTCAGTGTTGGTTGTATCATCCTCGTCCCTTTCCCCCCCATTGCTCCTTCGAGGGACATTGTCTGGTAGACATTCCAACACGACTGAGTGGTACTTCTCAGCCGTCAGATGCTTGAGGAAATCCACCAAAGAACACCCGTCATGCCAGTTGGGCAACCAGCCCTTTCGGCCATCTTCCGAGTCACTCATTGCCTTCATGTATGCAGTCAGCAAGATCATCTTTCCTACATTCTCCCCGCGTTCGCCTTTGTCGATCGCTCCAGAAATATATCGATCGACGCTGAGAAACATTTGGGCCATTTGGTCGATACCATTGGGACCATAATGACAAACCAAATCCATCGCCGCTCCCGCCAAAATTGGCTCCGAAGGATATCCCGAGTGCATAAAAGTTTCGCGGTCCTTGGGTATGGAGAACGCCGTTCGCATATGGCCTGCAATCATATCATAATGAATATGCCTGCCTCGCGAACAATTGTGAAGCTTCAATGGGTCATAATGCAAGCTCAGGAGGATGTCAAGAACAGCGAGACGAATGGTTGCTTTGTGCTCCTCTTTGACCTCCCTTGAGACTCCCCATTGCTTATAATAAGAAAGTCTTGAAAGTTTGGTGTTTGCCATCCGCCTGACATCTAACTCATCAAATTGGGGTAGGTCTGCGCAGGCGTCCAAGGTGGACCAGAACCTTTACATCAAAAATCAGTATCCAAATACTACAATATTGAGTGGATGGGGTATATACTTACAGCGGACGACCGAAACGAGCCATTGAAGATATAGATTGGACATCTTTCAGGTATAAAGTGCGACAATCGATTCCACCATTCTCGACAAGGTCTCTGTGACAGTCGAATGGCATCTCCGTGAAGGGAGCTGGAGCTTGGGATCCGGGGTTAGGTTGGAATCGTCGAGAGTTATAAACGGGGTTCGGCATCTCTATCTCCAGCTGCGAGACTGTCGACAGGGAGATTGTCGACAGAAAGAGGACAAACAACCCCTTACCACGGAGCTCTGAGACGGCTTCGAGAAAGATAGCGTACAAAGTGTCGTCCAGATACTTCAAGTTAAAGCCGGTACTGTGAGGTGCCTCGATGCGTTCAGTCATCGGATGTGCTTCGTCGATATACATTATCACCAAGGGAGGATCTTTCAACGTTGTCTTGAGCGCCATAAGGTCGGTTATAGTCTTGTGTGTATTCACTCCTCCCTTCTGCCTTTCAGTTCAGCGTTGGTATCGTAACGCGGAAGCATAAGACCACGTACCTCGAATCGTTGCAACACCTTTGTCTTCACAATGTCATAGAATAGACATCTATTATCATTCATTTCAAGATAATCTCTTATATCCATGGCCAGGTTGGGACTGTCTGGTCCCGGGTTTGCCAAGGTTACTATATTTTTGAACTCCTCAAACAGAACTTGAAGAAATATATGAACCGCCATGTAAGCCCACTGCTTCCAGGGAAGTTGCTTTTGGTACTGTTGTTTTTTTATTCGTTCGAAAATGTATGTGACGGCTTCATCTGGAGGGGGGTATGCTCCACCTGTTCGGATATCAGACACATGCATTTATGCGATGACAACCAGAATAATGCTCACCTCGGCTTTCCACTGCGGGACGAATGTTAATTGGAATAGTCGGAACTCCAAGTGTTGGCAATTCGTGGACAGTACGCGACTTGCCATAGCCCGAAGACTGGACAATATTACCATAGGTAATATATGTGAATTCCCTCATTGCGGTCCGCATGAAGAACTTGATATTTTCCAACAGATGTTTATGAGCATTCCCAACATACTGCGCCTTCCAAGGGATGTCAAACACTAAAGAGAACCATACAATTAGGAAACAGTCATATCATATATCATTGTCATAACGCCTACAATGGTTGTTGTGTGTCCGTATCTTCTTGGTTACGGGCGGACTCTCAAGAAAAACACCAAGCTCCTCTGAGTTTATCAGACGAGTAGTAATTTCATTTTATAACACATACCGAGCTTTTGAAATAGCGGTTCAAAACTCTTCTTGACCATAACATCCTTCATCACACTGTCGGGAAGATCCTTGGGCTCGAATGAAGCAACTGCATCAGACCAATGTGGATCGGGAATCTTCCCCAAGATCAGTTCAAAGATCTTTGTTTTATCGCCAATGAATTTATCAACCCCTTTGCCCCGATACTTTTTTGAAAAGGATACGTCACCGAGGTCTATCGGTGGAGGACCAGAATCCGGCTTATCCATATTATCATATAGGTATCTACCCCAGCGAGCTTTCTGAGATCCAGACATGAGTGCTGATATGTGAAGTCAGTGCAGTCAAGGGCGTGGACAACAGCAATCTCGACGTCCTGGAGGAGCCTGGAGGTGGTGTCACTCGTTTGGCAGTCACGTTCAACTTCTGGTCACTGGTCAGTCACCCCACGTGCGTCCAAAAAGGAATTGCCTGCCTATGACTCTGAGTTACGCTAAGACTGCTTTTAAGTGACACTGCGTTTGTGAAGGACCAACTCTTGTGTCTAAGTGAAAGAGTCTATATTCAAAATTGACCATGTAATTTGATTCTCCCAAGATAGCAATGACGACGAACAAGATCGAATGAAGTTCATGCTCATGAACGTAAATGGCGTCAAAACGAGTTGCATGTAATAGGAGTTGTCCAGGGACACAAATTCCCGGCGGTACCGTGTCGAGCGTCGAGAACTTGACAACACTTGAATGGCGTAGACACTTCAGGTAAAGTGCAGAAAACTAGCCTGCAAAGAGCTTTAGAGCGGTGGACAAGTTGGGGCATACAATTTTCTTTGGAAATTATCGACATGAGCATAAATTAAATGGTTGGTGTTGTGCGTTTGGAGTGCTATGATTCCGTAGTACGTGTTTGGTCCTCTATTGAAGCTGAAGTGGTTCCCAGGGAATTTGAATCAGAGGATGGCGTGGGCGAAATATTAGCGGTGTTTTGAACGTCCGACTCGCTCTGTGAGTTCCCTCGTAAATGGGGTGCTAGCTGTATTCGAGGCAGCTGCAATGGTGTGTCCTGAAATTCCGCCCATCCACCGCGAAGACCTATTTCCACAACTCGCTCAAGGATGCGTGCAAGTTCGTCGTTCCTTTGAGGGAATCAGGAAGGTTCAGAAAAAGTATCATAGCAAACGCACCTCTGCCGTTCAGCCTCATGTTCATTTCCCCACTTCTCTATTAAATTGTCTACACGGGTCGTCAGCTCCGTCACTCGAGAACCGAGATCCTCTAGCTGGTCGTCGACGCTGTCTCTCCGTTTCGTTTGATTCCGAGAGTTCCGCCATGTTTCCCCGATAATGAGGCCTGCTGCAACTGTAAACAGGAACCCTTCTGCCAGGAAATTCGCCCCGTTTTCGATTGCCCTGAGTAGACAATGAGAAAAAGAAGCAGATACAGCAGGAATACACGTACTTGGCTTCAGATAGAGGTCGAACGTGAGCCCTTGCAGGCTCACCAAGGACGTTTGTCCGTAGCTTCACCTCCGAGCGATACATCCATTGCGCAAGAGAGATACAGAAACCTCTGAATCGTTCATGCCTGCGGAAGGAAGCAAAAAGCACTGTGAGCTCTTCCGCTCCACCAAGAAATATTCCCAAGACGGTGTTATACGTACTGCCGGACTTGCTCCTTGATTCGACTGGAAATCGGCTTGGCCAATGTCTGAAAGCGTCGAGAAAACACGATCAACGCTTTGTCAAAGTCAAGGCTTTTATCGAACCTTTACAAGGAGTAGTTACTGACCCTTATTACTAAAGTGGCTATCTTTGCCGAAGCCATGGTTTTTTATTATTTTCCGTCGCGAAAGGTGTGCTGGGCAATGCAGTAGTAACGCACGATGACGTTCGTAGTAAGTTGGAAAATCTACCAACGAAATGTTAAAACTGATAATTTCAGTGATTATTTGAATGTCATACCTCTCTTTCTATGGCGGTGAGTAAAGCAAAGGAAGGCAGATGAGCGCGACGTCGAAGAAGGATGGGCAACCACTCCGGCGCGTGTGTCTGGCCTTGCCGATGATCTTCGCGTCTATCAGCCGACGGTCTCTTCCGGTTACACTGTCCACCGTCGTCCGTTTTGTTCTTCTCCTCGAACCTCACATTTCTGCACAGGCCGGCTGCCAACAACGAGTAACACTGAATGACTAGGGTGCTGTTCTGATCCAACTCGAAGAGCATTTTCGGTCTCCAGGTTCTTCATACGACTGTTAGAATTTTATGAAAGAAACACTCTTGGATACGGATCCAGGCTCAAGCAGTACAGGACTTTCCACAATAGAATCTTGGTATTTCATTCATGAAGGACAGAATAACAGTGGTCGACCGAAGTTTCTATCAGAGTTTAGAAAATTACTTTCCAATTTCCAAAACCTTGGGCTCGTCCGTCAACAACAAATTATCCGACCAACTCTCGAACTCGTCAAACTCCGCGACGACTCCCAGCAGCCTCTGCTTCGAATTCGCGATATTGTCTTTGGCGATGCACCAATGCAAAGGGATCTTTGCGCCTTCCTTGTCCTTGAGCTGTGTAACTTCGATGATTCGGTCAGCAGCCTTGTACACGTCGCCTGGGATGTTGTTCACGTCTTCAAAAAACTTTCTAATGAATTGAGACGGAAGGTTTCCGTTGGTGTATGCTGGTATCGCTGGGAATTTGACGTAGTTGGATGAGTGGGCTTTGGTCCGGAAGGCGCCTAGCTCCAGGAGCGTTATCTAGGATAAATTGTGACGGTCAACGATGAGGACGATGAGTGTCGGGATCATACAGACCTTGATATTCCAAGCAGGATCAAGTTCTTGGGCCAAGGATTCCGTGAAGCCTTCCAGTGCTATCCGGATGGGCATTAACTCGAGAACTTCTCAGATGAATTTGAAGTTGACTTACCGAACTTACTGCACAAACAGCGGATGAGTATTTCATCTGAAGTGACATTACACCCAGTACATACCTTGCGCAATAATAGGCACTGGCTGGAAGGCCCATCAGCCCCGCTCCAGAGCTCACATTCAAAAGCCAACCTCCCTTCTCCTTGCCATTCACCTCTCTAAACACGCGGACCGCCTCTCTGCTAACGTTCGCCGCGCCCCAGAAGTTCACATCGAACATTTTCCTCGCAGCATCGTTCGGCGTGCTCTCGGCCTCTGCGCAGATGCCATACCCGGCATTGTTGAATACAAGGTCGATGATTTTGTATTTAGCAAGACCTTGAGCGAAGGCATTCGCAATGTCGGATTCGGAGGAGACATCGCATTTGACGACGAGGAGTTGAGCGGAAGGCGCGGAGGCGACGAGGCCGTCGAGATCGGATGGTTTGCGGAGAGTCGCAATGACGTTGTCGCCTCTTTTCAAAGCTGCTTCGGTGACGGCGCGTCCGAAACCAGAAGAAGCGCCTGTAACTGGATTGATTGGGTCAGAACAGAGTGAACGAACAGAGGAAACCAGGCGTGCATACCTAGCCAAGTGTAAGTCATCTTGTTAAAGCTGAGAGAATATATGAAGGAAAGATACTGTTGGTCATTAGGTGCACACAAGCCCTCTTTTATACCATTTCTCCAAGACCCTTGTCGTCTCTAATCCAAGACTCGGAGGCGCTTCTCTAATCATTTAAATGTGTTTGTAAGATGACAGAAACAAAAAGAGCGGATTTGGTGCCAAAAAATAGGAGGCGCTGCCTAGATACAGTGCACTTGCTCTAAATCCTGGACCAAAAGACACGCATGATGCGAAAGGCTTCGCGTCAGACTGTGCTGCAAGGCAGGAACCAAGGTCAATCGTGGCACGCTTCCGACTCTTTCGTGTGATTCTCTCACCAAGAAATCTATTGCTCACGTCGATCTCTTGGATTGTCGCCATTTTCGCTGTTCCATCAGGGAAAAGACTCGCGTCGCGATCACGACCTCTCCGTCAATGTCGCGTCGTTTAGTCGCGCCAATTTAAATACTCTCACGGTTTCGAGTCATCCGGCGGCTCCGAATCATTACTCAAAGACCATCAAGAAAAGTTATGCATAAGCAAGTCGCGTATTATGACATTCTCATGATGAGAAAGGCTTGTACTCGTCACTCAACAGCAAATTATCCGACCAGCTCTCGAACTCCTCTATCTCTCCAAGCATACTCTTCAGCTTGCGCGTGCAGTTCTGGACACTATCTTTCCCGATAACCCAGTGAAGAGGTAGTTTTGCACCCTCCTTGTATCTGAGCTGTGACATCTCCACGATGCGGAGCGCAGCTTTGTACGCGTCGCTTGGGCTATTTTCCGGGTCGGAAAAGTATGTACGTGCGATTTGGGAAGGCAGGTTCTCCCCTTCGTATGCTGGGACAGCGGTGAAAGTGACCATGTTGGATCCTAAGCCTTTCGTACGGAAGGTTCCAAATTCGAGAAGAGTAACCTGGTTATCATATGTTGATTGAAGTGTACCGCCTAATCAGGGAGGCAAATAAATACCTTGATGTTCCAGCTCGGATCGAGTTCTTGTGCCAGCGATTCAGTGAACCCCTCCAAAGCTGTTTTCATGTCAATATTAACATTCCCTGTCCAATGTGTGTGATCTTACCGAATTTGCTGTATTCAGTGGATTAGTAAAGCGCTATCCAGATTACAGCAGCCGGACATACCTCGCACAATAATAAGAACAGGCAGGAAAGCCCAATATCCCAGCTGCAGAGCTAACGTTCAACAACCAGCCTCCTTTCTCCTTTCCATTCACTTCCCTGAACACCCGAACAGCCTCCCTGCTCACGTTCGCTGCTCCCCAGAAGTTTACATCGAACAACTGCTTCGCAGCATCGTTCGGCGTGCTTTCGGCCTCGCCCAGAATGGCGAATCCTGCGTTATTGAATACGATGTCGATAGTACCAAACTTGGCTAATCCTTCTTCGAATGCGTTTCGGATATCAGATTCGGAGGATACGTCGCATTTGAGAACCAAAAGCTGCGAAGGCGATGAAGACGCCACCAGACTGTCCAAGTCTGAGGGTTTTCGGAGAGTCGCTATCACATTATCGCCATTCTTTAGAGCTGCTTCCGTAATAGAGCGTCCGAAACCAGATGAAGAGCCAGTCACTAGAGTCTTCGTTCAGAATCATGGAAATCCCCAGAGACGAAGACGGTACCTAGCCAGGTGAAAGTCATTTTTTCAATTCTTCCTTGCCGGTTGATGCAATGGGAGGCAGCTTGGTATTCTCCAAGCCTTATGTAGCATTTCAGACCCGCGCCAGACTGGGCTGAGTTGGATTGCAGAGCATGGTCCATAAGCGTTAGTCAGAAAACATATCTTGCTTAATCCTTTTCGACAACAAGATCAGTCAGCATTTGTTGTAACTTGTCTGCGGATAGCCGTGAAACCCGAGTGCACCTAGTTTTCTGGCTAGATTACGCTGAGTCTGAGAAGTCCTTACGGATCATCCACGACCCAGGCTCCAAGAATAACTGCGACAGATCCCTTTGTGCAAGTTTCCAGAGATTTGCATCGACGAGAGGTCCCCTGAATATATTTGCTGTAGCGCGGCAGTCCTTGAGCTGTTTGGAGAGATCCAGGTTCCTTATTGAGCAAGGAAGTTCAAAGTAGGTGCTCGTCTGTGGACAACCCCCCAAAGTACCGAAAGACTGCTCCATCGACGGCATCAGCGGCACGCTACTTGGTCTCGACGCGCGTCGTCACATCATGTGATCGTCTCCAACCTATATATGACCACCCCCAAATTCCCACCGCTCCCTCTTTCCCCACCGCACTCAAGTCAAATTGCAGACCATTGCCTACAAACACATTCCCCAAGGCCGGCTCTGTGCCATAGCAGTACTGAAACCAAACCCCTCCTTGGACGTCTTAGCGCTCGACGAATCGTCACGCTCCTCCCTCAAGACTTACCTTCACGTCGGCGGACAGAGCCGGCAGTCCATACATGCCCATTCTCTCGCTTTCAGCTTTGACTGTCGGTTTTCCAGCTTGATGGATGATATCTTCGCCCGTTCTTCCCACCTTTGCCCACCTTTCCCTACTACCTTTACACATATAACCTTTCATACGCAAATTATTATTATTGATAACGTTAACACCATGACAGAACCAGTCAATCCAGCGTGCTTCAAGCCTTCACCTTCAGTCTGCATCAAGATCAAGACCTATCAAGGCATCAAGATCAAGTTTCAATCCCAAGATGTGTGCTTAAGAACCCTCAACAAGTCCCACCTCAAGAAATTACTGGAAAACAACAGCTCATTCAAGATATCCTCAAGCCCCGAAACAACAAGAGTGTGATACAAGTTTGCGAGAAATATGTTACTGATCTTGATTTCTTTCTTTGCAATACTTTACAGCAGAAAGTATCACCGATTTTTTGTGAAGGAATTACAATGATGGTAGTGTGAATTGAACTATAGTACATTAATACTAAATTTCGTCCTACAAATATCAAGCAATTATAGATGCAACAGGAAGATAGAAGAGCCATGAAGATGTGTGCGCGTCAAGAACACGAAGACAAGAAAGCGAAAGAAGGCAGAAAGAAAACTATGATACAGGAATCAACAAGGCGGCTGAGTCAAGAGACGTGTGCTTCAAGGGATTATGCAGGAAGACGTGTTTGAAGAGAATAGGAAGTGTGCGAAAACTGGAACAATATGATATATGGCGGAAGAATAGTTTGTTGACCGACGAAAGAAGATTGAATTGTGAAGGCGGTCTATTTCAAGTTTCAGCTTGCGAAATACAACACAACTTTTTGCTGATGGAAGGGAAGGAGGGAAACGATCAGTCAAAACCAAAGAAACCTCAACCAAAACAAGGAACGGAAAACTCACCAGCAAGACTGCAACGAAGCCCACGGTATAAACATCAAGAAATGGCGAACATTGCTCGGAGAAGCCTGTAATGCGCTATTCAGAAACTCTTCCTCAAATTAGCGTCTTCGACGTACAAGGGGAGGTACATATTCAACATCATGGGTGGAGTCCAAACGCGAATTTCGGGTTTCCTGCACGAGACAAGTCAGAACGGGGGCAAAAACGAAAGAAAAACGACGTGAAAACACGCACAGGAGCATTCGACAGCGGAGTCGGCTTCGACCAAGGAATATGGAGGGAAGGCGACCTCGAGGGGTGCATAAGGTTAATCGAACCAGTCGTTTTTGTGCTGGACATTGAAGGACGCGCTCTAATCACCGAGGGGCAGAGAAGCTGAGAACGGGTGGAGGTCGACATAGCCTTCCCACTCTTTGCTGATACCACGCTACGAGCAGCAAAACGAGCAGGAGGACCGAGTCGAGGGCCCGCAAGAGGAAGCGGGGAATAATGAAAAGCAGTGTTAGAAGTATATTGGCTAGTAGAGAGTGGCGGAGGGAGGAGAAAATGGGCATCAAGAAAGAGAGAAAGAGGGGTGGAAGGAGGAAGAGGGAAGAACGGGGGAAAGAGAAAGGAAAAGCGAGAAAAAAAGGCGCATCGTGCTTTTTATACCGTAATCATTCGAACACCGACGCGGCCACCCTTTTTGACAGGAATTCGAATTCGAGTTACGCATCACAGTTCAGATCCACAGACATGCCCATTTGTGACGAATAGGCCGAGTGGGTTTTCGGGATGGTGAAAAAGCAGTTCTCGTGGTACCTTTGGTTAGAGGAGTCTTCTAAAGGGAAAAAAGTAGATGTGGAAATATTGATGTCGGTGCGTCCTTGACCATTGCCTTTCGCTCAATCTGTTGATGCCAATGATATGCAATACGAAAAGAGGCCAACAAGAAAGGGCGTAGAAATTGATACCCCTGGATACCGAATTCTGCACCAACATTCCTTCGAGAACGAGAACGCTGGGTTAGGCTGCATTCCGGAGTACACAATGCGTTACCCATCGACACCTGCACTTCGAGGGATGTCCGCAGAGACACGACGACCTGGTCTTCACCTCTCTAGCCTGACGCCAACGATCTATAACATCATGGAACCTCCGTTATCTGTAGCAGTCCTAGGGCAGTATATTCGATCCAAACGCGGAAGCCTTTCATCGCCGCTGCCCTTCGAACAATACTTTCAAAAGGCCAACGAAACTCAGAGGCAGCATCCTTCAACAGCATGCATCGACCAAGAAATAAGGAAAAACAAATCATCGTTCCTCTTGTTCATCTGGCCTTCAAGCATCGCAGACATGGAAGTGGTGGGGCCTACACTTGGGACCGTGTCGAGGGTGTGACAGAAATGCTCCCGGAAACATATCTCGACAACCCGAACATGTTTCGCTTCAAAATTTCTCTGTGCATGGGCAGCTATTTCCCCCTGCTTTCTATCCATGCTCTTCAGCGACACGAGAAACTGTGTTGCTCGTCATCGATTATGTCTGCGAAATGGTTGCCCAGATCATGTGTGACACGCGTCGTCACAGTCACCCCCGTCGGGAGTTGGGCATCCTTCCCGAAGCGCCAGTGGGCGTCGGTATGAGCAAGCGTGCGCTATCGAGAGCAGCCTCTGCGCAGAGCTCAACAAAATGAGATGGCAGCAGAGAAAAATCTAGGGTGCTTGTGGCCCGAATTTCTTGTCTTTCTCAAACAAAGCGAGACTTTGAGGATATAACACCAAATCACGAAGAAGATCCCTAGAAAAGAAACAACAAGGAATGCGGTCGTCTCAACAGAGACGAAGGCGTCGTAGAGTGTCAGGAAGAGAAGGAAGTGGGTTGTGGTCTTGCCGTCGAGACCCGAAAGCGCGCAACAATTTTTGTCGCGCCGGTCGACCATACAAGCAGAACGTGAAAAAGCCACATAAAAATTCCAAGCCACGGACAAGCGTTGTGGTCTTTTCCATGCCGTGGACTCAGATGCTTCCCAAGGGTTCAGAGTACCCAGAGAAAATCCAAAGGCCTCCAGGTGTGGAGGAAGCGAACGTCGACGCCGCTTCAATCGAAAGGTCCACATTCATCACATCTCGCCTGAGTCGCCTCTTGCTGCCGAAAATACTGTACAGAGATGGGATGACGATGGAGTAGAACTCTGCGGCTGTCCGATGTGGCAGAAGCCCAAAGAGCATCCAAGATTCCCTCACATTGGTGAACGTCGAACGTTGAAGTTACACCGAGATGCGAGACTCATCCACCACATTACTCGGCTTGTCACCCAAGTCATTGCGCGGTTGTGTAGAGTGCTGAGGGAATCTGTATCTGCTGGAAAAGGACCCCAGTCTTAAGTAGCAAAGTAGAGGGAGAAGGAAAGGAATGAGCCTAGCCAAGAACTAGCATTAAATTTCGCAAAAAAGAAGGAATGAAAAGGAGAAACACACCTTTCGCTTTTCCCTTCGACTAAATCCCCGTGCTTTCGTCCAATCAGGCAATACTACCCCCCCTTCCCTTGTGCACCCAGCTGCAGACGAGCCACCGACTGGGGATGTTTCGAAAAATTGCAATTGCAGGCTTTGGATTTCGCAAACGACGATTCGAACCGAAGTAAATTCACTGATACATTTTGAACGCGAGCTACGACTTGGCTTGCTAACAGTGTCGACGTATGGTGTGAAGGATTTCTTATTCAAGTTTCGACGACGACAGGGGAAGAAGAGAGACAAAAGGCGCGACTCGTCGAGCGGCGATTCAAAACGGCGCTGATCGCAAGGAAACAAGCACACATCACACACCCCTTTCTCTTCTCCCTTCCCTTTGCCGGACACCCCCACTCAAAACGTCGTTGAATTTCCCGCCTCTCCCTCTGCCCCCCTCCAGCTCGCCAGCTTCTCCCAGAATACATGTACTACTCCGCGATAATATGTACATGTCTCACTTTGAATCAATCCTGGCGGGACAGCTTGGCCACTGTCCCATGCAATGCATTCATATTCATGTCGAAACAGAGCGAAGATGACGGCCATCTAGACGTTCAATTTCCAAACCCTGTTCTGTCATTGGACTGCTTTTCTCGGACACATGTAACATTACCGAATTTGCAATTTAAATTCTTCAAAACTTCAAACGAAGTTCAACGAAACCGGAGTGGCCTGCCAGCGTATTACATTGACACAATCGTGCATCAGAATAACTCTCGGGCAGTTACGAAGATTTGTACTAATCTCTCTTCAAACGCTCAAGGAGTTCACAAGACATGCGGTTCGGCGAACAGCATATAATTTTCTTCTAACTCTCGCCTGCCTCCGGGTCCAACCAGTCTTTGTTTTTGTCGCACCATCTGCAATTTGAAAACTCGAGGGACCATCCTGCAGTCCAAGATCTCCTCCTTTGTATTCAACGCACTACACGCAAACCTGTACGATTTCTGTTTTCTTATTCGTCCAGTATCCTGAACTGAATTAGCTCAGAGTGAGAATCCAAACTCAATACCCGCAGGACGGAGGCCACCGCAAGGAAGTTACAAAATCATAGATGTTAGAGAAATACTCTCCGAAACTCGTGAACTCGTTTCCTTAATCTTGAGAGAGAAGCCGCTGACGTCCTGTTCCACTGTTCCAGTGCCTAGGTTAACGACCTTCGTCATCTGAATAGACATTGTCCGTAGCAAATCCTTTCCTACTCGCTCGATTGCAGAACGTAATTATAACAATGCCGCGATACACCTGACCAGATGAACTTTTGCTTGTACAACACTGGTCCCGACCTAGGTCTTACACCTAATACAGACCGTTAGCTCCTTGGCAATAGAGCGACAATGAGTTGACAAACGTTATGAGTCACGCCAACTTCCAACAATTAACCCACTTCTTCCCAATGCAGAGGTTCATGTTCGAGTAATCCATAAGTGTTGTTCCATGGGGACTGATGACCAGACCATTGTATGGGAGACATAAGTTTTCGCGCAAGTCAGGCGAGGTCCAAAAAATATTTCTGTCATCCACTGTCGCCCACCCGTCTTTACGATACTTCGCAATCCTTGACATTGCCAGCTTTATTGACTTTGGAGAATAAAAAGTCGAATCACGGAGGTCTTCTCTGTCAAACTCGGACCTGATATCTTCCACAACTATCTCCTGCGCGGCAACGGCCTTCTCTACCTCCCATATCCGCATAATCCCTTCATCTCCACAAGTCGCAAGCCGGCTACAATCAGGCGAAACCGCCATAGAAGAAGTAGATCCGACGTCAAAGTTACCAAGAATGTTGCCAGTTTCTACATCCCATAGAAGTATTGCCCCATAGGAAGATCCAGACAAGATCTTTTTGCCATCTGGGAAAAATGCAACCGATATAACCCTGCCTAAATTATGATCTGTGCAGTGCAAGGGAGTCATCTCCCTCGTAGTGGTATTCCACAGAAGAATTTTCGAGTTGCCATCATACAATCCAGAAACAAACATGGTTCCGTCCGGCGAGAAAGCTACTGAGTTGACAGATGCCGTTCCAAGTTCACCTTCTGCCTGCCACATAACTTTACATTCAGCAACACTCCATATGGCAATTTTACCGCGAGAGCTCGCCAATACCAGGACATCATCGGGAGAGAATACGAGTGATTTTACATCAGCCCATCGAAGAAACAGCGCCGCTAACTTGTTAAGAGCTTGCGCTAGCTCTTCAACTTTTCCTGAATGGCAGTCCCATATCTTGACTGCGTTATCGGCAGACCCCGACGCTATCTTAGAACCATCATGCGAGTATGCCAATGCAGTGACATCTTGTGAATGCGCGTTGTATGATTGGACAATTTTCCCTGTTCGTGTGTCCCACAACTGTATTGCTCCAGTTGTATGTCCCGTAATAATTATTGAGCTGTCTGGCGAGAAAGCGATAGAACGGACAGGTCCGGAAGACGCTCGTACAGGGGCCAGAATATCTTCGCCGGTCTGCGCATCCCAGAGAGCGACGCGACCATCGTCTAAACCAGCTGCAATCATCATCCGACCGTCAGGAGAGAATGCGAACGAACAAGCACTGATTGAGATCTTTTGACCGACCACTGCATTATTTGACGTGTTCCAGACGACAATGGTTGAATTTCCGCCAAACACTGATATGACCTTGCTTCCGTCGGGTGAAATGGCAAGAGAGCTGGTGTAAGAACGGTGCCTATTATGGAGGGGTTCGGATAGTATGGCACCAGTCTGAGCGTCCCAGATTCTGATGGTTCCATAGGAGTCTCCTGAAATGAGGTAGTTGTCATCGTGCGAAAATGCGAGTGCAGTGGCGAGATAGGCGTGTGGGGCCCCCATCGTAGTGACTACAGCACCAGTGGAAGCGCTCTTGATAACTATGGCGCCGGACGGATAACCCATAGCGATTTTGCTTCGATCGGAAGATATTGCAAAGTTCCGAGGTTGGGGATTTTTCATGATAGCTCTGAACGGCCCAATTAAGATTTTGCCTGCGTGTCCATCCAGGATACTGATCGTACTGTTGGAAGATATCGACACAATTTTCAAGCCATCGGATGCAAATGCGACAGCTTTAACTGAACCGGTGGCTTGAAAGGGGCCACTGATGACATCGCCGGTTGCAGAGTCCCACACCACGATTGTCCCATCTGGGGATCCCGATACTAGCTTTGTGCTATCCAAGGAAAAGGAAACCCAGCAGACTGCCCTGATATGTTTTTGCAGGGGACCAGCAATCAAGTTCCCAGTCCGAGCGTCCCATATGCAGATTGCGTAGTCAACTGATCCTGATGCGAATTTGGTATTATCTGGGGAGGACGCGATTGAAACAACCGACCATTCATGTACTCTATGTGGTCCAGCGATTATCTCACCAGAGTTGGCATCACGAATAGAGAAACTTCCGTCTTTTGAGCCTACTGCAAAGGTCGCGCCATCCGATGAGAATACAAGCGAGCAGACATCTGAATTTGTCTGCCAAACTGCAATAGGTCTGTTCTGTTTCTCGCTCAGCAAGCTACCGTTGACACTGATCAATCCTCGAGTCTTTGTCCAGTAATTTTGGTAAACAAAACTGGACCTAGGGCAAAAGGGCAGGGCGGAGACGTAAATGTGTGGGGTGCTTGTGTTGCATGCATTCATCGAAAATGTTTCGACGAATTCTCTGGCGTCATACAACTTCTCCTCAGTATCCTCTGACTCAGAGGATTGTCCCTTGATAATTGAACTTACAATTAGCTATCACTCTTGGGTGTGGGGAGACAACTCACCTTCATGGTCCAACTCAACGCATTTCCTAAGAGCTTTGGGCCTATGCTTATAAGTCGCTTGACATTAAGTATTTCTATCCAAAACAAAAGTTGTGAGCATAGAAATCGAACCAGTTTCGCACGATTGACTTCGGTGAAGGCGCCTTCACGGAGGTGACTACCCCAGTGCTTGCAAGCGTACAACAGGCCTTGAGATATATTTCTTTCAATTTTCTGCTGCAGGTCTGGCACATCTGCATCGAAAACAAAAGAGCTTTCCAAACCGCATATGTTGAAGCGCAATTCTTTGTCCATGGCATCGAAGCAGAAGCTGGACAACTTCCCGTGATGCTGAACCGAATCGCAGTGAAAGCGGAGGGACCGAGTCTTGTCAAACAAGAAATCGGGAAAGGAAGCATGCAGGGGAGAAACCAGACGCGTTTCTCCTTGAACATGTAACACGGATTGAAACCTTGACAGGGTATCCTCGACCTCTTGGTACTCGAGAGCCAGAAGGACTGACAGCAATTTCGTTGACATTGGTTCCATGGCACACACGACGGTCCTGACGATCAGAGCAGCGTTATGCAGTTCATCGACCTCGTGCACATTCGAATCAAACGCGGCGTCAAGGACTGTCGTATACAAGTCGTCGATGTCTCGATAACGTAGATTGGATGTCGGAGGAGAGATGTCCAGGATCGCTTGTAAGCGGCGCTTGCTCGAGCTCGGCTTGATACCCTCTGGGTTAATATAGCGAGCTACCGTGGCTGCATAGATGAAAAGCTTTCCCGATCGGAGCGCGAGCTCATCGAGGATGTCTTCGGATGGGGCAGGAGACATCGAGCTGAGGGCTTCCTCCAGGTACTTCCTGATATCAGCTTCAACCAGTGATTGCTCAATGTCGTGCAAGTACAGGGTTGAGGTTACGAATCTAGGGGATTGCATCTTGGTTATGATGAGAGGTTCGGGTCGACTGGCGATAAAGAACTTGACTGGAAGCTGGTTAGCGAGCTTTAGCAGCGTCTCGAGAAAAAGCCTTGTCTGCGGTGCGCTTTCGCATTCGTCGAGAGCATCAATAATGATAACGACGCCGTCCGGTATCGCATTCTTCGACTTTTCCAATGGCAACTGCAAGACCCACTTGAATTGTTCTCCAACGTTGAGTGTGTGCGGACTCTGCTTATCCTGAAGGATCGTGCATAGCTGAGACCGAAAAGCAGGTGAATAATGTGCCAACTGATAAGCTAAGCTGGGCATGATGTTGTTTAGGTTGCGACACGAGCCGGAGGTGCGACTGCAGAAGAAATTGCCTCCCAACTGTTCCCGCTCTTCGAGCCACTGGCAAAAAGTATATGATATCGTCGTTTTGCCGGTACCGGCCATCCCATTCATCCAAAAGACCTTTGCGCTGGTCGGATCATTGGCCCAGACTCGAAGATCTTCGAGAATTTGTTCACGCGTAGAAGCAGTGCATCCTTCGCGTTTCACTGCTGTCGAGTACGAGGAGTTGTACCGTGCGTCATGTACCGGTTCCAGTGTTTTGAGGAGAGTTTCCTAAAAGTTAAGATCAGTCTATATAAGGTCTTCAAGTAACATATGAAGAACGTACATCTGTCGCATCGCGAAGTTTTCCGATCTCGCTATATGTCCGAAGAGTTATGTCGCTCTAGGAGACTTTTAGCCTAGCTAAGTAGAAAGTATGAGAAAAGTGTACTTACGAGTAGACGTCGAAAAAGAGAATCGATTTTTCGGTACCGTTTCACAATATCTTCCTTATCCTCGGCTGCTTCTATTGCTCTCTCGAGCTTGCCACGACCGAATTTGTCCTTGATCTGAACCAGTTCCTCGTCAACAGATCTATGAAGTATCAGACGATATGCCCTCTAGAGAATAGCAATTACCTACTTGACAATTCGAGCAACGCTGCCGACATCATCTCTTTCTATTAGCTTTTCGGCATACAGTGCGAGAGCATCGGCCGCATCCTTCAAGTCGACTGCTAACTTGTCGTACTCTTCGCGATTACCAATAACATCCTAAAGTACATTAGCATATGTAGTCCTACATAGAATCCATTTTTCGTTACCCGCGTCAGGTCCAGGCAGGTAACCAAGACACCAACTGCTATCTTGAGAGGAGGAAATCCGTCCAAATTCTTTTGGAGAAGTCGGAGAGCCGTCTGCGTAGCCTTCCAAAGTAGGCTGCCATTCTTCTGCGGTGGATTCTGTGCTGATACCTCGATAGCTGCCTCGGATTGTGGATCGCTCTGATTAGGTGGTGCAGCCGGATTGGAGGATTGAGAATCGTTGGATCGTGAAAGGTGCTGAGACTCCCGCAACACAGAACGATGACTCCACCAATTGATTTTCAGAGCATCGGAAGGTTTTCTGGCTCCGCCTTTCGGAGGTTTGGACTGCATGGATGTCGGCTCCGTGCGTAGGGTATGGAATCCCCTGTTTCCTGAGCTCAAGCGATGGAATGTGATAAAGCGTAGGGGGCGAAGTAACCTGACGTGCGAGGAAATGGACGTTCTGATGGGCGGCGTTATTCCTGGAAACGGCGCCTGCTCTGTACATAATAATTATAGAGCACATAGCCATGTCCCCGAGGCTTGTCCACGGTCCACATCTAGTGTACACAATAAAAGCCAAATAAGCAAGACCGTTGATGCCCCTTCAAATTGAAGAATGGCACAGAACTGTAGAGCACCGGCGGTGGTTGAAAATGGTGAAAGTCGAACGTTGAAGTCGCTCTGAGAGCCCTCATCGACGAGAGTCCACTTTTTTGCTAACACAGAAATTGCCCGGTCGTGTGAAGTGCCGAGGAAGGAAAGAAGCTTGGGCTGTTGTAGGAATCGACAGAGAGCCCTAGGCCTGAGGGTCAAAGAGATTCGCGAACAAAAAAGGGAGGAGAAACACAACCTTTCAAGTTTGCCTTTGTACAAAGCGCCTCCGTCCTTTCGTCACCATTCCTCTTCAAGACACTGCTCATATCATGGCCATAGTACCCCTCTCGTCTCTCGGAACTCGGCTGAAGACGAGCCAGCGACGAGGATGTTTCGAAAAACTGCATTTGCAAGCGTTGTTTGGCTTTCGCAACGACAACTCGAGCCGAAATAGATTCAAACTACCTCTTGGCTTGCCAACGACGTCGATGTATGCTGCGCATTGCGAATGAACATTGTTATTCGAGTTTCGACGACGCGACGGAGGAGGAAGAACTGAGAGACAAAAGGAGCGACCTGTCTCGCGGCGATTCAAAACCTCTAGGTCTGGAGGCCTGGCTGATCAGCCTGATTGCGAACACAACTCTCCTCCCTTCCCTTTCCGGACACCCACATTTGACCAACAACGTTGCCAAAACCTCGGTGAACTTTCCCGCTCCCCCTTCTACCTCCCTGCGGCTCGCTAGCTTTTCGCAGAATACATATCCGAATCCGAATCCGAATTACGCGACGCCGATAACATGCTTCACCTCAGTCAATCCTCTTAGGGACAGCTCGATACGAATTTATTCACGTCGAAACTGAGCAAACTTGGATGACGAGTATTCAGTACCAGTATCAACCTGTCCAATAGCTCCCAACGCGACTGTCCGACGCATTACCGCATGATTGAGCTTTCAACTGCGGTTCTTTTCTTTTCTTCGGAAGTGGATCTTTGGTCGAACCACCTACGGGAACCATGTACTCGAGAGCTCTCAGTCAAATGCACGAAGATCTCTTGCGAGGAATAAGGCCGAGGCACAGATCCGTGGAATGACTACCTTCTATGCCAAACATCCAGAAATTCAGTAGAGGTCGTGGCACTACATTTCCCTACCTCTCGTGGAATAAATGTCAGGAAGTATATCGAGCGCGACGGTGCTCGCTCTACTGCCCATTATCCCGCACAAACGCGTATATGTGCCCATAAGACTCAGTACTCAGTGCCCAGTATCCGCACTCCGCACACACCACACGACTGGCAATGCCCTCCCGAGTCATCTGCCCCCTACCATACAACAACGACACATCGCACATCGTCTGCTCTCAAGGGTACGTACTGTGACACTTCATCCTCATACATCACAGAGGCACGACTATGGCTCCGACTGCAGTCCCCGTACCCAGCCATCACCAAAAAGTAAGTCTTTGGATCGCTATCCTTCTTTTCGGCCATAAACATTTATTCTACCATTCTACCAATCCTACTCGTACATCCAAAAAATACACTACAATTATACAAAATACAGGTCTCAGACCAACCGAGCCAGGAGGCAAATTCTCGACTAGCGATATTTACGAGTACTTTACAGTCACGTTGCATCGCAGATGCAGCTGGAAAAATGGGAAAAAGAATCAAAAAGGGATCAAAAACCGAGAAGAGATAGGAAATCATACATAAACCAAGCCAAAGAAAAGAAATCCAAAAGCCCATAAGAAAAAAAATGCATAGGATGAAAGTGGGCAAGTGAGGAGAAGGGGTACCAGACATCCAACACGAGGGAAATAGTAACCGATAGGAGAATGAGCCTAAGAACTGGACAATCGGGACCGAAAAGAAAAAAAGAGGATCCCATGCCCTCCTGCATCCACAACCCCGCCATTCCTCTTCCAGTAGCAAGTAGCCTTGTCCATTAGAAAGATAGCTGCGTGTACTTGGACTTGTGCATGTAGTTGTGTCGAGATAGGATAAACCACCACCGCTTCATCTTCGAATCATCCATTTTTCGTCACTCCTAGTTCGCCACTTCCCAGCCTCCGCCTCAAAGGCCCTCTCAAAGGCCCACTCGAAAGCTCAAAGAGCTCAGAGCATCTTCACCCCCCTCGCGAGTAGGCTTGCTCTCTCCATCCTAATCAAAAACCTCTCCGCGCGCTTATAAAACATCCTCTCCTCTCCAAGTTCCGCCTCCTCTTTTCCTTGATCCCCCGTCAACGCCGCGGCTCTGCGTCCAAGCACGACAACCTTCCTTCCAAGCAAACTCAACCCGCTCAACGGGCTCGAGCTGGAGCCTGAATTAATACCATTCTCCTGATTTGGGACGTTCGAAGTAGAAGGCAGGTTCAACCCTCTCGGACTTGCACCAGGCGCTGCCTGAGCCTGAGAAGAAGGTTGGTCCAAAGCGCCAGGCAAGGACGACAAGGAAGACGCAGAAGAGTCTGAAGTTGAAGGCGAAGAATTCGCCGAAGAAGAAGAAGAAGAGGAAGAGGAAGGTGAATCAATAAGCTCGAGCAGGGAGAGCGGCGAGTCGTGTCCTGCGTCAGGGAGTTCAGGTTCAGATTCAGGCGAGGAAGCCTGAGGACTCGGAGAGAAAGTGGGAGGAGACGACGACGCGTCGTTGGTCCCGCCTAGTGGGCTGGAGAGTAGAGATAAAGGACTTGAGGACTGTGTGGTGGTGGGTTTTGACCCTATGGGTAACGAGGGTGGTGCGGGGAGGGAAGCTACGAGCGTGCTCGAGCAGAGGAAGAGGATAGAAAGGAAGGGGATCATGGAGATGGAGAATTTCATTTTGGTGTAGGTGTATGTGTACGTGGGTATGTCTGTTAGGGGCAGTGCCGGCGGTTAGGAAGGAGTGGGCGTATGCGGTATCAAAGAGCGTATGAGTGCAAGGGAGGGTATGTGCTTGTGGGCGTTGTGCCGGCGACGACGAGGTTAGAAGTGTGTGTTGGGCGAGGTGACTTAAGACCTGCTCAACAGGGTCCTGAAGGGAGAAAGGTAGTCTCTATAGATGTATGCGTTTATTCAATCGCGTTCGAGCCTATATAAGAGAGCAGAGCGTTAGTAAATGCGGGATGTCGATGAGGGGTGATAATAATGAGTGATTGAGTGGGAAAGGATAATAAAAATTAAAGACACAAGAAGGGCGGGTGATTGAGAGGGGTACGTACGAGAAGCGATGAGGAACAGCGGGGAAGGGTAATGGTCGCGTGCGGGTAGCTGTAGGTTTGGGCGTTGTCGTGAGGGAAGTAAGGAAGTAAGGAAATAGGGAGGGTTAAGGAGTGGGCGTTGTCGTTGTTCTTGGTAGGACTGGGCGTGTTGGGTTAGAGAATGTAAGGAGGAGGAGAAAGGCGGTCGTGATTGAATGGAGGAAAAGGACGAAGGGCGGGCAAGCCAAAAGGCGAAAAGGCAAAGAAGGGAGAGAGAAAAGAGAGAAAGGCGGGCCCGCTGAGATGGTGGTGGAAGGAGAACAACCAAGGAGAGCGTGGTTTTCTGGTTGGTTGAGTTTCTGTCAGTCAAAGTCACGCCTCTGTGTTCCTTGATTTCGATCAGAGAACCACTTTTGGAGGGGCGGCCTTTGACAGCAGGAAGATGCGAACGACGAGTAGAAATCAGGTAATCAGATGCATATATGCGCCCCCTTTTCTCCGCACAGACGACTTTGGGCGCTGTGGGATCGAATTCATACACTTGTAAGCAGACGAGAGACTAGGAAGACTAGTATCTGCTTAGTGCGGTGACGAGCCAGTGTGAGCTTGAGCTTGAGTCTGAGCGAGTCCTAGGTAACAAGAGCAACAACGAGTTATATTTACACCAGTTACGGAAGGAGGTGAAGCAAGTGATAATATGGACTCAGTTGGCTAGTTATATGCCAATAAATGTGAAACGTACGGGCGTAGAAGTGCTGAGCTTGAGTACTGAGTACTGAGTACATAGTTGAGTGCGAGTTGCAGCAGAACCAATGCACTGAGCTGACCATTGAACGAGCCTGACTGTCCTAGACTACTTTCTGCAAGTCATATACGGCGAGTACTCGTAAATCCAAGATTCTTGCAATCTTTATCTCGGACGACGATAACGATAACAGAGAGCCCAACAACGAAAAACACGTTTTGGAAGCACGTACTCGTAAAGGGGAAGAAGAAACACAGCCACCGAAACTTTCAGAGCCTTCCTTCCCATACGGGGCAACTGACAAACACAATTGAAAAGGCTGTCTATTAATAGATGAGAATTAGATAATCAAGAAAATGGTACGACTCCCGGTTGATGACCTCACTGCGCCTCATTCACTTTACTTCACCTGTCTTCTGCTTGTCTCCTGCTCATTAGCGTACAGCTCGTAAAGAGTGCAATAGTGCGCTACAGACCTACCTAGAACTTATCAACGAGTTTTTGGTCATCGTTGTACCACTGAGTCGGACAATACGCGGCGACGGGTCCTTTATAGCCCCTACAAAACCGCCTTGTGGATTAAAGCTTACCCCACATAAACCGCCCGATACAACAACTACACCCTACTTCACCCCCCAACTTGACGATTACAAGTAAGCCTATTGAAACCTCGACACCGAATAGCAACTGATCCTACAGCGCAGAAACAAGCAAGCAATAGAACTAAACCGATGCCCCCAATATCCAAGATGCCCAATGACTCCTCTTCATCCTCTTCCACGCCTTCGCCTCCACTATCCCGACTAACCACGGCTATCAAGAACCAATCTCACACACACGACTCGAATTCGCATCCAACAAATGCAGACGCAGACTCGAAACCCTACTCGTACCTCGACAACCCCGCCCTTCTACGCACCGAATCATACTCCTTCGTCGACGCATCTAACAGGCGACTGCTCCTACGCGGCGTGAACCTTTCAGGAGCGAGTAAAGCCCCAGTAGGAATGCAGAGCCACGTCCCGCTCGTGCACGAGGGAGAGTTCGGCGGTGCCTCAACAGAATCCGAACCAAAGATCTCATTCGTCAACCGCCCTTTAAATCTATCAGACGGCAGTGCGGACGTCCATCTTGCGCGGTTAAGAGGGTGGGGTTTCAATATGCTAAGATTTCCTTTTACATGGGAGGCAGTGGAGCATGAAGGACCGTGAGTGTCTATTACCCATGCCAATTTTCTTCTTTGTTGACATGGCTCTTAGTGGGATATACGACTACGAATACCTCGACTACGTCGTGAAATGTCTCGTCAAATGCAAAGAATATGGATTCAGAGTATTCATGGACCCACATCAAGACACCGTACGTCTTCTCATCCACAATACAAGAACAAAAAGCTAACACTTTATACATACAGTGGTCTCGCTTTTCCGGAGGCTCAGGCGCACCCTTCTGGACACTCGCCGCGTGCGGTATCGACCCACATAACATAACAGCAACCCAAGCCGCCATCCTCCACTCCGAATACTACCCACCTCCCACCTCCACCACCTCCTTTTCCTCTTCCGACACACCAGAACCTCAACCCGAAAATCTCCCCGCCATGGTATGGAGCACCAACTACGGCCGACTCCTCTCCCAAACCATCTTCACCTTATTCTTCGCCGGACGGGACTTCGCCCCAAAATGCATCATAGACGGGAAGAACATCCAGGATTACCTACAAGAGCACTACATCGAGGCGTGCGGGCAGCTCGCTGACCGCATCGCCGCGCACGACGCCACCCTGCCCGCGGACTCACCAGAGAGGATATACGATACCTGCGTTATCGGGTGGGACTCGCTAAACGAGCCGTTCGAGGGGTTGGTCGGGTGGCCTGATCTGAACAAGAACCCGGAGAAGCAGGGGTCGACGTTGAAGAAGGGCACGTGGCCTACGCCCGCGCAGAGCATGCGCTTGGGCATGGGCAGGAAGGAGCTCGTGGAGAATTGGACGTTTGGGAAGATGGGGCCGAGTAGGCAGGGATGGGTCGAGGTTGATCCTGGTGGTAGGAAGGTGTGGGTTGCTCCTTCCATAAATAAGAGCACGAACCCGAATCTAGAAGAAGGTGATAGAGACGAGAAGGAGGATGGGCTGGTTAGAGAGAGACCGGACGGGTACCACCCGCACTTCAAGTGGCATCGGGACACTTCTCAATGGAAGCTCGGGACGTGCGTCTGGGCGCAACACGGCGTCTGGGATATCGAGACCGGATTCGTGCTTCAGCCTGACTACTTCCGGTTCCATCCCGAGACGCGAGTCGAGGTGGAGTTCTTGACGGATTATTGGAAGCCGCATTTCGTGCGATATGCGAGGAGGGTGAAGAGGGCGCAGCCGGGTGCGATTATGTTTGTCCAGCCGCCGGTGTTTGCTGTTCCGCCGAGGTTTAATGGGGTGAGGGATGATGAGGTGGGAGAGGGGGTGGGGGAGGTGGAGATGATTAAAGGGGAGAATAATGTCAAGGGGAACCCAGATGCGAAGGCGGATAAGAGGATCGATTTGGGTGCGAGCGAGGCGCCTGCTGCTGCTGCTCTCACCGTTACCGACCCGGATGCCGTCAACCTCAACCCAAGGAATGCCCCTGCTACGACCCGTGCGGAATCAGCCATAGTCACCGCCCTCGAAGACGAAGGCAAAGCCATCCTAGCCAACCGCGCCGTGTACGCGCCGCACTACTACGACGGGCTCACCCTCATCACGAGGCATTGGAACTGGTTCAACGCGGATGCGCTGGGCTTGTTGAGGGGGAAATACAGGAGCCCGCTGAGCGCGGTGAAGATTGGAGAAGGGGCGATTAGGAGGTCGTTGAGAGAGCAACTGGAGTACTTGCAGGCGGATGTGCCGGGGGCGTTTGTGTATCCTGCCGAGGAAGAGGATGGAGGCGATGACAAAGAAAGAGAAGGGAATGGGAAGAAGAAAATGTTAGGCCAGTACCCGACTTTGATGGGCGAGATCGGCGCGCCGTTCGATATGGACGGGAAGAGGAGCTATGGGTGGGGAAGTGAGGGTGCGAAGTGGAAGGGGGATTATAGTAATCAGGAACGGGCGCTGGATGCGAGTCTGCAGGCGTGCGATGTGTGGTTGGAGGGGTGGAAGACGGGGTGGGGGGATGTAAGGGAGGCTGCTGAGTCTGGATCTTCGTCTTTGTCATCGTCATCGTCGGCGGCGGGATCTTCTGCTGCTGCTTTGGGATACGCAGGCTCGGCGTCGGCTTCGACGACGAGCGTGGATAAGCTGGGGAATGGGAAGAATGGGAAGGAGACAGTGGAGAGGGAGACGGGACGGCCGGGCGAGTCGTTGAATTATACGGTGTGGACGTATGTCCCGGACGACCATTCGCATGCGTGGGGCGATGGATGGAATATGGAGGATTTGAGTTTGTTCAGTGTGGATGATTTGCCTTCTTCCGAGGAAGAAGGTGGGGAATGGGAATCTTCCGACGAGGAGGGCGAGGACGAGGACGACTCTGAACGCAGAGAAATCGGTGCGAGTGCTACACTCAGAGGCGAGGAGGAGGATGTGTACAAGGCCGAGGACGAAGAAGCTTTGAACAGCCGTGCTGTGTTGCTAAGGAACGCAGAGACGGAGGGTGAGGGTGGGGTTGTCATTGCGAGACCAGCTAAGACGCGCACGCGGACGAGGACAAAGGATCGGATTATCTCGTCATTGGCTTGCTCTTCATCATCGTCGCGGTCTAAACAGCCTGGTCGGTCCCTGCCGATGGAGGCTGCGATGAGCTCGTTCAGTTTGGCTGCTACCCTTGGTGGTGGAGGAGCTTCGACTACGAGTTTGAAGATGAGAGGTGTGGAAGGGCAGCGGATGAGGAAGATGAGAAGAGACAGGGACCGTGAGCAGACTCGCTCGGGATCGCCGGCTTTGTCGGTGTCCACCACGACTAGTGCTTCTACTTCTTCTTTGTCAAGATCGAAGAGGAGGTCGAGGAGGTCGAGGAAGAGTGCCGCAAATAAGGCGGAGGCGTCAGCACATCCGTATATGGATATCGCGGGGTACCATCCGAACCCGTATGTATTCCTTACGGCGGGTGCGAGGGCGCCTAGGGCGTTTGCGAGGCCGTGGCCGGTGAAAGTGGTGGGAAGGGCGGTGGATGTGAGGTTTGATGTTGCGAAGGGGTGGTTTAGGATGGTGGTTTGGGCTGGGGTGGAGGATGGGGTTGTGGATGATGGG